>JAILYB010000219.1:0-600000 GCA_021437785.1 Rhodomyrtus psidioides | reverse complement strand
TCAAAATGTATGCGCTGCGAATGAGCCTAAAACCTAGGCACAGGTTAGTAGGGAATTGAGTGCGTCCCTTATAGAAAACCACTATCGCAAAACAGGTGAGAAGACCTTCTCGCCGAGAAATATTCCAATTGATGTTTTGAACAAACTCTTCCTGGAATTTTCAAATTATTTGATCCAGATTTTCCGTGCAAGGGATTTGTGATCACATTTGCATGTTGCAAGAATGCTTTGGAAGACCTCCAGCATCAAAATGCACATTTCATGATTAAACTAAAGTCATACGGCTTCGGCAAGTGGCCAGCCATCGTCTTCCCAGAGATTACTAACATTTTCCTGGCGAAGAAAAATCTTTCAGGCTCAAAATTCTGCAGGATACCTGGAGAACCCAGCTCCCAGAATGTCGCCTCAACAACCAATGGTAGATACCGCCTGAAGGGTCAACTGATGGTAGAAACCGCCTGAAGGGTCAAATCAATGGTAGATACCGCCTGAAGGGTCAACTGATGGTAGAAACCGCCTGAAGGGTCAAATCAATGGTAGAAACCGCCTGAAGGGTCAAATCAAGGTAGAAACCGCCTGAAGGGTCAAATCAAGGTAGAAACCGCCTGAAGGGTCAAATCATGGTAGAAAACAGGTAATCTCATAAGTCGTGGAGAAACCTCGTCATGAGACCCCTTCTCAGAAAAACAGGTAATCTCATCGGACGTGGAGAACCCTCGTCATGAGACCCCTTTTCAAAAATCAGAAAATCCCCTTGGACTTGGAGAACCCTTGTCCCGGGAACCTTTTCAAAAGATCAAACCATCCCGTCGGACGTGGAAAACCTCCGTCTTGTGAATCTTTTTCAAAAAACAGGTAATCCCATTGGACGTGGAAAACCTCCAATTTGGAAAACCATTTGAAGAACTGAGCAACCCCATCGGATGTAGAAAACCTCCGTGTTGGGGACTCATTTTGAGAAACAAACCATCCCAGCGGACGTGTGTCGCGACCTGTCCGGAAGCGGACGCGGCTAATGGATTACCGATCGCGGGCCTCGTGGGCTTTGGATCGGCGCGGGCCCTCCCAGGCCCATACCAAATCGCGGCGGGAGTATTTTTCAGGAGGATTCGACGATAATAGTCGATCGCTTTCGACCTTAGTGTGATCGTGGTGGCATGTGCAACTTGTGCATGCATTTGGAGTCGCCACCGGTCTTTCTTGGAGGGTAGACCGGAAACCTTACTGATCGATTGGGAGAGATCGATCAGTTCTACGGAACCAGAGATTTTGGGTTAGGGGACTTGGTTACGCTGGTGTCGTTACCAACGCCCTTTCGGTACCTAACGTGAGTGATTTTCCTAACTAGGAGTTCATGCAGGCGCAGTTTTGGGTGGGGTGAGTTTGATTCAGGGTTTCATGCAGATTGGAAGACTGTTCCTATCAATCACAATCAATTTAAATGAAAGCGCAATCAAGTACATAAATAAATCACATCAATGCACATCAATTCAAGTCAAAGGCCTCCTAGTATAGCCACAAGGGCTTAGGGAAGGCGTGATTTAGGACCAGGGGCAAAATGGGAAGATTCGGGGACGATTGGCCCGAAGGGCAAAATCGTCATTTTTTGGAAGATTGGGATGCCGAATTTCCCAAACTATTCCATGGCCTGTTGATTGTGGCCATTTCCCATTTTGAGAATTTTTTGGAATTTTTCCGAATTTTTTCGAATTTTTTTTTTATTTTTTTATTTTTTTATTTTTTTTGTTATTTTCTGAAAATATTTTCTTTAACAACATACAACACTTAACCACATAAACAAGCTAATCACTAGATTGAAATAAATACATGCAGATCAAATCTATAATGACCATATTTTAGGAAAATGACTCTAATATATTAATCGGTTACGCAAAATATACCTGATCAGACACCGGTCTTCAATCGCCCCAACCCCGATGTGCGTTATTCTCTATGCACGTCACAGTCAAATATGCGAGTTGGGATTGACAGCAGTCCCCAAGAAGTACTTTGGCGCGAACTTCGAATTCCAATGGACCGCGGATTTTAGATCTCGAACGTCGGCCCAATCTCCCAACCAAATTGGCTCATGGGCCTAAGAGGAGGCCCAACTCACAGCCTAATTCTCCAATACGCGGCCCAGTTTGATTTGGGCCTTGGCATAATTCGGCAACTCATAAAATGGCCCAACAGATACGGCCCGGACCCAAAAACAAATGAAAATAGGACAGAACTGAGGCCAGTCATGGCTGTGTTCAACTCCTCCCGGCGGTAGATGGTTGAGGTGGCGACAGTGGCGGTTGGTGGACGTCGTAGGGGAGTCAGGGGAGGTCACGGTCGCCAGTAGTGGTCGGAGCAGCGGCGGAAAGGCGACGAACAGCAGGTCGGACTGCCCCGAGTCGGAAACGGGGGAGGTAGAGCAGTGGATGGTTTCTCACGATTGTCTGTCGTGATTGTGGGTGGCGGTCAGCTTAGGGGTCGTCGGGGTTTTGTCTAAGGAGGCCGGAAGAGGGTGTTGCTGGTCGGTTCTGGTCAGAGGAGCGCGGAGAAAGGAGGGGCTCAGCCCCGGACAGGATCTCGCAAAGCAGGGCACCGAGCAGAGTAGTCTCGGTTTTCCGGCTGCTTGAAGCTCTCTGGCTATTTCGTCGCGGCTGATGGTGGTTCAGTAGTATCGGATGAATATGGAGGGAAGGCATGATGATGGTGGCAGGCGGGGGTAATGGCCAAATAACCATAGGGTTGCAAAACCGAAGTTGCAGCAGTCCCGGCCTAAAACAGAGCAGGATGCTCGGGCTGGCTTCCAGCTGATGTTCCGGTGGTTTCGAGCTACGGCGACGATGCTGCAGCCGTCGACAGGGACCTAAGAAAGTGATAGATGGCTAGAGGGGGGGTAGTCGCTGAGCTGTAGGTGGCTCGCGGTAGTCGGGAGCGGTGGAACAGAGGCAGAGCAAACCGGGGTCCGAAACAGGGCAGAGGCGTCAGAGCTCGAGTTCACGGCTATTTCGGGGCTGTCGGACAGTGAGATGGGTTCGTGGCTTAACGAAGGGATGACGTCGTGGAGATGGCAGGAGGTCGGAAGTGGCTGTGGGCGGCGGAGCAACAACATCGGAGGAGGAAGGAGGAGCGTCGGCTTGGGAGGGGAGGAGCTATCCACGAAAAATGAGAAAGAGAGGGGGCAGAGAGATTCACGAGAGCGAGGTGGTGGCCGCACGAGACGGCCGGCGGAAGGAGGATGGTCTGCCCCTTGTTGCGGTCGCCCGGGGGTGCTTTTAACTAAAAAATAGAAGATCAAGAACAAACGCCAACGGGCCCAGGTGTCGTGGAAAAGAAGCAGGGAAGAGGGAGCGAGCGGCGGTGGAGAGAAAAGAAAGAAAAAAAAATAAGAAGAAAAACATAAAATAATAATAATAATAATAATAACAGTGAAAGGGTGAGAGAGGGAAAATAAAAAAAAATAAAAAAAATAAAAATGAGAGACAAAATCCTTAATTAAACATACACCTTTTCTTTTGCTTTTTCTTTTAAATGATGATGTTTCCTACATTTCCCTTTAGTTATTGCTAATATTTTTGCCAAGTTCAATTTTATGATGATCAGAGAACAACTAAAATCAAACCTGAATTTTGCTATTTATGAGGTTAGAAAATGGATAAAATAAAAATAAAAATAAAAATACCGACTATTTTTATATATTTTTGTGACCTCAAATATTATTTTTTGATTTTTTGGGTATTTTTATAATTAAATAAACTCGAAAAATATTAAAAATACCGAAAAATATTTTTTGTTCAAAATTGGTTCCTAAGGCTAAACCAAGGCTTCCAAAGTTGATTTTGTGATTTTATGACCTTTTTTGATATTTTTAATTAATTTTAAAGAATAAAAATCACAATAATAAATGGTAAAAAATCAGGTGTCAACAGCTGCCCCTCTTTGAGAGGAATCTCGTTAGAGGTTTCTCTCAAAGATAAGGTGGCACCTGATTCCTAACCGACTCAACTGGGGAAAATGAGAGAAGAAATGTTATGACATCGGATCCTTAAGGCTATTGATAAAAGCTCAAATCAATCCCCGGTTTGCTCTAACAATTTGAACATGGGCCGGAGTGAGAGAGGCTTACCTGAAGCTCACCTGTCGGATGCTGCCGGTTGCGACGACTTTCAAGCAGATACCTAGGACTCATCATTTAAGATATCTTAGGGAGATTAAGCTCTGACCTGTATGGTAGGTCATACCATTATGGGATTCCTAACTGGTAGGAACCTGAGGAAGGCGTATCCCACGCTTGGGGATTCGCCAGTGATTTTAATCCGTATGGTGGATCGGACCTTTGTGTTGATCCTTATGGCGGTATTTACTAATGTGTCGATCCTTATGGCGGTATCTACCATAATTTGATCCTTCAGGCGGTATCTACCATGAGTTGACCCTTCAGGCGGTATCTACCTTGAGCTGACCCTTCAGGCGGTTTCTACCATAATTTGATCCTTCAGGCGGTATCTACCATGAGTTGACCCTTCAGGCGGTTTCTACCTTTGTTTTGCTTTGAAAAGGGGTCTCATGACGAGGGTTCTCCACGTCCGATGAGACTGTCTGATTTTTGAAAAGGGGTCTCATGACGAGGGTTCTCCACGTCCGATGAGACTGTCTGATTTTTGAAAAGGGGTCTCATGACGAGGGTTCTCCACGTCATGCTAGGACTTGGGTTTGTTGAGGCGACATTCTGGGAGCTGGGTTCTCCAGGTATCCTGCAGAAAGTTCAAACCTGAAAGATTTTTCTTCACCAAGAAAGTGTTAATAATCTTTGGGAAGACAATAATTGTCCAATTGACAAAATTTTATGACTTTAAGTTTTAATTATGAAATGTGCATTTTGATGCTGGAGGTTATCCAAAGCATTCTTGCAACATGCAAATGTGATCACAAATCCCTTGCACGGAGAATCTAGATCAAACAATTTGAAATTTCCAAAAAGAGTTTGTTCAAAACATCTATTGGAGAATTCCTCACCCAAGAGGGCTCCTCACCGCTCTGTGATAATGGTCTTTTGTAAGGAATGCGCTCAACTTCCTACTAACCTGTGCCTAGGTTTTAGGATCATTCGCAGCGCATACATTTTGATCGGTCGGGAGGTCTTTCACGGGACCGTAATGTTGGGCTTGGATATTGGTTTTCAAGGGGGACCCGCTTTGGAGTCGAGGCCATTGTATGAAAGTCTTCACCATCTGCTCCGGGTTTACAAGTCGAGAACCCTGCAAAATGAGAAAGAAATAGTCTTGCTCGTACCTCTTCGAGCTAAGTTATATGTTAACCCAAGTGTCTTAGTCAGAGAAGACTGTTTCAGGGTTGTAACATTGGTAGGATTAGGGACCGAAAAAGGCTTGTTTTTGGCCCAGAATTCGTGACGGGTTTGACATTGGTGATCATTGCTGATTTGCCACCTGTCCTTTCTTTTCTGCATCTTTAGCCTTTGAGGCGCGTAACCTATCTTGCGGCGTGCACCAGCTCTTTAAAGAGCGTCTCTTGTTGCATTCAGAGACTGACTCTCTCTATGTCTTTGTTCTGCGCTTGATAGCATTTTGGGGAGCAGCCCTTTCAGATTTGGCTCCTTTAGGGATTTTCTCTTTTCCCATCCGGCTTCATTGTGGATCAATCAAACAACTTACACGAGTATCGGCCTTGCTTTTACCAGGCATTTTGCTTTTTCTCGATGTCGTGAATTCTTTTCTCATTTTCATCCCTTTTTTTTTTGAAATCCCTTAGTCTTGAGCTCTTCCGTTTCTAAAGTGATGCTGCATCCATCTTGAAATGTGCAATGATCACCAACGGGCTCATGAAACGAATTTGCAGGCTCGACTTGGCTATGCAAAGGATTCGGTGTGTGGGATAGAGAAATGAATGCTTCTCATCATCCTATGGCACTTGGATTACCATATAAACAACACACAAAGATTAATGTTAGTCCGAGCAAGAAAATTTCTAACCATTTTCTCCTGATGCTGCTGGGCTCATCTTCAATTTGCCCCGATGTGGGGTGGTTCTCGACAGGGTTAAGAATGAAAACTGCCGTTCAAGTGGGTTGTCAACGGTCACCTGTAGTGTTTAGGGGATATGAAACGAATGCCTCCGTCGTCCCAACCCATGTAATCGCTGCGAATGGTCCCTACTTCCGTAGGTCCAGATTTTGCTATCTGATCCGCTCCACTTCTCTCTTAAATGTGTATAGGACGTGTTTTGACTAGGCTTGCCTCTCTTTTGAGTAAACTTCCTTTTGAATGATTTGACAAATAATCATATTTGGAAAAATTCATTTCTTTCTTTCCCAAAATTTATCCATCGAGGGGATTTTGTGATGTATCGTGCATGTCTTATTCGTGCTTTGGGCAACCTCCCGATTTAAATCATGAACATCGATGCATTGGATAATTTTCATGACGGCTGAAAGTATTTTAACATTTTTTTGTCTCCAGCTAACTGGGAAAGGGATACTTACCTACCTGTCGTGGCTGCAGACCCCTGAAAATGTAAAAGAAGCATATCATTGCATGTTCACGAATTTTTCAAAAATCGAAACGATACATCCTACCCTTGGTCATGTACTCTAACGAGTAGTACATGGGATGTAAAAACCTGTTCGTCTGTAAGGCGATTCCCCTGTCAAGGATAAATAACGAGTATCAATTCATATTCTCAAATTCAAGACAAATTGGAACGATACAACTTTACTCTTGGTTCTCATCCCGTTCTGATGTTGCGTATTGATATGAACAACATCTATCAAATCCGCCTATCCATTCTTGGAGTGTTTGCAACATCAATGGTTCATCTGCCCCCCAGTTAGGCAACGTCTGTTCTGTTATTCGAACAAATGGCTCCTCGAGTGATTTATCCACGTTTATCACCTGAGAAGGGAAAGAAAGGAGACATTACTTCGGTATTCGATTGAAGATCATTTAGGAACGATACATCGTTTTACCAAATAGGTGGCTTCGCGGCCAAACGTATTTCGTATTGTAGGGGTAGATCTCATTATACTCCGCGGGTGATAGTCATTGTTCGGGGAACTTGCTTCACGGATTAAGTGATTAATCCACGGCCTTCGGCTTGAAGATGCTCAAAGGGTGATGTTGACACTCACGCGCAATTAGTTCTAGATATTAATGAAAGATGTTCCCGTGGGAACCTTACAGTGCGATCAACAACACATGCAATAGGAGTATTCAACCCCTTTTCTCGAAGCATTTTTCATCGAGTAGCCATGCCTTGCATCAGACGTTTGATCACCGGCCTCGCGTCACCACTGCGATGGTCCTCCGGCTCCAAATTGATCGAGCCAAAGATTGAACTCATCGCCAAGGAAATTGCTCGGGTCTTCGAGCCATTGATGTTCAAGTTGGGTATCAACGATTGTTGGGGGCAGATTTCTTTCATTGCCTTCGTTGTGAGGGATTGGAGTCTTTGAGCTGGAACCTTCATCATTGCCCTGTTGGGGTTGAGACATACATCCCTGAAGAGTATTGATCCAAGTGTCCAACTCCTCATCAAGGAAATCACCTGTTCTTTCTAGCCCTTGGTGCCCGGGTTGGGTGTCGTCAACTGCAGGCGAGGGATTCCTCTCTTTGCTCTCGTCATGAGCAATTTGACGCCTCGAATTGGAACTTCCTCCAATGACCGGCAGGTTTATATGTGCACTCTCTACCAATGCCAGATCCGCTTCAGGGACATCATTAATGACCGAATCGCGCTCAAACTGAGGAATCCCTATGTGCTGGAACTGTGGTATATACTCTTGAGGAGTATTGAGATAGCTCGGTGGAGCATTCTGATTTGGGTTAGAGGAGTCGCTGACACGACTGCTGGTCCCGTCATTGCTGAAATGCGGTTGGGTGCTCTCGGCCCTCCAATCGTCGTGGTTGTAACTCTGCCCGGCACTTGAGCTCCAACTGGCTTTATGATGGTTTAACGCTATCCTTCCATCCCTTAGCAATCTCCTATAGTACTTGAGGTGAGACTCGACGTTAATTCTAGAGAGCCCCGGCACATTCATAATCTCGAGTATGCGTAGTGGGCTAGCCGAATCAACTCCCAGCTCTCGAATTGCATCAACAAATTTGGTGTGAAGTTCATAGGTCCAGTAAAACCTTGTTCTCTTATCACCCAAAATATCGTCAATACTTCGGTAGCTATTCTCTACGGGATCTAGTCGTTTCAAAAGTTGTCCAGGGAGGGACTTACCGACTTTGGATTGGCTGGCTGCGACAACGAGTTCGTCATTGAGAGAACTCCCCCTGTGATGATTCATATCCCATTTCTCAGAGGATGTTGGTGTTGATCCTATGGTGTTGACTTGTTCATGCAGATCTCCGACGGTATCTGGCTGTGTCGGAAAATGCTGTGGAGAATACGGTAACAGCTGAGCGTTATTCGTCAACAGGGATGGTTCATCGAGGAACACCTCGCCGAGGACAACAGGATTACCACAATTAAGGCAGGTGGCCTTGGTCAGAGCTTCCTTATATCTCGCGCTTTCAGCTTGAAGCTTCTCATTCTCCTCCTTCAGGACCAGTAGCTCATGGTCTGCGTATTGTTGTTTCACCCGGGTTCGTTTGTTGGCGAACCAAAACTTGACCTTCGAAAGCTCCAATCCTATCTTTCGGCTCAACTCCATTTTCTGTTGTCTGCTTGGAGTGGGGCATTCATTGAAGAAAGTTTCGAGCTCTCGGATTTGGCCTGGAGTGTGGCGTTGTAGTTGCTTCCTTTTCCGGCTCCGGTCATCATTGTATACTCCTTCTTCGTAGCTGAAACCTAGAATTTCATCGCTGGATGAGTCAGTCTCTATGGCCTTCGGGCAGGATTCAGCTCCAGGATCTTCAAAGTCTCCCAGCAGTTCGTGCTCAGAAATGTCCAGGTCGGGCGTTTCTAGCAGATGGGAATAACTTTTAAACATGACGGATCGGGGTATCTCGGGCTGATCTAGTTCACTCAGCTTTCTCAATTCGCTCTTACGTGTTTGCTCACTCTAGAAATTTTCTCAAGTGATTGCGTGTGTCCTGGAACCATCCTTCAGGCTGCATATGAAGACCAGCAAGCAAGCGCTCCTCCCGAGATTATGCAATTACTCATCGTCTGTATTCCCCTTTCTTTTTCCTCGTGATAGGATCACAAACTCTCTTGTATTGATTCGGTTTCATCGAGTATTGCGCTCGTCCCCTAGTTCAGTCTTCAAAGTGGTGGGTCTACAATCTTTCGGCGCCTTTTATGATTTGCTAGGCCCGAGAACGTGGGGAGCAGCGGTGGACCCGCAATTAATGACTCCGTTTAATTCATTTAGCTCCATGGGAATTAACGCTATGATCTTCTCTCAACCCCTTTTCATCGTTCAAACGAAAGTGGCATTTTCCCGTGCATGCTGTTACTCTTCATTTCAGCATCCCGGGCGCTTGGTGAGGAATGAGTTCGTGGCCACTCAAAATTTTAAAGACCGTCTCTGGTTTCAGACTTAATCTAACAAGGGATCATCACAACTGAGCATGACGATGTTCGTCGATAGCGTTGGTTTTAATATAGAATTAACTATAGTCATTAAAGAAAAATGTTCCCGTAGGAACTTTACAACGGATAAAATGAGTGATCTACTCGTGAACATGTTCTTCTTCCTATGGGTGTTCGTAGTGACCGACCCATCGTGCCCCGAGCCAGATGCTAGATCATGGCTGTCCAAGCATGCCAGCTTCCCACTGATTGAACAGGGCATCGAGCCCCTCATCGAAGAAATCGTCTGTCGTGGGTTGACCAGCAGCAGGCAGAGCACTAGCCGACTGTTGCTCGAATGGAGGAGTGCGCACTCGCTGTACTTGTGACACGCGCTCTTGAGAAGTGTTGAAATGGCCTGGGAGGACATTCTGATCAGCTTTCAGTTTGCCGGTGGTCGGGTTGCTATCTTGATTGATGCTTAGATTTGGCCGGGTATCTCTTGATGCTTGAGCATTACAATGGCGGTCGCCCCTAGCTTTTGAGCTCGAGACGGATTCCTCCCGGTTTAGCTCCGCTTGACGTTGTTTTAATAGCTTTCTGTAGGCAGCAAGGTGATTCCTGACCAGCTCCTTACTAAGCCCCGGTACATTCATGGCCTTAAATATGCGCGTCGGAGTTGCTGAGTCGATCCCCATTTGGTGAACCACGTCTAGGAATCTGGAATGCAGTTCAGGGGGCCAAGCGAACCTCCTCTTATCGTGGCCCAAAATTGCATCGATGGCTTGACGACTGATTAACTCATCTCCAGCAGGACCCGACCCTATCGAAAATGGTTGTGCATGAGGCTGATATGCTTTGAGCTGGTCGGCGGTAACATCCAGCTCCTTGAAACTATAACTCCAATCAAAGCGATGCAAATCCCATCCCCCAGGAGGCATTTGTATCATCTTCGTAGGATCATCCTGCTCATGCGTGACTCCGGCAAAATCTGGTTGAGCAGGAGATGCCCCGAGGGAGTAAGGTGGTAAATGAACGTCTTCAATCATCGCGTGAGGCTTATCGGGGAATATCTTACCGAGGGCGACGAGGTTATCGCAATGAGGGCAAACGGTAATATTGAGAGCTTTTTCATACCTCATGTTTTCTGTTCGCAGCCTTTGGTTTTCTTCCTTTAAAATCTCGACCACCTGACGTTTGCGTTGAGCCTTCGATTTGGATCTCCTATTTTGAAACCAAAACTGGATCCTCGACTGATTAATCCCCAACTCCCGGCTCAATTCAATTCTCCACTTCTTTTTCATGTAATGGCTTTTACTGAAAAGGGTTTCCAGCATTTGGGTTTCTTCCTGAGAGTATTGGTGAGGACGTCTTCTTTTCCTGAGTTGAACATCGTAGATGTCGTTGTCGTCGTCGCCGTGATTTTGATTTCCGTTGCCAGAAGTGTTGGGCTCCATGGTGTTGGTGTTAGACTTGGTCTTGGAATCTTCGAGATCACTCAGTAGTTCAATTTCTGAGATTTTTGAGTCAGTCGCCTCTAGCAGCTGACAGTAACCTCTTAAATATGTTGGATTGAGAAATGTTTGATTGGTTCTTGCCCACTCAGAGTTCTCTACTCTCTCCTGTATGCTCACTCCCTATAAATTTTTCTTCGAGTGACTTTGTATGTTTAGGAGACGCTCTTCAAGCATGAAAGAAAATCATTAGGCAAACGCTCCCCGTCAAGACCTTGAATTTCTCGCTTAGCTTTTCAACGTGATGTGAGTGCTGAATCCTGTTAGGGCTTTTTTCGATAGTTGCGCTTACCTCCCACCTAACTCTAATAATGGTGATCCCGACAAATCTTTTAGATCTTTTAATTGATAAGCCGGAAATCGCGGACCGAGACGAATCCAATGGTTCACGTGAGGGGACCTCCTGCTTTACCCCCTAACTGGGCTCTACCAGCATTATTACTGAGACCCTTCATCATCCTCGAGTTGCTATAAAATGAGGAATTAATGTATGGAAGGTTAACGTTCTCGCATAATCAGCTTCTTCCTTCTAAACTCTCTGTTAGCCTCGTCTTATTCTCAAGCCAACCCAACGCAAATGGCCTCCTCCCCTGTACGCACTTTTTCAACTGATGTCTTGGCCTAGTGGGAAAAGCTTTATAACCTACTGGGTCGCGGTTACGCACACATAACCGATCATTCTGCGACCGAGGATGAAATCTGTGTCCTGCTCGAGGACCTTGATACCACTTCTCTCGAAGGTACTACACTGGGGAGGGAATATAGAATTTTCCCGACTCTCTTTGCACACTCCTTAGAGGCCTACCGTGCTGCTAATCGGGAGGTTCTCGTGGCTCGCGTCTTGCGAGCTCGTTATGAGGATCGATCTGATCATTTGGTGCTGACCAACTATCTGGCCGATAGTTACAAAAAGGCCGTCGAGTTTGCTAATGAGCGGGTCGCGACGTTGCTTCGCGAGAGGAGAAATCTGGTGGAGCAATTGGCCCTATCCCTGACCACCGGCGAGCATGACCGCCGCAATGTCCTGTTGAGGCTTCAGAGCGACTGGCAGGAAGAACGGCTCGACAAAATAACCGCGGACATAGCTCGCGGGAATGGACTGGTTCGAGACCTGGAAACAATCGCCGAAGAACATGAGGCCAAGGTCGCCGAAGTTAAGGGAGAATGCAAAAGTCTTCTCCTCAGGCTTGCCGACCATGACATGCGGAGTTGGGAGTATGAGCAGAGCATTAATAACATGGAGGGTCAGTTGGGCTCCTTCGTGTCGTTAATTAGGGCTCACTTCGGCTTTACTTTTCTACCCCGAATTGTATGACCTGCTTTTGAAAACCCTCCACTGAGCAAAATAAATGAGAACTCTTGTGTGTGTGTTTTAACTTCTGTATGGTTCATTTCTTCGAGCATCCGAACATCTTCGACTTGGGTGAGCCGAACCATAATATCAATGAGCCGAGCAAATATGTCTTGATTTTATAACTCGCTCATGATCAGATGAGATAATAGCCTTAGACTTGTCCAGGAAAAGATTTCTCTCTATTACCTATTTTTTTACCTGCAAATAAAAAGACAGAATCAGAAGGAATAATTTGAAAAAGAAATCAAAAACCCCTTTCAATCCTATGCTTGCCCATGATTAATAAGGACAAGAACTTTTACAAGGGTTTTAATCTTGCGCGAAAAGTTTTTATCAATATTCCTTGAAAGAAAGCATACTATTGAAAGGAATGTAATTCACAATAATCGCTTTTGATCAATTTCGAGAGGAACGAATTACTCAAAAGTGCGAGGCATAATAACGTGTTTTAAATTTAATTGAAGATACGGCATCCAAATCAAGGCCGTTTTGTTAAGAACGAGAGTAATTTGGACATCTATCTCGTCATTAAATTCAAAACAACGCCGATGTTCTCGATCAATTATCGTGGATTACCAGCGACGTAAAACATGCATGGACCAATTCAAGTGTATAATTCCTTCTAGCGAAATTGGGGTTGGATTACCCTATACGACTAAAAAGGTCGCGCAAGATTTCCAATTTTAATTTCCTCTAAAGGAATTATAAACTTGACTTGGGAGTATTCGGATGATTAGAGAAAATGCCACTATCACATTCCCATGACCTGTCAAAAGAAATGCAACCAAGTTCCATCTAAATGTATACACCAATAGATCCCTAATACAATCACTCTAAGGGGTGAGATAGAGAAAGCCTCGATAAAAATAAACCCTATACAAGAGGACTAGTAATGGAAAATTAAACAAAGGAATGTGATCCTAACGTTTAAGGATGCCCCAAGTTCGATCTGTGACTTCCGGATCACTTGCCCCAACTCGTCATCTTCATTGGACGATATCTCAATAATGTCCATAGTAGGCTCCTTTGTTGCTCACTCGGTGCTTGTCATGGGATATCATCCTCTTCGTCTTCTATCAAGGACGTTTGGGAAAAACACACACGTCTATCCTTGAAATGGCATTTAATCTAATCACCAGAATGCAATGAATGAAATGCCTATATTTATATGAACTGTAATAGATTCGAGGTATAGAGAGTTTTACCAACCAAACTCGTCGACTTATGTGCGGTTTTAGGTGTACCAACCGCCCAAAGACATGCGCATGAGACAAGTTATGGTGAACTTCTAAAAATCAGAGGGTTTGGCACCTAAGGTTTAAGGTTCCCACTTCGAGTTCTAGAAAGAGCCGATTCCATTGCACAGCTATCGTTGCATTGAGACTCGATCCATAGTTCGAAGCGAGCGGAATTGAAAAGTGGATTACCCCGCGTTTTTCCTCACGGAGATTCCATTTTCAATTCCTTCTATTGTGTTCCTATAGGCGACGCCCGGGGTTTTAGGCGCGGTTGTGTGTGTCCACGTGTTGTGATCATCACAATGCAATTCATGCATAACAGTTTATCAATCAGCACTTCAAATCATCCACACAACATACATTCCTACGCCCAACCTGCATAAGACAATGTTAATCACGGACTACACCCCTTATTTCTCCAATCTGCAAAAACATATAACCCCTATCATGAGCGGACTTACCTCACCTTCAAGAGCGCCTGCAAGGTTAGAAAAATCACTCAACGTTTTAATTACGGCCTAAGTCCACTTGAGGTCTAGAACCATAGGTTCTAGAACAAAGGTCCCCAGCGGAGTCGCCAGCTGTCGCGACCTGTCCGGAAGCGGACGCGGCTAATGGATTACCGATCGCGGGCCTCGTGGGCTTTGGGTCGGCGCGGGCCCTCCCAGGCCTATACCAAATCGCGGCGGGAGTATTTTTCAGGAGGATTCGACGATAATAGTCGATCGCTTTCGACCTTAGTGTGATCGTGGTGGCATGTACAACTTGTGCATGCATTTGGAGTCGCCACCGGTCTTTCTTGGAGGGTAGACCGGAAACCTTACTGATCGATTGGGAGAGATCGATCAGTTCTACGGAACCAGAGATTTTGGGTTAGGGGACTTGGTTACGCTGGTGTCGTTACCAACGCCCTTTCGGTACCTAACGTGAGTGATTTTCCTAACTAGGAGTTCATGCAGGCGCAGTTTTGGGTGGGGTGAGTTTGATTCAGGGTTTCATGCAGATTGGAAGACTGTTCCTATCAATCACAATCAATTTAAATGAAAGCGCAATCAAGTACATAAATAAATCACATCAATGCACATCAATTCAAGTCAAAGGCCTCCTAGTATAGCCACAAGGGCTTAGGGAAGGCGTGATTTAGGACCAGGGGCAAAATGGGAAGATTCGGGGACGATTGGCCCGAAGGGCAAAATCATCATTTTTTGGAAGATTGGGATGCCGAATTACCCAAACTATTCCATGGCCTGTTGATTGTGGCCATTTCCCATTTTGAGAATTTTTTGGAATTTTTCCGAATTTTTTCGAATTTTTTTTTTATTTTTTTATTTTTTATTTTTTTGTTATTTTCTGAAAATATTTTCTTTAACAACATACAACACTTAACCACATAAACAAGCTAATCACTAGATTGAAATAAATACATGCAGATCAAATCTATAATGACCATATTTTAGGAAAATGACTCTAATATATTAATCGGTTACGCAAAATATACCTGATCAGACACCGGTCTTCAATCGCCCCAACCCCGATGTGCGTTATTCTCTATGCACGTCACAGTCAAATATGCGAGTTGGGATTGACAGCAGTCCCCAAGAAGTACTTTGGCGCGAACTTCGAATTCCAATGGACCGCGGATTTTAGATCTCGAACGTCGGCCCAATCTCCCAACCAAATTGGCTCATGGGCCTAAGAGGAGGCCCAACTCACAGCCTAATTCTCCAATACGCGGCCCAGTTTGATTTGGGCCTTGGCATAATTCGGCAACTCATAAAATGGCCCAACAGATACGGCCCGGACCCAAAAACAAATGAAAATAGGACAGAACTGAGGCCAGTCATGGCTGTGTTCAACTCCTCCCGGCGGTAGATGGTTGAGGTGGCGACAGTGGCGGTTGGTGGACGTCGTAGGGGAGTCAGGGGAGGTCACGGTCGCCAGTAGTGGTCGGAGCAGCGGCGGAAAGGCGACGAACAGCAGGTCGGACTGCCCCGAGTCGGAAACGGGGGAGGTAGAGCAGTGGATGGTTTCTCACGATTGTCTGTCGTGATTATGGGTGGCGGTCAGCTTAGGGGTCGTCGGGGTTTTGTCTAAGGAGGCCGGAAGAGGGTGTTGCTGGTCGGTTCTGGTCAGAGGAGCGCGGAGAAAGGAGGGGCTCAGCCCCGGACAGGATCTCGCAAAGCAGGGCACCGAGCAGAGTAGTCTCGGTTTTCCGGCTGCTTGAAGCTCTCTGGCTATTTCGTCGCGGCTGATGGTGGTTCAGTAGTATCGGATGAATATGGAGGGAAGGCATGATGATGGTGGCAGGCGGGGGTAATGGCCAAATAACCATAGGGTTGCAAAACCGAAGTTGCAGCAGTCCCGGCCTAAAACAGAGCAGGATGCTCGGGCTGGCTTCCAGCTGATGTTCCGGTGGTTTCGAGCTACGGCGACGATGCTGCAGCCGTCGACAGGGACCTAAGAAAGTGATAGATGGCTGGAGGGGGGGTGGTCGCTAAGCTGTAGGTGGCTCGCGGTAGTCGGGAGCGGTGGAACAGAGGCAGAGCAAACCGGGGTCCGAAACAGGGCAGAGGCGTCAGAGCTCGAGTTCACGGCTATTTCGGGGCTGTCGGACAGTGAGATGGGTTCGTGGCTTAACGAAGGGATGACGTCGTGGAGATGGCAGGAGGTCGGAAGTGGCTGTGGGCGGCGGAGCAACAACATCGGAGGAGGAAGGAGGAGCGTCGGCTTGGGAGGGGAGGAGCTATCCACGAAAAATGAGAAAGAGAGGGGGCAGAGAGATTCACGAGAGCGAGGTGGTGGCCGCACGAGACGGCCGGCGGAAGGAGGATGGTCTGCCCCTTGTTGCGGTCGCCCGGGGGTGCTTTTAACTAAAAAATAGAAGATCAAGAACAAACGCCAACGGGCCCAGGTGTCGTGGAAAAGAAGCAGGGAAGAGGGAGCGAGCGGCGGTGGAGAGAAAAGAAAGAAAAAAAAAATAAGAAGAAAAACATAAAATAATAATAATAATAATAATAATAACAGTGAAAGGGTGAGAGAGGGAAAATAAAAAAAAATAAAAAAAAATAAAAATGAGAGACAAAATCCTTAATTAAACATACACCTTTTCTTTTGCTTTTTCTTTTAAATGATGATGTTTCCTACATTTCCCTTTAGTTATTGCTAATATTTTTGCCAAGTTCAATTTTATGATGATCAGAGAACAACTAAAATCAAACCTGAATTTTGCTATTTATGAGGTTAGAAAATGGATAAAATAAAAATAAAAATACCGACTATTTTTATATATTTTTGTGACCTCAAATATTATTTTTTGATTTTTTGGGTATTTTTATAATTAAATAAACTCGAAAAATATTAAAAATACCGAAAAATATTTTTTGTTCAAAATTGGTTCCTAAGGCTAAACCAAGGCTTCCAAAGTTGATTTTGTGATTTTATGACCTTTTCTGATATTTTTAATTAATTTTAAAGAATAAAAATCACAATAATAAATGGTAAAAAATCAGGTGTCAACAACGTGGAAAACCTCCGACTTGGGACCCCTTTTCAAGAAAACCAAACCATCCCAGCGGACGTGGAAAACCTCCGTCTTGGGAATCTTTTTCAAAAATAGGCAATCCCGTTGGACGTGGAAAACCTCCAATTCGGGAACCCATTTCAAAAATCAGGAAATTCCACCGGACGTAGAAAACCTCCGACTTGGGAACCATTTGAAGAACCGAGCAATCCCGTCGGACGTACAAAACCTCCGACTTGGGAATCTTTTTCAAAAATAGGCAATCCCATTGGACGTGGAAAACCTCCAATTTGGGAACCCATTTCAAAAATCAGGAAATCCTATTGGACTTGGAGAACCCTCGTCATGGGACCCCTTTTCAAAAGAACAGGTAATCTCATCAGGCGTGGAGAAACCTCGTCATGAGACCCCTCCCAGAAAAACAGGTAATCTCATCAGGCGTGGAGAAACCTCGTCATGAGACCCGTAGAAACCGCCTGAAGGGTCAAATCAAGGTAGAAACCGCCTGAAGGGTCAAATCATGGTAGATACCGCCTGAAGGGTCAAATCATGGTAGAAAACAGGTAATCTCATCAGGCGTGGAGAAACCTCGTCATGAGACCCCTTCTCAGAAAAACAGGTAATCTCATCAGGCGTGGAGAAACCTCGTCATGAGACCCCTACCAGAAAAACAGGTGATCTCATCAGGCGTGGAGAAACCTCGTCATGAGACCCCTTTTCAAAAATCAGAAAATCCCCTTGGACTTGGAGAACCCTCGTCATGGGACCCCTTTTTAAAAGAACAGGTAATCTCATCAGGCGTGGAGAAACCTCGTCATGAGACCCCTTCCCAGAAAAACAGGTAATCTCATCAGGCGTGGAGAAACCTCGTCATGAGACCCCTTCCCAGAAAAACAGGTAATCTCATCAGGCGTGGAGAAACCTCGTCATGAGACCCCCTTTTCAAAAACCAAGCAGTCTCATCGGACGTGGAGAACCCTCGTCATGAGACCCCTTTTTAAAAATCAGAAAATCCCCTTGGACTTGGAGAACCCCTGTCCTGGGAGCCTTTTCGAAAGATCAAACTGTCTCGCCGGACGTAGCAAACCTCCGACTGAGAAATCCCCTCTGGCCCCGCTAGTCAGCGCCATGGGATCCCCTTTCAAGCCAAAAATATCCCATCTGTCACCGCTAGTCAGCGTCATGGGATCCCCAAAGCTTGGGGTGCTCGATAAATCTTTCTGTGAGTGTTTCCTGTCAGTAGCCGGGAAAGGTTTTCGAGGAATAAAGCCTGGGATAGTGTGTCAGAAGCTACGAGGGCCTATATTAAAAAAAAACAAAAAAAACAAAACAAAACAAAACAAAACAAAACAAAACAAAAAAAAAGAAAAAAAAAAGGGGAACAAGCCCCTCCTTTTTCCGGCATCCTGAGAGCGCAGTGATAAAACCTCGGACTCCGCATGCGCAGGACCCAATGGGCAGACTTCAGGTAAGCCGCTCTCCCTCAGGCCCACGTTCGAATTGCAAGAGTAAACCGGTGATTAATTTGAGCATTCATCAAGGACTTAAGGGTTCGATGTCATAGCATTTCTTTTCCCCAGTCGAGTCGGTTAAGATTCAGGTGTCATTTTGTCTTTGAAAGCAACCTCTGATGAGCTCACTCTCAAAGAGGGGCAGCTGTTGACACCTGATTTTTGACCATCTATTATTATAATTTTTATTTCTAAAATTAATTAAAAATAGAAAAAAAGGTCAAAAAATTGCAAAATCAACTTTGGAAGCCTTACCCTAGCCTTAGGAACCAATTTTGAACAAAAAATATTTTTTGAATTTTTTAATATTTTTTGGAATTTATTTAATTATAAAATTACCCAAAAAATTATAAAAAATACCATCCGTGGTCAGAAAATTACACAAAAATATTCATAACTTTTATTTTAATTATATATTTAATATTTTCACTTTTTATTAGGGAAATTTGGCTTGGTTCATGGAGTTCCTTCACAAACCTAATCCCAAACCGGGCCTAAAAAATCCTTTTCGAGTCTTTTAATTTTCAATTCTCGGTTTTTATAAGCTATGACATTGGACTCTAAAGTATTGAAATGCAATTGGGTCAATTTTCCCTCCAATTTGATCAATTTTAACCAAAAGGGCTTAATTGCATAAAAATCTTTCAATTTAGTCCCCGGTTTCACAATTTTTGAAATTAAATTTCACACGGGCACACCCATTAAAATTAAACACCTCTACCCAACAGTTTTCATCATGCTGAATCCATTGGTGGGCTCAATTTTGGCTAATTCGATCGTTTAGGCCTTCGATTGGGCGAAATTAAATTTCGGATCCTAGGGACAATTTGGGGTTTTCACAGAATTTCAATAAATTGATTCACGAAAATACCCATATTTGATGGAAAACATGTCAAGGAATCCGATTTTGCCATCAATTTCATGAAAAGAGGTCATTTGGGGGGTCAATTTGGCGATTTGGGCGAACCGGGTCGGTCGGGTCCGACCCGACCCGACCCGGCCCGACCCGGGTCTGCAGCAATGCACAGAATGTGCAGCAGACCCGTGGACAGCAGAAGAGGGGCGGCATGGGCGTGCGCTTGGGGAAGAAAAAAAGGCGACAGGCGTGGGGGGACATGGCAACATCGGGCAGAGGTGGCGGACGCGTCGAGGCGCGCCGGTCGGCCACGAAAACCGGCGAGGGAGCTCGGTTTTAAGCGAAGCTCGGCCATGGGAGAGGGAGACTTTTTTGGGCAAACCCGAGGGAGAAGCGAGCACCGAGGACCTTCAGCAACCTGCACAGATCATCAAGGAAGCATTGGTGGCCGGCGGCGAGCTTCGAATAGGTCGGTATTCTCCTCCGATCACCGTTTCTCATACGCACGCCATGTGTTCGACAAAATGCCGATGGATGCCTCGACTTGGTTTTATCTCGGCCGTGCCTTTCCCGACCCCCATTTGCGCGTATCAAGCTTTGAATATGTACTAGCATTGCTTCTAAACTCGTTTTGACCTTTGTTTTGCATTGAACCGCGACGAAACACGGCTCGGAGCTTCGCCGGCTTTGTTCCGGACCGGGAGCTCGGCGAGGGATTTCCGGCGGCCGCCGACCATCAAGGGACCCCAGGTAAGTCCTCAAACCTCCCTTGGATGCTATGTGAATGAAAGAAAACGAGTTTGAGCGACAAAAAAATTTCTGCAAATCGGTTTGCCGGAGCCGGTTCGGTCGCCGGATTTTTGGGGCGGTTCCCGACGTGTTTCTTGCCATGTTTTGGTCTTATATTGTTGCTGAAGTTATGATGAGTTGAATGCCGCAAGAACGGGGGAAAAATACCAAGTTTCGGGTCCGTTTCGCAATTTTCCCGGCGACCTCGCCGGAATTTTCACTATTCCCGACGGAATTTTCACTGTTCATCGTCTTCTCCGGCGACCCTCCGGCCGGTCAACGATCAACGGCCGACGTGGCGTGCCACGTAGGCAGCCACGTCAGCCGGGTGGGGTCCGGTCTGCTTATTTTCAAATAAAACAAACGGACGGCCACGATCGCGACACGTGTCGCGATCCTGGAATTTTTGGAAAATAAATAAATTAAAATCAATCTGGCGGACGAGATTGTGCCTAGTGGCACGCTGTGGAACGTCCGATCTAAGGTTAGATCGGACGTGCCGAAGGTGGCCACGTGGCACGATCTGGAGCGTCCGATTTGAATGGTTTTATAAAAAGGAAAATAAATTGATTTTTGATCCGACGGTTGTGGTTGAGCCACGTGGCTCTCTATGGATCGTCCGATCTAGTGGAAGATCGGACGCACAGGATGAGGCCACGTGGCGCGATGAGAACCGTTGGATCCGGGGAATTTTCGGATAATTAAATAAAATAGATAAAAAAATCAAAATATTGTTAAAAAATAGAAAAATGTTTAAAAATATAAAACGGTGTCGTTTTAGGCCGGTGTCGACCCCTAGGGTCGGGCCGGGCGCCCGAGAGGCGCGGGCCGGGTTTGACCCGGCCCGGAAAATATTTTTGAATATTAAAAAATTCAAAAATAATAATAAAATAATCAAAAAATCAATAAAAAATGAAAAATCATGAAAATATTCAAAAAACTTCGGAAAATTCAGAAAAATTATAAAAAATTCCAAAAAATAGGAAATGGCCACATTCGACTGGCCATGACCTGTTCCGGGTCTTTCGACCCCCCGGTCTTTTCAGAAATGACGGTTTTACCCTTCCGGCAAACCGTCTTCCAAAAAATTCTAAAAAAAATTCAGGAAAATCCCAAAAAAATAGGAAATGGCCACAAACAACTGGCCAAGGCTCATTCCGGGTGTTTTGAACCCCGACCCTTCTTAAAATGACGATTTCGCCCTTTGGGCGAATTGTCTTCCAAAAATTGAATAAAAATCAAGAAATTCCAAAAAATTCTCAAAAATGGGAAATGGCCACAATCAACTGGCCATGGAATATTTTGGGTAATTCGGTATCCAAACCTTCCAAAAATGACGATTTTGCCCTTCGGGCTAATCGTCCCCAAATCTTCCCATTTTACCCTTGGCCTGAAATCACACATTCCCTAAGCCCCTATGGCTATATTAGGAGGCCTTTGACTTAAATTGATGTGCATTGACATGATTTATTTATGCAATTGACTGCGCTCTCGTTAAATTGATTGTGATTGATAGGACTAGCATTCCAATCTGCATGAAACCCGAACCATACCTATCTCACCCAAAATTGCGTCTGCATGAACTCTTAGTCAGGAAAATCACTCGCGTTAGGTACCGAAAGGGCGTTGGTAATGACACCGACGTAACCAAGTCCCCGAACCCAAAATCTCTAGTTCCGCAGAACTGATCGATCTCTCCCAATCGGTCAGTAAGGTTTCCGGTCTACCCTCCAAGAAAGACCGGTGGCGACTCCAAATGCATGCACAAGTTGCACATGCCACCACGACCACACTAAGGTCGAAAGCGATCGACTCTTATCGTCGAATCCCTCAAAGAAACTCCCGCCGCGATTTGGTATGGGCCTGGGAGGGCCCGCGCCGATCCAAAGCCCGCGATCGGTAATCCATTAGCCGCGTCCGTTGATTTTCGGACGGGTCGCGACAAGCTCCAAGTTCTGCTTGCATATACATAAAGGCACAAAAAGAGATTCAAGTAGAAAAAATTATCCACATTATCTTTGCAGCTATATACTTTTTTTTTGGAAAAAGGCTTCGGACAATCTCACAACGTTTCATTCTTTTATGAGGTCCAATATATCCTAAGTCCTGACTAACAGTACTAGATTCAATCTTTGTCATAAGTACTAAAGTGACATTGCAATCTTTTGAAGTATGGGGAGGGCTGTTGTGGGATAGAACAGGAAGCCCATGAAGATACCCATCTTATGGCTTTTGGGCCGACTATAAGCAATCATAGATTTCAGGTGGGTTTACGACCCTAGATTTTGTTGTAAACTCCATTTGTTTCGCCAAAAATGAATGATTTGAAAAAAGATTTTTCTAAAAATAATCAGTTGCCTGATTTGATGTAAATAGTCAATGAGAAACACTTACTACTGACAACTAATTATATCTAAACGTTGTCATAAATGATGAGACCATTTTTCTTTCACTCATCTACATAAGAGATATAAACGATCACTTTTAGAAAAATGCTTTTCCAATCATTCATTTTCTACGAAATAAATACATCCTAAACTCTAGACTCTCTCCTAATAGATTAACAAAAACTCATAAACCGAGTGAATGATCTGGGATCACGTGAGGCTTACTAAATCAATGATTATGATTTACACGATTCGGTTAGGTAAAAGGGTTTCGAGAACCAAGCTCCTAAAAAGCATAATATGTCTTCCCATGAGTCCGAACCATGTGAGAGATAGGGTAAAATTGACAAATCATATTTCAAGTTTATATAAATGAAAAAACTAGGCAAAATGACACAAATAGTCCCTGAACTTTAGCAGAATGTGCAATCTGGTCCCTGAACTTTTAATTTGTTCAATTTAGTCCCTGAACTTTGGCAGAATATGCAATTTGATCCCTAAACTTTTGACTTGTTCAATTCAGTCCCTGAACTTTTAGTAAATGTTC
This sequence comes from Rhodomyrtus psidioides, assembly GCA_021437785.1. NCBI lineage: Eukaryota > Viridiplantae > Streptophyta > Magnoliopsida > Myrtales > Myrtaceae > Rhodomyrtus > Rhodomyrtus psidioides. The sequence continues at coordinate 576,813 of JAILYB010000219.1, read as the reverse complement.
AATCTAGTCCCTGAATTATAGGAAATTGTTCAATATAGTCCTTTTGTTAATTTAAGATCATGGATAACTTTGAACATTTTCATATAGTCTAGGGACTAAATTGAACATTTACTAAAATTTCAGGGACTAAATTGAACAAGTCAAAAGTTTAGGGACCAAATTGCACATTCTACCAAAGTTCAGGGACTAAATTGAACAAATTAAAAGTTCAGGGACCAGATTGTACATTCTGCCAAAGTTCAGGGACCATTTATGTAATTATCCCAAAAAACTAAGAATTACAGAAGGAAACTACGAAGATCAAGGTAACCATGGCTTGGCGGCGTGGATGGGCCGGGCCATTCCCATCAACAGGAACGGCAACATGGGTAGGCCCGCCTATGCTAAAATTCCATTAATGAATCAAGCCCTACCCACTTCAGGCCGCCTAGGCCCCATCAATGTCATATAGAGAAGTGAATAAACTTTTTTATCATTGGGATAAGTGGGGGTGTCCATTGGTCTGGTCCAACCCAGGAAACGGACCGAATTGATCGGTTCTAGGCAGATGTGGGAATCGGTCTGGCTCCAGATTCTTGTAGAGGGACTGGCCCAGCCGGATTGAATAGACCTAGGCCATGCATGAAAATATTTCAAATTTCTCATTTCCCTGCCAGAAGTTGATCTCGCAGGGAAATGCGTTTGACAAACTTACTTTTGAAGTAGAAAACCGTTTGGTAAAAAAAAATTGACTTATGGTAGGATTTTCTACTTATGGCAAGATTTTTGGCCGATTTTCAGAAGTAAATATTTTTTACTTCTCGGGCCGAGAAATCATTCTCGGGGGCGACCGACTGGTGGCCGCCGCTGCCGGCCGGAGGCCGCCGTCGGTCGCCGCCGCCGTCGCCTTCGAACTTTTTTTTTTTAATAATGTTTCAAATATTATCTTTTTTAATCATTATCAAGCGCATTTCTCCATCAGAAATCAACTTCCGAAGCATAAGTTGAAAATTCAATTTCTACTTCAAAGCAAAAGCTGAAAAAACCATTTCCCTGTAAGAAGCACTTCTCGGCCGAGAAGTGTTATCATGCACCACCCTACTTGCCCATCACCGTCGACGTGCAGACCTAGTCAATGGTGACGGCGAGGCCCTTAGTTGGCGTCGACCTCCTTCAATTGTAGAAGCTCGACATCAAGAGCTCCATTTCTTTTTGGAAGCTACTTTTGCGTGTGAGAGAGAGAGAGAGACAGGTGTAGGGTTTCACGTGTACTATGGACGCATATCGGTATCTAAGATTTTACCTAGTCAAATGTCCAGGAAATAAAGACAGATATGTTGGGATTCACATGTGCTATGGATGCAATTTAGTATCTAAGTCTAACAGAGATATGTTTTGAAATTTACATCTACTATAGGTGAAAATCGATATCCAAGATTAATTGATCAAAGTCCAGATGCATGTAGGTCGACCGCTTCATCCAGACCCAATGCGAGGTCGAGCGGGGGGTGGCGCTTTGCACCAAACTTGACTCTCAATGCGACTGCTGGTGAGGAGACCAATTGGGTTGGGGACATTTTTTTGGGTCGCCGTGAGGCGCGGGTGGGGACTGGCGGAGTCGCTGGAGGCTTGGGTGGGCATGCTCGCGTCCGATGTTCAGGGCCGGCGGTGGTGTACATTGGACTGACTTGTGGGAGTCGTCTTCTTCGCAGCTATCGCGCTTTTTAGCTCTGCAAAATAGCTACACCGGAGCCGGAAGTTCACTTGTGAAGACCAAAGTCCTTGAGTCAAAAGGCGAAGTCATTCTCTCAAATCTCTTCCAAACCATCCTAAGTGCGACAACAAATATGGCAAACTACGCTTTTGTTGACAACATAACTTCATGATCTTCAAGATTATCGTAGATAATATAAGGCTAATAGACGGCTTGACTAATTATAGACGGTTTCCGAACACGTCTAATAAAATTCAAGAGATTAATTTATGGCGCGTTATTTCCACTCCTATTTTGGCTAAGACACTCCTTTTTGCTAGGTAACATACCCAAATACCTTTCTTTCTTTAATTAAATGTTTCTTTTTTCATTATGCTAATCCAAAAATCTACCTTTATTTTTAGTTTTTTTTTATGACCGAGGTGTCCGGGCCAGCTTGCGCGCACCTCGACTATTCCTCGAGGGGACTAGCACGACAACCACCAGCCGCGACCCCCACTTAAGTCACGGAGCGCGAGTTGAGAGATTTGAACTAGGGACCTGACAAGGTACCTTTATTTTTAGTTGATCTTGATAAAAACGGAAAAGGAAAATTGATCACAAAATGGAAATGATTAATTTGTTAAAGGCATAATAAAATGTCGAACATAGTTGTATTTAGATATATATTAACAAAAGATAAACACATAAATGAAAATAAAATAAAATTTCGTGCTGTTCAACTCTTGATATAAAGAAAGGAATTATATCAATTGCAAATTCAATCTCATAGCAATTGGATAAAAAATTTAAAATATGCTTAAAATTTTTCCCTAAAAAAATCTTACGCGAGTTTGAAGCAGAATGTGTAAATAATTTTTCAACCCTATCTTGCAATTCATATGAAAATGTGAAAAGCTATAAAAACACAAATAAGTGATTTTGTAACTTTAGAAACCTACAAACCTATTTGAAAATTACCCGAAAATCAAAATATGCTTGATAATTATATTAGATTTTAAATTTCAAATTTGAAATAAAAATTTTCCCTTAAATTATTTTATAAAAAATAGACAGTTAATTGTATGTTCATAAGCCGTTATAACAAAAAATTGCTGACATTTTATATAGCATTTCTAGTTAAAAGCATGAGATCAAAAATTAAGAATAACGAACTTCTCTACTGAAAGTGATAACATGATGTATTGTAAAATGATATTTTATTGGGTGTAATTTGACATTTATATTATAAATTTAATATTTTAAAGAAAAATAGAAATAAAGGTAGTTACATTGGTTAGGTTGATAAAAAAAAAAAAGAAACAATAACTTGAAGAGGAGAAGGTTATTTCGGTCTATTGATTGAATTGATGAGTATATTAGCCAAAATAGGAGTGGAAATAGCGCCGTCCATAATTTATTGACAACTCAGTATAGGATAACAAACCCTCTATATATGGGTGGGGTATGGTTGGGTTGAAAATGGTCTGAGCGTCATATTGACCTATTTTCATGCAATACAAACCTAACGACCCATATTGTTAAAACACTTCAATATTAAATTCAATATATAAAAACTTATTTCTTATGAAGTTTCTAAAAAATGTATAGTGCTAAAATACTGTGGACAATTTTTTATATTTTTAAAAAATATAATGAATTTTTTCCAATTTTATATTTTCTTTGTTTTCTTCTATAAATGGCAAGGATCACCGCCGACTAATTGACTATCGGTGGCCGGCGGCTAGTGATCGGTGACCAGCTGATAGAGATCATCGACTAGTGACTAGCGGATGGAGGAGGAGGATGACTGGCCAGATTCGACAAGCTCGAGACTCGCCTGAGGCCTTCGTAGGTTACATACATTTGGGGTTCAAGTTAAATGGGTTGAATATAGATTTGCATCAAAACCGTATTAGACCAATGTATACTTAGGCATTAACATTTCAACCCATTTTGACTCATTTTGAAAATTTCAAACGCCTCATATTCAACCTAGGTCTATTAAAATTGAGTTACTAAATGGATTTCTGATCCACCTTGTGACCACTACCTCTATGTGACTTTGCAACTTATTAAGTAAGCTGTATTTGAATTGTTGAGACGCTGGAGGCAAACTTAGATTTCTAAATATGAAGACGATAGTTTTGAAGTTCAACACAGTCAAATTCGAATCTTCTTTCCGTGGGGTCCAATCAATTAAACACGCTCACATCGCTTACGTCTCTTTCTTGTCTTATTAGAGAGGCCGGTCTGGTGACTTGAAGAGTCCTCAGAAGACAATTCTGAAGGAGAACGTACTGTATGGTCCAAATTTATGGAGCTCGCAATGATGCTTGTACGATGAAAGCCCAGCCAACAGATTTCTCATGTGCATCACGCTCACATATGGCTTATCACATACGAGGGGTGAACGAGACACGTTCCCCGAGATTCACGAGCAGATCGGTACAACGTTGGGCGGCGGGCTTGTTCGTGTCAGTTGATGGCTACGTAATTAGAACTAGAATGGAAGTGTCTGGATCCATCCTGCCCAGCCTATCCATGCATCAAGCGCCGCGCGTTATGGCCACTCAAGGGAAGAGTTAGTCTTCTACTGATATTCTTACTCCCACCCTCCTCTGACCCTACAAGTTAGGCAATCCACGACATGGTCCCTGGCGCACCGTGCATGTACACTACTCGAAAGCTTACGACCACATGTGAGGAAAAGTACCGAAAAAATCCTAAACAAATTATATTTGTACCAATTCATTTATAAACATTTTAATTTGATCAATTTAGTCATAAATATTTTTCATATCGGTACTTATTTTGATCGAAAATCACTAACGTGGACCACAGTCATCTTACATGGCACACGATCAGCGCTGACGTTGACATTTTTTAAAATTATAATTTAATAAAAAAATTTGGATTTTATTAGTACATATGTTTTGTGTTTTTCCTTCGTTTTCGTTCTTTTCATTTTGGCTAATGAGGGTATTGGGTGTGGGCCAGCGAGCCCTTGTCGGCCGCTGATTGCGCCATGTACGATTGTCGGCATCCACATCTGCGATTTTAAGCCAAAATTGACTTGATAGAATAAATTGGTATCGATGTGAAAAGGTTTAGAGTCAAATTGGTTTAATTTAAAGGTTTATGACTGAATCGGTACCAACACGATATATTTTTTAAAAAAATGGTAATTTTCCCTTGCATCCGAGAATGGCTCTTTCCGTTTGTTAAAATATGTCTCAAGTTTAAGCCTGCTGAATGAATTCAACTCGAATTAAATTGCTCGGCACGTAAAAGAAGCTGAATATTAGATGGAGCTGATTTACGGAAATCCTTTCCGTGTTTGTATCGCGAAGGTAACACCGAAGAGTCCAAGATTTATTTTTGCTTGGACCGGTCAACACGCACCTTCGATGAGTTTCCTATTCTGCAAGTGAATGCAAGAAGGGATATCGGTGAATCTGACCGAATATTCCCTTTGTTTAGTGGACATAGTTGACGTGCGTAATATATACATGCATGAGAGACGAAAAAGGGAAGATGATATCTCAGAATCTCATGATATCATTTACCATCACGTTATACTTGTTTTTCAAGAGTGGGTTTCTTTTGCTATATTTAAGGGTGATTATTATGTCGCAAGAAGATGAGGGCTGATCGCAGCAGGGGCGGGTCTACGTACATTTCGGAGGAATAGAGGACGTGAAGATTGTGACTTCGTGAAGCGCCGTTCGTCGAGTGCTTGTTCGTAGGATTTATTCCGTGAAATTACATCAAGTGTTCAAGTGTCAAAGCCGATTAAATCTTGAAGTTAGATTTGTGTTTTAATTTCTTTGCGAGTTTGAGAGATTATTTCGCTAGGAATTGTGAGCTAAACACTGTGTGCGTTCTTGGATGTAATTGGGGCTGTGAAATACCAAGAGTGTGTTTGTGTAACTCGAGTGATCTGTAATCTCAGTGTATCGTTCGTTCTATAGTGGAATTCGTTGCTACTCTCCCCGTGGACGTAGGTCTTTACGACCGAACCACGTACATCTGGTGTTCGTTTTACTTTGCTCGTTCTGTCTATTTTACTTGATCGATCGCTTGTTCCGCGCAACAATTGGTATCAGAGCTAGGCTTGCTTGAGTTGAAGCGAATCGATGGTGACAGAAGAAGCTAAAGGGAAAATCGACAGATTTGAGGGGAAAGACTTTGGTTTCTGGAAGATGCAGATAGAAGATTATTTATATCAGATGAAGCTGCATGAGCCCCTGTCTGGGCAAAAACCAGAAACGATGAAGCAACCCGATTGGGAATTGCTGGATAGACGAGCGATGGGTGTTATTCGGCTGACGTTGGCTCGTAACGTCGCATTTAATATTGTTAAGGAGAAGACCACTGCGGGTTTGATGAAAGCCTTGTCGGACATGTACGAGAAGCCCTCTGCGATCAACAAGATCTATTTGATGCGACGTCTGTTTAACTTGAAGATGAGCGAATGTACATCAGTTACTAATCATATCAATGAATTCAATGTGATAGTTAGTCAATTGAGTTCAGTTGAGATTGACTTTGAAGATGAGGTACGTGCTTTGATTCTATTATCCTCATTGCCTGATAGTTGGAATACTACTGTTACTGCTATTAGTAATTCTTTTGGGTTAACTAGTTTGACGTTTGATGTGATTCGTGATTTAATTCTGAGTGAGGATATCCGTAGAAGAAAATCTGGCGAATCTGTATCTGCTGCTTTAGTAGGTGAAAGAGGAAGAGCTAGTACTCGTATTAGCAGAAGTAGTATGAACATGAATAGACGTAGTCAGTCTAGGACTGGCGGTGATGTCTGTTGGAACTGTAGCAAGAGAGGGCATCTTAGAAGAAATTATTTTAAGCTGAAAAACGAAAAGGCTAAGGGAATTAGAGTTGAATCTGCAGATGATGTTGCAGCTGTAGCTGAAAATTCTGATGTTGTCGATTGTGTCTTGTCTGTCACTGAGAATTCGTTGTTTGACGGATGGATTATGGATTCTGGTTGTTCTTTTCATGCTACACCAAACAGGAACTGGTTTACTTCTTATCAATGCATGGATAGTAGTAAAGTGCAGTTGGGAAACAACACTGAATGCGATGTTGTGGGTGTTGGTGATGTTAAAATCAGAATGCATGATGGTATTGTGAGGACATTGACTGGAGTAAGACACATTCCAGAATTGAAAAAGAACTTAATTTCCTTGGGTGCTCTAGATTCAGCTGGATGCAGGTATTCTTCACGAGGTGGAGTCCTGAAGATTGTTCGAGGTGCTATGGTAATAATGAAGGGAATCAAGCATGGCGGCCTGTATAAACTTCAAGGTGAGACATTGATAAGTTTCGCTCCCGAGACGTCGACATCTGTTCGAGAGTCTAATGGCTACTCGAGGAAGGCCTGGGTGTTTGTGCGGAAGCATAAGTTTGATGCTGTTGTCAGGAATACGCAATCGAGAGCTTTGATCGGAACGGAGACTGGTAAGTTGATCAAGCATGTGCGAACTGACAGTAGCATGGAGTCCTGCTCGAAGCTGGTAAATAAATTCTGCATGAAAAAGGGCATAGTGAAACATCGCACTAGTGCCAGTAAATCACAACAATGTGCAGAATTGATGAGCAGAGAGTTACTAGAGACAGCCCGTGAAAAGATCTCTAGTGCTGGTATGGCTGGGAGAATTCCAGCGGATGCGCTTTGTATGGCGAGCTACCTGGTGAATAGATCCACATCTACTGCGATTGAATATCAGACACCCGAAGAAGTGTGGTCAGGTAACGTTACTGATTATTCTAATTTTAGAATGTTTAATTGCCCGTGTTATTATCGAGTAAGTGATGGTAAGCTCGATGTAAGGGCAAGGTGCATATTCCATGGCTATGCACAAGGTGAGTGCGGCGATTAGTTGTGGTGCCCGAATTTAAGTTCACCTGTTTGCAATAGAGAAGTTACCTTTGACAAGTCTCCAGTACTTCTGGCTAGGAGTGATTGTGGCAGTGTTCATACGGATCTCGACGGTGTTCAGCTTGAGGTGGAGTTGCAACCAGAAACTCCTGAGATAGCAGATACTAGCGTGGTAATCGACACAGATTGTGCTTGTAGCGAGGTGGAGCCTGTAGTGCCAATAGTTGCTGTAACTGCTAATATTGACAAGGTACGTTTTCAGTTTCCTGATAGATATGGATGCAACAATGGTTTTGCTTTATCTGTGATTAAGGAGCTTGTGTTAGAAAGTCCTTGTGGAGCAACTAAAGGTGCATGTTCAGTTGGTGTTCTGATGAAGTCCTCGGTTATGGCGAAGTTTAAGCGCGGCTTGGACTTGAATGATATCTGTGGTGGTTGAGCCCACTGGGGCTGTTGGGAGAGTAGTAGATGAAATTCGAAAATTTTAGCGAAGCGATTGTGATTTGGCTCAAATATCAAGCCAATGTGGAGATTGTTAAAATATGTCTCAAGTTTAAGCCTGCTGAATGAATTCAGCTCGAATTAAATTGCTCGGCACGTAAAAGAAGCTGAATATTAGATGGAGCTGATTTACGGAAATTGTTTCCGTGTCTGTGTCGCGAAGGTAACACCGAAGAGTCCAAGATTTATTTTTCCTTGGACTGGTCAACACGCACCTTCGATGAGTTTCCTTTTCTGCAAGTGAATGCAAGATGGGATATTGGTGAATCTGACCGAATATTCCCTTTGTTTAGTGGACATAGTTGACGTGCGTAATATATACATGCATGAGAGACGAAAAAGGGACGATGATATCCCATAATCTCATGATATCCTTTACCATCACGTTATACTTGTTTTTCAAGAGTGGGTTTCTTTTGCTATATTTAAGGGTGATTATTATGTCGCAAGAAGATGAGGGCTGATCGCAGCAGGGGGCGGGTCTACGTACGTTTTGGAGGAATAGAGGACGTGAAGATTGTGACTTCGTGAAGCGCCGTTCGTCGAGTGCCTGTTCGCAGGATTTATTCCGTGAAATTACATCAAGTGTTCAAGTGTCAAAGCCGATTAAATCTTGAGGTTAGATTTGTGTTTTAATTTCTTTGCGAGTTTGAGAGATTATTTCGCTAGGAATTGTGGGCTAAACACTGTGTGCGTTCTTGGATGTAATTGGGGCTGGGAAACACCAAAAGTGTGTTTGTGTAACTCGAGTGATCTGTAATCTCCGTGTATCGTTCGTTCTATAGTGGAATTCGTTGCTCCTCTCCCCGTGGACGTAGGTCTTTACGACCGAACCACGTACATCTGGTGTCCGTTTTACTTTGCTCGTTCTGTCTATTTTACTTGATCGATCGCTTGTTCCGCGCAACACCGTTTAATCCAATTCAACAGGACAAGGCAGTGTTGACACTCCCATTTAACGACAGCCTCATTTCGTTATTTTTGCTAGCTTGCATGGTGGTGTCGGAATTGATTACGTAACTCTTCATTCTGAGAATAAGTATGTTCGATGTCGTCACATGAAACATTATTGCTTTTCCTTTTCTTTTTTCCTTTTCTTTTTTGTGTTTTGAAAAAAGGAAAAAAAATGCACGAGAGACATTTCGAAAGCACTGAAAATGGTTCCAACGTTCTTTGTTTTGGGAACGTTCGGATGTTATATCTAAGATGCTAAAATGATAGGAAAGACACGTGTGAGACGAATGGAGGGAGACAACGATGCATGTGATGGGATTTATCGCACACCGAATCAGAACGATCACACAGAAATCAAGAAAATTGAATGACGCACGAGATTACCCAGGTTCACCCCAGAATAGGGCTACGTCCTGCAAGAGATTTTCACTATGATATTCGGTTTACAGCCTCTCAACTCGTTACAATGATCAGCATAAAACGAGCAAAATATATATGCCCTAAACAGGCCCAAAAACCTAAACCTAGCGAAACCTCTATTAAGCCCATAACATACGGGTTAACTTAAATAAAAGTCCAAACCCGTTGAGGTTTCGGGGGCACTGCCCCCGAACCCCCGCCCGCTCACCGGCGAGCGGGGCAGCCGTCCGCTGAGCCCCGCCCGCTGACCGGGCAGCGGGACACCCGTGTCGGGGGCGCTGCCCCCGAACCCCCGCATCCCGCGCGCATGGGTCAAATGTCGTCGGATAACACTTTGGTTTCCCTAAGCTCACGTGGGCATACCCGGTGTGAGAAACAAGGGTCCCCAAAGTATTCGCCAACTCCAACATTCTCCCACTTGGTGGATACTTCTCGCAAATGAGAGCATTTTCCACATCATTCTTCTTCAACCCAATCGCAGTAGAGCACCATTCAAACTTCACACCTGTGACGGCTTTAGTAAGGAAGTCTGAACTATTTTTCATCGTGTCGACCTTTACAAGCCGAACCTCTTTCTTCTCTACTTTTTCTCGGATGAAATGATATTGTATATCAATGTGCTTTGTACGTGAGTGAAATGCTGGATTCTTAGCTAAATAAATAGCCCCTTGATTATCACATCTCACCTCTACGGCACCTTGCTCAAAACCAAGCTCCAAACACAACCGCCGTAACCATACGGCCTCTTTTCCAGCATGAGTAAGAGCCATGTACTCAGCCTCCGTAGAAGAGAGTGCTACCACGCTTTGCCTTCTACTCATCCAACTCAATGCAGCCCCAAACAATGTGAAAACATACCCGCTAGTGGACCGTCTACTATCAATATCTCCACCCCAATCAGCATCTACATGGCCTACGATATCAAGCATGTTTCCATTCCTTGTACCTTCAAAACATAAAGAAAAGTTCGAAGTTCCACGAAGATACCTGAAAACTCTTTTGATCGCATTCCAGTGTTCTTTACCTGGGTTAGACATGTATCGGCTCAAGACTCCCACTGCTTGGGCTATATCCGGACGTGTGCACACCATAGCATACATCAAGCTACCCACTGCACTCGCGTATGGAACTCGGGCCATCTCTTCAGCTTCTTCACCCGTTTTAGGACATTGTTCCGCAGATAGCTTGGTCCCTAAAGGTATAGGGGTACCAACAGGCTTGCAGTCTATCATATTGAATTTCTTCAATATTTCTTTGATATATTTCTCCTGCCCTAGCCACAGCTTCCTTTTCTCACGGTCCCTCCTAATCTGCATACCCAAAATAAAATTTGCAGGCCCCAAGTCTTTCATTTCAAACTTCTTGGCCAACAAACTCTTCACGGATTTCACCATCTTCACGCTATTCCCGATCAACAGCATATCATCCACATATAGCGTGAGAATGACAAACTGATCGCCCGTCCTCTTCACATAAACACAATGGTCAGAATTTGAACGCACAAAATCAAGCTGGAGCATGTACGTGTCAAACTTCTGGTACCACATCCTCGGTGACTGCTTCAGCCCATATAAGGACTTTTTCAATTTGCACACCAGATTCTCCTTTCCCTTTACTTGAAAGCCTTCTGGTTGCCTCATATATATTTCCTCCTCCAAGTCCCCATGAAGGAAAGCCGTCTTTACATCCATCTGTTCCACCTCAAGATCGTATGCAGCTGCTACAGACAGAACAAACCGTATCGAGGTCAATTTCGCCACGGGAGAGAAGATCTCGTCATAGTCAACTCCCTCGATCTGAGAATACCCCTTGGCTACAAGCCTAGCTTTGTACTTCTCTACAGTCCCATCCGATTTCAGCTTTTGTTTGAATACCCATTTGCACCCAATTGCCTTTCTATCCTTAGGCAACTTACACAAACTCCATGTCTCATTATGATCAAGCGACTGCATCTCATCTATCATTGCGAGCTCCCACTGATTCGCATCATTCATGGATCTCGCCTCTTTTACAGAATTAGGATCATCTCCGGTAATGCTCAAAGCATGAAACGTACTCAATGCACTAAGTGAGTATCGAAGTGGTACCTTTCTTTCCCGCGTCGATCTCCTAAGAACCGGCATGCTATCTGTATCCGAGTCTTCATCCGAATCTGCATCCTCGACTTCATTAACCAAGTCCCCTTGCTCCGATTCTGAATCAGACTTTACTAGCGTACCTTGTGAAACCATCTCCACCGTTTCAGCTTTAGGACTTTCTTCAAGCACTATCACCTTTTTGGGCTCATCAACTTTCTGTGTGCCAATCTGGGATTGTGATTCAAGAAAGACGACATCCCTGCTGTATACAATGGTATTTGATTCTGGATTCCACAGCTTATATCCCTTTACCCCTTCCTTGTACCCGACGAATATGTTCTTCTCAGACTTATTGTCAAGCTTACCCCTTTTCTCCTTGGGTACATGAACATAAGCGTCACACCCGAACACCCGAACATGTGACAAATTCGGCTTCTTCCCAAACACTGCCTCATATGGTGTACGGTCCTTCACTGATGAGGTCGGTGACCGGTTCTTTAAATAACTGGCCGTGGCTACAGCTTCTGCCCAAAATTCATGCCCCAAACCTGCCCAACTCAGCATGCATCTTGCCCTTTCTATGAGTGACCGATTTAATCTTTCAGCCACACCGTTCTGTTGAGGCGTATATGGGGTCGTCTTCTGCCTTGCAATACCATTGTCCACACAGAATTGCTCGAACTTGTCTGAACAGAATTCACCTCCGTTATCTGTACGAAGTATCTTGATTTTCCTGCCCAATTGGTTTTCAACCAAAACCTTAAATTCTCGAAATTTTTCGAATACATCTGATTTACTTTTGATAAAATAAATCCAACTATATCTCGAAAAATCATCTATGAACGATACATAGTACCTGGATCCTCCAATAGATGGAGTCGTAGTAGGCCCGAAGACATCGCTATGAATCAGCTCGAGAACCTCTGTTGCTCTCGTACCGGTGTGTTGGAAACTAACTCGGTTCTGTTTTCCAGGGAGACAGTGTTCACAGAACCCGAAGCCTATAGAGCAATATGGTACTCCTTCTACCATTTGACTCGAAGCTAAGGTAGACAGTCCCTTTTCACCGATATGCCCTAGCCTCTGATGCCACAACATGGACGTATCATATCCATCTTCCTTGGTCTTTTCAGAGACGAAACCACTACCAACAGTCATCGTTTCCCCGAGCAGCTTATACAATGTCCCATAACGGACTCCTCGTGCAATCACAATAGAACCCCGAGTCATCTTGCACGAATTCTTATCACAGCTGAAAGTAACCCCTGAATCAGCCATCGTACCGACTGATAATAGGTTTCTGCTCATCAAGGGTATGTGCATCACGTCTGGAAGAGTCTTCACCGTGCCATTACTCATCCTCAGCTTCACCCTGCCACGCCCGACAATTTGAACTGCAGTATCATCTCCGAGCATGACATCTCCACCATTATATTGCTCATATTCACAAAACCAGTGTCTCTGAGGTGTCATGTGGTATGAAGCACCGGTGTCGATCAACCAAATATCCTGGTCTGACTGTGCCATACATGCAGCAGCCAAATACATATCTCCTGCATCGACCTCCTTCTTCCCTGAGGATGATTCAGCTTCTTTCTTAAAAACTGACTTGTTTTTACAGTCCCGCTTTACATGGCCCCACTCTTCACATCTCCAGCACTGTACCCTCCTCTCCCTACTCTTCGATCGCCCACGAGATTTGGATCTGGACCCTCTCCGATTTAGAGTCTTCTCTGCTGGCCTACCCCTAGCAGTCAGTGCCTCTCTACCAGAATTTCCTGACCCCTTTCTTCGTGTCTCCTCTGATAACAAGGCCGAACACACGCTCTCATAAGATAATTCTTTATCCCCACCACCGATCACCACAATCAAGTTATCCCAAGAATCCGGCAGTGAACAGAGTAGTGTTATCGCCTTGTCATCATCTTGGAACTTAACACCGATTGATACGAGTTGACTAATCAACGTGTTAAAGTTATACATATGTGCAGAAAACGAGTCGCCCTCATGCATCCGAAGATTATACATCTTTTTCCTCAAAAATAGCTTATTAACCAACGACTTACTTTGATATAGCGACTCCAGTTTCTGCCATAAATCCCTGGCTGTAGGTTCACTCATCACGTTTGTCAGAATTGAGTCTGCGAGACAAAGCCGGATCAAACCCTTTGCTTTCCGATCGATCCGATCCCAGTCTTCAATCTCCTTTGGATCCGCCTTTTTGGAGGATGAATCGTCATTCTTCCCCGGTTCCTTTATCGCGATACCAGGCATCGCAGCATCAGGCCTTTCCGTTACGATTGCCGACCAAAGATCTCGATCACAAAGTAGATCCTCCATCTTCATCTTCCACAGATCGAACCGCGTCCCATCGAATTTTTCGATCTCAATCCGTGACCCTCCTGACATCTCAGATAAACCCTAATTCCTCGAACACAAGGCTCTGATACCAATTGATGGGATTTATCGCACACCGAATCAGAACGATCACACAGAAATCAAGAAAATTGAATGACGCACGAGATTACCCAGGTTCACCCCAGAATAGGGCTACGTCCTGCAAGAGATTTTCACTATGATATTCGGTTTACAGCCTCTCAACTCGTTACAATGATCAGCATAAAACGAGCAAAATATATATGCCCTAAACGGGCCCAAAAACCTAAACCTAGCGAAACCTCTATTAAGCCCATAACATACGGGTTAACTTAAATAAAAGTCCAAACCCGTTGAGGTTTCGGGGGCACTGCCCCCGAACCCCCGCCCGCTCACCGGCGAGCGGGGCAGCCGTCCGCTGAGCCCCGCCCGCTGACCGGGCAGCGGGACACCCGTGTCGGGGGCGCTGCCCCCGAACCCCCGCATCCCGCGCGCATGGGTCAAATGTCGTCGGATAACACTTTGGTTTCCCTAAGCTCACGTGGGCATACCCGGTGTGAGAAACAAGGGTCCCCAAAGTATTCGCCAACTCCAACAGCATGCAGTTATAAATATTTATAATATTTCTTTTGATTCTTCAGCTGTTTTTTTTTTTTTTGGGATAAGTGTACTGAAAGTCCTATACTTGTCACGAATGTATAATGAAGTCCTAAAACTTGTTACAAAAGTGCAATCAAGTCCTAAAACTTTCAAAAAGCACAGTCAAGACCTAGAACTTTCAAATTGGTCTAATTAAGTCCTTCCGCAATGGCACTTTTTGAAATATTTTGGATTTGTTTGCATAAGCTTTTAGGTCTTGATTGCACTATTCAAAAGTTTGAGGACTTGATTACTCCTTCATGATAAGTTTTATGACTTAATTGCACTTATTCAAAGTTATAGGAATAAGGTGTACGTTCGCGGCAAGTTTGAGTACTTTCATTGCACTTTTTCATTTTTCTTTTGATTGTACATATGTGTGATGGATATTTTATTATTGCGACACCTTGATGGTTATCTAATAAAGCATAAAACTAAGCTCATGTGCTTTTTATCAGAACACCATCCACTTCGGTGATTTTCGGTTAAAATTGGCCGAATAGACTGGATTAGTACAAATACAAGAGGTTTAAAACTGCTGTGATACTAATGCGAGGAAATTAACCAGGATATTGCAAACATGTCAATGCGAAAACCCAGATAAAATAACGACGAACGATAAAGGACACAAGATATAATGTGGTTCGGTCCGAATGTCGGTACCTACATCCACAGGGAGAGCCAGCAAGAATAATCCACTATAATCGAAAAATCGGAATTACAATCGCTCAATACACTCATGTTTTTCGCACCTAAATTATATCCAAATTCAGTGTTTATAAATAAACTGTTAGGAAAATTTCATCAAAAACGGGATGAACAATGGAATCAGACTTTGAGGCGTGTAATCACTTTCTTTAAGGATTTATTCGCCCCACAACGTTGCTAATGGTTTCCGGCAAATATCCTCCAGGATACAACAAAGTCTCAACGAGAATAGCAGATAGCAATTCTGATATTTCTCCAGGGTCTCTCTAGGAAACAATCGAAAACAAGGGCCGTTTCACTCTTGTATTGAAAGAATGAAAATTGAAAAGTGAAGTTGAAGATTCTGAAAATGAACATAACACTTGAATATATAATGAGAACGAACACACCTTTTCGCGTCCGAAAAGTAGTTAATTCCCATGCAACTCTTCGTGTCCAAATAGTTTATTCAATCGCATCTTTTCATATATGAATCGGTAGTTATTTTCGAAGAGACACAAACACTCCAAAGGTTGTAAGAGTGCCTTAGAAAATAACCGCTAATTGAATAGATACAACCTTTCAAAGGTTGTCAGAATCCTTCGAGAACAGTCGCACTGTTTCAATAGAAAACAATGGTAATTGTTGATTTATGCCAAATATAGTCCACGTGCGCACTCACATCTTTTCGATGTGGGACAAGGCACCTCTTAATTTGTTTTTACAAACAAATCACCAACAATCCCCCACTTTGTTTGTGAAAACAAAATTTCTCAAAAAATACAGCCAATATGTCCATGAGATTAATATACATAAGTGAAGGTCTCTTTCGAGTTAAACCTTCATTTAGTGCAAGTATCTCAAAACTCTATCAAAGTTACAAGTAGCTTGGCTTTAAACTTGTTACTCTATGTAATAGAATCGGACATACCGCACATATACTAACCTCTTGTTTCAGCGAGAAGTTCATATTTACTCAGCACTATTATGGCCTTGTGCTTGTACCTGTTTCATGAGCTCTCTAGAAAGCAACCCTAACTTTCGTAAGAAGCGGCACCACTCCTAAGCTCATATAGGTGAAGTATTATCACGTGTTTCTGTTACTAATAAACACGTTACTAAAACGTATTATACTTCATTAAGAGTATAACTCAACCTCTAAACGTAACAGACGATACTGACTTCTCATGTCCAGGCTAGTGTCAGCATCAAACAATCACTATCAGTAACTTGTTTTTACCCATTAAACCTTATAACTAGTGATGTGCTAGTATCAGGTCGGGTTACCATTACTGGTGATTTTAATTAAAGGGTTTCAGCCCCATTTCTCTTGAAATCCACCTTTACCACATCTTTTGGTAAAAACCTTTATAAAGAGATCAGTCAAATTCTTACTTGACTTCATCTAGACAATTGTTATGGTACCATCGTTAATCAATTGTCTCTCACATTTATGCCTTAGACAAATAAGTCTATACTTTTTATTATACGCGCTACTATAAGCTCTTGTCAAAGTAGCCTTGACTGTTTCAATGAACAGAAATAAGAGGCATAAGACTAGGCAATAATTTCACATCTAATAACAAATTTCTAGTCCACTTAGCCTCTTTTCTAGTTGCCGCTAAAGCAATGAACTTATCTTTCATCATTGAGTGAATTGCACATATTTGTTTCTTGCTTATCCAAAATACATCACATCTCCCTAATGTGAAGATCTATCATCCACACTTGTAATCCAACTAACATCGGTGTATCCTTCTAATACAACCGGATAATTATTATAGAATAATCACAAATCTTTTAGTTCTCTAAACTAAAATTCTGTGACGACATTACAATGTTCTATTTTTGGATTACTAAAATATCTACTCAACTTACACATGAAAAATGTAATCTCAGGTCTAGTACAATGTATCGCATACATTAAAGATCCAATAGCACTTGCATATTTAAGTTGTGCTATTGCTTTACCATAATTATAATTTAATTTCATACATGAAATAAATGGAGTACTCATTTCTTTAAAGCCAAGATGTTGAAATTTATTTAACATCTTTTCAATATAATCAACGTTGGCTCAAAGAGTAACCCCTACTATTTTTTAAACTTCAATTCATAAGATAGTATTTACATCACCAAAATATTTCATACTCAATATGAAAGGTAGATACTTCTCAATCACCATGGAACCCACAGACATCTTTATGTCTAGATCATTAATTTTAGAATATAAGGAAAGACACAACGCAATTTTTAGAATGCATAACCAAACAGTACTTTAGTGCATGTGAAAGTCAAAAGACAAAAGGCTAGAAAAAGGATCATGCACCAAATTAATCAAAACTGGGTATTACATATGAATACCATACCTCAATACCCACTCATTAATTTGGCTAACTTCTTCCTCACACTACAGATGTGCTACTTTAACATCTGAAATCGAAATCAAACTATTCATCTCAATGCAACAATTAGACATCATAACTATCTTCACAATCAATCGAGTATGATGTGAGCATCTAACAACAGAGGACAACATGAACCCGGAAAATCTACCCTTTGACATTGCCCACATACGTAACCCATATAGAAATTGTTGCGGATATCCAACAGCCCAATTCCAGCGCTCCCCAATAAGCGCAAGCATTGAGTAACCCAACCATGACATAACAATCGGGCCTTATGTTCTCCCTCTGCATTTGAAAAAGGATATTCAAAGCTTCTCTAGGGAGACCGTGAGATGCATAACTTTGAAACATGATACCCGAGGGACAACATCCTTTTTCAGGCATCGTATCATACACATAATGATTTTTTTATGTTCCTGCACTTGGCATTCATATCCAGTAAAGAGATATCAACAAAAACATTTTTTTTAACATGTCATTGTTTGTCCCATTTGAGCATCTCACCCACCATCTCAAAAACAGGTTTGAATCGGTGCTTTGTAATACTTCAAAAAGTTATTCACAGTTCTTCGAACGATGTCGTCCATGCGAATGAGAGAAACCCCTACTATGTGTTTAATTTGTACTAAGATAGTATCTACTTCACCAAAATCTTTTATTTTGATTTTAAATATTAAATACTTCTTAGTCTCAATGACTCTAGTCATTTTGATTCCAAAAATAAGCATATAATCAACTTATAATAGGACTAAAACATCATAGTCTCTATAGAGACACACACACACACAAATCCCACTATTATGCTTGAAAATATTACACCACATTACTGAATCATTTCATTTTTTTTATGCCACTTCTTAGACGCTTGTTTAAGCCCAAAAATTTCAAGTGGTTTTTTATCCTCCTTTTCCTTCCTGCTTGGCTTATTGCTTTTTGTCTCAGCGGCCTTTTTTTTTTTGAAGCACCACAAGAACATTTGGCATATACAACAAACCAAGGGACCGAGGAAAGTAAAGCAATCACGACCAAACATTATCATGAAGCATTGGTCTCCAAAAGACAAGTTATCTAATTCTTTCCACATGAAAGCCAAGACTACAATATCAACGAGATAAATAACACGACCAACCGAACATGCTTTGAGTCCTTGTCCTTGGACAATTACTCTCGCAAAAACTCCAATCTCGTGAACACCCTCGCACAAGACCCTCGAAGCTTGCCCACAACATATGAGTCTGTCTCGAAGTACTTGGTGAGGAAGGAGTTCTCACTGCTGAGAGTCTAGGCCATGTTCTCCACCCCCACATTTGATGAAGAGGTTTATGCCGATGTGGATAGCAATCATCATTTAGGCCTTGGATCCAGTATCTTCATCTTAGCCGCGATCACCATTAGTGACCACAAGGCATAGAACATAAGACAATGAAAGCATGATTCACAAAAATGCATTCAACTATTGAGATGGATTGGCAAATAACTAACATCACTTAATCCAGGCCAGAAAACTTTCAAACGAATCATAAAACGAGGCCAACTTGCACTGGGTTCTTATGAGCATTTCATTGAAGATTTTGTATGCAGTGCATACTATGCACAGAAATATTTAAATATTCTTACCAAATTCGAATATTCTTTCCAAATTCAAAATCATCTCTTTTTCTCACTAAAAAATAATGTGACATATAGTAGGTATTACCTTGTTAATAGATTGGCAACTGTCTCGACAACGGAATCTTGGGTAATCATCGACGATCATGGTAGTAACGACCAATGGAAGGGTCTCAAGGGAGATTCAGTCAAATTGGGCTATTAGCCATGAAGCATAGCCGAACAGAGCATTGATATGCACTCTTTCGAAACTGTGGCCGAAGGCAACAAGCAATGATCGTCAGGCGTCCGACTAGTAGCCATTGAAGACCCGTTAAAATGATTCCTCTCGTAAAAATTTGCCCTCTGGAATGCTCCTCATTTCTTCATATGTACATTGCCGTGAATACTCCTGGGGTCAACCCCTCGCAGATGCTCCCTTGGCCAGTTCGAGAAGTCAAGGACAAGAACTTGAACCCCTTTTTGGTAGTAATTTATCCTGGCTTTTGTTTTGTAATGGGACCAAAATTGGGCAGCGTCGAAGGCCAAGACATCGGTTCCTCTCAATCTGGATGATCCACAAACCGTCGTGTCCATTCACAAAATTTGTACCCTCTTCTTCCTAAATTGCACTCCTTCAGTAATTTTTTTTTTTTTTTTTACGGATCTCGAACGCCTCCTAGTGGATTCCCAATGGTTCCTACTTAAGCGTATCATCTACTGTCTCAAAAATAGGTTTCGAGTCGGTGTCTTCATAATACTTAAGACCAACTTAAGACCAACCGACACAAGTGCACCAAACTTCCTGCGGATCGAACAATGATTAGAATCCACTAATATTGTCCCTATTCACATTTATATCCCCATCTCCTTTGCCACGGTGCATGCCAACGTGCGTAGGAAAATGCCCAAAAACCTTGCCCTTAGAAATGGCACGCTGCAGCATCCACATTCTCGAGATTTCCAATAGCAAAATTTCCAAATGCAGAGACATCTGATTAGGAGGATATTGTTGCCGAACTCATCCTTAAAGATGTACGATCATCGCCCAAAGATTTCTGGCTCCTTTGTGGGGCAAATAAATCCTTAAAATTGTTAGGAAAATTTCATCAAAAACGGGATGAACAATGGAATCAGACTTTGAGGCGTGTAATCACTTTCTTTAAGGATTTATTCGCCCCACAACGTTGCTAATGGTTTCCGGCAAATATCCTCCAGGATACAACAAAGTCTCAACGAGAATAGCAGATAGCAATTCTGATATTTCTCCAGGGTCTCTCTAGGAAACAATCAAAAACAAGGGCCGTTTCACTCTTGTATTGAAAGAATGAAAATTGAAAAGTGAAGTTGAAGATTCTGAAAATGAACATAACACTTGAATATATAATGAGAACGAACACACCTTTTCGCGTCCGAAAAGTAGTTAATTCCCATGCAACTCTTCGTGTCCAAATAGTTTATTCAATCGCATCTTTTCATATATGAATCGGTAGTTATTTTCGAAGAGACACAAACACTCCAAATGTTGTAAGAGTGCCTTAGAAAATAACCGCTAATTGAATAGATACAACCTTTCAAAGGTTGTCAGAATCCTTCGAGAACAGTCGCACTGTTTCAATAGAAAACAATGGTAATTGTTGATTTATGCCAAATATAGTCCACGTGCGCACTCACATCTTTTCGATGTGGGACAAGGCACCTCTTAATTTGTTTTTACAAACAAATCACCAACATAAACAACTCTTAATTAGATATAATAAATAGACTCACGCACAAATCTTCTCGCGTTCGGTTTCCTTCGTGCACCGCAGAGGACGTCGCCGTCTGTTCGTTCTCTTCACGAAAGGATACTGTGCGGCTCTTCTTTTTCGGACAGCGCAGTTCCCTTTTACAACCAAAAAAAAAAAAAGGATATGCACGATCTGCTCCAATTTTAACCGTGCATATAGAGTAAACAAAGAGAAAAGTATGCATCCTCTTTTCTTGTCCTGTAGCGCCAATCTCAATTCCGAAGGAAAGAAGTCGTCCGCTCGACGGGAATTTGTTTTCCTTTAATGAACCGATTTAACAAATCGGTATTTATGCATAAACAGTTTAAATACGAAACATATTTAACAATTCTTCACCTTAACTCGATGTTTAAAGCCAAATCAATAGTGCTTATCATCTATGCTGCTCTCCCATCGCCCCGAAAGGCGATCACTCTCTACAGACGTCAATAGTGCTCAAACAGAGCTTGAGCTTTGCCAAAAGAACATACTTAGTCATCATGTCCGCTGAGTTCTCTACTGTAGCAATCTTTTTCACAACAACATTACCCTTCATTAAGATATATCGGATGAAGTGATACCTGATATCGATATGTTTCGTCCGCTCGTGATAAACTGGATTATACGTCAGAAATATCGCAACTTGGTTGTCACAGTGTATATCAACACTTTTCTGATCTAACCCAAAGTCCAAGAGCAAACCTTGCAACCATATCGTCTCTTTCGCTACAAAGGTTAATGCCATGTACTTTGCCTCAATCGACAACAAGGCAATGTGGTCTTGTAAATTAAGAATAACGAACTTCTCTACGAAAAGCGATAGCATGATGTATTGTAGAATGATATTTTATTGGGTGGAAGTAAGAATATCAGTAGAAGACTAACTCTTCCCTCGTGTGGCCATAACGCGTGGCGCGTGATGCATGGATAGGCTGGGAAGGATCCAGACACTTCCATTTTAGTTCTAATTACGTAGCCATCGACTGACATGAACAAGCCAGCCGTCCAGTGGTGAATCTCATGGCACGTCTCTCTTTCACACTCCGAGGATGACTCGGAGTGTGAAGGAGTAATCAAGTCCTAAAACTTTTAAAAAGTGCAGTCAAGGCCTAGAACTTTCAAATTGGTCCAATTAAGCCCTTTCGCAATGGCACTTTTTGAAAGATTTATGATTTGTTTGCATAAGCTTTTAGGTCTTGATTGCACTATTCAAAAGTTTGAGGACTTGATTACTCATTCATGATAAATTTTAGGACTTAATTGCACTTATTCAAAGATATAGGAATAAGGTGTACTTTCGCGACAAGTTTGAGTACTTTCATTGCACCTTTTCATTTTTCTTTTGATTGTACATATGTGTGATGGATATTTTATTATTGCGACACCTTGATGGTTATCTATAAAGCATAAAACTAGGATCATGTGCTTTTTATCAAAACACCATCCACGTCGGTGATTTCCGGTCAAAATTGGTCGTATATACTGGATTAATACAAATACAAGAGATTTAAAATTAAATAGATCCAATTGAAAGTTTTAGGGCTGAATGGATAATAGTGTAAAATTTTTAAGACGTTTTTGGTACTTTTTCTTACGTGTGGTTGTGAGCTTCCGAGTGAGCATCCGTTCAAGAGATTTTTTTATTATTTATTTTTTTGTTCTTTTTTGGGCCAAACGACCTAGAGATGTTCGAATGGTGTGCGTTAGGTTGAAGTGCAGTAGAAGGTGACTGAAATGAATCATTCCATGGACAAGCCGGTCGTCCCACGTTGAATCGATCCATCGTGAATTTTCATTGCACGTCTCTCGTTCACGTTCCATGGACAAGCCGGTTGTCCCACGTTGAATCGATCCGTGGACGTAGGTCTTTACGACCGAACCATGTACATCTAGTGTCCGTTTTCTTTGCTCGTTCTGTCTATTTTATCGTTCGATCGCTTGTTCTGCGCAACACTTAGGATGTCTCTTTCCGTTGAATCCAATTCAACAGGACACGATAGTGCTGACACTCTCTCATGTGACGGATTAGCCCCACTCCCACCAGCATTTGGCAGCTTATTATTTGGCGATGTCGACATTGACCGCACGTGAAACATTAGTCTTCTTTTCTTTTTTGTGTTCTGGAAAAAAAATAAGAAAGAAAAGAAAAAAAAGGGAAAATTTTAAAATTTGAAAAATATATTCGATATTATTTGAAATTGCCATGTCAGTGTCGACAATGCCACACCAGCATCGGCCAGCCAACGTTGGCCGTATGGACTGAATTGACACAAATATAAAAGATTTAGAACTCAATTGGCAAAAAAAGAAGAAGGCTGAATTGGAATAATAACAATAAATTTAGGACCGTTTTGATAATTTTTTTGCCATTGGGGAGACAGAAAGCTCGCTTGTGAAGCCCAAAGTCCTTGGAGATAAAGCCTTTGTTCTAAATGCAACGTCATTCTCTCAAGCATCTTCCGAACGCACCATAAGTCTCTCAAGTCTCTTCCGAACGCACCATAAGTGTGTTAACAAATATATTAAACTACCCTCAATTGGTTGACAACTTATCTTCAACACCAAGATCAGCGTACATCGTATAAAAATTAAGATATGGCTCAACTAATTAAACACCTTTCTTGAACATGTTTATTCCCAATTTAGAATTCTTTCATCTATGCAAAACTCTCAATGCGACATCACAACTTGTTAAACAAGAAGTAGTTGAATTGTTGAGACAGCGAACGCAAACTAGGTTCTTACGAGGACCGATCGAACAGGGAAACGAGAGTTTTGAAGCTCGACGAAGTTAAATTCATGAATTATTCTCTCGCGACCTAATCAGTCAAACTCGAGCACACGCTCATATCTCTTTCTTGTCTTAGTAGAGACTCGACATTGTGGGACTTGAAATTTCTTGAAACTTTCCAGAGAATATTTCCGAAGGAGAACTTTGATTACGTCGCCCAACACATCAGTGGCCGAAATCTTTTTTTGACGAGGATTTCATGATTGGCGAGGACCAAGGGTACAAAATACAAAGCAAAAAACAAAAGTATCATAAAAAAGTTCAAAATTTAAAAAATATTAAAAATTCCAAAAAATAAAAATATAAAAAATATTGTCCCTTCGGCGCCACGCCAGATTGTCATGCGTTGACGTTTGATTTTCGATGAGGCAAATCTCCGAAGGCACACAAATGATCGGTTTTTAAAATTTGCGACACTTTGAACGAAAAAAAAAAATGGTATGATACTCAAGTGAGCGCTGTTCACAAATTATGATAGTATAGGTGTTGTTCTCCCTGTCCATGGCTATAATAAGAAAAAAAAAGGGGATACAAAGTCACAAGTCCATGGTGATTTTACAATAATGACAAAGCAAAGCTCACGTGTCTTTGCTCTTTTAAGAGGCCAAATAAGTTTTGGCTTGTTATGAGGGGTTGGGTCGTGTTACAGGCCCCCAGACTCGACTATATAAATGGAAGGATTGTGCTCAACATTACTCACACTCGTTCCATCATAAAACTCAAATTCAAATTGGTGTTCTCCCCAATCTTCTCAACTTTCAGTCGCTCGTCATGGAGTACGAAACGAAACAAGCCCAGTTCCAATCGCCGGAAGTCGTGGACACGACGCATCCGAGAAGATCGGCCAATTATAAGCCTAACATCTGGAATTACGATTTCCTCCAGTCGCTTAACAACAAGCATCACATCGTAAGATTATAATTTGTGCCTTCTGAATGTACGTAATCCCGCAAGTGTTTGCACATTGGACACACGCATTTATGTTTTTTTTTTTTTTGGTAACTAAGCATTGTAGTATTTTGCTATGCATGACATTAGTATGTCATTATCGATTAAGCCCCAGTTAGTTTCGCGGAAAATGTCACCTTTTTTAAAAAATATATATATATTTTTCAAGAAGTCATTTTTTAGGAAAATAACGATGTTTTGGTGTGCTCGGCTGAAATATGGAAAAAGGACCTCGAAAATATTTTCCAACGGTTAGTATGGAAAATCAGATTTGATTGTCCTTCGTGCACTTAATGATTTGTTTTATTTTATTTTATTTTGTATATATAAAATTTGACTTTTTAGTTTTTATTTTTCTTTTCCCTTTTTCTTTGGTTGGTTGCTGGCCATGGCGATGGCCGGTGATCAGCCGCAGACGACCCCAAGCTTGTTGACTTGCGTCATGGCCAGGCTGCCGGCTATCGTACAAGCCTGAATTCCTCTCTTCAAAAAGAGGAAATCATTCATTTTCCGTGAATGGAACGTCAGAAAATCTGACAAATATTTTTCTGAAAGTTGTTTTCGGCAAGACATACGTAGCCTAAATATTGATCAATGTTCTCATATATATCGACCATCGCGGCTAGACTTGATCTTTAGCTAATCGATTATGTGCGTACTTAAACCACATCATCTTGGCATTGCCTTGCTCTTTGAGGCCTTTTCTTAATACATTTGGATCTAACGAATCCCACTCGAATTCTGCAGAAAGAAGGAATTAAAGAACGGATGGAACGGCTTGTGGAGGATGTAAAGCCAATGTTATCGGAAGCAGTTGATACACTCGCCAAGTTACGGTTGGTCGACAAGATTAGAAAATTAGGGTTGTCCAACCTTTTCGAGGATGAAATGAAAGAAGCTCTTGAAACAATTGCATCCACCAACAATGGCGTTTTCACCATGGAAAATCGTCTCTATGCCAATTCCCTCCGGTTTAGACTCCTCAGACAGCATGGCTATGTCGTTTCGCAAGGCAAGTTCTAAATATGAAACTTTGTGAACTGAACTCATTCGTTTGAGATGCTACTATCAAATCACACCATAAATCAAGTAAATCAAGGAAAAATTTCAAATCAGGGCATGAAGTGCTAATATTTTATCAAATAAGAGTCTAAAGTTGAGTTTGTTTCAAATAAATACCTGAAATGCCAACATTGTTTCAAAGAAGGGCTTGACCAAGGGCATTTTTGTCATTTTTAATTTTTTCCCTTAGCTTTTTTTTTTCTTTTGTTGCCCTTCCTTCTCGCTAATGGCTGGTCTCAGAACGCACTACTTTAGGCCTTTATTTGAGAAAATATAGGCACTTCAGGCTCCTATTTGGAATTTTCCCATAAATCAATGAAGATTACTCAACAAAAAGTTGGTTTAATATCCTTAGAATTAATTTTAACCAATTAATGGAGATAATGCATGAGGAATTAGTGTAAATCATAGAAATAAATTGCTCCAATTTATGTACACGAACAAACAAAACTGAATGGGAATTTCCAGCTTGTTATTACTGTGAGGACAAGAATCACATAATATCTACAATTCATGAAATTCTTTCTTGAGATATCAATAAAAAGTTGACACATATCGGCTTAATTGGATATAACCCGTTAAAATTATAATGGAATTTTTTCAGTACATCCTACTTGAGAAGCCCTACAATCTGGAGAAAAGACTATAAATGAAAAATGTAATTGTGGGCTAGACGGTGAAGACAGTTTCGTCCGCAGAGAGGTACTATGAAATTGAAAGCATACAAGCCACTCAAAGTTCATATGTCATGATTCGCTCCTGTACAGTCTTATCTTCCACGGTCGTCACTTGTCGTACGTTCTAATATTCTGCAATATCGATCGTGGTTAGTAGTATCAGCAATTATTCTCTCGTCGTAAATCTTCGACTTCCAATTTGAAATCAGATGACTTAAGGTGCTTCAAAGAAGGAAGCAACACATTGAACGGCAGCAACTGCGAATATGTTGAAGCTATGATGGAGCTTCTTGAGGCTTCGCATCTGGCTTTGGAAGGCGAAAACATTTTGGACGAAGCGAAAGCCTTCTCGACTAGGATTCTCAGAGAAAGAGTCTCCGGTTTGGAGGGTCGGCTCTTGAATCGCGCCGTCCATGCTTTGGAGCTTCCGATGCACTGGAGGGTTCAGTGGTTCGACATCAAATGGCAAATCAACTCGTATGAGCAACAGGAGAACGAGCAAAGTAATCTGCTGGAGCTTGCCAAGATAAATTTCAACACGGTCCAAGCCACACACCAAAGAGATCTTAGAGAGATATCCAGGTAATTTCAACACGCTTAAAACTCTATCATCTGTACCAGACATGGTGTGATTCTCATAGCTTTCGATTTTGATTAGTTGCTTCGGTAAATTCAGGTGGTGGAGGGATCTCGGACTTATCGAGCAAGTGGACTTCACAAGGGATCGGCTGGTCGAAAGCTTCTTGTGCGCCCTCGGACTCTCACAGGAACCACGGTTAAGCTCTCTCCGAAAATCTCTCACCAAGGTCATCATCTTGATACTGGTGATCGACGATATCTACGACCTTTATGGCTCGTTGGAGGAGCTAGAATGCTTCACCGGCGCCATTACCAGGTTGGCCACGCAATGCCTCCCAATCTCTTCCTCTCGTGTTTGTTCAGTTCATCTTCTCTAACCGGAAAGTCCGATGCTTCTAGATGGGACTCGGAGCAGATTCAACAGCTTCCCGAGTGCATGAAGGTCAGTTTCCGAGCGCTTCGCGATGTTACATACGAGATTGCCTATGACATTGGCAAGGACGAAGATTGGCATCAAGTGCTGCCGCATCTCACGAAAGCCGTAAGCCAAAAACTGTCGGGATACCTCATTATCCATGAATAATTAATCATCTCCGATTGAATCTTGTTTTTCCCTTAATTTTCACAGTGGGTAGACTTTTGCAAAGCGTTACTTACTGAAGCAAAGTGGGACAAGACCGGCCAGAGACCATCTTTGGAAGAGTACTTGAGCAATGCTCGGACATCATGTTCTGGACCGCTGATCATGTCTCATGCTTATTACTTTGTGGGACATAAGAAATTGGTGGATGTAGCAGATTTGCTACAGATAAACAAGGATTTGATTTACAACGTGTCCATGATAATTCGACTCTGCAACGACCTGGGAACGTCTGCGGTAACAATCAAACTTCTAAGCAAATGTTAATGTGACATGATGAACAAATTCTCAGCTTGCTGGAAAATCTTGTATTTGTGTTCATACGGGGAAACTGAATCAAGAAGATTGATTCTGATTAACAAGTTGGACTGTTTTATTTGCATGACTAGGCTGAAAGAGACAGAGGAGATGCCCCATCTTCAGTGGCGTGTTACATGCAAGAAGCGAATGTGTCAGAGGTCGTCGCTCGGAAGCACATCAAAGAGTTGATAAACCAAGCGTGGAAAAGCATCAATGCTCATTGCTTCGGCAATGCCGAGGCGCCGTTTCTGCGACCCTTCATCGATGTCACCGTGAATGCGGCTCGCGTTGCACATATGCTTTATCAGTTCGGAGATGGGTTCGGCGTCCAGGACGGCGACATTCGGCGGCAAATTCTGTCTACTGTGATCAAGCCTCTCGCTGTCGACTGAGATATTACCGCTGCTGTAATGATAGAGCGGGTGTGTAAGCTGGACCAGCTGCTGATGGTCCAAAGATTGAGGGCTATATGCAAATTGTATCCTAGGCTAAGCAATAATGGCATATGTGTCTCGTCGAGACCACCGGCCAAATGCCTTTTACCAAAAGTTGATTTTTGGCTTTTATTGAATCAGGTTCAGAGTGACGATTCGGACAGGAAGCAAATTGCGTAAACCACAACAACTAAATCTAGAGAAAAGCTTTGATAAAAAAGAAAAAATCTAGAGAAAAGCAAAATGTAAGTACAGGAAACAAATGAACTGATGAATTGAAACTGAGCGCAAACATGAGTGTTTATGTTGATGTTCGTGTCTTTCACAATAATTCAACACCGCTTTATATAACTTTGTACAAAGTATAACTGCTTACAAGCGGTTATGATGCAAATATTGCGTGATATTTCGGCATCTTTTATTTTTAGGCAATTTTATATTTTTAGGATATTTTCGTAATTTTACGAATCTTATTGTCATTAAGGTTAACATCCTATATAAGCTTGTTTCAAGGGTTTTGAGAGCAGTTTTGATGACAAACATTGATATTTTCGTTGATTTTGATAAAATCACACTTGAGTGAATAGTGGTTCCTCGTTTATCGTTTCGATTTTTTGTTTAGCCTTGGTTTCTATCGCTTACTCCATGATGGCATTTCGACCCTATCCACAAGTGATTACAACTCTTAATTGCCACCAGACATAACCATCGATCGGTATCTTTGCATTGACATCTTCACTTTGTCTTCAGTTCCTATGTTCAACACTTCGTGCAAAGTAATAATTGTAGACCAATCACCACTGTATGCCGATAATCACATTATGGTCATGGATAATCATAGTCATCGACAAGCGAACCTGCTACCAATAACTCATCGATAGTATTATCATACTTAACACCGAGTTATATATTAATTCAAGCCGACGTCACGTCGATCAAAAAGACTTGGTCATTTTTTTGATGGTACAGTTTGCAAGGGCCCAATCCCTAGAAAATGTCCGTCTCATCATATTGGATAGGGGTGTGCAAACTGGACCGGCTGCACGGATTGGTCCGGTCCAGTCCCCGGTCCTAATAAATGGGACCGATGGTCGGGCGGTCCGGACCACTCAAAATATATATAGAAAAAAAATAGAAAATTTTGAAGAAATAGTTAACCAAATCCTAATTTCCACCTTCATTTTCTGCTCAACAGTCAACATTTACTCTTCACGCTAGACGCGTGTTTACCTATATTCATTTTCTACTCGACAGTCGATACTCACTCCTCTCGCTTGATGCTCGCGTTTCGCCTTCGCAACGCAGTTTTGCTCGGCGCTCATTAATCTTGCCTTTGCCTCTCCACCCATGCATGTATTCCAATAATTACTATAAAGCAGCTGGTGTTAGCGGTCCCATTGGAATCAAACCGGGATCGGACCAGACCGTCGGTCCTAGTATGATTTGGTCCCAGTCCAGTCCTTGGTCCCGAAAATTTGGGAATTGGGACTACGGTCCGGTCCTAGGTTCCCTATCACGACCGGATCGGCCCGAACCATGCACACCCCTAATATTGGGCATCACACCAAGTAACCATGTGCCTACTTCATCCAATCCATGTGAATGACACCCTCAATAAAGGATACTCGTGATAATAATTTGATGCGACAATGATATAAATGTACCATGAATTTTGACTCAATGTGCAATAATTTGTTCAATGTGGTCCATGAACTTTAGCCTAATGCTCAATGTGGTCTTTGAATTTTTAATTTGTTCAATTTGATCATTGAACTTTTGGTAGATATTCAATGTAGTCTTTCCATTAATTTAAGATCAAGGACAACATTGAACGTTTTCACATTATACATACTAGTCAATGGCACGTTGGCTGAGTTAGTGAGATCTCTGAGCCTTAAATTGTTAAACTGATGAGGTCTCAGGTTCGAATCTCCCCGGCCACATTTTGGGAGACTTAACACTCATACCCCACCATCCCAAGGGATAGTCCATTGCACGTGTGAAACATCGGTTAAAAAAAAATCAGGGACCATATTAAATAAATTAAAAGTTCAGACACCCAATTGCACATTGGGGTAAAGTTCAGGAATTATTTACGTTAGTTTTCCTAATTTGATCATTCCTATTTGTTGCAAGAGTTGAAAGTTGTACATGGGATGATTTGTCAGGCTATAAGAGGTCAGAAGATACTTTCTCCTGTTGTTATGGGATGATTTGTCAGGTTTTATTGGTGGGATCCATTGTCCACTAACAAGGGATGAACGGTTCCAGGTTCCGAGTAGGTTCCACCTGGAACTTGGAACCTACCCGCTACTACCGGTTTCTCATTTTTCGGAACCTGGAACCTACCCTCTAGACCCTGAAACCTACCATGTCACAGGTTTCGGATCCGGTTCCAGGGTACCCTAGAACCTGTCAATGCAAGCATATCAGAATATGATCAGAGCTAGCATCATCATCATAATCGATAATCATTGGACACTCTTTGTTGACCATCACCTCCTTTTCTATGAAAGATCATTGTGGTTATAAGCAGACAGTGATGAACTGATGATGGATGAAACAAGAGGGACGAGACAAGAAGGAATTGGACAAACTAAAGCATGCAAAGATCAAACATTTCTCCACCAACAGATTCATAAACTATGTCAATGCCTTTCGGAAATTCCTTCTTCAAAACCTGTAAATTGAAAAAGATGAAGACAAAGCTGGCTACATAAACTTTTACTTGAATATCATTCATTACCTTGTAAATCCTGAGAAATGGATTCATTCTAAATGAAAGTCATATAAAAACTAAACCCAAGAGTAGATAACAACGCATAAACAGCTCTACACTCTAGACATGGAAAAGTCCAAACATTACATGGAAACCATCGAAAAACTTAAAAAGGTCAAAATATGGCCACTGAAGCCTTTCCATTGCCAAAATCCTAAGCACCAGGCATTTTCTATAAGCTCATATACTTGTCACAAAAGTAAGATCTCCTGCACCATCCGATTCATGGGAATGAAAGCTCAAGTTGTCCAGCATGAACAATTGGCCTGCAATCTCAAGTGATCTCCTCAAAGACAATTCTGCCAAGCATTCATCATCTTACAAAAAGAAAAGAAAATAAGGAAACACAAATCGTAATGCGCTGAAATAAACACAAATTGCCAAATGAAAATTCACGTGCAAAGTTGCAACAAGCTCCTTTTCGATCGCACTCGACCCGAAATCTAACCACCTAAAACCAAACGAAACAACAAATTAATATTAGTTTTAAATTAAAATTACTATCAACTAAACTAAAACAATGATTAGAAAGCATCACCACATACAATAATTCCACTTCAAGCCGTAAACTCTATCTACCGATGATAATCTCCTCATTAAGACCATCCATATCTGAAAAAAGAAGAGATTAAATAGAACTTTCATTCAAAATATATACAAAACAATACAATATATAAACATATAAACTTAACTTACCCGACTCAAACTTTTCTGCATTCTCAATGCACTCTTCAATATCAATCGGCATACGAACGGCTCTCAACCAATCTTGAGTGCAAAGCAAAGCTTCCACAACTTTAGGAGTAAGAGAACTTCGAAAACCATCAAGAACACGACCCGATGTACTAAAAGTCGACTCTGAAGCAACGGTAGTTATGGGAACAGACAAAATATCCAGAGCCATCAAAGATAGGATTTTATATTTGGAGCCAGTAGTCTTCCACCACATCAAAAGATCAAGATCAAGAGCATCTTCTTCTGCATCTTCAAGATACCGATCAAGCTTAGACTTGTTACCATCACACACTTTTTTTTTCGAGAGCATAAAGGTTTTCCTCCAAGCATGGATGCCATACTTTTTGTTACCTTCGTTACCATCACCATTGAAACCACTACTACTAGCACTCAGACTTTGGCCACCACATTTTTTATTACTTGAGGCAAGATATTGCTCATAAAATTCATACAACTCCTCCAACGCACTCTTCACCTTATCATACATCTCATTTATTTTCAAATCATCATCATAAATTTGTCCATAACAAAAACTCACATAACGCAACTTCTTGGTAGGATCCAACGCAACCACAATTAATGCCAACATATTCACTTTATCTAAACTCCCATAATATTTGTCAAATTTCTCTTTCATTATCGTGCCCATGGCTTTAGGCTTTTCATCTGAAGAACCCGCCGCGTCTTTCAAATACTTATACAAAGCAGCAATCCCCTCGAAATAATCACTTGAAGTGACATATGAACTCCCCGACATCCGTTTGGTGGCTTCATAGAACTGTTCTAAAAAATCAGAAAGCATAATGGCATTTTCCCAATCATCTTCTTTAGGAAGATCATTTTTAAGCTCACCAGCGAAAGACAAGTCATCTTCTTCCATTCTTACAAATGCTTTTCTGAACTTTATAGCAGTGTATAACATGAGATAAGTGGAGTTCCATCTAGTTGCGACGTCAAGACACACTGTACCCTTGTAAGTGATCCTTTCACTTTCAATGCAAGATTAAAATGTTTTAGCTCTTATGGGAGAACTCCTCACATACTTAATCACATTTCGAACACGTTCAATAGACACATCTATTTTTTTAGGCCATCTTTCACAATCAAGTTTAATATATGAGCAATGCACCTCATATGTAAGACCTTACCACCTAAGATCAATTGTCCTTCGCTTGAAAGTTTACCCTTCAAATACCCAACTGCAACATCATTAGAACTAGCATTATCTACGGTGATTGTGGATACCTTTTTTTCTATTCCCCACTCGTAGATGCATTTCTCCACCATTTTCCCGATCTCTCTACCCTTGTGGCTATGCATCACCACAAAATTGATGATTCTTTTGTGCAATTTCCAAGTTTCATCAATAAAATGTGCAGTGAGACACAAATAATTCATGTTTTGAATGGAAGTCCATGTATCAGTCGTGAGTGCAATCCTAGAATTAAGCTTACCAAAGTAGGTCTTCAAACAAGTTCTTTCACTAAGATACAACTTCATGCAATCTCTAGCAACTGTAAATCGTGATATATGCTTGAAGAGAGGTTGTAACTCACTGACATACTCACGAAATCCAACACGCTCAACCAAGGAAAATGTTGTTCATCAACTATGATAAATTGAGCAAGCTTTTGCCTACAACGATCTTGATTAAACGTCCAAGTCGATAAGACACTTTCAGTACCAGGATCTCCCCCTGCCTTGCCATCCATGCCTACATTACACTGTGTAAAGAACTTCTGTCTCTTATCTACATTGCGAGGAAACTTCTTGCACGTCTTTGTCGCGACCCGCCCTCGATTTTTCTTTCGATTGACGGGCAAATGGATTACCGATCGGGCCCTCCCACTCTGTGATGTGGATCGCAGACTTTCTAGACGCGGGCCCTCCCAGACCCATACCAAATCACGACGGGAGTTAATTTTTACGATTTCTCGATTGTAAGAGTCGATCGCTTCCGACCTTTGTATGGTCGTGGTGGCATGTGCAATGTGTGCATGCATTTGGAGTTGCCACCGGTCCTTCTTGGAAGGTGGATCGGAAACCTCACTAATCGATTAGGAGAGATCGATCAGTTCTGTGGAACCAGAGATTTTGGGTTCGGGGACTTGGTTACGTTGATGTAATTACCAACTCCCTTTCGGTACCTAACGTGAGTGATTTTCCTAATTAAGATTTCATGAAGGCGCAATTTTGGGGTGAGGTAAGTCTGATTTAGGGTTTCATGCAGATTGAAAGACTAGTCCTATCAATCACAATCAATTTAATGAATACGCAATCAAGTGAATCATAAAGTGCATATGAAACGCATCAAATCTGCATGGTATCCCTAGTATAGCCCTATTAGCTTAGAGAAGGGACATTTGAAGTACGGAAGGAGTTCGGGGATGATTTGAAGGCAATTTGCCCATGAATGGCAAAATCGTCATTTAGAAAGATAAATGAGAATTTCGCGATAAGGGGCAAAATTATCATTTTGGAAAGGGATAGGAACCCAAGAGCGTTAGAAAAAGGATTGACCAGTCGAAATGAACCATTTCCTATTTCCTGACATTTTTTGGAATGATCTTCCCATGAGGGACGAAATCGTCATTTTGGGGAAAACAAATGCAATTTACCCACGAGGGATAAAGTTTTTATTTTTAAAGGATTAGGAACCCAAAGAGTCAGAAAAAGGATTGCCCATTTCCTATTTCCTGACATTTTTTGGAATGATCTTCCCATGAGGGGCAAAATCGTCATTTTGGGGAAATAAAGGCAATTTACCCATGAGGGGTAAAATTGTCATTTTTAAGGGATTAGGAACCCAAAGAGTCAGAAAAAGGATTGGCCAGTTGAATGTGCGCATTTCCTATTTTATGACATTTTTCAGATCTTTTCTTGATTTTCAAAGCTATTTACCCATGAGGGGTGGAATCGTCATTTTTCGGAGGGATTAGGACCCCAAAGCATCGGATATAGGATTGGCCAGTTGAATGTGCCCATTTCCTATTTTCTGACATTTTAAAGAAATTTTCAAAATTTTCTAAATTTCTTCAATTTTTGGGAGACGATTTGCCTAAAGGGAAAAATCGTCATTTTTGGAAGGAGTCGGGTTTCAAAAGACCCAAAATAGGACATGGCCAGTTGATTGTAGCCATTTCCTATTTTCTAGAATTTTTTTTGGAATTTTTCTTGATTTTTCCCATTTTTACGATTTTTTATTTCTTTATTAAAATGATATGAACTGGACCAAAAGACCCGGCCCACGCCGTAGACGCATGCCCCTGGGCCTTTAGGGCCCGACCTAGTCCAAGACCAAAAGACAAACTTGGGGGCTAGGCCCATTTTTATATCTTTTTTTAGTGATTTTCCAAATGGGGCCCAACATTAACAAAAAGGGCCCAGACTAAAATTTAAAACAACAAATTGGCCTGCAAAGTCTTCACGTCCACCCGTCTTTCGTTAGTAAGACCGAATCTCATTCTATTCTGCTTTTCTTATATTCCCTTTTTATTTTTATTTTATTAATTCCATTTTGATTTTTTTGATTAGATTTTTTTTCTCTCTTATTTCCTTTCCTCTACCTACTTCATCTTCTTCCCCACGACAACTTTTTTTTTTTACAGGGACCCCCTCGGGGATCATGGAGCTTCTCCAAGACCTCTGTGTATACCATCTTCGTCCACTGACTGTTGCCTCGAGTTATGACACTGAGCTACCTTCATCATCGGACAGTCAATGTCGGCCCCGTCGTGATCGTCGCCGACCACCACCATCGTCAACTATCGCCACCAAAGTTACTCACATAAAAAATGTCTGTCGACTTGACGGACCTCCCCGGCACCATCGCGACCATCCATCAGACTGATCTATCTCCTGACCCATGTTTTTACTTCTTTTTATTTTCTTTTTTTTTTTGTCTTTTTGTTTCTCTTTTCTTTCTTTTTTTCCTTCTGGGTCGTCTTCTTCCCAGATCTTCTTCTCAAGGGATGCAATGGGAACTTCACTTAGAGCTTCCACAAAGCTGGCTCCCCAAACCAAAGGCCAAGCTCCACCAAAACTCCACCATTTCAACACCAAAACGCAATCCACATAACCCTCATCAACGCGACTCAAACTTTCAGTCCAGATCTAGCCTAAGACCGGTCGAACCTACGACGACCGAAGCTACGCCCAACGACGAGTCTGAGAGTCTGACGACCAACGCACATAACCTTCACGAAATGACCATTCAAGACCGAAGAGAGTGCAGAAAGCTTACCTGACCCTTGCGCCATCTTGTAAGCATCTAGAACGGGTCATGGAGCTCGAAGATGGTTCGGTTCACTTAGGGCCGACTCGAGGTGTTTTTATGCAAGAAAATGCAAACAAAAGAGGGATTTGTGGTCAGTAAGTCCTTAGGAGAATGATGAACTAAGTTTCGTGAAGTAACTCAAATAGATCGGAGGTCCGCCATTGACGAACGTCCAAGAGCCCATTAATGGCACTTACCATTTTTTTTTTTGCGAAACTTCGTCCTGCTGAGTTATGAAGACTCGTAAGAACTTTTCGAAGCTTGCCGACGCAATCCTTGGGCCTGGTTTATCCCCGTTTGTTCTGAAATTCCCTTGACAGGTTTGGACCTTCATGCTTCCATGGCCGCCCAACGAATTGCCGAGAGCCTTTGTTCTCTTTTCTTTCGCTCAAAACCTCTCTTTGGACCCTCACGCTTGAGCGTTCACAGTGAGCTCACTCGCTCGCCCTCTGTGTCTCGCTCGAAAGGCCATGGCCGAGCTCCCCACTCGGTTCTTCCTCCTCTCTCCCTCTCTCTCTCTCTCTCTCTCTCTCTCTCTCTCTCTCTCTCTCTCTCTCTCTCTCTCTCTCTCGGTTTGCTCTTCTTTTTCACTGTGCTTTTCCTTTTTGAACCGAAGATCCCCCAACTCTCCTCCTCCTCCTCCTCTGTGGAACTCCCCTCTCTTCTTTTCTTTTTTTGAAACCGAGCCCCCCACAATCGCTCCTCTCTTTTGAAACTCTCCCTATCTCTAGCTCTCTTTCTCTCTCACGCTAGAACAACCTTCCTTCTCGCTGGTCTCTCTACTTCTCTTTCATTTTTTTTGCTTGATTTTCGATGGACACGCTGGCTCAGTTCATAGACTACTCGGCGACCTCTTTTGTATCTCAGTTGCCAAGTCTCTATGTGGAAGAAGGGACGGGTGGACAAAGAAACGGTAGTGGAAACTCTGGCCTCTTTCTCACTTCCTTCATCTTTTCTCGAGTCTCTCCCACACTCTTTTTTTAGCTCTCCCTCCTCTCTGAACAAGCACTCAGAGTTCTCTATTTTTTTTCAAACTCTACTGCTTCTGGTCCAAGCTTCACACGAGAACAGGCGCGAAGACGAGAAAAAGGGAGCCGCATGGGGGAAGGTGGCGACGAGGAAGTTGTTAGATGGAGGTTGCCCGGTGGCCGCGGCAAAGGATTGGAGAAGCCGGGCTTTGATGCCGGAACCGCACGAAGAAATCAAACCCCTCGGACGAGTGAGCTTTGCCTCCAGCGCTCCTCGCCCTCGAGCTCCTTCTTTTCTTTTTTTTTTCTCTCTATGGTATCCCCTTTTATATCTCTGAAGCGATCCCCTCCCAAAAAGAACCTCACGCTATCCCCATGCTCTGAAAAGGAATCCTGCCCTTCAGTCTTTAGTCGCCAACCCCATTTGCATTTTTTGTTGTCCTCTTGCTTTTTCTCTTTTTTGCATAGAAGATCACTGGAGATGCAGGCCTTTGAAGGATCGTTGGACAATTTAGCCATTTTTGGCGTTGATGTTTGCTGGAAAATCGGAAAGAGAAAGGAGTCGTTTCCCTATTCGTGGCTGCTGCATCAGTCCTTTTTTTTTTTGGCGTGAGAGCCGTTTCGTTCCCTTTCTGCAGACCCGCATCTGCTGGGTCCGGTAGAGTCCGACCGGGCGAATCCAGTTTTGACAAATTGATCAAATCGGGGCCCAATTCGACTATATTTTGCAAAATTAAGGCCAAAATCGGATTGCCCAATATGTTCTTCATTGAAAACGTAGGTGTTTTCGTGGATTAGAAGCTTGGAAATTGACAAAAACCCCAAATTTTTGGATCTGGAAATGATTTCTTGACAATTCAATGCCCAAACGATCGAATCTCTCCAAAACAAGGCCACCAATGGATTCGGGACGACGAAAACTATAGCGTAGAAGTGTTTGATTTTTATGGGTGTCCCTAGAGAGGATTTAATTTTGATATTCGTGAAATCGAGGGACTAATTTGAAAGAAAATTATGCAATTAAGCCCATTGAGTCAAAATTGATCAAATTAAAGAATAAATTGACCCTATCGCACTTCAAGGCTTTAGATATCGATGTCATGGATTATTGAAGGTAAGAATTGAAATTTAAAGAACTCAAAAAGAAATTTTTATGCTCGATTCGGGTTTATGATCATGAAGGAACATAGTGATCCAAGTCGAATTTTTGGGATTTAAAAAGACCAACTTGAAGAGAAAATTAAAATAAGATTGGTGACTATTTTTGTGTATTTTTCTGACCAAGAATGGTATTTTTGTGATTTTTTTGGGTATTTTCATATTTAACTAAATTCGAAAAAAATATTAAAAATTATGAAAAATATTTTTTGTTCAAAATTGGTTCCCAAGGCTAGGCCAAGGTTTCCAAAGTTGATTTTTCAGTTTTATAACTTGTTATGTTATTTTTAATTAATTTTGGAAATAAAATCAACATAAATGATGATTAAAAATCAGGTGTCAACAATCTTCAAGTGCTTCCACATCGAAGAAGTACCGTTAGAAACAATATACTTTATTTCAGCCCTACAATGAATACACCTCACTTTATTTACTTTTCCAGTCACCTCATCTATCATTTTCATAAAATGATTCCAGCAATCAGACGTATGCTTCTTATCAATAGGAGGACGACGACAATCAGGTACCTTGTTTGTCGCACTCACAACGGTCGGGGGTGGCTCTTCTTCATATTCATTTTTCGAAAATACCAAGTCCATGTTCGGAGTCATCTCCTTACCCTCCACCTCCATTGACAAGTTATCTTGATACATCACCTTCACAATCACAATAACAAAAAAAAATAGCTTACATCAAATATCATGTCTATAGAGATGAAGCAAAAGGGTCCATAGTGAAGAGCACATTGTGATAGCACATTGAATGATTTTTTTTTTTAAAAGAATGAAAGCATTATCTGTATTCAGCTCTGCATAGTCAACAAGCTTTCTAAACCAGATTTACATAAACATTAAGCTTTTCATCAAAAACAAATAAAGGCTAACCCACTCAGACCACTAAGGTTGAATGACATCATGAGAAAGCAACTACTGTTTGGACTCGCACAGTTAACTGCAAATTTTTTCCAGAAGTGAGACTTATTAATCTATTCCGGTGACTATGAGTTCGACTCGTTGCCAGAATATGCACTCTTGAGTCTTGACAATTGATTGGTGATTACAAACTAAGGGCACTCATGGACAAATCGAGAAAAACAAAACTCAGAGAACATATTATGCCATGGACGTGCATTAAAAAGAAAAAATTAAGCAGATTACTCACAAATTTAGAAGTGAAAGAAAGATTCTCGGCGATGCGTTTAGTATATTCCTATAATTGTAATGCCCTTTTTCATAGGCTTTCAATGCAATGTGCTATCAGTCAGCCTTGCCCGTGAAGGTATGAACTATGAATGAAAAGTTAAAAACATATGCGTCTAACCAAGTAAATCCTTTTCTAAAAATCTAACCTTGGTGAACTTAGATGTGAAGGAGTGAGGAAGGAAGAAGAGGAAGTCCTGCGACTCCTGCCTGTCAAAATAAAACCAATTAGTCCTTCACAGAGACAAGAAATTAGGGCTAGAAATTAACTAATAAACCCACCTTTGACAGATCTCACTCGAACAATCAGATTTGGCAAGCAGGAAGGCGTCGGCACTTGGCAAAAAGAGGAAATTGGGGACGCTGTGTGGGTGGAGAGTCGAGACTGCACAGTGCACACTACCCAATTTCACTCTCTGTCAGCTTAGCAAGAAATTGCTGAGAAGGGAGGGAGGACAAACAAATAGTGGAAAGGAAAGAAGCACGCATGAAGGATTTGAGCCCGAGCATGGAGCCAATCGGGCAAAACTGCCAAAACCTAATAAAGCTCATAGGGAACTTCTTACCTCTGCTTCTCTGCGCTCAAGTCATGGAATTGGAGGCGATTGATACTTGACGACGAGGAAAGAGCCGTCGAAGAGCTGGGGAGAGAGCAAAGTGGCGGAGACCAGTGGACGGTGTGAAACTCGATGGTGAAGCCGATAGACGCCGTCGG
Organism: Rhodomyrtus psidioides; assembly: GCA_021437785.1. Lineage (NCBI taxonomy): Eukaryota > Viridiplantae > Streptophyta > Magnoliopsida > Myrtales > Myrtaceae > Rhodomyrtus > Rhodomyrtus psidioides. The sequence continues at coordinate 536,556 of JAILYB010000219.1, read as the reverse complement.
AGGCGGCGCCTAGTGGACGGTGAGGCTCGAGGGAGCAGAGCGTCGGAGTCCAAGGCAAGGATGACCGCTCGACTCGAGGGTGTGGGAGATCGACGATGGCCACATCACAACAAAGGATCGGTTGGGTCGAGACTCGAGACTCTCGAGTCGAGAGAAAGAAAGCGAAAGAGACGGGAACAGAATAGAAAGTTAGAAACTCTAAAGTGAGAAAGGAAAATTAGGGTTTTTTGTGTGTGTTATACCGGTTCCGGTTCGGTTCTAGGGTAGAACCTGGAACCGGAACCGGAACCGGAACCGGAACCGGCGGTTCCTATAAGTGGGGAACCGAGAACCGGACCCACATTTACCAAAATCGGGAACCGGACCGGGAACTGCAGGGTTGGTTCCTCGGTTCCCGGTTCTATCCTAGACCCATGCTCACCCCTACCGCTAACAAGCAGCCTCAGAGTCAAATGCCAGTGCATTCATCGGTGGCACCAGAACCGGCAAAAAGGTTAATTTTTGTCAAACATTTGACCTTCAAAACCGTAAGCTACTCCTTGGTCCGAAACTTCGATTCTTGGGTCTTGACTTGAAAGTTCGTCATCAGGTCTCAGTTGCTGGAAGATGCTTCTTCAAGTTGGTAGATTTGAATTTGATGCTGTATTAACATACAGGCGCAGTCAAAACTATGAACAGGATATATATATATATATATATATATATATATATATATATATATATATATATATATATATATATATATAATACAGCCGCAGTCAAAACTATGAACATGATATATATAATACAGGCGCAGTCAAAACTATGAACAGGATATATATATATATATCCTGTTCATAGTTTTGACTGCGGCTGTATGTATATATATATCAAGCCACGATTGATTTACGTAGTCCAGCTTGATTGAAGTGAATGTACATACAAAATCAACCTTTGTCAAGCTGGTATTGATTTAAAAAAGAGTATCCACTTCAATATATTCAAGTTAAAATCATATGACATACCTTGTTGAGTTGACTGAACTTTAGTCATATCTGTAAGAGATATTGCCCTTCAAGTCCTAAAACTTATCACGAAAGTGCAGTCAAGTCACGTCAGCACCACATAAGACAGAGAAAATAATAAAAAAACCATGTCATCATTTTCTTTTAGTAAAATTGGACTAAGCTAACGAAAGGACTCGATTGCATCAATTTGACAAATTTTAGAACTTAATTTCACTTTTTGCAAGTTTAGAACTCAATTGCACTATTGTGATAAGTTTTAGGACTCTTAGTTCACTTATCCCTATATGTTATTACCTCTTGCTCACAAATGGAATTTGTGAATGTGTCTTGTGGGCTTTGTCCCCAGCTTATGGCTTCCAGCACGAAATCAAAGTCAAGAACACCAAATCTGAAAAGGGTGGCCTCTTCCTTCATGTTTATGATGCATGTTTTTTTTTTATTCAAAATGGGAAAATGATATAAATAGTCTATAAACTTTGATCAAATGTGCAATGCGATTCATGAATTTTTAATTTATCTAATGTGGTCCCTGAACTTTAGTTTAATGTGCATTGAAGTCCCCTGAACTTTTAATTTATTCAATTTGCTCCCCTAATTTTTGGTACATTTTCGTAGAGTCCAATTACTAATTTGAACATGTACAAAAAAAATTAGGGACCACATTAAACAAATTAAAAGTTCAAGTACCACAGTGCACATTAGGCTAAATAGGAACCAAGCGAACAAATTATAATGATGCTGAAGTGCGATAGAAAACAAGGCTAAACAGAATAATCGAAGTGATAAACGAGGAACCACCGTTCACTCAAGTGTGATTTTATCAAAATCAATGAAAATATCAATGTCTGTCATAAACTGCTCTTCCACGAACCCTAAACATCTTTATATAAGATGCTAAACCTAATTGACCTAAGAAACATAAAATTACAAAAATGCCACTAGAATTAATTAAAATACCTAAAAACATTAAAATTGCAAAAAATTCTTAAAGCAAAAATACGCAATATTACGCAGTCTTCGCAATATTACGGAGATCGCGAAAAATCATGCTGATGTTATTGGATTATTAAGATGATGCCGAAACACGATAGAAAGGCGGAAGAAGTTAATTGGGGAACCAATTAAAATACTGAGTTAATCGTGTTTCGGCATCATTTAGGAATTGCAAAAATGCCTAAAACATCAGTATTATACAAACATTGGTATTCTTATTTTCGAAGAAAAATAATCCATTAAAATTTAGAAAATTCCTGAAAATGTGGAAGAAGTATTCTTATAACCAATTAAAATACTGAGTTAATCCATTTGTTAATCGTGTGAACATAAAAAACAAATGGATTATTTTCCCTCGAAAGTAAGAATACTGATGTTTGTAGAAAGGTGTACCAATTAAAACACTGAGTTAATCCATTAAAATTGCAAAAATTCCTTATTTTCCTTCGAAAATAAGAATACAGAAGAAGTTACTTGGGGCACCAATTAAAACACTGAGTTAATCGTGTTTCGGCATCATTTGCAATTCGCAATCTTCTCAATATTACGAAGATCGCGAGATTTATTTGCATCATTCTCCCTGTCGCGACCCGTCCGAAAGCGGACGCGGCTAATGGATTACCGATCGCGGGCCTTCCCCCGCACAAGGGTGCAGATCGCGGGCTTTGGATCGGCGCGGGCCCTCCCAGGCCCATACCAAATCGCGGCGGGAGTATTTTTCAAAGGGATTCGACGATAACAGTCGATCGCTTTCGACCTTAGTGTGGTCGTGGTGGCATGTGCAACTTGTGCATGCATTTGGAGTCGCCACCGGTCTTTCTTGGAGGGTAGACCGGAAACCTTATTGACCGATTGGGAGAGATCGATCAATTCTGCGGAACCATAGATTTTGAGTTCGGGGACTTGGTTACGTTGATGTCATTACCAACGCCCTTTCGGTACCTAACGCGAGTGATTTTCCCTAACTAGGATTTCATGCAGGCGCAATTTTGGGTGAGGTAAGTCTGACTTTGCACATTAACCAGTTTAACATGCTCACGTAATCATAATAAATAAATAGATGCCAATCACATAAACATCTATCCTACGTGGTGACCATGGAATTATGATTTAATGGGTCTCGAGCCAATGAGACCACATTTAATCATTTTAATATTTTAATAACGGAGAGCCGCTCTTCGCTTCTTCTTGGTTTCTTGAACTCTTCAAGAATCGGGCCCCAAAGAGCTCGCCGACTTAAAAGGCTCCTCCACGTAATCCTCGTAGCATTTACATCAACAATTGACTATGCTAAAAATAAAGATTACATGAAAAATAAAAGGAGTACGCAGCCTCCATTTAATAATTACAACCCCAAATATATAAATAATCACCATACATTCATACATACATCAATCACATTGATTAGGGATTTTTCCATGATCACCACCCTTCCACGTAAGTAATAAATTCACAATTTAAAACTTAGGAAGGCACAATAAAAATTCTACGTTGAATCATATTCAGAATTTTTACGTAAAATAAGATAGCCATAAATTTTCGATTCAAAATTGATTTAGTCTCAATTTTTGCTACGTTGATTAATTTATCATATAAAATAATCAACCTCCATTAGCCATGTAAGACGAACAATTCGTTAATACATATTGGCCATAGTATTGCAAAAATTGCAAAAAATCAATTAAATGCACGAAAACACCTAAGGATCGGCTCTGATACCATTGTTGGGATCCACGTAACACGTAGCGGAAATAAATAACAACCCATACATGTATCTCCAGAGGCGTACTTCGTGCATTTCAATCGAAAAAAAACACAAAGCCTCAAAGGGAGTAAATGGATTACCTCTCGTAGCGTGCTTGAACGGAGGTGTCGGTTCGATGTTCTTCGATCTCAGCCTCCACAAGTGTTAGGCATCTAGTTCGGACGCACCACCAATTGACGAACGGGGAGACGACTAATAACTCCACAACAATTGTGCTAGCAATATGCGGAATCAATATTCCGAACTTAGTATATTTTGCTCACTCAAGATTATGAGAATATAGAGAGTGTTTGTGTTCTTCTCTCTAAGCTCTCAAAAATTTGCATACTCTACAAAATGTCTCCCCCCTTCAACCTCAAAACTCTTGCCATCCTTTTATAGCCAAAAATACCTTCCAATAAATTGTATTTAAAAATAGCACTAACAATTATAAATTCTATCTAAAAATAGCACTCACAAATAAATGACATTTAAAAATAGCACTAACAATAGCACTCACAATTTATAATACAAAAATGCTATTTAAAAATAGCACTAACAATAGCACTCACAATTTATAATACAAAAATGCTATTTAAAAATAGCACTAACAATTATAAATTCTATCTAATAATAGCACTCACAATTTAAGATAAATAAATGCCATTTAAAAATAGCACTAACAATAGCACTCACAATTTATGATAAATAAATGTCATTTAAAATAGCACTAACAATAGCACTCACAATTTATAATACAAAAATGCTATTTAAAAATAGCACTAGCAATAGCACTCACAATACAAAAATGCTAAAAAAAGGCACTAACAAAGGTGTTAAAAATAATAACCATTATTATTATTACAAGAGTTAAAGAGGTTACCAAACAGTACAAATATGCATAACGTATAAATACGTATGATGTATAAATACGTAGAGCATACGTATACATCCGTGAAACCGGGGACTAATTGAAAGAAAAATGTGCAATTAAGCCCTTTTGGTAAAAATTGATTAAATTGGAGGGCAAATTGACCTAATTGCACTTTAAGACTTTAGAATCCAATGTCATAGCTTATAAAAAGTGAGAATTGAAAACTAAAAGACTCGAAAAGGAATTTTTTTTTTTTTTTTTTTTAGGCTCGGTTCGGGTTTATGTTTGTGAAGGAACATAGTGACCCGAGCCGAATTTTTGAGATTTAAAGTGACACACTTGAAGAGGAAATTAAAACAAAATTATCGAATATTTTTGGGTATTTTTCTAACCACGAATGGTATTTTTCTGATTTTTTGGGTATTTTATAATTAAATAAACTCGAAAAATATTAAAAATACCGAAAAATATTTTTTGTTCAAAATTGGTTCCTAAGACTAAACCAAGGCTTCCAAAGTTGATTTTGTGATTTTATGACCTTTTTTGATATTTTTAATTAATTTTAAAGAATAAAAATCACAATAATAAATGATAAAAAATCAGGTGTCAACAGCTGCCCCTCTTTGAGAGGAATCTCGTTAGAGGTTTCTCTCAAAGATAAGGTGGCACCTGATTCCTAACCGACTCAACTGGGAAAATGAGAGAAGAAATGTTATGACATCGGATCCTTAAGGCTATTGATAAAAGCTCAAATCAATCCCCGATTTGCTCTAACAATTTGAACATGGGCCGGAGTGAGAGAGGCTTACCTGAAGCTCACCTGTCGGATGCTGCCGGTTGTGACGACTTTCAAGAAGATACCTAGGACTAGTTTCAGAAAATCCTAGGGAGATTAAGTTCTGACCTGTATGGTAGGTCATACCATTATGGAATTCCTAACTGGTAGGAACCTAAGGAAGGCGCATCCCACACTTTAGGATTTGCCAAGGATTTTGATCCGTATGGTGGATCGGACCTTTGTGTTGATTCTTACGGCGGTACTTACCAATGAGTTGACCCTTATAGCGGTATCTACCATTAATTTGACCCTTCAGGCGGTTTCTACCATAAGCTGACCCTTCAGGCGGTTTCTACCTTGAGTTGACCCTTCAGGCGGTTTCTACCATTGATTGACCCTTCAGACGGTTTCTACCATGAGTTGACCCTTCAGGCGGTTTCTACCTTTAATTTGACCCTTCAGGCGGTTTCTACCTTGAGTTGACCCTTCAGGCGGTTTCTACCATGAGTTGACCCTTCAGGCGGTTTCTACCATGAGTTGACCATTTAGGCGGTTTCTACCTTTGGTTGACCCTTCAGGCGGTTTCTACCTTTGAGTTTGACCCTTCAGGCGGTTTCTACCATTGGTTGACCCTTTAGGCGGTATCTACCTTGAGTTGACCCTTCAGGCGGTTTCTACCATTGAGTTTGACCCTTCAGGCGGTTTCTACCATTGGTTGACCCTTCAGGTGGTTTCTACCATGAGTTTGACCCTTCAGGCGGTTTCTACCTTGTGCTGACCCTTCAGGCGGTATCTACCATGAGTTTGACCCTTCAGGCGGTTTCTACCTTGAGTTTGACCCTTCAGGCGGTATCTACCTTGTGTTGACCCTTCAGGCGGTATCTACCTTGTGTTGACCCTTCAGGCGGTTTCTACCTTGAGTTGACCCTTCAGGCGGTATCTACCTTGAGTTGACCCTTCAGGCGGTTTCTACCATGAGTTGACCCTTCAAGCGGTTTCTACCTTGAGTTGACCCTTCAGGCGGTATCTACCTTGAGTTGACCCTTCAGGCGGTGTCTACCATGTGTTGACCCTTCAGGCGGTATCTACCTCGATTTTGCTTTGAAAAGGGGTCTCATGACGAGGGTTCTCCACGTCCGATGAGACTGCTTGATTTTTGAAAAAGGGTCCCGGGACGAGGGTTCTCCACGTCTGCTGGGATTGCTTGATTTTTTGGAAAGGGGTCCTGGGACGAGGGTTCTCCACGTCATGCTAGGACTTTTTCTTTTTCTTCCCCCTTTTTTCAGAGATCCCGAAGTTTGTCGAGAATTCAGTTTTGAAGCAGTGAAAGATTTTATTTTGACAAAGCTTCACTTGAGTCTGTTGAGGCGACATTCTGGGAGCTGGGTTCTCCAGGTATCCTGCAGAAGTTTGAGCCTGAAAGATTTTTCTTCACCAAGAAAACGTTAGTAATCTTTGGGAAGACCACGGATGTCTATTTGACAAAAACCGTATGACTTAAGTCTTAATCATGAAATGTGCATTTTGATGCCGGAGGCTATCCAAAGCATTCTTGCAACACGCAAATATGATCACAAATTCCTTGCATGGAAAATCTGGATCAACAGTTTGAAAATTCCAAAAAGAGTTTGTTCAAAACATCAATCGGAATATTTCTCGACAATGAGGTCTTCTCACCTGTTTTGAGATAATGGTTTTTATAGGGGATGCACTCAATTCCCTACTAACCTGTGCCTAGGTTTTAGGCTCATTCGCAACGCATACATTTTGATCGGTCGGGAGGTCTTCCACGGGATCGTAATGTTGGGCTTGGATATTGGCCTTCAAGGGGGACTCACTTTTGAGTCAAGGTCATTGAATGAAAGTTTTCACCATCTGCTCCGGGTTTACAAGTCGAGAACCCTGCAAAATGAGAAAGAAATAGTCTTGCTCGTACCTCTTCGAGCTAAGCTATATGTTAACCCAAGTGTTTTAGTCAGAGAAGACTGTTTCAGGGTTATGATGTTGGTAGGATTGGGGACCGAAAGAAGCTTGTTTTTGGCCCAGATTTTATGAGGGGATTGACATTGGTGATCATTGCAAATTTGTCACCTGTCTTTTCCATTCTGCATCTTCAATTTTTGAGGTGTGCAACCGCTTTTGAGGTGTGCACAAGTCCTTTAGAGAACGTCTCTTGTGGTATTAAGAGATTGACAATTCTGTCCGTGTTTTTGCACCACGGCTGACATCATTTGGGGAGCAGTCTTCTTGATCTGACTCCTTTATGGGTTTTTCTCTCTTCCCAACTAGGCTTTATTGAGGATCAATCAAACAGTTTTCACGAGCATCGGCCTTGCTTTTACCAGGCACTTTGCTTTTTCTTGCTGCTGGGGATTTTTCTTTGTTGAAATCCTGCCTTTTCTTTTCCTTTGGAACCATGATGTTCAGAAAATTGTGCTAGATATACAACTTGAATCATAGCACATTTAAACGCCGATATGAAATTTTTCTATAAATCCCATCTCTTGGATTCTTCCGTTCTTGGAGTGATGCAGTTTCTATCTTGAAACATGCCATGATCACCAACAGGGGTTTATGAAATGAATTCGCAGGCTTAAGTTGGCTGTGCAAAGGATTCGGTGTGTGGGATAGAGAATGAATGCTTCTCGTCATCCTATGGCACTTGGATTACCATATAAACAATACACAAAGATTAATGTTAGTCCGAGCAAGAAAATTTCTAACCATTTTCTCCTGACGCTGCTGGACTTACTTCCTTTTTGCCCCGGTGTGGGGTGGCTCTTGACAGGGTTAAGAATGAAAAGCGCCGTTCAAAGGGGTTTATCAACGGTCACCTGTAGTGTTTGGGGATATGAAACGAATGCCTCCGTCGTCCCAACCCATGTAATCGCTGCAAATGGTCCCTACCTCCGTAGACCCAGATTTTGCTATCTGCCCACTCCACTCATCTCTCAAGTGTGTGTTGGACATGTTTGGATTAGGTTTTCGCCTCTCGTCTGAGAAAACATCCTTTTGAAAGTTTTGAACTTTTGATTGGAAAAAATTTCTTTCATTTTCTCCAAAAAATTTTACCCTCCAAGGGGATTTTAAGATGCACTATGCATGTCCTTATTCATGTTCAGACAACCTCCTGTTTTAAAACATGAATGCCAATGAAGTTTGAATTCTATGTCTTTTCTAGACATCAGATTCTGAAGGCTTTTCTTTTCTTCTCTGTTTTTTTATTCAACATCTTTAGTGGATTGGGGAAAGGGATACTTACCTGTCCCCAGAGGCTGGAGATCCCTGAAAATGCAGAAGAAACATGTTATTGTACGTTCACGAATTTTTCAAAAAATTAGAACGATACAATTTACCCTTGGTCATGTATTTCCAACGGGTAATACATGGGATGTGAAAACCCGTTTTGCCCTGATGGCAAGCCCCTGTCAAAAACAAACAATAAGTGTCAGTTTGTGTTCCAAAATTCAAGACCAATTGGAACGATACCGCATTGTTCTTGCTTGGCGTTTTCATTTGAACACAAACGCGCGGCTTGCAGAATCTGGCCCTCTATCTTGTGGTCATGATCCCTCCGTTTGGTTGGCGATGAATCATTCTCAAGGATTTGCCCCAGAGGAGATCCATTTGTGTTTTTGGGCGCATTCCAGCGCCATTCTTCAAGGTTCCTTTTATTCAAGGAAAAAAAGAAAATCTTATCAAAATGCATGTCAAAGCACGGGACGTAGGAGCGACACTTTTTACCCTCCACTAGGTCTTATAATCAAAGACCATTTCTTGGAGTGCTGACTCCCAAGGTCAATAGCTTTATTCGCCTCCTCGTTGGCGAGTTCTTTTCTTTTGAGGCTTTCGGTGCCAACGACTCCCTGTTAAATGAGTAAAAACTCATGTTAGGCATGTGGTCTTCGAAGACCAAAATGGAACGATACAAGGTTACCGTTCACCCATATTCGTATCTTGGATTTAATTCTGATGCGGACGACTCTACAGTTGCGTCCATTGATTTTGCCAGAGAATAAACGTTATTCTTTGTCCGGCGCACAAATGATTCGCTTGCCCCAATTGGGCGTGATTTGTCGTAGCTAGGTGACGCTTGCCCCAGCTCACTCCCTTTTGCATTTTGCTGCATTGACGCATTCAGGCTATTTGACATCCGCAAAAATGGGTTTACTCGTGATTGAGTACTTCAACAACCTGCGCGATGAAAGAAGTGAAAGAGTCAATCACCGCGTAAGGAGCTTTAATTGAAACGATTACGGATTTACTATCCCCGCTCTGGTCACTTCTGGCATCCAAGATGCTGGAAATGTTTCAGTGGTCCCATTCATTTTTGTCATCACCTGCAAGAATGGAAAACCATATCAACTCGTGAACCGGTCAATCCGATTTGGAACGGATACAACTTTTTCGACTTAGGAAGAGTCGATCCAAATTAGGTTGCCCCAGCTTCACGTTGTCTACTTAAGGCTCATCACAATAAATCCATCTTGTTTTTGCAAACCCAATGGGTGATGCCCGATGAAGGTGCACTCCTTTCCATTTTATAGGGAAGGCAAGCTCCCTTTTGTTGGTCTTTAACCATCTTATCCTGAGAGGAAGAGATATGAAATATTATGTCATTATCTGATTGAAAATCAATTAGGAATGACACGTCCTTATCCTTGATTCGGTTGCTCGGTCAAGAGGCATTTGCCCTCGTCAGTTGACTCTCCAAGGTGGTCCAGCGCTTTTCCATGCCATCCTGGTTCGTTTCAACTCGCGATTGATTCTTCACACAAGTTTTTGGATTTTGATTCATAAGCGGCGCTGAATGACCTTTTGGTTTCGAGGTGTACCAATCATTCACATACATACGCATGAGACCAGTGAGGTTTGGCTCTAAGAATCAAGATAGGGTTTGGAACCTAAGGCCAAGGCTCCCACCTCGAGTTCTAGAAAGGGTAGATTCCATTGCACAACTATCGTTGCATTGGGACCCAATCCATAATTCGAAATGAGCGGAATTGAAAAGTGGATTACCCCGTGTTTTTCCTCACGGAGATTCCATTTTCAATCCCTTATATTGTTTTCCTATAGGCGGCGCCCGGGGTTTTAGGCGCGATTGTGTGTGTTCATGTGTTGTGAGTATCACAATGCAAGTCATGCACAACAGTTTATCAATCGGCGCTTCAAATCATCCATACAACATACATTCCTACGCCAACCTGCATAAGACAATGTTAATCACGGACTACACCCCTTATCTCTCCAATCTGCAAAAACATATAACACCTACCATGAGCGGACTTACCTCACCTTCAAGAGCGCCTGCAGGGTTAGAAAAATCACTCAGCGTTTTAATTACGGCCTAAGTCCACTTGAGGTCTAGAACCATAGGTTCTAGAACAAGGTCCCCAGCGGAGTCGCCAGCTGTCGCGACCCGTCCGAAAGCGGACGCGGCTAATGGATTACCGATCGCGGGCCTTCCCCCGCACAAGGGTGCAGATCGCGGGCTTTGGATCGGCGCGGGCCCTCCCAGGCCCATACCAAATCGCGGCGGGAGTATTTTTCAAAGGGATTCGACGATAACAGTCGATCGCTTTCGACCTTAGTGTGGTCGTGGTGGCATGTGCAACTTGTGCATGCATTTGGAGTCGCCACCGGTCTTTCTTGGAGGGTAGACCGGAAACCTTATTGACCGATTGGGAGAGATCGATCAATTCTGCGGAACCATAGATTTTGAGTTCGGGGACTTGGTTACGTTGATGTCATTACCAACGCCCTTTCGGTACCTAACGCGAGTGATTTTCCCTAACTAGGATTTCATGCAGGCGCAATTTTGGGTGAGGTAAGTCTGACTTTGCACATTAACCAGTTTAACATGCTCACGTAATCATAATAAATAAATAGATGCCAATCACATAAACATCTATCCTACGTGGTGACCATGGAATTATGATTTAATGGGTCTCGAGCCAATGAGACCACATTTAATCATTTTAATATTTTAATAACGGAGAGCCGCTCTTCGCTTCTTCTTGGTTTCTTGAACTCTTCAAGAATCGGGCCCCAAAGAGCTCGCCGACTTAAAAGGCTCCTCCACGTAATCCTCGTAGCATTTACATCAACAATTGACTATGCTAAAAATAAAGATTACATGAAAAATAAAAGGAGTACGCAGCCTCCATTTAATAATTACAACCCCAAATATATAAATAATCACCATACATTCATACATACATCAATCACATTGATTAGGGATTTTTCCATGATCACCACCCTTCCACGTAAGTAATAAATTCACAATTTAAAACTTAGGAAGGCACAATAAAAATTCTACGTTGAATCATATTCAGAATTTTTACGTAAAATAAGATAGCCATAAATTTTCGATTCAAAATTGATTTAGTCTCAATTTTTGCTACGTTGATTAATTTATCATATAAAATAATCAACCTCCATTAGCCATGTAAGACGAACAATTCGTTAATACATATTGGCCATAGTATTGCAAAAATTGCAAAAAATCAATTAAATGCACGAAAACACCTAAGGATCGGCTCTGATACCACTGTTGGGATCCACGTAACACGTAGCGGAAATAAATAACAACCCATACATGTATCTCCAGAGGCGTACTTCGTGCATTTCAATCGAAAAAAAACACAAAGCCTCAAAGGGAGTAAATGGATTACCTCTCGTAGCGTGCTTGAACGAAGGTGTCGGTTCGATGTTCTTCGATCTCAGCCTCCACAAGTGTTAGGCATCTAGTTCGGACGCACCACCAATTGACGAACGGGGAGACGACTAATAACTCCACAACAATTGTGCTAGCAATATGCGGAATCAATATTCCGAACTTAGTATATTTTGCTCACTCAAGATTATGAGAATATAGAGAGTGTTTGTGTTCTTCTCTCTAAGCTCTCAAAAATTTGCATACTCTACAAAATGTCTCCCCCCTTCAACCTCAAAACTCTTGCCATCCTTTTATAGCCAAAAATACCTTCCAATAAATTGTATTTAAAAATAGCACTAACAATTATAAATTCTATCTAAAAATAGCACTCACAAATAAATGACATTTAAAAATAGCACTAACAATAGCACTCACAATTTATAATACAAAAATGCTATTTAAAAATAGCACTAACAATAGCACTCACAATTTATAATACAAAAATGCTATTTAAAAATAGCACTAACAATTATAAATTCTATCTAATAATAGCACTCACAATTTAAGATAAATAAATGCCATTTAAAAATAGCACTAACAATAGCACTCACAATTTATGATAAATAAATGTCATTTAAAATAGCACTAACAATAGCACTCACAATTTATAATACAAAAATGCTATTTAAAAATAGCACTAGCAATAGCACTCACAATACAAAAATGCTAAAAAAAGGCACTAACAAAGGTGTTAAAAATAATAACCATTATTATTATTACAAGAGTTAAAGAGGTTACCAAACAGTACAAATATGCATAACGTATAAATACGTATGATGTATAAATACGTAGAGCATACGTATACATCCGTGAAACCGGGGACTAATTGAAAGAAAAATGTGCAATTAAGCCCTTTTGGTAAAAATTGATTAAATTGGAGGGCAAATTGACCTAATTGCACTTTAAGACTTTAGAATCCAATGTCATAGCTTATAAAAAGTGAGAATTGAAAACTAAAAGACTCGAAAAGGAATTTTTTTTTTTTTTTTTTTAGGCTCGGTTCGGGTTTATGTTTGTGAAGGAACATAGTGACCCGAGCCGAATTTTTGAGATTTAAAGTGACACACTTGAAGAGGAAATTAAAACAAAATTATCGAATATTTTTGGGTATTTTTCTAACCACGAATGGTATTTTTCTGATTTTTTGGGTATTTTATAATTAAATAAACTCGAAAAATATTAAAAATACCGAAAAATATTTTTTGTTCAAAATTGGTTCCTAAGACTAAACCAAGGCTTCCAAAGTTGATTTTGTGATTTTATGACCTTTTTTGATATTTTTAATTAATTTTAAAGAATAAAAATCACAATAATAAATGATAAAAAATCAGGTGTCAACACTCCCCTGCTAGGAAAAAGATTTGTCCTCAAATCTGGTTCTTCGTCATTGACATCAATCTCCTCCTCGGCAACTTCATGACATCCAATTCCAAAAACCCATCCATCCTGCTGCCATCTCTTGCTAAAATGCTGATGTTATCCTGACATTGTAATTGAGTCCTTCGAGCACAATAATCCTTGTTCCTTTGATCCGGAGACTTCGGACGGAACCCTTCCAAGCTATAACATTTCGGAAAGTCCATTTCATTACATATTGCAAACTATCCACACTTGTTATGGAGGTCAAATTCCTTAGCAGGCTGTTCTTGCAGCATAACCCACTCATTACTAGTCTCATCCCAGCCTAACTGCTCCTCTGTTCCATTCCAAAGTATACGGAACATCAAGAGATGGGAACTATTCATCGGCGTGTACATGTCCGTTGGGTGTTCAAAGCTTTGCCAGTATGAATTGCTGACATCACCATTAGCATCTACATTGGCCAAAAGAACATGATTTCTAGTGTCCATTAGAACAACTGTTGAGTTGTTGGGTACAGAGGAAGAATTAACGCAACTAGCCCAAACTTTGCGATCATCCCCATCTAAAACCACAAAATTTCCATCATTGGAAACCGTCAAAACTCTAGATTCATCAGTAACATCCGCACTGTTCTCCTCGATTTTCAATACAATATTCTTAAATAAATAGGTCAGACACCCGACAAAGAAAACCTTATTGTTGTGCTGACCGTGCGTCAATTTCACCAATTGCTCCGGGTTGATGGTCTCATCGACCACCTCCGCGCCTCCATCGCCAACCTCGCCGCCCTTTGCCGACACGAAGGCTTCTACCGTCGCCCTTGGATTCGCATCCTCTTGTTCTCCATCCGATTTATCGTAGATTGGATTTTCATAGACCGAATCAGTATTAAAATTTGGATTTTCATAACAAATCGAATATTTATCAAAATTTAGATCTTGATCAAAGATCGAATCTTGATCAAAGATCAGATTTTCATCAACGATCGGATTTTGATCAACGATCGGATTTTCATCGACGATCGGATATTCATCGACGATCAGATTTTCATTGACGATCGGATTTTCATCGACGAATCGCCTTTTCTACCCCCGCGCAAGTTGTCGCTCCAAATCCTGGATTCACCTTTTCTGTGCCAGCGCAAGTTTCAAGTCCCGGTTTCATCTCCGCAACTCTTCATTTTCTATGGCTCGCAAGTCTCTCAGATGCGACTGTTCATCTGCATCAGGAACGACTCCACGCTCTTGGCCTCGCCATTGATTTCAAGCAACCTATGCTCTGATACCAAATGATGCCGAAGCGCGATAGAAAGCAAGGCTAAACAGAATAATCGAAACGATAAACGAGGAACCACTGTTCACTCAAGTGTGATTTTATCAAAATCAACGAAAATATCAATGTCTGTCATAAACTGCTCTTCCATGAACCCTAAACATCTTTATATAAGATGGTAAACCTAATTGACCTAAGAAACACAAAATTACAAAAACGCCACTAGGATTAATTAAAATACCTAAAAACATTACAATTGCAAAAATTCCTAAAACAGAAAATAATCTTCGCAATATTACGGAAATCGCGAGATTTATTTGCATCATATAAGTTCAAGGATCACATTGCACATTGGACCAAAGTTCAGTGACTATTTGTGTCATTATCCTATTCAGAATTTAAGTTTGATATCTAAAGTCGACCCTATTGCAAATGCGTGATATTGTAAACACTCGTATACTTGTTAACTGTCGCAAATCGCAGTAATGGTTCGATAAACATGTTTTTTTAGGGTGGATGAGACCAGAAACCACCTCAGATAAAAGAGGTCACACACTCCTACAAATAAAACACACACACAGAGCATAACCTTGCTTCTTGTTCCCTCCATTGTCTATATATATATGCTATGACCCACAATTGTCAGAAAGGCCTGTTGACCAGGCATAAAAATCAGATTCTCTGGCCACTTTCTCAGTTCCGACTGACCTTCCCATATCGGGTACTCAGTCCAACTCTACAGTCTACACTTATCCCTCGTTGGAAAAGATCCCACAAGTCCCAGCTCTTTAACATGCAGAACTTTTTTTTTTTTTATCTCATGAAGCGGTGAAGTTCTGTCTCTGAAGGGGTTTTTAATTTGCTGTCTTCTTCTCCAGCAATGGAAAAATGCTGCATTCTTGAAGTAGATGTCAATGGCCTTGAGACTTTCCTGGTGGACAAGGTACTTGCTTGCTCTGCTTTCTCTCTCAATTATCAGTTAATCACCTCTCTGTTCTTATGACCTGCTTCAGTTCATATTCTTGTGATGGTGCTTCTTGCTGTAGTTTTTACTTTGGGAATTGGGATTTGGCTTTCTCGAACTGTGAAGTCACTCAGCTGATGAAATGGATTTCTGCTTAATCGATAGATTCCTGTTTCTTGAAAAAAATAATGTCTCTCCTAAATTTGAGAAGCTTGTCATACATTTTGAAGTTTTTCAAGTAATCCCTGAAATGGGTTTGAAGATTTAGACCCTGCTGAATTGACTTTTACATTTTTTTTTTCCCTTTCCCTTTTGTTAACCCTCTCTCTGTTTTCTTGTTTCTTGTGCAGAAAATTATGGCATCGTTTTCAAGTAGGCTTAACAGATTGTTTGATAAAAAATCAGGAGCAGCAAATGGAAAGCTGAAAGTGATCTTTCATGATTTTCCAGGAGGCTCGGAGGGTTTTGAGCTCATGTCAAGATTCTGCTACAACAATGGGAAAGTCGAGATAAACCCATACAACGTTGTCCTATTGAGCTGCGCGGCTCGTTTCATGGAAATATACAGCAACGAAGCATGGAGCAATCGGAATTTGGAGGAACGAACCGAGAGTTCCCTCAAAGGGATCAGCTACTGGTCTTGGTCTGAACTCCTAGCATCTCTGAAACAATGCCAGGATTTATTACCTGCTAAAGATTCGTCTTTTTTAGTACAGAAAATTGTGGACAGCATAACAGAAAGGTTAGCTTTGCCTACTGTTGCGAGCTCGTGCACGTCTTCATCGGACAGTTCATGTTATCCTCGTTCAAGCATGGATAGTGTCAAAAGCAATTGCTCTCGCATGGCATGGTGGTTTGAAGATCTTATGTTCTTGGAAATTGATTGGCTAGACAAAATAGTGAGAGCAATGGTATCAAAAGGACATGACCATTTTGCCATAAGTAGATTCCTCCTCTATTATCAGAAGTCGAAATCCATCGGCGCCACGGTCATCGAGACACGCAGGATTTTAGAGGTCTCGATCAGTCTGCTATCTTTGGTGGATCAGGACTTGAGCACCATCTCTTGCAAATGCCTCTTCGATCTACTATGCCTCGGACTAAGGTGGAACATAAGCATTCGTCACAAAGAACTCTTGGAGAGCTTGATCGGATCACGGTTCGTCCAAGCCACGGTCGATCATCTGCTCATTCGATCGCCTAGGGGGAAAAAGTACGCATATGATGTCTATTTGATCATCAGGATCATAAAAGCATTCTTGCACAAAGGCGATCAACTACCCACCGGTCGGCTCAAGAAGGTCGGCCACTTGATTGACTCCTACATAGGAGAAGTAGCTGCTGATTCGCGCGTAAAGCCCGAGACATTCGAAGAGCTGGTCTCAATCTTGCCGGAGACTGCAAGAGACTCTCATGACAGCCTATACAGAGCCATAGACATCTATCTCGAGGTACCATACTTCGACAGCACATTCTCAAAGGGTTCACATTTAGTACAACATTCAACAAAGTTACATACCGCTGAGTACTATAGCTAGTTCACTTAATTTTCATGGTTAAAACATCATTTTCATATTGGTTTCCACCTTTTTCTCGCTTATTTTGACAAATTCTATGTAGATGCTTGAGCATTTCCTGTATAAAATGCTTACCAGGAGAGAATTTGTTTTGCAGGTCCATCAACAATTCTGTCCACAAGCGAGGCTGAGAATATGTGCTGCGCTAAATCATGACAAGCTCTCTGCAGGAGCTCTAGGAGACTTAGCTTACAACGCAAATTTTCCACCCAAAATCACTGTCAAAGCTCTGCTTGTACTGCAAAATAAACTCAAGAACCTGGTCCCGGCAACACGAGAGAATGCCAGAGATAAGATCAGGGGAGAGAGGAAATTGCACAATAGCTGGTTTTAAAGGAGTTCACAAGCCGGTGCGATCGCAAATTGCGAACTTGATTGCCTAGCCAGTGCAACGCAGGCCTCTCAATTGCCTATCACTGCACTGTGTTCAGAGTTAGGAAGCTTTTTCATTCCATTTCTTTGTGCTTTTGTTGGGCTAGTCATTCTAGAATAGTCAAGTTCCTTTGTATCTTCTTCTACCTCTGTAATCTATAGTTCTGAGATGATTTGTTTGAATCTCAGAATTCACTAAATATTGAAATTGATACGACATATTCTCGCCAGGGATAAGTATCAAGCGTGATCGAATAAGTCTTAACGAAATCTATAGAAAGTCTAACAAATCGGATGCTCGCCTTAACCAAAAATCATGATTCATGAGCATGCCGGCTCCGATACAATGTTACTGCGAGTGTGGAATCAATTTGAATTTTCAACAGCGATGATTTCGTTGCTCAGATTCAAAGTGAAGAAATAAACTTGAAGAGAGATTGAGAAATTCAAGAGGACAAGACGTTTCTCAAGAACAAAATTCATTTATCGAGACAAAATTTGAGCACCCACGTCCTTCAATTAACCCAATACCATGATTAATGGGACAATTAATTAGTGTAATGCGTGGATGTTTCTAAAGAATATTCGTAACGATTTACGAGTTCCTGCTCATCGCCGACCGCGGAGACGAACACGGTCGTTTTAGGGGCTCCTAACAAAAGACAAGTCCCAGAAACCAAAGGATTTCGGACTTTATGAATTTATTACTATTATTTTTTCGAATTTATTAATTATTATAAGATTGACCCACAATTTTGAGTGATGGCGATAATACAAAAATATGTCGCCCCTCTTTTCTTTTTGTCATTCTCGAGACGGAATATATGCTTTGGGTCTATGTCCAGTTTTGGCTCTTATACAGGAGTGATGTTCTTATTTTACATTTCCTCTGCTTCATTTTGACAAGAAAGACTATAATCCTACCATATTCCAACACAAAAAAAAAAGACTTGGATATATGTAATTATTTTTTTGCTTGACATACATATCTTGTTTCAAACAGTGAATTAATCACATTCATTTCGTAAAAAAGAAAAGTAACTCACATGGCATTTTTTTTTTTGTAAAGAGATGAGAACTTTTTTTTTTTGCTAGCTCGATTTTTGGTGATTGTGTCGTCTCTTTTCATCCGAGGAAGAAGGCGCGTAAAAGCCGGTATGTATGAAAGGGTCTTGGTCCTTTTCACGGTCTAATCCGCTAATACTATATCTCACTACATAATACCCCGCTTGGTTACAACTTTACTTTACTCATCTCAGTTCCCTAATGTCGATTCTTATTATGGAAAAACCATTTGCACTCATAAGAAGAAAACCCAATGTTGACTTGAGACGTGTTGTCTTTCTTTATCTGGTGTGCTTTGCTAATAATAAAAGAAGAAACCATCGTCTGATCACTTTCCCTGGACCACGAGGTTTTTATCTTCGAATGAAGCGTATCTCATTGTTGACCTTTGGAATATCTCAAAATATATATTGTAATGAACTAGAAAAAGAAAAATAGTCGTAAAAATATTCACAAATATGAAGTAAATTTATGTGATGAGAGAAGGAAATAGCATTGTTAGATTAAAGAATTTGAATCACATGACAACATCCACCGGTTAGCGTGAGCATTTAATGCAAGTTTTGGAACTGATAACGGCAGCCTCGATTCGCAACGTCGTGGACAAACACCATCGATTTTTGCAAATGTACATTTGCTTGGGCTGGCGGAAATTATAAAAGAAAAATACTAAGAAAAAAGACATCTTTGATCTCTGTGATTTTTCGAGTCTTCAACGCCCTTTTTGGAAGGTGGAAAGCATTCAATGGATGGTAAAGTCGAGAAAGCTTTCACTCGAGGCAATTTAGATCTTGTTGCATGACCATTGCCCACTTCGATTCTCTCAAAAGCTAAATGTCTGTCCCTAATAGCCAATAAATTATTGGAGATAGGTAAATACGTAATTCGGGATACATGTTATTTATGTTCTTGCAATTAGGAAATTATTTTTCGAATTATTCATCTTTCGCAAAACAAACGCATCCCAAATAGGTAACGAAGCTAGTACTGCAAAATTGGTTAGAGTATCCAAATATAAAACCGCGTTTACATCTGCAAGTTTAAATGTACAGAACAGTTGTCAATGGTTCCACAAAATCTTTTAATTTGCTGTCAGTAATTAACAATCGAAATTAATAGAAGTCATGAAAAGGAAATTTGAACCTCGTTATTACATTATTTCAGAAAATTTAGTTAAAAGCAAAGATAAATAGTATTATTGGCACCAAAGAGATCCCTTTTATAAACTTTTCTCTTATAGGGACATCTATCGGTCTCGCATTCTGAGGAAAGCCTCTGTCCATGATTTCTACTCCTCAATGTGGCATGGATCGGTGGTGTTGGACACGATTAATTTCTGGTCAGATGCTACCACTACTCTGGACGCAGTCAGATGTGATCGATTTATTTGACAGGGACACTCTTCGGGCATCTTTTCCATTGCATCGGCCAGGGATATTATTAGAAACAGAGGACAGGTTCTACCTTGGCATTCCTTCAATTGGGATCGCATCACAGCGCCAAGACATGGTTTCCTTTTGTGAATGGCCACTCTTAATCAACTCCCAACACAAGTTTTGTTGCTGAATTACCAAAGAATCTCGGTGTCACACCCCAAATTCCTGCAAGAATAGGGCAACGACACGGCCATCCTTTCACACAAAGGATGCAGCCTCAAAACGTAACAAGGTTCAACCTCGTATCAATATATACATTCGCATATACGATAAAAAGGTCATGCGGTTACAGTAACATATCTTTCTAATAACCATCAAACAGATCACTGTGTATATTGATGTAGAACAATTGGCATGCAATTATCTCGCCAAATTAGATTGCCAAAAGCCGGCGCGACTTCGCCAGTAATTTCGGATCTTGGGTCAAACGATCTCGGATCGTACTCAAAATTGGTCGATGGATTTCGGCATTTCGAGATCGTTTAGACCACTTTTCAGGCAGTTTTCTATTTTAGGCAATTTAGAATATTTCGAAATTTTGTTATCTTTGATTCGAATTCTATATTAGGATCGGATATATACGATTTTGATAATGATATCTTTAGTTATTCTGATGCCTAAAGGAGTCCTATCTCTATATATAGGATGTCCATCTTTTGTAATCGACATCTTATCATCATTATTCAATCAATCACGCTGAAGATAGGTACTATTGGCCCCAATTGAAGAGGGATGTCGGGCGATTTGTTAATAAGTGTTATACTTGCCAGACTGCCAAGGGTCATTATCAGAATACTGGATTATACACCCCTCTGCATATTCCTACTGGTCCTTGGATAGATGTTTCTATGGATTTTGTGTTGGGACTTCCCCGAACACAACGCAGTTTAGACTCTGTTTTTGTGGTGGTTGATAGGTTTTCAAAAATGGCGCATTTCATCCCCTGCAATAAGACTTCAGATGCTTCCCATGTGGCGAGCTTATTCTTTCGTGAAGTAGTCCGCTTGCATGGTGTGCCCAAAACGATCACCTCTGATCGTGACACCAAGTTCCTGAGTTATTTTTGGCGTACTTTATGGCGTTTATTTGGAACTGATTTGCAGTATAGTAGTTCTTTCCATCCGCAGACTGATGGTCAGACAGAAGTTGTCAATCGTACCATGGCTGATATTTTTCACTGTCTCTGTAGCGACATGCCCAAGTAGTGGGATCGCTATATCACCCCTGCTGAGTTCGCCTTCAACAACACAGTCAATCGTTTGACTGGTAAGTCTCCTTTTGAGGTTATCTACAGGCGGACTCCACAGCATACTCTGGATTTGGTTCCCCTGCCAAAGATCCCCGGTTATAATGTCGCAGCAGAAAATCTTGCGACGAAAATTATGGAGGTTCAAGCTGATGTGGCGCGGCAACTTGCTGCTTCAAATTCGAAATACAAAGATGCTGCTGACAAACGGCGTCGTTCCAAGATTTTTTAAGTTGGTGATGAGGTGATGGTTTTTCTACACAAGGAGCGATTTCCTATGGGCACCTATAACAAGCTGAAGCAGAAGAAGATTGGTCCTTGCCGCATCCTGAAGAAGATCAATGACAATGCATATTTTGTTGACCTTCCTACTGATCTAAACATATCTCCAACATTCAATGTGGCTGACTGTCGCGACCCTCTCGAGGTTGCATGTGGGCTCTCGAGGGTTAATGGGCCGTCCAGTCTGGTCGGACGCAAGCCTCTCCCAAGGCCCGTTACCCAAATCGCAACGGAGGTATGCGTAGTCGACCTTCAGTGTGATCTAGTGACATGTGCTAAGTGTGCATGCCATGGAGTCGCCACCAATCATTTTTTGGAGGGTATGATTGGACCACCCTATTGAATAGTCGGGAGTTTCTATTCAATTCTACGATAACCAGAGAAATGGGTTCGGGGACTTAGTTACGTCAACTGTCAGAGTTGACGCCCTTTCGGTACCTAAGTTGATTGAATTTTCTGCAATTTTTCTCAATTTGTTTTTTGAATTTTTCCTTAATAATTCACTTTTTTTTATTTGATTTTTTTTAAATTTCCTGAAAATAAGTCCCAACTGAACGGTCCCTAACTCGCCACGTGGCGTCTCGGTGATAATCGAATCATTTTAATTTTTGTAAAATTTGAAATTCATTTCTTTTAATGTTAAAAATATTTTTTATTTTGAAAATCATCGGATCACGGCACGTGGCTCATCTACAACCATCCAATCTAGCATTTTTTTGTTTTTGTTTTTATAGTACGCAACACAATGCAAAAAATAAAGAAGATATTAAGTCATTATACAACATAAACATAAGCAAAGGAGATGGGATCCGGTGAATTTTACGACGTCGGAGTCCGTCGGTGCTCGTGCAACAATGTGTGGGGATATAAACCACCAGCAGGAGGCTCGGCCTTCCGATTCTGGGGTAGCACAATATAATTTACAGAAAATAAATAAATAAAACACCTTGGACACCAATAGGAGGCTTAGCCTTCCGATTCTGGGTCTTTTATGCGAAATATAGAAAAGTTATGACATAAAGTAAAAACACAGCAAATATTTAGACACCAACAGGAGGCTCGGCCTTCCGATTCTGGGTCTTTTATGCGAAATAAAGAAATGCTATGACATAAAGTAAATACACAGCAAATATTTAGACACCAACAGGAGGCTCGGCCTTCCGATTCTGGGTCTTTTATGCGAAATATAGAAATGCTATGACATAAAGTAAATACACAGCAAATATTCAGCAACCTTAAAATTCCAGAACATAGCCTATCATCTTAGGAAGCCATCACCGAAAATTTCACCTTAAAAGGAGTCCAAATGAGTGAGATATGACCACAATACCTCAATTCGCTCGATTTTCGTCGACTGTTTTTCAAAAAATCACCATAATTTAACCAGACCTCGAAAATTCACGAAACCAACGGGAAATTGTTAAGGACATCTTAACTTAACCTGTGATGGTCAGAGGGAGGCGCAAAGGTCGCCGGAAGGGCTGATCGTGGAGGACGACGGCGGCGGCAGAAACTGGTCGTTACAGGGTCAGCAGCGACCTTTGCTCATTCAAACGGCTCCATCGGACGAATGGCTGGGCCAAATGAGCCTTATAATATATCCCTGGAAAGATAAGACGATAAGCTTTCTATTGGAGGTGGTTTTACCTCGATCTGATATTGGACGACGGAGTTATGACCGGAACAGTGAGATGGTTCGGGAAAGGGAGAGGAGAGAGGAAGAAGAAGAAGAAGAAGGAGGAGGAGGAGGAGGAGGAGAAGCCACGGATGATGGGGGGGAGGTGCCTTAAATACTAAAAATAAAATAATAAAATAATAAAATAATAAAATAATAATAAAATAAAATACTAAAAAGTAAAAATAAAATAATCAAAAGCGAAGACAAAATGATTAGTCCACTTTTATTTTAAATGATGATGTTTTCGCTCCTTTTCCTTTTAATCATTACTAATATTTTTGCCAAATTCAATTTTATGATGATCAAAGAACACCTAAAATCAAACCTGAATTTTACTATTTATGAGGTCGGAAAATGGATAAAATAAAAATACCAAATATTTTTATATATTTTTGTGACCTCAAATATTATTTTTCTTGATTTTCTTGATTTTCTTTTTCTTTTTTTATTTTTTTTTGTATTTTTCGAAAATATATTAAAAAAATGAAAATTATGAAAATTATTTTTTTGGTCAAAATGGTTCATTTAGCTTGGCTAAGGTCACCAAAATTGATTTTTCAATTTTTCAACTTTTTATGGATTTTCTATGAATTTTCAAAAATAAAAATAAAAATAAAAATAAAAAAGTTGATCAAAATTTAGGTGTCAACAGCTGCCCCTCTTTGAGAGGAATCTCGTTAGAGGTTTCTCTCAAAGATAAGGTGACACCTGAGTCCTGATCGACTCGACTCGGGAAACTAAAGGAAAAGGAGTCATGACATCCAATCTTCATGCTTGTCCATGTATGCTCTTTCTTGAAGGGGGAAATATTCATTTGGCATGAGAGTGAGATAATAGAGAGACATACCTGCCACTTACCTGTTCGATGTTTGTGCGATTTTCGCGGTGTTTGATGGATTCAAGAGAATTTCTAGAAACTCGTTACTAGAGTATCCTAGAGAGGTTAAGCTCTGACCCGTATGGTAGGTCAAACCATAATGGGATTCCTAACTGATAGGAATCTAAGGAAGACGCGTCCCATTTGGGATTTGCCAAGGATTTTGATCCGTATGGTGGATCGGACCATTGAGTTGGCCATTTAAGTGATTTTTACTATTGGGTTGACCCTTCAGACGGTTTCTACCGTTGTGTTGACCCTTCAGGCGGTTTCTACCATGAGTTTGACCCTTCAGGCGGTTTCTACCCTGAGTTGACCCTTCAGGCGGTTTCTACCTTGAGTTGACCCTTCAGGCGGTATCTACCGTAAGATGACCCTTCAGGCGGTATCTACCTTTGTTTGCTTTGAAAAGGGGTCTCATGACGAGGGTTCTCCACGTCCGATGAGACTGCCTAAATTTTGAAAAGGGGTCCAGAGACGAGGGTTCTCCACGTCATGCTAGGACTGTTTGATATTTTTGAGAAGGGATCCTAGGACGAGGGTTCTCCACGTCATGCTAGGACTGCTTGATTTTGAAAATGGGTCTCATGACGAGGATTCTCCACGTCCAATGAGACTGTTTGATATTTTTGAAAAGGGGTCCTAGAACGAGGGTTCTCCACGTCATGCTAGGACTGCTTGATTTTTGAAAATGGGGTCTAACCTCACCCCTTCTTTTGAAAGATCCCGAAATTTGCCGGGAATTCAGTTTTGAAGCAGTGAAAAATTTTATTTTGACAAAGCTTCACTTGAGTTTGTTGAGGCGACATTCTGGGAGCTGGGTTCTCCAGGTATCCTGCAGAAGTTTGAGCCTGAAAGATTTTTCTTCACCAAGAAAACATTAGTAATCTTTGGGAAGACCTCGGCTGTCCATTTTACAAAAACCGTATGACTTAAGTTTTAATCGTGAAATGTGCATTTTGATGCTAGAGGTTATCCAAAGCATTCTTGCAACATGCAAATGTGATCACAAATCTTTTGCACGGAAAATCTGGACCAACAGTTTGAAAATTCCAAAAAGAGTTTGTTCAAAACACCAATTGGAATATTTCTCGACAAGGAGGTCTTCTCACCTGTTTTGCGATAGTGGTTTTTTATAGGGAACGCATTCAATTCCCTACTAACCTGTGCCTTGGTTTTAGGCTCATTCGCAGCGCATACATTTTGATCGGTCGGGAGGTCTTCCACGGGACCGTAATGTTGGGCTTGGATATTGGTTTTCAAGGGGGGGACTCACTTTTGAGTCGGGGCCATTGAATGAAAGTCTTCACCATCTGCTCCGGGTTTACAAGTCAAGAAGCCTGCAAAATGAGAAAGAAATAGTCTTGCTCGTACTTCTTCGAGTTAAGCAATATGTTAACCCAAGTGTCTTAGTCAGAGAAGACTGTTTCAAGGTTGTAATATTGGTAGGATTGGGGATCGAAAAAGGCTTGTTTTTGGCCCAGAATTCGTGACGGGTTTGACATTGGTGATCATTGCTGATTTGCCTCCTGTCATTTCCTTTTTGCATCTTTAGTCTTTGAGGTGCACAACCGATTTTGAGGTGTGCACCAGCTCTTTAGAGAGCGTCTCTTGTTGCATTCAGAGACCGACTCTCTCTATGTCTTTGTTCTGTGTTTGGCAGCATTTGGGGAGCAGCCCTTTTGGGTTTGGCTCATTAAAGGATTTCCTCTTTTCCCATCCGGCTTCATTGGGGATCAATCAAACAACTTGCACGAGCATCGGCCTTGCTTTTACCAGGCACTTTGCTTTTTCTTAATGCCGTGGATTTTTCTCATTCATTTTTGAAATCCCTTTTTTTTTCTCCTCTTCATGGGATCGTGTTAAACCTATGATCAAAGGTCTAACAAGGTTAAGCATTAACTTAGGAATTTTTTGCAAACCCTAAGTCTTGAACTCCTTCGTTTCTGAAGTGATGCTGCATCCATCTTGGAATGTGCAATGATCACCAACAGGTTTATGAAATGATTTTGCAGGCTCAACTTGGCTATGCAAAGGATTCGGTGTGTGGGATAGAGAAATGAATGCTTCTCATCATCCTATGGCACTTGGATTACCATAACACACAAAGATTAATGTTAGTCCGAGCAAGAAAATTTCTAACCATTTTCTCCTGATGCTGCTGGACTCACCTCCATTTTGCCCCGATGTGGGGTGGTTCTTGACAGGGTTAAGAATGAAAAACGCCGTTCAAAGGGGTTTATCAACGGCCACCTGTAGTGTTTGGGGATATGAAACGAATGCCTCTGTCGTCCCAACCCATGTAATCGCTGCAAATGGTCCTTACCATCGTAGACCCAGATTTTGTTATCTGTCCACTCCACTCCTCTCTCAAGTGTGTGTTGGACATGTTTGGATTAGACTCGCCTCTCTTTTGAGTAAACTTCCTTTTGAATGATTTGACAAATAATGATATTTGGAAAAATTTACTCCATTCTTTCCCAAAATTTATCCATTGAGGGGATTTTGTGATGTATCGTGCATGTTTTATTCATGCTTTGGGCAACCTCCCGATTTAAATCATGAACATCGATGCATTGGATAATTTTCATGACGACTGAAAGGATTTTAACATTCTTTATCTCCAGCTAACTGGGAAAGGGATACTTACCTACCTGTTGCGGCTGCAGACCCCTGAAAATGTAAGAGAAGCATATCATTGTATATTCACGATTTTTTTTGAAAATCGAAACGACACATCCTACCCTCGGTCATGTACCCTAACAAGTAGTACGTGGGATGTAAAAACTTGTTCGTCTCCAAGGCGACTCCCTTGTCAAAAACAAACAATAAGTGTCAGTTTGCGTTCCAAAATTAAAGACAAATTGGAACGATACCGCCTTGTTCTTGCTTGGTGTTTTCATTTGAACATAAACGCGCGGCTTGCAGAAATTGGCCTTCTATATTGTGGCCACGATTCCTCCGTTTGGTTGGCGATGAATCATTCTCGAGGATTTGCCCCAGAGGAAATCCATTTGTGTTTTTGGGCGCATTTCAGCGTCACTCTTCATAGTTCCTCCACTTGATCAAAGACCCTTCCTTGGAGTGCTGACTCCCAAGGTTAATAATTTTATTCGCCTCCTCATTGGCGAGTTCTTTTCTTTTGTGGCTTTTGGCGCCAACGACTTCCTATTAAATGAGGAAAACTCATGTTAAGCATGGGATTTATGGAGATCAAATTGGAACGATACAAAGTTACCGCCTCTAGGTTTGTATCCTGGGGTTTATTTCTGATGCAGATAACTCTGTCATTGCGTCTACGGATTTTTCCAGAGAAGAAACGTCTTTCTTTGCCCAGGACAAAATTGATTCGCATGCCCCAGTCATGCCTTAACGCTTTCCGCTTTTGTTGGAGATTTCTAATCCAATCTGAAGGAGTCCACGCACCTGCATGTGAAGAAATAGACGTGGGTTTTTTATCTGACTTCATTTGGGATTTCTGAAAAGAGGTACTCCCTCCGAAGTTTCGTCCTTTCGTGCTTTTCGAGCAATCTGCCCCGGTGAGGCCGGTTTCGCTGTTTGTCCTATTTGGATTTGATGACCCTGGTCTGTTGCACTTTTAGGGGGGATCATGAGAGTTTGCCCCTGGCTGGGCTTCTCGGAGAAAAGGGAGAGACTTGCTCCCACGAGTTTTGCCAATCCTGGTCATCTATGAATTCGTGCTTTTCATTCTATTCAAAGAAGGTATTGATAAAACTTGAGATTTTCTTTTCAAGCATTCTTTTCACAGAGATTTTCAGGTGATGAGAAACTTTTTCAGGTTTTCTCAAAGATTTTATTTAGAACGCTCTTGAAAACATTCAGTCAGACTTATGTTATGAAAAAGGGGTACTCCTTGTTTCGTCATTTGGAAGCACTGCCATCTGATTCCCCTGCTTTTGATCGTCGCTGGAATGGATGGCTCCGCATCGTTTTATTCCCCATTTAGGAGGGAAGCTCCACCTCGGGAACCTGAGTTATTTAACAACTGCTATGTATGCTTGGAATGGCATGCTTGAAGTGTCACAAAGACGGTTATAAAATAGAGAAAGTTCATGTAATGATAAACTTCTTTGGGAGACGTCTTAAGAAAAATTGAAAGGGTAGGATGGGAGCTAGCCCTCATATCATTGGGCATCCTCGCATCCCAAAACTTTGCAAACCAGGAGACATGTGGGAAATCAGGTCTCAGTTTTTTTTTTTTCGTCATTGACCGATTTGTGGCTCCCACACGTCCCCTTTTTTTTATTTTTGATTTTTGATGATTTTTTTGGTTTTTTTTGGTTTTTTTTGGTTTTTTTTTTTGGTTTTTTTAGTATACTTATATTACAATACAACACGTAAGAAAAAGCCTGAGGCACCTAATGTGGATTTAGATGCGTCGAAGAGAGACAGATATCTCTTTACTCCATGGTAGGAGCGTCGCCGTCGAGTGATTTGACAAAATCTCCCAAAGACAAGCTGGTCAAATCAAGTTCCTCCGATGTCGTTTCTATCCCCTCGTCCTTCGACCATTTGGAATCCTCGGAGAAGAACCGGTCGAACTTGTTGTCGAAGATCACCCCCACGGTTTGGTGATCAGGAAGTGGATTATTTTGCACGTTCGGCTCTGTTTTGTCGAATTCAAGGATGCAATTATCGATAAGGGCTTGCACCTTGTGCTTCAAAACAATGCAATTGTCTACGTTATGGCCCTTCTCTCCCATGTGATAGACACATGACTGGCTTTCATCGTACCCGTTAAATTTCACCGGATTCGGCCTTGGAGGCTCCTTAGCCACTAAGTGCTCCTCTAGTAACATAGGAAGTAATTTCGATAACGGCCTTGGCAGGGGGGTGAACTGCTTGGGAGGCAACTTCCTCCTTAGTTCATATGGTTTCTGTACCGACATCGATGAGTTTCCTTGCACCGTACTTGAATTGGAGAACTGCTTAGGGTTGGGTGGGTTTGGTACGAAGGCCACATCAACTTCAGCCTCCTTCTCCCTTCGGGCCGGATATTGGCGTCTTGTTGCGATTTCTGGTGCTTTCCTTTCCCTCATCGCCCATTCCAGCCTTTCTGCGATTTTTATGAGGTGTACAAATGTTTGACAACCAGATGTGTTCAGCCTATCGAAATACTCGTAAGGCAACGCTCTCAAGAAAAGGTCGACCAGCTCGTCCTCTGGAATGGACGGTTTGACTTGTGTTGCTAAGGCCCGCCATCTTTGAGTGTAGGCACGGATTGCCTCATTCCTCCCTTTAGTGGTCCTCAGCAATTCTTCTCTGGAAGGGGCTGTAGCAGTATTGAACTTATATTGATGTAAAAAATCCTCCGCTAGGTCTTCCCATCCATCATAGTCCTCCAAATCTAATTCGATGAACCAAGCCAGAGCAGCACCCGCCAGACTCTCTTGAAACGTGTTCATCAGCAAGGGAACGTAGTCAGAAAAAAGTGCCATTTTGCGTAGGTAATATTTTAAGTGGGCTCGGGGGCAGCTCGTCCCGTTGTATTTTCTGACGAAATCGGGTTCTTTATAGTCTAACGGCGCTTCAATTTTTGCAAATGGTGATATCTTGTCAAATCGAGCCAGCTCATACCCTTGGCTGCTTAGGCATTCCTCTATCTTCGCTAGCCTCTTTGCGCCTTCTTCGATTTTGCCCGAGGGTTTCTCCTTTTTGTCTTTTTCTAGGTCGATGACTGCAGACACGGCCTTCGGTAGTGCATCAGCTGCTAACACTCGATTAACATTCTCGGCCACATTCTCTTCCCGAGTTCGCGCCACATTCGAAGCATTGGGGGGTGCGGGCGGAGCATCCTGGCTGAGGTCATGATTTCTTTCTTGTGCAGCCACCATCATGGCTTTCATTTCTGCTAGCATGGTGGCCATTGACGCCATCTGACCTTCCAAACTATTCACGCGAGATCCCAACTCCTCTTGCTCCATTCTGGCTCGGAGACGAGTTATAATACGAGTTATTCTTGGTTCCGTGATTAAAGCTACCTGCCCTGTGGTAGGTAGAAAGACGTGTTAGCATATGGAAAAAAGTTATACTGAGTTCAAGGGGTGAAAGGAATGATACTTACAAACCTTTTGAAGGGGGTAAGACATGTCAAACACATCGATCATGCGCATGTAAACTTGTGAAGTTTTGACACCTAAATGGTGGGGGTTCCTGAGGCTTAAAGGCTCCCACCTCAAGTTCTAGAAAGGGTAGGTTCCATTGCACAACTATCGTTGCATTGGGACCCAATCCATAGTTCGAAGTGAGCGAAATTAAAAATGGATTACCCCGTGTTTTTCCTCACGGAGGTTCCATTTTCAATTCCTTCTATTGTTTGCTTATAGGGGCGCCCGGGGTTTTAGGCGCGGTTGTGTGTGTTCAGGTGTCGTGATCATCACAATGCAAGTCATGCATAACAGTTTATCAATCAGCGCTTCAAATCACCCACACAACATACATTCCTACGCCAACCTGCATAAGACAATGTTAATCACGGACTACACCCCTTATTTCTCCCATCTGCAAAAACGTTTAATACCTCAAGGGTTAAAGTACATACTTCAATTTGAAGAGCGTCTGCATAAAACATGTCAGAAAAACCAACCAACTTTTTAATCGGCTCAAGTCCACTAAATGGTTAAGAACCAGTCCCCAGCGGAGTCGCCAGTCTGTCGCGACCCTCTCGAGGTTGCATGTGGGCTCTCGAGGGTTAATGGGCCGTCCAGTCTGGTCGGACGCAAGCCTCTCCCAAGGCCCGTTACCCAAATCGCAACGGAGGTATGCGTAGTCGACCTTCAGTGTGATCTAGTGACATGTGCTAAGTGTGCATGCCATGGAGTCGCCACCAATCATTTTTTGGAGGGTATGATTGGACCACCCTATTGAATAGTCGGGAGTTTCTATTCAATTCTACGATAACCAGAGAAATGGGTTCGGGGACTTAGTTACGTCAACTGTCAGAGTTGACGCCCTTTCGGTACCTAAGTTGATTGAATTTTCTGCAATTTTTCTCAATTTGTTTTTTGAATTTTTCCTTAATAATTCACTTTTTTTTATTTGATTTTTTTTTTAAATTTCCTGAAAATAAGTCCCAACTGAACGGTCCCTAACTCGCCACGTGGCGTCTCGGTGATAATCGAATCATTTTAATTTTTGTAAAATTTGAAATTCATTTCTTTTAATGTTAAAAATATTTTTTATTTTGAAAATCATCGGATCACGGCACGTGGCTCATCTACAACCATCCAATCTAGCATTTTTTTTGTTTTTGTTTTTATAGTACGCAACACAATGCAAAAAATAAAGAAGATATTAAGTCATTATACAACATAAACATAAGCAAAGGAGATGGGATCCGGTGAATTTTACGACGTCGGAGTCCGTCGGTGCTCGTGCAACAATGTGTGGGGATATAAACCACCAGCAGGAGGCTCGGCCTTCCGATTCTGGGGTAGCACAATATAATTTACAGAAAATAAATAAATAAAACACCTTGGACACCAATAGGAGGCTTAGCCTTCCGATTCTGGGTCTTTTATGCGAAATATAGAAAAGTTATGACATAAAGTAAAAACACAGCAAATATTTAGACACCAACAGGAGGCTCGGCCTTCCGATTCTGGGTCTTTTATGCGAAATAAAGAAATGCTATGACATAAAGTAAATACACAGCAAATATTTAGACACCAACAGGAGGCTCGGCCTTCCGATTCTGGGTCTTTTATGCGAAATATAGAAATGCTATGACATAAAGTAAATACACAGCAAATATTCAGCAACCTTAAAATTCCAGAACATAGCCTATCATCTTAGGAAGCCATCACCGAAAATTTCACCTTAAAAGGAGTCCAAATGAGTGAGATATGACCACAATACCTCAATTCGCTCGATTTTCGTCGACTGTTTTTCAAAAAATCACCATAATTTAACCAGACCTCGAAAATTCACGAAACCAACGGGAAATTGTTAAGGACATCTTAACTTAACCTGTGATGGTCAGAGGGAGGCGCAAAGGTCGCCGGAAGGGCTGATCGTGGAGGACGACGGCGGCGGCAGAAACTGGTCGTTACAGGGTCAGCAGCGACCTTTGCTCATTCAAACGGCTCCATCGGACGAATGGCTGGGCCAAATGAGCCTTATAATATATCCCTGGAAAGATAAGACGATAAGCTTTCTATTGGAGGTGGTTTTACCTCGATCTGATATTGGACGACGGAGTTATGACCGGAACAGTGAGATGGTTCGGGAAAGGGAGAGGAGAGAGGAAGAAGAAGAAGAAGAAGAAGAAGAAGAAGAAGAAGGAGGAGGAGGAGGAGGAGGAGGAGAAGCCACGGATGATGGGGGGGAGGTGCCTTAAATACTAAAAATAAAATAATAAAATAATAAAATAATAAAATAATAATAAAATAAAATACTAAAAAGTAAAAATAAAATAATCAAAAGCGAAGACAAAATGATTAGTCCCCTTTTCTTTTAAATGATGATGTTTTCACTCCTTTTCCTTTTAATCATTACTAATATTTTTGCCAAATTCAATTTTATGATGATCAAAGAACACCTAAAATCAAACCTGAATTTTACTATTTATGAGGTCGGAAAATGGATAAAATAAAAATACCAAATATTTTTATATATTTTTGTGACCTCAAATATTATTTTTCTTGATTTTCTTGATTTTCTTTTTCTTTTTTTCTTTTTTTTTGTATTTTTCGAAAATATATTAAAAAAATGAAAATTATGAAAATTATTTTTTTGGTCAAAATGGTTCATTTAGCTTGGCTAAGGTCACCAAAATTGATTTTTCAATTTTTCAACTTTTTATGGATTTTCTATGAATTTTCAAAAATAAAAATAAAAATAAAAATAAAAATAAAAATAAAAATAAAAATAAAAAAGTTGATCAAAATTTAGGTGTCAACACTGACCTGTTCGAGTATCACCCTCCAGATATTCCGCTTTATGCTGATGATTACTCGAGGGCGAGTTCTTCTGAAGAGGAGGGGAATGATGCAGAACAATTGGCATGCAATTTTCTCGCCAAATTAGATTGCCAAAAGCCGGCGCGACTTCGCCGGTAATTTCGGATCTTGGGTCAAACGATCTCGGATCGTGCTCAAAATTGGTCGATGGATTTCGGCATTTCGAGATCGTTTAGACCACTTTTCAGGCAGTTTTCTGTTTTAGGCAATTTAGAATATTCCGAAATTTTGTTATCTTTGATTTGAATTCTATATTAGGATAGGATATATACGATTTTGATAATGCTATCTTTAGTTATTCTGATGCCTAAAGGAGTCCTATCTCTATATATATGACGTCTATATTTTGTAATCGACATCTTATCATCATTATTCAATCAAATTCGTGCATTCTTTGGAATTATTTTCCAAGATTCGCTTCTCTCTGCGTCAGATGCTCTCGAATCGGCCTGACTTTCTCCTCTAATTGCTGTATGAATTCAGGGCAGTTAGTCTTTTCTCGCCAACATCATCCCAACAAATATGACTTCTGCATTTTCGACCATATAAGGCTTCAAAAGGAGCCATCTTTATACTGAAATGGTAGGTGTTATTATAAGAAAACTCAGCCAGATGTAGATGTTCATCCCATGAACCTCGAAAGTCAATAACGCACGATCTCAACATATCCTCTAGTGTTTGGATAGTTCTCTCTGACTGGCCATCTGTTTGCGGATGAAAAGCCGTACTGAAGTTAAGTTTGGTACCCAATGCCCCTTGTAAGCTCTTCCAACAGTTAGACACAAACCGGGGATCCCTATCAGAAATAATGCTCACTGGAACCCCATGCAGTTTGACTATCTCATTCACGTACTGCTTCGCCATGTCTTCCATTGAAAGGCCAAATCGATATAACAGGAAGTGTGCCGACTTAGTCAATCGATCGACGATCACCCATATAGCGTTTTTACCACTAGGCGTCCTCGGTAAGCCAACAATGAAATCCATAGTGATATGTTCCCATTTCAATTTAGGTATCTCGAGTGGATGTAACCGTCCACCTGGTTTCTGATGTTCAATCTTCACTTGCTGACAAACGAGGCATTGATCGACAAACTTCACAATATCTTTCTTCATGTTGATCCACCAGAAATTTCCTTTCAAATCTCTATACATCTTAGTGCTTCCTGTATGAATCGAGTATCTAGTAGTGTGAGCCTCTTGCAATATCTCCTTTTTCAAGTCTGCATCATCGGGAACACATAATCGACCACAGAACCTCAATGATCCATCCACGTGAATACTAAAACCTGGTTTTCCCCCCAGCTTCTACGCCTTCTCTGATCTTCCCCAACTGAGGATCATCGTTCTGCTTAGCCTTGATTTTATCAATCAACGTTGGCTGCACTTGAAGATTAGCTAACTGAGTATCGAGCTAATGTACCAACACCTCTAATTCTAGTTTCCTCATATCCTCGAGAATAGGCAACTGAGAAGTGAGCAATACCGCCAGGTTTCTCGAAGATTTACTACTCAAGGCATCTGCTACTACTACATTTGCCTTCCTTGGATGATAGTTGATAGACAAGTCATAATCCTTCCAAAGTTCTAGCCATCTTCTCTGCCTCATATTCAATTTTTTTTTGAGTAAAAATGTACTTCAAACTCTTATGGTCAGTAAAAAATTCACATTTCTCACCATACAAGTAATGTCTCCATATTTTCAAAGCAAAGATAACTGCTGCTAACTCCAGATCATGAGTATGATAATTCTTCTCATGTGCTTTCAATTGTCTCGAGGCATAAGCCACAACTTTACCATCCTGCATAAGAACACAACATAGACCTTCCTTGGACGCGTCACAAAAGATAGTGAAGCTACCAGTTCCTAAAGGCAAGGTCAATATGGGAGCTGTCACCAACCGCCTCTTTAATTCTTGAAAACTGTGCTCACATTGATCTAACCATACGAACTTAACGCCTTTTTGAGTTAGGCGAGTAAGAGGGCTAGCAATTTTGGAGAACCTCTCCACAAATCGCCTGTAATAACCAGCTAACCCAAGAAAACTCCTTACTTCTGTAACATTTGTAGGGGCGGTTCCACTGAACAACTGCTTCAACTTTCTTCGGGTCAACAGAAATACCATCCTTAGAGATGACATGGCCCAAGAACTCTTTATGATCAAACCAAAAGTCGCACTTGCTGAATTTAGCATATAACTTTTTCTCACGCAAAATTTGCAAAACCAGCCTAAAGTGTTGCTCGTGTTCCCCTAAACTCTTTGAATATACCAGAATATCATCAATGAACACCACAATGAATATATCAAGATACTGCTTGAATACTCGGTTCATCAAGTCCATGAAAGCAACATGTGCATTCGTTAGTCCAAAAGGCATGACTAGGAACTCATAATGCCCATACCTTGTTCTGAAAGCAGTCTTCGGCACATCATGTGCTTTTATCTTCAACTGGTGATAACCAGAGCGGAGGTCGATCTTTGAAAATACTTAAGCACATTGGAGTTGATCAAATAAGTCTTCAATTCAAGGCAAAAGATACTTATTCTTGATAGTCACCTTATTAAGTTCTCTATTGTCTATGCAAAGCCGCATGTTACCATCACTTTTCTTCACAAAAAGAACGTGAGCTCCCCAAGGTGAGACACTAGGTCTAATAAAATATTTATCTAAAGTACCTATAGCTGCGTCTTCAACTCTTTCAATTCAGCAGGCGCCATCCGATAAGGTGCTGTAGAGATAGGTGATGTCCCAGGCAACATCTCAATGCATAATTCAATCTCTCTATCCGGAGGTAAACCAGTTAAGTCATCAAGAAACACATCCGGAAATTATCTAACAATCGGAATATTTTTCATTTTTACAACTTCCTTATTGGTGTCTTTTACGCACGCCAAATAACCACAACAACCCGTCCTTAGAAGCTTCCTCGCTTGCATAACTAAAATTAGTCTTGGAAAAGTGCCTTTACAACTTCCCGAAAAAGAAAACTTGGGCTGATTCGGAAGTCGAATGACAACTTTCTTCAAATAACAATCAACAATAGCATGATATGTTGATAGACAATCAATCCCAAGAATAACATCGAAATCTCGCACATCTAACAACATCAAATCTCTAGGCATTTCCACATTATTAATCTGGAGCTTACACCTCTTGAGTACACAATTAGCAATTAAGAAGTCACCGGTAGGAGTATCAACACACAACTCATAATCAAGAAGGTTAGGCAGCACATCAAGTTTCTTTGCAAATTCCGTAGAAATAAAGGAATGCGTAGCACCAGAGTCGAACAATGCATAAGCACACCGCGAGGCAAGTGAAATAATTCATGCAACAACGGTGTTAGAAGCTGCTGCATTATCTTCTATCATAGCAAAAAACTTTCCATGTCATCTTCTGCTTTTGCTGACTATCTTGAGGCCTACCAGCCGTAGAGCCTGTCTTCCTCATAGAACAAGTACTTGTTATATGTCCAGGCTGCCCACAAACAAAGCATACCCTACTATCTGTATGTGCACTCCTCTAAATGGAACAATCACATGCCATGTGTCCTGTTTTTCCACAAATAAAGCACGTTCCTGTCTTGCGGTGACAAAGGCCTCCATGATGTTTCCCACATGTAGCGCAAGGCCCCCAAATCACCTGATTCTTTCCCTTTTCACGATTACTAATACTTATTTGCTTGGTACTACCACCTGCTTGATTTTCTTGAAAATGTGTGAACTTTGGCCTCTTATGTAATGAAACACCATGTGTGCCGCTGATAGAAAGCTTTCGTTCAATCTTGATCGCTCGTTCCAGCACATCTTTATAAGTAGGCAATGAAAGTGAAACGAGTGTAAAACGAATCTTGGGCCGGAGTTCTCTCACGAAGTGCTCAACCTTTTTCCCTTCATCGGCTACCAGACGTCCCGCAAATCTACTCATTTGATTGAAGCGGCCGGCATACTCCATAATAGTCGAGTCACCACGGGATATGTGTAGAAATTCATGCTTCATCTGCGCTTGGAAAGATTGTGGGAAGAAATGAGCATTGACAAAAATTTTGCACAAAAAATTTAAGACTAAATTGACAAAACTAAAAAGTTTACGACTGAATTGACATCCATACAATTGGTTTGGGACTAATTGGATAATTTTCCTAAAAGGTACTTATAGCCACCCTCTGAAGCAATGTACGGAGATCAAGCGTCCATTAGGGTATGGCTTCCCAAGTGAGAGTGGTCAGTCTCTTTGCTAACACTAAGCGCAAGTTCTCCGGAACCACACCAATGCGCAATATTTGGTGGACGCCGTTCTTTATGGTTAACACGTTATTTCATTTTGGAGCCGTCAATAACCTTTTCTAGGCCGGTTAGAGGATGAATAAAACGTCGGAGGTCATTTCACTTTCAACAAACTAAAGATTTTAGAAATGGAGACTTGGTTGCGCTAGTCATCTAATTAGCGCTCTTTCAGTATCTAAGTTTGCTTTGTTTATGAAAAGCCAAATTAAATCATGGGCAAGACGAGGTGGTCTGTAATAGACTCAAGAGCATAGTCGACAGGAAATCGTGGGACCGACTAAAACATAAGAATGGAAAAATATAGACATGCCATAGCCGGCTCGGCAAACCGAGAGATCGACGCGTCAAGGCTCGCGATGCCTGCTAAGGCGAGGCGAACCATCATGCCTTGACTTTGAATTTTGGTTCTATCAAGGCATTCTTGGCAAGTTGAACATAAAAGGAAAGTGTTTCCCACCTTGAGGGGGACATAACGAGACGACAAAGGAACTGAGATGACATCTTGCACGAGACAGAGAGAGACAGAGAGACAAGAATGGCTAAGAGAGGGGTATAACACTTGCACTCCACTTCCTCACAGCAGATTTTCCAGCTCAATCAAGCCTTACCACTCCACTACGTTAGGTCTCCTGCTTAGTCTAGATCCTCTCTAATTGCCATCCAATGCTTTCAATTTTTCTATGTCATTTAGGATTTGATAGTTGGTAGTCTAGACGCCTATGTCATTTTGTGCGCTCGTCCTTAGTTTGATTGGGCTGACATTTTGATGGCTAACAGTGGACACATCACCTGTTTACAAATGGATTAATATTTAATGAGTTCGGATTATTGGATAGGATTTAAGGGATTGTTACCAAAAATCAATGGTATTTTTAAGGAATTATCATTGGCCCGACACTATTTTTTATGGACACTACATGTTCCATTTAGGTCCCATCGAATCGAATATGTGCGAAATTGGGACAACTGGAGGTAGGAAAAGACACAGACACAGGGCCACACATGGACACATAGATAGCTACGGGTCACGCACGGCCATTGAGGGACACGTGGTGGACATGTGTAATGCGCACATGACACGTGTCACCGCTTAACTCAGCCATCCGAATCTGAGTTGCCTCAAGCTGACTCATCCTATGCTAACTGTTTTTCAGATGCTTCCCCTATATGAACCTCTGAAGTTAGTTTATTTATCGCATAATCGTCAGAATGTCGTTACTCTACTTCTTTATATCCTTTGAGACCGCCTACCGCCGCTTTCTGTCCTTGGCCTTTTGTCCGCATCCACGTTCGATCATTGGCACCATCCTTACTCTTAGCCATCTAGATCAACCGTCGTGCCCATGCTATAGCCGTTCGCCAACGCGTCTGCCCATTCATACGTCCATTTGTCCATCTGTTCGTTTATCCGTCAGTCATTATTTTCTCGATTGATCGAGAAAAGTATATTTATAGCTCTTCTTACTAAACTATCAATCGTTTTGCAATTGTGACCATTTCTTGTAGATATGTTGTGGCTATGATGGCTTTGATTTGGATATTATGAGATTCTGAAATCCTATCCTTGAGTATCCTAGATTCTAGTTCGATAGATCTCGAATCGTGGTATTTGTGATTCTGATTTAGTTTATCCTTGGATTTTGATTGATTCTATCATTGAATTCTGGTTTCATTCAGAGATTCTATCCTTGGAATACACTAGATTTGGTCGCGTGACGTTGATTTCAATTCTGCAACTCTGTAGCTGGTTTAGTCGCTAGACCTAGGAATCCTACTTGCTGATGAACTTTGGCTTACTCCCATTGATTAACCATTTTTCAGATAAGCAAACTAGCAAGGTTGATGCGTTACAATGGGTGAGAAGAACTCACGCTGAAAAGCATAATATGTAGAGATATAATAAAATGAGTGAGCCCTCGTTTTTGTCTTGTCGTGGCAGAAGTTATTTTCTTCTTTCACGACCAGAATTAAATTCAAAGTAAGCACCGTACACGGGGTTCAAACTCGAGATATAATTTAAGAAGAAGTATAAATTTTATTAGAGAAGTTCTTTATTGGGGATTAATGTAGTGTGAAATAGTTAATATAACTCGTTGGCTTAAACTTTTGAGTGACAATATGTTAACAGGCTCGAACTCACTCTTAGTGATCTCTTCGGGTGAAAATATCAAACTTTTGTTGTGCACTCCCAATATTATTTCGTGCGATGAAACTTAGAATCTTCGGCGAGCTTAATTGTAAGGCTTCACTCCGAAGAAAAGATGGCCCTATAACAAGATGGATGAGAGAGAGAGAGATGACAATGTGTAAGATGGAGGGGATGTATGTTGACACCTAAATTTTGACTTTTAGAAAAATCATACATTTTATTTCACAAAAATGAGTGTTAATCTTAATTCTCGTAAAAATAAATCTTCATGCATTGCATAATTATTTTTAAGTCAAATGCATATTGTTGCATTAAGGTGAGTCAATTAAGCTTAATTTCGATATGCGATCAGACTAAACTCAATTTGAAATTTTTGACCAAGCAAAAAGGGTGTGCCGAATTTTGTGTGGGCCAAATAAGCTTAATTTCAAAGTTATTTCAGTCCATTACTTAGTGAGGCTTTCAGTTTAGCCTTAACTGTAGCCCGAAAAATTAAGAAGAGCCCCATCACATACTTCATTTTCGGCCATTATCAAACTTGCTATCATCGGCCGAATTTTTAAAAGGGATATAGTTGACAAATTCGGATTTTTGCTTGAGGGGAAGGAAAAATCAGCATTATTCTTTCAATATTTATTTGGGATTATATTCATCAAATATTAAGATAATAAATATTATAGCTAGTCCCTTGCATCAATTTGAAGTCAAAATACCCCTCTAACAGCCCCCAACAGAATCGGTACAAATAGAACATTATCCAAAACAGCCCCGCATAATCGGTCCATATTTCAATCCTAGGTCTCAATTTCTCACGAAATAAATTCGCTAGAACCTCAATATAAGTGTTAGAGAGGCTCACCAAAAGTTTCAAAGAGAAACAACACCTCGAAGACCTCCAATCAGTTCGGTTTCTCCTTGGTGTGCGGCAGTCAGTTTTCTGCTCGATAAAAGTTACTCAAGATTAGCCATGAAAACACCTTAAACCTCCAATAAAATTACCATTTCTTCTCAGTAAACTTGAGTACTATAAGTTATAGAGTTCCCACAAGAATTTCGGAGTCATTTGAAATTTCTAAGAGGGTATACGGTGGCCATATCCCAGCTCGCGCAGATTTCGTCTGGTTTTGGTCCAAAGCTCACACAGGTAAAAATACTTATCCAAATGAAGAAATTCCAATTTGAGCTTGTCAAGGACACATAGAACTTACCTCTGGTGGTCGGAGACGACGAGGCGGCGACGGGAGGGGCTGATCGTGGAGGCCGAACATGAGGCTCAGAAACTATCTTTCTGTGCAGTTTTCGGTAAGGAGGAAAATAGAGAAAAATTCAAAGGAAATGAAAGGGGGAGGCTATCCACGGCTGAAGGGACAAAATAAGGGATGTCTCACACATATAATTGAGGTTAAAATTGACAAGATGTGATTAGGTGGGAAATAAATGCCTAAGGCCTTCCAAGAGTGACATGTGGCAAGAACCAATAATGCCATTGACTTCCTTGACCTTTTGCACATAATTTTCGGCAGCCCTCATGGTGTGGGAGAAATGACCATTTTGTCCTTTCAAATTTCTTAAGGCAAATGAAAAAGGTTGAGGGGCAAAACGGTCATTTGACACTTTTCGTCCAAAAATTCGTTTTTCTCATTTTGAATGGCCATTGGCGAGAAGACGTCAAATCCTTTTCCAATTTTGAAATTCTTTATTTCCAATTACCAATTTTGAGCTTCCATTTCGTGATTAGTTGTCAGTCGATCGTAACTTCAGTTTATCTCGAACTAACGGGCAGCTTTTGTAGACGTTATGCGTATCGACTGTGTGACTCTCGTCACACTTAGGACGACTCAGGATAAGACGACTTTGTTTGTCATGTAATTGCGAGGGTTCATTACTAGCTCCGACGGTCTCGATTGTCACGGTTCTATTTAGGAAAACTTCGCAAATTATACATTGGTTATACGGCATCACCCGTGTTCCAATCGTACAACGCTAGCAATGGATTCTTTTATCGTCATCAGATCGGCCTTTATTGGCTCTAAATATACCTCAGCAATCCTTATGGCTAAAGCATCATTTTCCATTTCGAGTTTCCTAGGTCCACATACCTTGTCAAGCGTTAACCTTTCCCCTTGGGTTAGTCTACTCTAGATTGATCAGATCCGAGCGAGATATAACTAAAATACATCGATAGATAGTTCTCATTCAATAGCCTCAAAATGGCAGGAAATTCAGAATGTTACAATATATATGCAGGAAAGCCAATATATCTTTCTAGATGATATCAACCAGAAGAGAATAAAAAAGATTCCATCGCAACTGTCTTTCCTTTTGCAGAGAACCCCACTAAAAGTTGGCATCTTTTATTTCCTCTTTCATTTATTTTCTTTGACCAAGTCAAAGACCAAATCCTAAGTCCTTGTTGGACTTTCCTGCTTTGAAGCTTTCCTTTGGCTTCAAGAATACGTGCTAGTCTCTGTCCTACTTTTCTTGCCCTTTTTGACTTTGCCGACTTCAAAAAAGACATCTCCAATATATCTTTCTCGTGCTGGACTCTTTCAAATTATTGTCCAATTATTTCCCTTTTTTTCTTATCATCGCGGGCTCAAATTCGAGTCATCATTTAACAATCTCCACCTTGACTCGACGTTTGAGCCAAATTGCAATCGCTTTGCTGATAATCCGAACATCATCTGCTTCTACTCTCCCAACAGCCCCAATGGGCTCAACCGCCACAGACATTATCCAAGCCCAAACTGCGCTTGAACTTAGCCATAACCGAGGACCTCATCAGAACACCTACTACACATGCATATTTAACTACTCCACAAGGACTATCTGACACAAGCTCCCTAACCACAGATAAAGAAAAATCACCGTTGCATCCATATCTGTCGAGGAGACTGAATACATACCTTGTCAATTTTAGTAGCTACAGCAACTGTTGGCTCTATAGGCTCCACCTCGCTATAAGCACCATCTGTGTTGATTACCACGCTAGTAGCTGCTACCTTAGGAGTTTATGGTTGCAACTACACCTCAAGCTTAACACCGTCTAGATCCATATGAACACTGCCACAATCACTCCTAGCCAGAAGTACTGGAGACTCGTCAAAGGTAACTTCTCTGCTGCAAACAGGTGAATTTATACTCGGGCACCACAACTGATTGCCACACTCACCTTGTGCATAGCCATGGAATATGCATCTTGCCCTCACATCGAGCTTACCATCACTAACTCGATAATAACATGGGCAACTAAACATTCTAAAAATAAAATCATCAGCAACATTACCTTACTTCACTTCTTCGGGAGTCCGATATCCAATCACAGTCGATGGAGATCTATTCACCAGGTAGCTCGCCATACTAAGCACATCCACTGGAATTCTCCTAACCATACCAGCACTAGAGATCCTTTTACGGACCGCCTCTAGTAACTCTCTGCTCATCAATTCTGCAAACTGTTGTGGTTTACTGGCACAGTGCGGTGTTTCACTATGCCATTTTTCATGTAGAATTTATTTACCAGCTTCGAGCATGACTCCATGCTACTGTCAGTTCGCACATGCTTGATCGACTTACCAGTCTCCGTTCCGATCAAAGCTCTCGACCGCGTATTCCTAACAACAACATCAATCTTGTGCATCGGCACAACCATCCAGGCCTTCCTCGAGCAGCCATTAGACTCTCGAACAGATGTCGACGTCTCAGGAGCGAAACTTATCAATGTCTCACCTTGAAGTTCATGCAGGCCACCATGCTTGATTCATTTCATTATCACCAGGGCACCTCGAACAATCTTCAAAACTCCACATCGTTAAGAATACCTGCATTCAGCTGAATCTAGAGCACCCAAGGAAATTAAGTTCTTTTTCAATTCTGGAATGTGTCGTACTCCAGTCAATGTCCTCACAATACCATCATGCATTCTGATTTTAATATCACCAATACCGACAACATCGCATTCAACATTGTTTCCTAACTGCACTTTACTACTATCTGTACACTGATAAGTAGCAAACCAGTTCCTGTTTGGTGTAGCATGAAAAGAACAACTAGAATCCATAATCCATTCGTCAAACAACGAATTCTCAGTGACAGACAATACACAATCAACACCATCAGAATTTTCAGCTACAGCTGCAACATCATCCGCAGATTCAACTCCAATTCCCTTAGCCCTTTCGTTTTTCAGTTTAAAATAATTTCTTCTAAGATGCCCCTCTTGCCACAGTTCCAACAGACATCACCGCCAGTCCTAAACTGACTACGTCTATTCATGTTCATACTACTTCTACTAATACGAGTACTAGCTCTTCCTCTTTCACCTACTAAAGCTGCAGATATAGATTCACCAGAGTCTTTTCTACGGATATCCTCACTCAGAATTAAATCTCGAATCC
This sequence comes from Rhodomyrtus psidioides, assembly GCA_021437785.1. NCBI lineage: Eukaryota > Viridiplantae > Streptophyta > Magnoliopsida > Myrtales > Myrtaceae > Rhodomyrtus > Rhodomyrtus psidioides. The sequence goes on along the minus strand of JAILYB010000219.1, from coordinate 492,495 downwards.
CATCAAACGTCAAACTAGTTGATCCAAAAGAATTACTAAGAGCAGTAACAGTAGTATTCCAACTATCAGGCAATGAGGATAATAGAATCAAAGCACATACCTCATCTTCAAAGTCAATCTCAACTGAACTCAATTGATTAACGATCACATTGAATTCATTGATATGATTAGCAACAGATGTACGTTCGTTTATCTTCAAATTAAATAGATGTCGCATCAAATAGACCTTGTTGATCGCAGATGGCTTCTTGTACATGTCCGACAAGGCTTTCATCAAACCCGCAGTGGTCTTCTCCTTGACGATATTAAATGCGACGTTACGAGCCAACGTTAGCCGAATAACACCAATCGCTCGTCTATCCAGCAATTCCCAATCGGGTTGCTTCATCGTTTCTGGTTTCTTCCCAGAAAAGGGCTCGTGCAGTTTCATCTGATATAAATAATCTTCTATCTGCATCTTCCAGAAACCAAAGTCCTTCCCCTCAAATCTGTCGATTTTCACTTTAGCTTATTCTGTCGCCATCGATTCGCTTCAACTCAAGCAAGCCTAGCTTCGATACCAATTGTTGCGCGGAACAAGCGATCGAACAAATAAAATAGACAGAATGAGTAAAGTAATCGAACACCAGATGTACGTGGTTCGGTCTTAAAGACCTACGTCCACGGGGAGAGCAGCAACGAATTCCACTATAGATCAAGCGATACACGGAGATTACAGTCCACTCGAGTTACACAAACACACTCTTGGTGTTTCCCAACCCCAATTAAATTTAAGAACGCACACAGTGTTTAGCCTCCAATTCCTAACGAAATAATCTCTCAATCTCGCAAAGGAATTAAAGACAAATCTAACCTCAAGATTTAACCGGCTTCAACACTTGAATTCTTGATGTAATTCCACGAAATAAACCCAACGAGCAAGAACTCGACGAACGGCGCTTCACGAAGTCCCTCACGTCAACAACAGGCTCCCTCAAGCACTCACGCAAAGTGGTGCTTCAATAACTGGAGTCCTCAAATTCTGTAAGCTGCCCCGTCCTCCATATATATGCAGGAAAGTCAATATATCTTCCGGGATGATATCAACCAGAAGAGAATAAAAAAGATTCCATCGCAATTGTCTTTCCTTTTGCAAAGAACCCCACTAAAAGTTGGCATCTTTTATTTCCTCTTTCATTTATTTTCTTTAACCAAGTCAAAGACCAAATCCTAAGTCCTTGTTGGACTTTCCTGCTTTGAATCTTTCCTTTGGCTTCACGAATACGTGCTAGTCTCCGTCTCACTTTTCTTTCCCTTTTTGACTTTGCCGACTTAAAAAAAGACATCTCCAATATATCTTTCTCGCACTGGACTCTTTCAAATTATTGTTCAATTATTTCCTTTTTTTTCTTATCATCGCAGGCTCAAATTCGAGACATCATTTAACAGATGTAGTGTATAAATTAAGTACATCATGAAGTCCTCTTCAAGTTTTGATTACTGCTCGTGAATACTCCTCTCAGATCTTGAGAATCATTCCAACGTCTGAGCTATCCCCGCTCAACATCTAAGCTCGACACAGTATTTGAGTCCCTTAGAAATAACATCTGAGCTAAACCTTTTTGCCAGATTCAATCCTATGCATCCCCACACCGAAAGATAATCTGCAAAATAAGTATTCCATGGCATTATCTTGAAACTTAAGAGTACTTGGATTGTTTTGTTAACTTTAAAATCACCTAGGTTTTTTTCAACAAATTATATTCTATTCTGATCCACCATACATATCAAATCTTCAGCTAAATCATCATAGGCAGGATAGGTCGTCTTTAGAATCCCTTCAAGTAGGAATTCTATTTTGATCCGATCCACCAAACGGATCAAAACCTTAGGCAAATCCCTCAAAGGCGGAATGCGTCTTCCTTATGTTCTTATTAGTTAGGAATCTCATTCTAGTCTGGCCTATCATATGGGCCGAAGCTTAACTTCCCTAGGACACTATAGTGACGAGTCCCTAGGTATCTTCTTGAATCCGATAGAAATTGCAAATGCCACAAGGGCATCAGGTAGGTAAGTGGAAGGTAAGCCTATATACTCTCTAACTCTCTCGTATCATATCAAAGAGCAGAATGAGCAGAGCATACACATGTGGGCACGAAGGACTGAATGCCATGACCCGTCTTCTTTCTTTTTTCCCGATTGAGACTCAGGTGTCACGTTGTCTTTGAGAGAAACATCTGATGAGATTCCTCTCAAAGAGGGCAGCAGTTGACACTTGATTTTCGATCAATCTTTTTTAATTTATTTTTGGATAATTTATAAAAAAATCCACAAATTAAAAAGGATAAATATTTTTAAAAAATAAGAAAATAAAATGAACACCTTGTCGTTGGCCGAACCACAGCCGTTGGGAAGGGTCAGCGGGAGTCACTTAGGTCTTTCAGAAGCTTGTTGATCCTCACTCAGATTTGGGATGAGGGTCACGCTCTCCCCCTAATCTGAACTAGCAACCCTCGCCCAGGTGACTCCCATTAGCCCTTCGTGGCAGCGGTCACTAGTGAGGGCTTGGCCATAAATGTTGATGTGACATTGTAATTTTTTTAGTTTTAGTTTTTTATTTTAATCTAATTTATTTTAAATTTAATTTTTTTTATGTGATGCTCATGTCTTTTGAAGGTAATAAAATAAGACACCTCGGTATTTTTTGTTAGTCTAATGGAACGAAGTTAATTGAGTGACTTGATTAAACCAATTTGACAAGTCTGGAGATATGATTGCACTTTTTTAAAATTTTGGGACTCAATTGCAGTTTTGTGACAAATTTTTATTACTGTTAGTGCATTTATTCCTTAGAATATATCTCCTTTCATATAAACCAAATCTTCAGAAAATGTTACTTTTTCCTCCACATAAGGTGCGGGTTCTTTTCCAGATTTATATATCAAAATCAAAGTTGGATTTATGGTTGTTTTCCCCATCAAAAGCGTCCCACGTCGGGAAGCACGTGAGATGTTGGAATGGCCTACTCCCCCCCTTGGAATCTACGCGTTGAACAAACTCTCAAAACTTACATGTTGGCTTAAACGCTCTGTAACTCCCTAACTTCTCCAATATGTCTATTTAAACAAGTCAGTTATCGCTTCAAGAAGTGTCCACATGTCGCCACGAGAGAGGGAGAGATGAGCAAATGTGATGACTAGCAGGTAGTTGTCTTTAAGTTGGGATGGAGGGGGGAAGATGGAACAGTGGACTGGTTGGCGGCTAAATCTGTCCGTAAACTAACTTACATGGAAAAATCCTATTTAAGCTCTTAAGTTTGTAAAAATGCATTTTACCACCTACTACATTTTACGACAATCTAAATTTATTGGGTAGAAAAAAAATTAATTTATTTCTTTGCAAATAGACCAAATCTTCAGAAGATAGTGCTTCTTTCTTTCTTTCTTATGAAAGAGTCATTTGACTAAATTTCTAAACATAGTAATGCAAGGTGTATGCTTTTTTTTTTTCGAACTTTTACATTAAAAGGAAAGTAGGCTCAATCCACCTTTCCTTATTAGAAATGTACCACGTCGGAAACACATGAGATGTCCGAATGGTCGACATCCCCCTCTTTCACAGTTCCAGGCATCGAACAAGGCTTGAAACTGACATGCTGGCTTAGGCACTCCGTAAACTCCCTAACCTCTCTGACATGTCCATTTGAACAAGTGAGTCATCACTTCAAAAGGCCAATGACCATTAGGTAGTTGTCTTAAGTTGGGACGAAGTGGTTGTCGTCTAATATGTGGAAGAAAGGTAGGGCAATTGGGTCCCAAACGGTGGAGCCAATGAAGTTGATGAGTCAATTTGGTGTCTCCATGTGGAATGTATGGGGAAGTAAGAACAATACTTGTATGGGCCAGTGTCGGGATTGAGGCATGGCTAGGGACCAGGGCCGGGGCCGGTTAGTGTACCGGGGACGGGGCCGGGCCTGGCCAGGGATTGGGGACTAACGGGGACGGGGGCCGGGAGCCGGGGATCGGGGCCGGGGCCGAGGCCGGGGCGTGGACCGGGATCGAGACCGGAGCCTGGCCGGGTCAGTTCACGTCAGCTCTCTCAACCATCTGCCTCTCCTCAGTATCAAGGACAGTCCCTTTGATGAGATTGAAATCGTTTTCCAAATGAGAATCAAACATCAAAAAATATATTCGGTAACATATTACTAAACAAAAGAAAACAAATCGTTTTTCGAGAAAGTAATTTTCAGGAAATCACTTTCGAGAAAACGAATTCCTAAAAACTACTTTTCTTGAAATAAACACACCCAAAATATGTGGAAGAAAGGTAGGGCAATTGGGTCCCAAACGGTGGAGCCAATGAAGTTGAGGAGTCAATTTGGGGTCTCCATGTGGAGTTTCTGGGGTAGTAGGAATAATACTTGTCAATGCGCATGCCTCCATGCCTCGTGGACGGTTCGGTGTCCACGCCGTCTCGGATCGACAATTATATTTAGACAACTTCAACTTCATATCCTCTCAATTACAATTACCCGTCACTTGTAATGATGAAAATACCTGGGACAGAGAATGGTCTCATGGTGGCGTATATCTTAATCTCATGGTTCTTTGTACGCAAAGGAAGCGTGAAGCATTTTTTTTCCTACTTCTTTGTTAGGATAATGTTGGATACCTCGTTAAAAAAAAGTTAAGACGCCTGTTACGTGCGTGTGTAGGTCACTATATTTGTATCTGTGAATTATGGTTGGAAGACAATTAGAAGGAAATGAGTGGTGAATGTCTTGTTTGTGAGGATAAGGTTTCTATTTGGGATGTCGGAGGTGCTAGTGTGAGCAACGGATTGGTTTGAACCACTAAAATGCACGAGGGCCTACAACATATATGTGCCATTTCGTGGATCATTTAATGACCACAACTTAGCCTTGCTTCGCCATTCTGGGGCAAAGTCTCGTACTGACGACGATCTGACATTTGGTACCAGACCGGCTTTCAAGTTGACACCACGCCGACCACACAAATTGGGAGCACTTTCTAGACCCATACGTACACAAGAAGGAAAACTATGTTCGCTAGCCTGCATCTATGGTTGGTCATTGGCCATCAATGAGGCTCCGCGCATGGTGGAAGGAGAAAGAAAAAGAAAAAAAGAAAGAAAATAAAATAAGACAAAAAGAAGAAAGTAAAATAAAAATATTAAGGTTATTATTAGAATATTAAAAAATTAAAAAATTCAAGAGGAATGTTCACCTCTTTAGATTTATGAATTCACTATTTTAAATTTATGCTTGTATTTTTTGTTGATCAGAAAATATCTTATGTTGACTAAGTCTTTTTAGGCTAACTAAATGGGTAAAAGTCCAAAAAGATAATTTTCGAAAGACACTTTCACTCAAATTAAACGATCCAAGGGTAAATTCCAATGTTCGTTTCGTGAGACCCACGCGCTTATGTCTCTCTCTTGTCTCGAAGGTGTTGGGAATTGAAAAGTCTTTGAGCTTCAAAAAGGAGATGATGCCGGAGCATTTCCTGAAGAAGATGAAGAGTCGTCGAATTCATTGAACACTCCTCATCAATAGCGCGAATATCCATGTTCGTTGAAGGACATTAATGATTTCTTATATTTTAGAGAGTAGTTGAATAGTTTTAGATTCCCAGAGTCTTTATTAAATGTGATTTGTCTTCTCTAAGAGTCAAAGTTCTATTTCCTAGGAATTTATTATGTTTCCCTATTTCCTAAGAGCCTTTTGCATTTCTTAAGAGTTTTGTATTGGCAAAAGTACACTTTAGTGCCAAAAGTTGTGTATGGAAATCATTTTAGCGCCAAAAGTTTTAAACGGATTAATTTAGTGCTAACTTTTCTAAAAATGATCATTTAAGTGTCAACTTCTTTTAAAAACGATTACTTTGGTACCAAAGCTGACATGGCTTACCGAAAATTCGACATGTGGCATTTTTATTATTTTTTAAGCTGGCATGACACATCAGAGTTGGCACTAAAGTGTCGTTTTTAAAAGTTGGCACTTAAGTGATCATTTTTTTAAAAAAAGAAGTTGGCGCTAAAGTGATCCGTTTAAAACTTTTAGCACTAAATTGATCATTTTATCTCCGACTTGGCACTAAAGTGATCCATTTGAAACTTTTGGCACTGAAGTGACCTCCATACACAACTTTTGGCACTAAAAGTGTACTTTTCATGTTTTGTATTTCATCGAAGAGTTTTATTTACTCAAGCTTGGAGGGTTGTTCCATGCTCTCCTATATAAGGATGCTATGATGAATGAGAATGATAGACTTGTTGATTGATAAATTAATTTGAGCCTTTGGCTTGTTAACAAGAAGGAATTCTTGTTTCTACTCTTATCCCTTATGTGGATTCATATGGGTGGCGAGTATCTACTCTTATCTCTTGGGTGGATTCTCACGAGTGGCGAGTATTTTAGGCGAGTATTCTATCCCTTAGTTTCTCACTTGTGTTACCTCATACATCTCTATGCTTTCTCGCGGCGTCAAGTTGGTATTAGAGTTTTGGTTCAATGGCTGGTCGTCGTCGACGTGGACCAAACGTTGAGTTTCCTACAGCTCGACAAAGAGACCTACGAGACGTGAAGGTGGATGATTTAAGGAGACAAGTGCAGCAACTGCAGGAGTGTTTGCAACGCTTCGAACATCTGGGACGTGATGATCTACGTCACAATTTAGATGGTATTCCCTCTGACGAAGAAGATATCAACCCATTCGTTGATGCTCGAAGTGATGCTTCGAGTGAGGAGAGGCTTCTTCGACGTCAACATCGAAGTCCTCATCAATTTCACCGAGATTCGTATGTAAAGGTTGATATTCTTGAATTCGAAGGGAAGTTTCAACCCGAGGAATTCATGGCTTGGCTACACACGGTCGACAAGATTTTCGACTATGAAGACACACTGAATGATTGAAAGGTAAAGATCGTTGCCATTAAGCTTGATAAGCATGCATCTATTTGGTGGGAGCATTTGAAGAATCAAAGATCTCGTGACGGAAGGAGTAGAATCGTCACATGGGAGAAGATGTGAAAAGAATTGAAAAAGAAGTTTCTTGCGGTGAACTATCAACAGAATACTTTCCTCCAATTCCACAATTTGAAGCAAAAGGAGTTGTCCGTGGAGGAATATACTGCGGAATTCAATCACCTTATGATGCTTTGTGACATTTTTGAGTTCGAAGAGCAAACTGTTGCTCGTACCTTGGCGGACTTCAACAAGAAATTGGTAATGTTATCCAACTTCAGTCGTATTGGACTTATAATGATGTTTGTCAACTTGCTCTTAAGGTTGAACAATAACTTAAAGACGCTCATGTTAGTTTGCGATATCAGAACAAAGAAAACTATTCCAAAGGGGAGGGTTCTTCTCTGCCTAAACCGAAAGCTATCGCTGCAAAACCCGTGCCGAAGAAAGTCGGAGCATCAAGTTTCAATCGGTCCAACTCCGTCAAATGTTTCAAGTGCCAAGGGTTTGGACATATTTCTTCTGATTGTCAAAATCGCAAGATTGTCTCTCTGTGGAAGAAGAACTTGAAGAAGACAACCATGAAGATTCCCCTATCTTCGACGAAAAACCAGAAGAGAGAGATGAAGTTATCTATGGAGACCAAGGAGAGTCTCTAATCATTCGTTGAATCTTGAATGCTATTCCCGACGGAGATGGTACGTGGCTTCGTAACAACAGTTTTCACACTCGATGTACCTCTCATAGAATGGTGTGTGATGTTATCATTGATGGAGGAAGCTGTGAAAATATCGTGACAACAACAATGGTGGACAAATTGCATCTCAAGACGGAGAAGCACCCATAACTTTACAAGCTTTCCTAGCTTTGCAAAGGAAATGAGGTATGAGTCGATAAATGATGTCTTGTCGATTTTTCCATTGGGAAAAATTATTTCGATGAAGTATGATGTGATGTTGTTCCCATGGATGCTTGCCATTTGCTTCTCAGGAGACCTTGCCAATTCGAAAGAAAAACAAAGCATGATGGGTTCAAAAATACTTATGTTTTCAAGAAAGATGGAGTCAAAAACATCTTGGGTCCTTCCAAAATGAATGATGTATCTAGCAATATCTCCTAGAGGGGGGTGAATAGGAGATTCTGATCACAATTGAAATTTCTTGCGGAATGAGTAAAGTTCAATGTACGATTAGGAACAAAAACAGTATAACGGTGTGCAGAAAATCTAAACACAAAGATAAGAGTTTAGAGAAGAGAATATTGCACACGAAATTTATAGTGGTTCGGCTTAGATCAAGCCTACGTCCACTCTCCCACGATGATAGCCGATCGGCTGGATTTCACTATGAAGAATCAAGAAGATTACAATCACTCAAGTGTTTTGTTTCCTTCTCACACAGATTTTCACAGTGAAGGATTTTGAATACTCAGAATGCTCTCTCAGATGAAACTCAAGTTATTCTTGCACTTTGGATTGATGTTCACTCTCTTTTTCTCTGGTCGAACATTATTCTTCTTTTATACTCCCCTGCCTCCGAACTAGCCGTTGGATTCCAGCCAAGGGATCGCTCTTCAATCCTTGATTGGACGTCATCAATCGTGATTGAACGAGACTGTATCTTCAGAAGATATGTAGACCGTTGGGTAAGATATTGAACCCTTCTGATTCAGTCGCCCATACAACTGAATCTCCAGCTTCCATAAGTGTGATAAGTTTGAGTTGATTCCCGAGGATATTTTCCTTAGAAGATGATATCCTATTATAGAAAGTCCCTTGATTGACAAGAGGGGATATCAGGATAATTGAATATCACTTGACTTGATCGGAAACCTGCCATACGTGGGTCTTCGTGTTTTGTAAAATGCAGGAACTGATCTTTCTTCAGATTCGTCTATGAGAAGTTTGATCAGTTGGCATGGAATGGTAATACAGAGATTTGATGTGATCCATCCGTCACTGTTTGGATCGTCAAGGGCACTTCCATCTGACTCTACGTCAGAAGCACTTCTATCTGACCCTTCCTCAGAAGCACTTCCATCTGACCCTTCGTCAGTGCGACAGAATTGTAATCACTCAATCTGCTGCTTACACATTCTTCCTGCATCACATTACAATAAACAATATCTTTTGAAGGTTTTGTCAGAATCAAAATATAGGAGTATTTTCACAACAATCTCCCCCTTTTTGATGGTGACAAGAACTTCTCCAGTTTCAAATTTAAAGGAAAATTAAACCAGTGATAATTTAATAAAAGTGAGTAGCCATCATATTTGCTCCTGTAGGTAATCATCATTAGAGAGAAATATAATGAAAGTGTGCTCATAGGAGAGCATGATCATAGTAAGATTATCCTGCAATAATCCTGCACGAATTGTCCTGCAAAACGGTAGATTAGGTTTTCTCCTCATTTCCTCTAAATTGAGATATGATATGATTAGAGAAATATGGTTAGAGATAATCTATTTAGACTGCATAAGAATAATCTCAATTTCTCCCCCTTTTTTGTCAACATCGAAAAAGTTCTTGAAATGATAATGCGTTTATGGAGAGGAAAAGAAAAAGTTTTTAAGAAGAGGGATGATCTTCAGGCTCAACATCAGTCTCTCCTCGGGAAGGTCCTGCAAAACTGCTTCTCAGCATCTGAGCATTGTCTCTGACAGCTTGAGGAGAGGGCATGTGTGAAGCTGTTCTGTCCGTTCTGACCAATGTGTATGTAGGCAGGTTGGCTATCTCATCACGAAACGTTTTCCCATAGACATCAATGGATTTTTCTAGCCTAGTCACCTGACTAGTCAAACCCTGCAGCTGCCTATCTGTCTTCTGTTCAAAAGCCTGCAGTTGCTGAACAAATCTTGTTTCCATTGCAGCCATTGTCTGAATGACAGTATTTTGAAGATTGTCAAAATGCGCTTGAAGGTCCATATGTGGGTTTGGAGGTGTAGGTTCTGAAGTCTCCCCCTCAGTTTGAGCCTTTGTGAAGGCTTGAGAAGCTAGGACTTCAGTGAGAAAGACATCTGATGTGACAGGCTCAGGCTCTTTCTCCCCCTGAAGTATAGCTCTTTTTCCTTTTTCCTTTGATGGTGGCACGGAGACTATTTCTTCATCAATGTCCATTGGAATGGACTGTGCACTGGACAATTGATCTTCTCGTGCTATTGCTGAGGCCAGACTTGTAGTACCTTTCTGAATAGTGTGTCTGGTGGAGGAGACAGAGTAGGCGTCAAAGTCATCTTGTTCGTTCTCCTGTGCTTGTGACGCCAATGTTACTAGAACTTGAGCTACCAATTCCTCATGATCACAGTTGACGATTTGGATGTCATACTCTGTGTCATCTGCAAATCGTGCAGCTTGCTCCTCATTCCACATTGTAAGGAATTCTGCCTCAGTCAGATCACAGGGATACACAACTTTTTCTTGTTGTTGTAGTCCTGTGTCATCTACTTCGTCCTCGACTCCTTCAGCATTCTGATTTTCGGACTGACCAGCTGCATCTGATCCTTCTCGAGATGGGGTAGCCTCAGAATCATATTCCCCTGTTTCTTCCTCACTTGCGTCTGAGTCCGTACGAGCAGGACTTTCTGTTTGTTGACCCTTAACTGCCATGACTTTTCTCTTCTTGGGAGATCTCAGCCGTGACTCTTCCTCAAAGTCTACAATGACTGGTTCATTGTTCTTCGTTCTCCATCCAGCAGGAGTCATCTTGAATCCCATCTTTGTTACCATAGTCTCTCCAGCAGTCATTAAAGGAATTTCTTGCTCGACAAAGGCACCTAGGCTATCAATCTTGAAATGATTGATTATTTTGAAGATCAACACCGCATAAGGAAGTTGCCCCTTTGGCTTGAGAGCTGATATGTACATATGCAGTAGAACAGTGTGAGCAAAAGAAATCCTTTGTCCTGTCAAGATTCCCCATAACAGCTTTGCCTCGTACTTTGAGATATCTGTCTTTGATGCTGCCTTGGGTCTGAGACATTCAATGATCACTTTGTGCATCATGATATGTTTCAGGGGAAAGTCTGTGTAGGCAATGTGTGACTTTGATTCCCTTGAGAAACTCGATTTGCCAGTCAGGAAGCAGAAAGCTTCACTTGCAGTGATATCTAAGGGTTTGAAATCTCCCTTTCTGGTTCCCATGATTGAAGCCAATTCATCAACAGTTAGAAAATACTGCTTTCTTTTGATTGTGAAAGCCAGAGAGTTGAAGTTGACAAACTGAAGATTTGAATAGAAGTAAGCTACCATATCAGGAAAAGTGTAGCCTCTCCTAGTTATAAACTGATCTAGCTTCATCTTTTCTAGATGCTTCCTCAGATTGATGCCATTGCTGTCAAAGTACTTTAACTCAAATACCCTTTGAGGTATAACACCTCTCTGTTTCATTGCTTCAAACCGTTCTTTGTGAGCCTGATTCTGGAACAATGGATCAGTAAAGCTTTTATCCAAATTAAAGCCTATATTTTTCACAAATTCATTGAACAGAATGTCATCATCATCTTCCACCTTCGCCTTCGTACCGCCAGGTCTAATTGGGGATCGTCTACGTTTCGAACTTGTCTCTGCCACTTTCTCCTTTCCTTTGCTAGAGACAGACGTAGGTTTTTCTACAGCAAGTGGTTCAACGATTTTTCCAGGCAGACTGAGAAACTCCAAAAGGTCGCTCTCACTATCAAAGTGAAGAGTTTTCAGCAGTTTTCTAAGTTCGTTTCCAAAATCTCCAGCGTCCTTGATTCTATCATACATTGGCTTAATAGAATGGGCCATAGATTCCTTTATTTCAAAAGCAGACAGAGATAGACCTTTTGTCAGGCGGAGTGCTTCTCGTTGTTCGTTGATTTGGGTATCTGTGAATTCCGCGCTGCTTGCAGTTGATGCGGAGAACTTCCTCTTGGTCTGAGGCGTCTTCTTCGAGTCAGAGACTGGTTTTGGAGCCATTGATGCGTAGAAAGTTTGAAACTTTGAGTGAAAGAGTGTTGCTTTGAGGAGGAAATCGAGAGCGAGAGGTTTTCAACACGGTTTTAGGGTTTTGATTTGAGAGAATTTTGAAAGTAAGAGAACAGAGGTGACGGTTCAGCGTTTTTTTATAAAAGAGGCGGTTATTTTTGGAAACACAAAAGAGAATTTTGATTTAAAAAGGAATTCTTAAAAAAAAAGAATATTCACGGTCAATCAGATATTAAGCAATATCTATTCATATGAGTAACTTACCTAAAAGATAACTTTTAGAGATAACTGACCTTTTGATTTAAGAAAAGTGTGAATTTTCTCTTACGCGCCTTTTTGGCGTCCCTTCTGATGCTCCTTCTGATGCTCCTTCTGACGCTCCTTCTGATGCTTCTTCTGACTCTTCTTCTAATTCTCCTTCTGACTCTCCTTCTGACTCTCCTTCTGACGCTCCTTCTGACTCTCATTCTGACGCTCCTTCTGACTCTCCTTCTGATGCTCTTTCTGACTTTCCTTCTGATGCTCTTTCTGACTTTCTTTCTGACTCTCCTTCTGACGTACCCTGTTCTAAGGTATACTTAAGAAGGAAGGTTAATAATAGATAATTCATTTCTGATGAAATTGAAACTCTGTTTATCAAGTGGTTTAGTAAAAATATCTGCAAGTTGATTTTTCGTGTCAATGTATGAAATGTTAACATCATGGTTTTGAACATGATCACGTATGAAGTGATGCTTGATCTCAATATGCTTTGTTCTTGAGTGAAGTACAGGATTCTTTGTAAGATTTATGGCACTTGTGTTGTCACATAGGATTTCCACAGTTGATTCTTCAACACCATAGTCCTTGAGCTGCTGTTTTAGCCAAAGTATTTGAGTGCAGCAGCTTCCAAGAGATACGTATTCTGCTTCAGCTGTACTGAGTGCCACTGTATTTTGCTTCTTTGAGTACCATGAGACAAACATGTTTCCCATGAGTTGACAGGTTCCTGATGTACTTTTTCTATCAATTTTGCAACCTGCAAGATCTGCATCTGAATAACCTTTTAGTGTAAAATCAGAAGATTTAGAATACCACAAACCATAGTTGGGATAAGTCCCTATGTATTTGATTATTCTCTTGACTGCTGATAGGTGTGATTCTCTTGGACTTGACTGAAATCTTGCACATAAGCAAACACTATATAGTATGTCGGGTCTTGAAGCTGTGAGATAGAGTAATGATCCGATCATGCTTCGATATAGTTTGGGATTGACTTCTTTTCCATCCTCATTCTTATCTAATTTGGAAGAGTGAGACATAGGAGTTTCTGTCTTCTTGCCATTTTCCATACCAAACTTCTTCACTATTTCCAATGCATACTTCTCTTGAAATATGAAGGTTCCTTTCTGGGATTGATGAATTTGAAGACCAAGAAAGAACCGTAATTCTCCCATCATACTCATCACAAATTCATCCTGCATTGTTTTAGAGAATTTCTTGCAGAGAAGTTCATTAGAGGAGCCGAATATAATATCATCAACATATATTTGAACTAAAAGGATATCTTTACCTTTTCTTTGAATAAAAAGAGTGGTGTCTACATTACCTTTAGTGAAGTTGTGTCGAGATAAAAAGTTACTTAACCTTTCATACCAAGCGCGAGGTGCTTGTTTCAATCCATAGAGAGCCTTTTTTAAGACAAATACCAGATCCTTTTCTCTAGGTTCTTCGAAGCCAGGAGGTTGTTCTACATATACCTCTTCTTTGATGTAGCCGTTTAGGAAGGCACTTTTCACGTCCATCTGAAAAAGTTTGAAGTCATTGTAACACGCATAAGCAAGAAGTAGCCTAATGGCTTCTAACCTGGCAACCGGTGCATAGGTTTCATCATAGTCTATTCCTTCTTCCTGAGAATATCCTTTTGCTACAAGTCTTGCTTTGTTTCTCACAACTTTTTCTTTGTCATCAAGTTTGTTTCTGAATACCCATTTTGTTCCAATTACTGGACGATTTTTGGGACGATTGACTAGTTCCCAAACATTGTTGACTTTGAACTGATGTAGCTCTTCCTGCATTGCATTTATCCAGTTTTCATCTGCTAATGCATCTTCAATCCTTTTTGGCTCCAATTCAGATACCAAGGCGATGTTGCTCATTGCTTGCTTGAACTTGGATCTTGTTCTTACACTATCATTTATGCTGCCTATGATAAGTTCCTTTGGATGACTTGACTTATGCTTCCAGTTTTTGTCAAGTCCATCATTTGAGGATATTTTGGATTCATTCTGATCATCTTCTGGTCTTTCTTCAGTTGCGGAAGTTTCCTTCTGAACATTCTCCGAATTCACATCTGATTCTGCTGGTGAGTTCGCGACTTGATGAAGTGTATGCATTTGAATGGATTCAGGTTCATCATCCTGGTTGCTCTCATCGAACTTGATGTTTACTGATTCCTCTACAGTACGAGTATTCTTGTTGTAGACTCTGTAGGCTTTGCTTGTTGTTGAATATCCCAAGAAAGTTCCTTCATCTGATCTTTCATCAAACTTTCCAACTCGATCATTAGCATTCTTTAGAATAAAGCATTTGCAACCGAATACATGAAAGTATGCAATATCAGGCTTTCTTTCTTTGAAAAATTCATAGGGAGTTTTCTCAGAAAAAGGTCTGAGGGAAATTCGATTTAAGATATAACAAGCTGTTGAAACAGCCTCAGCCCAAAAGTTAGAGGCAATTTTACTTTCAATAAGAAGAGTTCTGGCCATTTCTTGCAACGATCTATTTTTCCTTTCTACTACCCCATTTTGTTGTGGAGTATAAGGAGCAGAGAAGTTATGCTGAATTCCGAAATTAGTGCAAAAATCTGAGAAATTTTGATTTTCAAATTCTCCCCCATGATCCGTTCTCAAACTGGAAATAGTGTAACCCTTTTCATTTTGAATTCTTTTAGCAAGTTTTGAAAAGGATATGAAAGCTTCGTTTTTGTGAGCAAGAAATGAAACCCATGTAAATCTAGAGAAGTCATCAACTATGACAAGACAATATTTCTTACCTCCAATGCTTAGAGTTCTATTTGGTCCGAAGATGTCCATATGAAGTAGCTGCAGACAACGCTTAGTGGAAACTTGATTTAAAGACTTAAAAGAACTTCTTACCTGCTTACCTAGTGTGCATGCATGACATAGTCCACTTTTCTCAAATTTTGTTTGAGGTAATCCTCGAACAAGTCCCTTCTTGGAAAGTTTTGAAATATGTTTCAAACTAATATGACCTAATTTTCTGTGCCAAAGATCAGATTCATCCTTGACAGAAATAAGACATTTAGCATGTTCACAGTCAGCATTAATATCTAAAAGATAAATATTCCCATGCCTTCGTCCCGTGAAAGATTGCTTCTTATCCTTGCTCATACCTGTGCATTTTAGATCTTGGAACCAAATATCATATCCAGAGTCACAGAGTTGACTTACAGAAATCAAGTTGTAGTTCAATCCTTTGACTAGAGAGACATCTTTAACGATCAGATTTCCAATCTTTACATTTCCTTTCCCGATCACTTTACCCTTGTTCCTTCCTCCAAATGACACACTTCTTCCATCACAATCTGAGAGGGATATAAACACATCTGGATTTCCAGTCATGTGACTTGAACAACCACTATCCAGAAACCATTTGTTCTTCCTTCTCTTTGGTACCTGCAATAGATAACCAACTTACTGTTTCTTTAGTACCCATGTTTTCTTGGGTCCTTCTGTGTTAGTATATTTTGACCTTTTAATAGGTCTCCAGATTTTCTTGCAGTAATCCTTAGTATGGCTAGGATCACCACAGTTCACACAAGGTTGTCGAATGTAGGATCTAGTAAAATGCTTATAAAAATGATGCTTGTAATTGGAAAACGTTGGTTTTCGAAATTCAGTTTTAAAGACATTTCTTTGGCTACTTTCCTTTTTAAAACCTAACCCAGATCGATCATTGAAGGGTATCTGTTTTGATATAATGCTATTCAGAGTTTCTGAGCTTTGTGAAAACCTTTTTGATATAGTAGAAATTTTTTCTTTCAAGGAAGCATTTTCTCTTGAAACAGAATCATGATTTTCTTTCATCTGGTGAAACTCTTGTTGTAGAAAACTAATTTTTGCTTCTTGGGACAGATTCTGTTGTTTTAAAGAAGTATTTTCCTTTTTCAAACAAGAAACCTTCTCGAGGGCTTCTTTGTAGTTTCTACATAATTCATCAATATATTCAATGACTTCATCAGGGAGTTCAGATGAACATACCTCAGTTTCTGAATCTGAACTTGAGTCTGATTCGGCCATGAGACAGATATTTGCATAATCATTCTCGCTTTCATCAGAATCACTCAAAGTTTCTGCCTTTAGAGCCTTCTTGTACTTCTCATACTTGAGTTTGTCCTTCTTCAAAATTGGGCAGTTTGGTTTGATATGACCTGCTTTCTTACAGTGCAAGCAAATGACGTCTTTGCTATCTTGTGAGTCGTTGCTTGATATTTTTACCTCACTCTTTTTCCAAGGTTTCTTTCCTTTGATATTTCTGCCTTTCCGAGCCATCTTTCTAAATTTCTTGACCATGAGGGCTAATTCTTCATCATCCTCATCTTCATCATATGTGTCAGAAAAACATTGATTAATTTGACTTTTTAATGCAATAGATTTTTTACCTTTCTGTTCTCCCTTTTTGTATGCTCGTTCTGTTTCATAGGATTGCAAAGTGCCGACTAGCTCATCCACAGAGAGAGGTCTAATTGTTTGGCATTCTTGAATTGATGGCTTGATGTAATTCCAATCATCTGTGAGTCCACGTAGCATCTTCCTGACTTGCATTGGTTCAACAATAGGTGCACCTTGTCTTGCAAGTCCACTTGCCAAAGTCTGAAACCTGTCTATCATATCTACAATAGATTCATCAGGCTTCATTTCAAATGCTTCATAGTCACTCAGTAAAATACTAAGCTTTGTTTCTTTCACACGATTTGTTCCTTGAAAGGTAACATGAAGTCTATCCCATATTGCCTTAGATGATTCTTCCTCTGAGACACGATTATAAAGAGGAGTAGATAAGGCACAAAAGAGAGCATTGACAGCTTTAGGATCAAGGCCTTTTCTTTTAGCCTTTTCAGCATCAATCATTGTTGTGACAATGTTTACTCCGTCAGCAGAGGTTGGATTTGTGGTATTTGCAGGAACTATTCCATTTGTAACGACATCCCACATCAGATCATCATAGGCTTTGAAGAACCACTTCATCTTGTTACTCCACATGTTGTAATCCTTTCCATCAAAGTTTGGAGGCTTGTTGGCAAAGTGCGAATCGCTTGTTCCTGAAGAGTGATTGCTAGACATAGTAGATCGTTAACTCTGAAGTCAATAGACACTTCGTAAAATGAGCAACCTGCTCTGATACCAATTGATGTATCTAGCAATATCTCCTAGAGGGGGGTGAATAGGAGATTCTGATCACAATTGAAATTTCTTGCGGAATGAGTAAAGTTCAGTGTACGATTAGGAACAAAAACAGTATAACGGTGTGCAGAAAATCTAATCACAAAGATAAGAGTTTAGAAAAGAGAATATTGCACACGAAATTTATAGTGGTTCGGCTTAGATCAAGCCTACGTCCACTCTCCCACGATGACAGCCGATCGGCTGGATTTCACTATGAAGAATCAAGAAGATTACAATCACTCAAGTGTTTTGTTTCCTTCTCACACAGATTTTCACAGTGAAGGATTTTGAATACTCAGAATACTCTCTCAGATGAAACTCAAGTTATTCTTGCACTTTGGATTGATGTTCACTCTCTTTTTCTCTGGTCGAACATTATTCTTCTTTTATACTCCCCTGCCTCCGAACTAGCCGTTGGATTCCAGCCAAGGGATCGCTCTTCAATCCTTGATTGGACGTCATCAATCGTGATTGAACGAGACTGTATCTTCAGAAGATATGTATACCGTTGGGTAAGTGTCGCGACCCACTTGAGGTTGTCGGGCTCTCGAGGGCTAATGGGCCGTCCTGTCTGGTCGGACGCGGGCCTCTCCCAAGGCCCATTACCCAAATCGCAACGGAGGTATGCGTGATCGACTTTCAGTGTGGTCTAGTGACATGTGCTAAGTGTGCATGCCATGGAGTCGCCACCAATCATTTTTTTAGGGTGTGATTGGACCACCCAATCGAATAGTTGGGAGTTTCTATTCAATTCTGCGAGAACCAGAGAAATGGTTTCGGGGACTTAGTTACACCAACAGTCAGAGTTGACGCCCTTTCGGTACCTAAGTTGACTGAATTTTCTAGCCTGAGATTCATGCGGATGAGTAAGGTATGAACCCTAAATCTAGAAATTCATGCAGATATGAGTGATTATCCTAGCAATCACAACCAGTAATAAAATGCGCAACTCAAGGAATCTAGATATGCAAATAAATCACATGGCATTCCTAGTAAGGCCCTATTTATCAATCACAGCTCAAGAATGATTTAGCTGTCCTAGCCATTCTACACATGATCTAACCTAAGAAAAGCATTAGGAAGCATCGAAGGAGTTCGAGAGTACTCACATGGGGTTCGCCGTGCCCTGGTTTGGTCTTGGACGAGCTATCGAGCTCATGCCGACCCGATTATATTTGGGGATCCACTCGGCGTTTTACACCATAAAATCATGTGAAACAAAAACGAAAATATTCAGCAAGGGGAATTTATTGTAGATGGTGGTCGATCTAATTGGACGTCAAGACTAAAAAATATGTAGAAATTTACAAATTAAAATACTCGAATGACATTTTTTTGCCAAATTCAACTCTATGCGTCGTGAAGAAATACATGCAATTGAACTTGAATTTTGACTATTTATGAGTTCAAAATGAAAAGGAAATGAAAATAAAAATATTGATTATTTTTCTATATTTTTACGACATCGAACGCTATTTTTCTTCATTTTTCATGTATTTTTCTATTTTTGGAAAATATTAAAAAATATGACAAATTATTTTTTTTTTTATCAAAAATGGTTCCTTTAGCTTGGTCAAGGCTACCAAAGATGATTTTTTAATTTTTTTAACTTTTTATAGATTTTTTATGAATTTTTAAAAAATAAACTATGAAAGACTGATCAAAAATCAGGTGTCAACAGCTGCCCCTCTTTGAGAGGAATTTCGTCAGAGATTTCTCTCAAAGACAAGGTGACACCTGTGTTCCGATCGACTCGACTGGGAAAAGAAAAGAAATCATGACATCCAATTTTCATGTCCATCAATGTGTGCTTTTCCTTAAAAAGAGATGTGCTCGTTCAATTCCCTGATATGATGTAAGAAAGTTAAGGAGTAGATAGACTTCCCTGCCCCTTACCTGTCGAATGCTTGCGGCATTTTCTGTGTCTGATGGGTTCAAGTAGATTCCTAAGGACTTGTCATCGGAGTGTCCTGGGGATGTTAAGCTCTGACCTGTATGGTAGGTCAAACCATAATGGGATTCCTAACTGATAGGAACCTAAGGAAGACGCATCCCACATTTGGGAATTTGCCAAGGGTTTTGATCCGTGTGGTGGACTAAACTAGAAATGGCTTGCCTAATGTAAGGCTTATTAGGGAAAACGAATCCTCCCGCGTTCGGGATTCATCAAGGTTTTGATCCGTATGGTGGATCGGACCATTGGGTTGATCCTTCAGGCGGTCTCTACCAGTCCTTTGACCCTTCAGGCGGTTTCTATCATTGGTTGACCCTTAAGGCGGTTTCTACCATACATTGACCCTTCAGGCGGTTTCTACCATTGTTTTGACCCTTCAGGCGGTTTCTACCATTGGTTGACCCTTCAGGCGGTTTCTACCATACATTGACCCTTCAGGCGGTTTCTACCATTGTGTTGACCCTTCAGGCGGTTTCTACCATTGATTGACCCTTCAGGCGGTTTCTACCATTGAGTTGACCCTTCAGGCGGTTTCTACCATTTATGAGATTCCAAATTGATATGAATCAAAGGATGACGTACCCGCTCTTTGGGGCTAGTCGGAGACTCGATCATTCTGTGGATCGGTCTTAGAAAAGATTTGCCTACTAAAAGGCTTCACCTAAGGATGACGCACCCAGTCTTTGGGGCGGCCAAAAGTCCTGCAGAAAGCTTAGACCTGAAAAAATTTTCCTCGCCAAGAAGATATTAGTAATCTTTGGGAAGACAATAATTGTCTAACTGACAAAATTCTACAACTTAAGTTTTAGTCATGAAATGTGCATTTTGATTGCTGGAGGTTATCCAAAACATTCCTACCATATACATATGTGATCATAAATTCCTTGCACGGAAACTCTAGATCAAACAATTTGAAAATTTCAAAAAGAGTTTGCTCAAAACATCCATTGGAGTATTTCTCATCCAAGAAGGCTCCTCACTGCTCTGTGATAATGATCTTTAATAGGGAAAGTGCTCAATTTCCTACCGACCTGTGCCTGGGTTTCAGGATCATTCGCAACGCATACATTTCGACCGATCAGGAGGTCTTTCACGGGACCGTAGTGTTAGGCTTGGATATCGGTTTCCAAGGGGGACTCACTTTTGAGTCAAGGCCGTTGAACGAAATTTTTCACTATCTGCTCCGGGTTTACAAGTCAAGAACCCTGTAAAATGAGAAAGAAATAGTCTTACTCGTACTTCTTTGAGCTAAGTTATACATTAACCCAAGTGTCTTAGTCAGATAAGACTGCTTCGGGGTTGTAACATTGGAAGGATTTGGGACCGAAAAAGGCTTATTTTTTGCCCAGAAATTGTGAAGGGTTTGGCATTGGTGATCATTGCAAATTTGCCACATGTCCTTCGAAGAACATCTCCATTTCTTGAAGTGTACACTCCTCTTTTAGAGCGCACAAGGATGTTTAAAAGCGTCTCTTGTTTCATTAAGAGACCGTCTGTTTGTGTGTTTGCAATTTGAGCACGACATCATTTGGAGAGTAGTCATCTTGATCTGACTCCTTTGCAGGGTCTTTTCATCGTATATCTAGACTTTACTGGGGATATTTTGAATAGACATCAGCCTTGCTTTTTACCAGGCACTTTGCTTTTTCTTGATGTCTAGGGATTTTTCTTTTCCCCCTCTTTTTAATCCCGTGTTTTTCTTTTCTTTTGGAGCTTGGATTTTCGGCAATCATGCTAGATATGCAACTTAAACTTTGGCACGCTTCCATTCCTAAAGTGATGTTGCCTTTGCTTTGGAATATGCAATGATCACCAATAGGTTGATGAAATGAATTTGCTGGCTCAACTTGGTCGTGCAAAGGATAACAGTGTGTAGGATAGAGAAATGAATTATTCTCGTCATCCTATGACACTTGGATTATCATATAAACAACACACAAAGATTTATGTTAGTCCGAGCAAGAAAATTTCAAACCGTTTACTTTCTGATACTGTTGGACTAACCTTCATTTGCCCCAATGTGGGGTGGTTCTTGACAGGGTTGAGAATGAAAATCGCCGTTCGATGGGGTTCTCAATGGGCATCTGTAGTGTTTGGAATGAAGAAATAAATGCCTCTGTCATCTCGATCTATGTAATCGTTGCGAATGACCCTTATATCCATAGGTTAAGGTTTCGCTATGATTTCCAATCTCCTTATCTCTCAAGT
Source organism: Rhodomyrtus psidioides (assembly GCA_021437785.1). Lineage (NCBI taxonomy): Eukaryota > Viridiplantae > Streptophyta > Magnoliopsida > Myrtales > Myrtaceae > Rhodomyrtus > Rhodomyrtus psidioides. The sequence goes on along the minus strand of JAILYB010000219.1, from coordinate 470,977 downwards.
GTGTATGGGACGTGTTTGGATTAGGCTCGCTTCTCTTATGAGAAAATACCCTTTTGAACAGTTCAAACGACTCTTGTTGGAAAAATTCATTTCATTTCATCAAGATTTATCCTTCAAAGGGATTTTGTGATGCACCATACATGTGTAATTCATGTTCAGACAATCTCATGTTTTAAAACATGAATGTCAATGAAGTAAGAATTCTATGTCTTTTTAGATGTGAGAATCGAATTAATTCTGAAAGTTTTTAATCTCCAATGAATTGGGAAAAGGGATACTTACCTGCCCATCGAGGCTGGAGATCCTGGAAATATAAAAGGGATATGTCATCGTATATTCTAAAAATTTACAAAAATTGGAACGATACATCTTACCCTTGGTCATATGCTCCAACGAGTGTACAAGGGTTGTGAAAATCTGCAATGTCTGCCCTGATGGCGAGCTCCTGCCAAGGATAAATATTAAGCATTATTTTGGGTTTCCAAATTCAAAACAAATTGGGACGATACTACTTTACTCTTGATTTGAATTCCATTCTGCATGCCAATGTGCAGATTGTAGAAGCCGGCCCTCAAGCTTGTGGCCATGATTTCTTCGTCTGGTTGGGCAACGAATCCACCTCGAGGATTTACGTCGGAGGAGATTCATTCATCTTTTTGGGCGTGTTTCATGCACTGTTATGTTATTTGAATGCATGGCTTCTTGGGTGCCTCGTCTCTTTTCATCACCTGAGAGGAAAATGAGAGAACATTATCCCCGCATCTGATTGAAAATCATTTAGGAACGATACGTTCTTTTTACCAAATGGGTGGCTCCGCGGCCAAATGCGTTTTACATTGAAAGGATGGATTCCATTACGCTCTGCGGATGATAACTATCGCTTCAAGGACTTGCCCCACGGATTAAACGATGAATTTGATGTCTTCGGCTTCGACATGCTTTCCGGATGTAGGAATGGTTTGCCCCCATTTTCAGTGGAGATGGGTTTTGTCGAGTGGGCAACATCAAAAACTCATCCTAGATTTGGCTTTAGTCGAAGGTTGAAATCCCGACCTTGGATAAGCGAATCATGATTCATCTCCTTCTGCTTCGGATTTGTCATTTGCATGCTTCACATTTTACAATACCAACTTCGCCGCTTGATGAAAATGAATCGATGATTTTCGAATTGCCCCAAGTTCTATAGTCATCTGCGTCGAATCTCTTTGAACTTCATCGGGTGATAGACCAACTGATAAAATGATTTTTCAATCCCGAGATCGAACTCCTGACGTTTCGTACCACTTCCATTTCACTGACTACCAGGACACAGCACTATTGGCGTCCCTAACTGGTTCGTTTTTTGTTATAAAATTCTTGAAGCAGTTAGCGACCCCCATCGAGAATGAAACAAGCTCAATTTAGAGTTCATAACGACTAAAGGTCCCTTAGAACGATACAGAGCTAACCGTCTTTGAGCTCGCTCGGGCTTTTGCTCGCATTTTCCTATGTGAAGCCTTTAAATGTTTTTCTTCGTGGCGTTCAATTGATTCGCCTCGACTCTAATCTAACAAGGGATTGTCGCACTCAAGCATGATGATGCTCGCAGGTAGTACTGATCGCTGCCCCAGATTAACTCTAGGCATTAAGGAAGATTATCTTGCATGGAAGACTTTATGACAGAAAGATTAATGATACATCCAGTCACATGTGCCTAGTTCCCTTGAGGATTCTCGGTGATCAGCCAGTTACACCATGAATCAGACATATAATCGTCATTTTGGATCATAACTTCATAAGTCCATCAGTTTTAAACTGATCGATCCAGATATGGAGCTCCTCATCAAGGAAATCTTTTGATTCTTCGAGCAACTGATATTCGGGTTGACCATCATCGCTTGGCGTTGAAGGATTTATGTTTCTGTTGTGAGCGATCTGATTCTTCGAGCTAGAACCTTCGTCGTTGCTCGAGATTATAAGAGGATGATTGATCGGTTCACTATCAAAAGCACCTTCCATTTGGGAATGGAAGAAACAAAAATCCTCAGAGCATCCGCCCGCTTGATCTTCCGAAATCATATGCCCAAGCCGGGCAGATCTTTGAACACTAGGCGCAATATGTTGATCGGGGATAGGAAGAGCACTAGCGAAAAATTGCTGCTCAAACCAAGGAGTTCGTACCTGCTGCACTTGTGGCATATACTCTTGAGGGGTGCTGAGATGATTCAGGGGAATATTCTGATTAGCGCCCAAGTAGTCAATGGTGCTGCTACCAGCTTGGTCGGTGCCTAGATTCGGCAGGGTATTTCTTACTTCAGGGGCATTGTAGTTATAGCCATGCCTAGTGTTTAGGCACAAGTTGAATTCTTTCAGGTTCAGTGCTGTGTGGCGCTGTCTTAGCGCCCTTCTGTAGCTCTTGAGGTGACTCGCGACTCCATCTTTAGTGAGTCCTGGTATGTTCATGATCTCAAGTATGCGCGTTGGATATGCTGAGTTGATCCCTAGTTGCTGAACCGCACTAAGGAACTTGAGATGAAGCTCGGGGGACCAATTGACCCTCGTCTTCTTGCGACCCGGAACAGTGTTGACAACTTGGCTATTGCTCTCTGGCCTATTTCCAGTAGGATTTGATCGAGCCGGAAATTGTTGTGGAGGGAATTCATCAGCTTTGGATTGGTCGGTCGTGATAGTAAGCTCATCGTTAAGGAAACTCCAATCATGGTGACGCATATCACATCCTTTAGAAGGCATCGGTATTGACTTCGTAGAATTGATTTGTTCATGCATATCTCCAACAAAATCCGATTGTATCGAAGATGGTTCGAGGGAGTGGGGTGGTGAATGAGCATTTTCAATCCTCATATAAGGCTTATCAAGGAACATTTCGCCGAGAGTGATAGGGCCACCGCAATTAAGGCAAGCGATAGTGCTGGGAGCTTTCTTATACCTCATGTTCTCCGCTCGAAGTTTTTCGTTTTCCTCCTTTAGAATCGCAAGTTCTTGACGTCTGTGTTGAGCCCTCAATTTGGCTCGCTTATTTTGAAACCAAAACTTGACCCTCAAAGGTTTCATCCCTAGCTTCTGGCCCAATTCATTTCTTTGTTTCATGTTCGGGAGAGGGCATTCACTAAAGAAAGCTTCAAGCTCTTGGATTTCATTCTGAGTGTGGCACTGGCGACGTTTCCTTTTCCGGGATTGACCATCGCTGCTGCTGTTGTCGTCGCTGCTGAGATCCTGAACTTCGTTGCCGAAAGGGTTGGGTTCTGTGGTTCTGGTACCAGACGCCATCCTAGAATCTTCGAGATCTCTCAGTAGTTCATTTTCTGAGATTTTTGGATCAGTCGCCTCTAGCAACTGATGGTAACCCTCAAACATGTTGGATCGAAAAATGTTCGATCAATTTTTGCTCGCTCAGGGTTCTCTACTCTCTCATGTATGCTCACTCTCTCTAAATTTTCTTTTGAGTGGTTCTGTATGCCCATGAAACGTTCTTTAAACATGGATGAAGATCATCAGGCAAGCGTTGCTCCCAAGATTTCGTATTTCCCGCTTTGTCGTCTTCTTTCTTCTTTTCAACGTGGAGGGACACCAAATCGATTTCCTTTTCTCGATATCCATGTCTGTCTCCCACTTATTTTCAAAAAGGTGGAACTACGCTCGCCTCCCGCTCAGTTTTTTAATATGATGGGACCGCCAAATCCTTTCGCAACTTTTTTCGATAGTTGCGCTTAACTCCCGTTCAATTTTAATATGGTGACACCGACATATCTTTTTACAACTTTTTTAGGTTTATCAAGCCTGAAATCGCGGACTGGGATAGATCTGATGGTTCACCGAAAGAGCCACCATTGCTTTACCCAATTAACTTGGCTCCACGAGCATTATTGCTATGCCTTTCTTCATTCTCGAGTTGCTATAAAAGGAGGAGTTAATGCAGAGAAGATTAACACTCTTACATAATTGTCTTTTCGTATTTTAATCACTCTACCACACTCATCTTCTTCTCCCTCACTCCAACGAAAATGACCTCCTCTCCTATTCGCGCTTTCTCGGCCGAAATTTTGGCCCAGTGGGAAAAACTCTATAACCTCCTCGGTCGAGGCTATGCTCATATAGCCGATCACCCAGAAACTGAAGATGAAATCCGTATTTTGCTCGTGGAAATAGACACCACCTCCATCGAGGGCACTAATTTAGAGAGGGAATATAGAATCTTCCCAACCCTCTTTATAAACTTTTTAGAGACTTACCGTGTCGCTCATCGAAAAGCTACCGTGGCTCACGTTTTGCGAGCTCGCTATGAGGATCGGTCCAACTGCTTGGTGTTGGCCAACCTTGTGGCCGATAGTCACAGAAAGGCTGTTGAGTTCGCCAACAAGCGAGTCTCGATGTTGCTTCGCGAGAGGGGAAATTTGGTGGAGCGCTTGGCCTTATCCCTGACCACCTATGAGCACGACCGTCGTAATGTCGTGTTGAAGTTTCAATGTGAGTGGCAGGAAGAAAGGCTTGACAGCATTACCGCGGATATAGCCCATGGGAGAGGACTAGTTCGGGACCTGGAAATAGCCGCCGAAGATCACGGGACCAAGGTTGCCGATCTTAAATGGGAATGTAAACGCCTTCTTCTTAAGCTTGCAGATCTCGAGTCTCGAGGTGGTGAGTATAAGCAAATCATCAATAATATGGAGGGCCAACTAGGTTCCTTTGTGATGCTAATTAGGGCTCATTGCGGTTTTATGTTTCCACCCCGATGATTTGTATGATCTGCTTTTAAGGTCCCTCGATTGAGCGAAATGAATGAAAGCTCTAATGTGTGTGTCTCAACTTCTGTATGGCTGACTTTCTCGAACACCTGACCACTCTCAACCTAGGCAAGCTGCGCTTTGACATTGATGATTCGAGCGTGTACATCTTGATTTTTTAATCTTGCTTATGATCGGATAAAGGAACCTCCCACCGCGATTATCCACAAAAAGACTTCTCTTCTCTACTTGTTTTTAACCTGTTTCAAATGAAAAGGCAGAATCAGAAGAAAGAATTTGAAAAATAAAGCATAAATCCTTTCAATTATATGCTTACTTGTGATTAATATGGATAAGAGCTTTTACAAGGGTTTTGGCCTTGTGCAAAAGCTTTTATCAATATTCCTCAAAGGAAAGCATATCATTGAAAGGAATGTAATTCACGATAATCGCCTTTGATCAATTCCAAGAAAATCAATGGAATGTTCAAAAGTACACAATTACGATGTGTTTTAAATTCAATTGAAGATACGGTATCCAAATTAAAGCTGTTTGCTAAGAACGAGAGTAATTTGGATATCTATCTTTTCATTAAATTTGAAAAACACGAGTACTCTTGATCAATTATTGTGGATTACCAATGATGCAAAACATGCATGAACCAATTCAAGTTTATAGTTCCTTCTGGCGAAATTGGGATTGTATTGCCCTATACGGCCAAAAGGTTGTATAAGACTTCCAATTTCAATTTCATCCAAAGGAATTATAAAATTGATTTTGGAGTATTCGAGTGATTAGAAGAAATGCCACTATCACATTCTAATGACAAGTCAATAGAAATACAACAAATTTCAATCTGAATGTATATAAACACAAATAGATCCCTAATACAATCAATCTAAGGAATCAGATAGAGAGGATCTCAGCAAAATAAATCATATACAAAAAGGCTAGAAATGAAAAATAAAACAAAGGAATGTGATCTTAATACTTAGAGATGCCCCAGTTTCGATCTTTGAGACGTGACTTCAGGATCACCTATTCCAAATTGTCATCTTCATTAGATGATACCTCAATGATGTCCATAGTAGGCTCTTCTTGTCCACTTGGCGCTCGTAATGGGATGACACCATCTTCATCTTCCATCAAGAACATTGGGAGGAAAACACACATATCTATCCTCAAAATGGCATTTAATCCAATCACCGGAATTATGCAATGAATATAATGATTAAGAGCTGTAACAAGTTCGAGGGATAGAAAAGTCTTACCAACCAAACTTAAGAGAAAATCAAGCTTCTCTGTATTTTTTGCAGTGTTAGGTATACTAACCTTCCATAGACAAACGCATGAGACAAGTGAGAGAAAACTCCTAAAAATCAAAAGATAGGGCTTGGTACCTAAAGCCAAGGTTCTCACCTCGAATTCTGGGAAGAGCCGATTCCATTGCACAACTATCGTTGCATTGGGACTCAATCCATAGTTCGAAGTGAGCGGAATTGAAAAGTGGATTACCCCATGTTTTTCCTCACAGAGATTCCATTTTCAATTCCTTCTATTGTGTTCCTAAAGAGGGCGCCTGGGGTTTTAGGCGCAATTGTGTGTATTCATTGTGTCGTGCTAAAGAAATAGACATGCATTTTATTTAACAATCACCGCTTCAATATAAACATCCACACAATCATACATCCAAAACTCCTGCCTGCATAAAACAAAGTTAACAAGCACTTCACCCCTTATTTCTCCCGTCTACAAAAACATCTAACACATTCGTTAGCATATATACCTCACTTTCGAGAGCATCTGCATAAAATTAGGTTAGAAGAATCAATCAACTTTTTAATCGGCTCAAGTCCACTAAATGGTTAAGAACCAGTCCCCAGCAGAGTCGCCAGTCTGTCGCGACCCTCTTGAGGTTGTCGGGCTCTCGAGGGCTAATGGGCCGTCCTGTCTGGTCGGACGCGGGCCTCTCCCAAGGCCCATTACCCAAATCGCAACGGAGGTATGCGTGATCGAATTTTAGTGTGGTCTAGTGACATGTGCTAAGTGTGCATGCCATGGAGTCGCCACCAATCATTTTTTTAGGGTGTGATTGGACCACCCAATCGAATAGTTGGGAGTTTCTATTCAATTCTGCGAGAACCAGAGAAATGGTTTCGGGGACTTAGTTACACCAACAGTCAGAGTTGACGCCCTTTCGGTACCTAAGTTGACTGAATTTTCTAGCCTGAGATTCATGCGGATGAGTAAGGTATGAACCCTAAATCTAGAAATTCATGCAGATAGGAGTGATTATCCTAGCAATCACAATCAGTAATAAAATGCGCAACTCAAGGAATCTAGATATGCAAATAAATCACATGGCATTCCTAGTAAGGCCCTATTTATCAATCACAGCTCAAGAATGATTTAGCTGTCCTAGCCATTCTACACATGATCTAACCTAAGAAAAGCATTAGGAAGCATCGAAGGAGTTCGAGAGTACTCACATGGGGTTCGCCGTGCCCTGGTTTGGTCTTGGACGAGCTATCGAGCTCATGCCGACCCGATTATATTTGGGGATCCACTCGGCGTTTTACACCATAAAATCATGTGAAACAAAAACGAAAATATTCAGCAAGGGGAATTTATTGTAGATGGTGGTCGATCTAATTGGACGTCAAGACTAAAAAATATGTAGAAATTTACAAATTAAAATACTCGAATGACATTTTTTTGCCAAATTCAACTCTATGCGTCGTGAAGAAATACATGCAATTGAACTTGAATTTTGACTATTTATGAGTTCAAAATGAAAAGGAAATGAAAATAAAAATATTGATTATTTTTCTATATTTTTACGACATCGAACGCTATTTTTCTTCATTTTTCATGTATTTTTCTATTTTTGGAAAATATTAAAAAATATGACAAATTATTTTTTTTTATCAAAAATGGTTCCTTTAGCTTGGTCAAGGCTACCAAAGATGATTTTTTAACTTTTTATAGATTTTTTATGAATTTTTAAAAAATAAACTATGAAAGACTGATCAAAAATCAGGTGTCAACAGTAAGATATTGAACCCTTCTGATTCAGTTGCCCATACAACTGAATCTCCAGCTTCCATAAGTGTGATAAGTTTGAGTTGATTCCCGAGGATATTTTCCTTAGAAGATGATATCCTATTATAGAAAGTCCCTTGATTGACAAGAGGGGATATCAGGATAATTGAATATCACTTGCCATGATCGGAAACCTGCCATACGTGGGTCTTCGTGTTTTGTAAAATGCAGGAACTGATCTTTCTTCAGATTCGTCTATGAGAAGTTTGATCAGTTGGCATGGAATGGTAATACGGAGATTTGATGTGATCCATCCGTCACTGTTTGGATCGTCAAGGGCACTTCCATCTGACTCTACGTCAGAAGCACTTCCATCTGACCCTACGTCAGAAGCACTTCCATCTGACCCTTCGTCAGAAGCACTTCCATCTGACCCTTTGTCAGTGCGACAGAATTGTAATCACTCAATCTGCTGCTTACACATTCTTCCTGCATCACATTACAATAAATAATATCTTTTGAAGGTTTTGTCAGAATCAAAATATAGGAGTATTTCCACAACAATGGAGAGTATTCCTAAATCATCTATTGGGGAGGGAAATAAATTGCTCTCTAGATTTGAAGTCGACAAAGTTTTGGAGGTTCGATGGAGACATATGCTCTTGTGATGTTAGAGGAGAATGAAGAACATCATGATGATCCTACTCAAGTAACACCTCTACTTCGAGAATTTTGGGATGTTGTTCCCTAAGAAATTCCACCTGGTCTGCCACCTATTAGAGATATCCAGCATTGCATTGATTTTGTTTCGGGAGCCGTTATTCCTGACAAAACAGCTTATCGAATGAGTCCTAAGGAGCATGAAGAGCTGTAACGACAAGTTGATGAGCTCTTGGCTAAAGGTATGGTGAGGGAAAGTATGAGTCCTTGCGTTGTTCCTGTCCTTCCCGTACCAAAGAAGGATGGTTCATCGCGTATGTGCATCGATAGTAAATCGGTAAATAAAATTACCATCAAGTACCGCTTTCCTATTCCTCGGCTCGATGATCTTCTCAATCAACTCCATGGCGCCACTATTTTCTCCAAGATTGATCTTCGAAGTGGGTATCATCAAATCCGAATGAGAGTCGAAGATGAATGGAAAACTACTTTCAAAACTCGAGATGGCCACTATGAATGGATGGTTATGCCTTTCGGTCTTTATAATGTTCCTAGTACATTTATGCGCCTCATGAATCATATTTTTTAAATAATTTATTGGCGATTTTGTTGTTGTTTATTTCGATGACATTCTGGTCTATAATTCGACACAACATCAACATTTGGAGCACCTTCGACAAGTTTTCAAGGTTCTGCGGGAGAAAAAATTGTATGCCAACCTAAAGAAGTGCCATTTCTATACCGATAGCCTTGTTTTCTTAGGCTATGTTGTCTCTGAAGAATGCATCAAGATAGATCCAAGCAAAGTGGAGGCAATCTTAAGTTGGCCTGTGCCAACATCGATACATGATATTCGAAATTTCCATGACTTGGCCTCGTTTTATTGTTGATTCATCAAGCTTTTCAGCACCATAGACATGGCCAAATTGGACCCGGACCCGAAACCGGCCCGTTGACTGGGTTCGCGGTTCCAAACCGGAACCGAACCTTCACGGGCCGGTTCCGGTTCCTATTTTTTTCGGAACCGGCCCGGAACTGCCGGGCCAGTTCCAACCCGCTTTTATAAAAATAAATAAATAAATATGTGGGCCCCGCCCCCTGAAAAATTTGAGGGGGCGGGGCCCCCCCTCCCTCGGGAAAGAGCCGCGAACGGCTCTTCCCCAACGGCCTTCGGGCCGTTGCAAATTGCAACGGCCCGAAGGCCAAAAATAAAAAAAAATTAAAAAATTAAAAAAAACTCTATAAATACATCTCAATCCTTATTTATTTTTCTCACAATTTCTCTCAATTCTCTCTAATACTCTCAAGTGTCAAGTCTCACAATCTCTCAAATTCTCTCAATCTGCTATTCTCTCTAAATTTGGTCTCAATTTTTTGATCAATTTTCTCAAAAAATGGCAAGTGGAAGCAGAAATACTAGAAAGGGAAAGAACCCGATGCCGATCGAGATGGGAGAATCCGATTATCCCGTTCATGAATATGATCCTCGTGAATATGCATGTTGGGAAGACGACGATGCTTCCAATCCCAACGTCGAGCACGTCCCAACGCAAGAAAGTCTTCGTCCTCGTGGTGTCGAAGAATCGTCGATAGCGAAGGAGCCGGGACGAAAGAGCCGAGAATCCGATTTATGGCTACATTTTAACAAAGTGTGGAATGAAAATGAAGGCAAGTTTGATATAAGCTGTAATATTGTCCGCAGACATACAAGCTTGGTAAAGGAGATGGCTATGGAACATTTCGTCGGCATGTGTCGAAAAAACATCCAACGCAAGCGGGGATCGACACTAGCCAACAACAAATTCCTGGGTTCGTCAATCCTAACGCTCATCCTTTATTTCGTTTCACTAATGCACTTTACAAAGAAACATTAGTTGAATATGTTGCCCTTGAGCATGCTCCGTTTAATACTGGTGAAAATCCTAATTTTAGATATTTGGTAAACACTGCGTTAGCTCCGCAAGCACCATCTGTTTCGAGAAATACTCTTAAACGCGAACTTGAACATGTTTATACAAAACAAAAAAAGAAATTGTTAAGATTTTTTAAAGAATTCAATGGACGTGTACATATAGGTAGTGATATTTGGACTGATTTTTGGAATATTAATTCTTATATGGGTATCACGTGCCATTGGATAGGTGATGATTGGGTTATTCAAAAAAGACTTCTTGCATTTCGAGTTTTTCCTGAAAGGCATACGGCCCATAATATTTATAGACTAATTAGGCAAGTTTTAGAAGAATTTAATTTGATTGATAAAAATTTTTCGGTTGGTTTTGATAATGCCGCCGCAAATACTGCTTCTATTCCTGAGTTAGAAAAACTTTGTAAACCGTCTTTTGGCGGACAATTTTTTCACATTAGATGTGCTTGCCATGTTTTAAATTTATGTGTTCAAGATGGTTTACGAGTTCTTGCAACATCTGTTCAGCCAATAAATAATGCAATTAGATATTTGTGGAGCCGTCCTCAACTTATGAAAGAGTGGGGAAAATATTGTAAAAAAAATGGGAGAAGGGCAAGAAGGTTTCCAAAAGATATTCCGACTCGTTGGAATTCTACCTACGAGATGCTTCTACAAACTTTTGATTATAAAGATTTATTATGTTCCTTTATTTCGAATAATGTTCCCGATATTGCTTTGCTCCCGCAACATTGGGCAGTTTGAAGAAAAATGTTAGATTTTTTGAAAGTTTTTAATGATGCTACTAATATTTTATCTGGTGTTTATTATCCTACTACGCATTTATTTTTAATAGAGTGTGTTAACATTGATGGTATTTTTAATGAATGTGAAAAAGATACTGAATTTGCTTAGAGTATTTTAGTAATGCGAGAAAAATCGTTGCAATATTACTTGAACATTCCTCTTGTCTATTTAGTTGGTATTGTTTTCGATCCACGTACTAAATTAGATGGTTTATTAGATTATTTGAATGCTTATTATTATGAATGTTTACATTTGAATGAAGTAATAGATATTCATAGTATACAAGTAGATGTTAAAAAAGTTATAGTAGAATTATATAATGAATTTTGTAGTAAATATGGTTTAAGTGATAGTGGATGTGAATCTGTCCAGTCTAGTGTCTCACGAAGCAATGCATGTATTTCACTTGGTAGAGGGTATAAAATGCTCATGAGTAGGCAAAAAAAACAAAAAGGGACAATAGGTAGTATTTCCGAATTAGAAAACTATTTAACAATTTATTTTGAGTTTAGTGATTCCGAACACAGCGCAGTAGATTTCAAGATTCTTGAGTGGTGGAAGAACCATTCAATTCAATATCCAGTTCTCTCCCTCATTGCAAGACAAATATTAGCGACACCTTCTTCGACAGTGGCAGTTGAACAAGCATTTAGTGCTGGAGGATTAATTTTAGACTCCCCCTGTTCAAGATTAAATCCAGAAAGTGTGGAGTTTCAAGCTTGCGTCGATGATTGGACAAGGACTAAGCTTCGACAACAAGAGTTGGATCGAGAACACGACTTCTTCAGTGATGATTGTGGAGATACCACCGCCACCACAACAACAGGTAGCGACGATTGAGGATGAGGTAAGTTGGGGTTACCAAAGGTAAGAGAACTACATGGGCTTTGATTCTTCTATCCCCAAGAAGATATGTAGGCGCTTAATGATAATTCATTAAGTTCAAGCCAACTCCTCATCTTTTTTTTTTTCAAATTTTTTTGCAATGTACAATTTGATTATAAATTTTAATTAATAATTTATTAATTTATTTTATTATTTTAAAAATAAAATTAAAGGTTCCGGAACCGGAATTGGCCCGGAACCGTCTGGTACCGAACCGGCACCGGAACCGGTCCTTTATGGGCAGGTTCCGGTTCCACCATTTGGCGGAACCGGAACCGGCGGTTCGACGGAACCGTGCACGTCTACAGCACCATCATTGCCCCTATCACTGAATGCTTGAAGGGAGAACATTTCAAATGGACCAAAGAGGCACAGCAAAGCTTCGAACTCCTTAAAAGAAAGGTAATCGAGGCTCCTATTCTTGTACTTCCAGATTTTGATATAGTCTTTGAAGTTGATTGTGATGTTTCTAATGTTGGAGTCGATGCGGTTCTTAACCAAGAAGGAAAACGAATTGCATTTTTCAGTGAAAAACTTAATAATTCCCATAAAAACTACTCTACTAACGATAAGGAATTCTATACTATTGTTTGGGCTTTGGATCATTGGCAACATTATTTGTTGTTCAAGGAGTTTGTTCTTTATTCGAACCATGAATACTCAACATAAACTCAACAATCGACATGCCAAGTGGGTTGAGTTTCTTCAAGCTTTCACTTTTCTCATCAAGCACAAAGCTGGATTTCTTAATTGCGTTGCGGATGCATTAAGCCGTCGGCATTCATTACTTTCCACTATGCAAGTGAATGTCTTAGGCTTCGGTATGACCAAGGAACTTTATGAAGATCCAAATTTCGGTAACATTTGGAAAGATTGTTCCAAAGGTCCAATTCAGCAATTCTTTTTGCACGATGGATTTCTTTTCAAGAATAATTGTCTATGCATTTCACAAGGATCTTTGAGGGAAGCCATTATTAAAGAAGCTCATGGAGGAGGCTTAGCAGGTCATTTTGGAAGAGACAAGAAATGCTCTCTTGTCAAAGAAAACTTCTATTGGCCTCGAATGGAGAAATACGTTGTGCAGCTTGTGGATCGTTGTCGAACTTGTCGTGTTGCCAAAAGTCATGCTCAAAATACCGGTTTGTACACTCCATTGCCGGTACCATCGGCACCTTAGGAGGATGTGAGTCTTGATTTTGTGGTCGGCTTACCTAGAATGCAAAGGGGTAAAGACTCAATCATGGTAGTCATTGATCGATTTTCCAAAATGGCACATTTGTGCCATGTAACAAGACATTGGATGCGACTCATGTGGCGAATCTCTATTTCCATGAGATTGTGAAACTTCATGGTATTCCAAAGACGATGACTTCTGACCGGGATTCCAAATTCGTGAGTCACTTTTGGCGCACACTTTGAAAAAAGCTTGGCACATCTCTTCAATTCAGTTATTCTCATCATCCTCAAACTGATGGGCAAACTGAAGTTGTTAATCGAAGTTTGGGAAATCTTTTGAGGAGCTTAATTGGCAGTAATTTGCGGCAATGGGATCTCACGTTGGCTCAAGCAGAATTTGCATACAATCGTTCTTCAAGCCAAATCACCAGAAAGAGTCCTTTTGAAGTTGTATATGGGAAAAATCCTGTTAGTCCATTAGAGTTAGCTCCACTTCCCATCACTCATCATTTTAGCGGAGATGCTGAGGAACGTGTGAATTATTTGAAAGGGCTTTATAAGCAAGTTCGGGATAGGATTGTAAAGCACAATGCTAAGTACCAAGAAAAAGCAAACAAGCATTGACGGCCTGCGGCTTTCAAAGAAGAAGATTTGGTTTGGGTTCATCTTCGAAAGGAACGATTTCCTTGAGGTCGTCATGGAAAATTAAAGCCTAGAGCCGATGGACCTTTCAAAGTGTTGCAAAGGATCGATGACAATGCATACAAGATTGAACCCCTTAGTGAGTACGCTGTTTCTATAACGTTCAATGTTGCCGATCTTTCTCCTTAACATGATGAAGAAGACGAAGGAAACTCAGAGACGAGTTTTCACGCAGAGTACTTGAATAGTTTTAGATTCCCAGAGTCTTTATTAAATATGATTTGTCTTCATTAAGAGTCAAAGTTCTAGTTCATCGGAATTTATTATGTTTCCCTATTTCCTAAGAGCCTTTTGCATTTCCTAAGAGTTTTGTCTTTCATCGAAGAGTCTCATTTACTCAAGCTTGGAGGGTTATTCCATGCTCGCTTATATAAGGATGCTATGATGAATGAGAATGACAGACTTGTTGATTGATAAATTGATTTAATCCTTTGGCTTTTTAACAAGAAGGAGTGGCGAGTATCTACTCTTATCCTTGGTTAGATTCCCACGGATGGCGAGTATTCTATCCCTTTGTTCTTCACTTGTGTTACCTCCTACTACTCTACGCTTTCTCCCGGTATCGGGATATTTCCGAAGGGAGAGTTCGGAATCTTCGTTTCGCGACGAATGTCTCTTTCTTGTGTTAGTAGAGACCCAGCAATGTTGAGACTGAGAAAAGCCTTTTGAGCTCGAAGGAGGATATTTCCCAAGAAATAGTTGTTGTATAAATTTAGCTTTTATAAACCAATACTATCATATCAATGCCCGGAGCATGATGTATATGATGCTCACTTCATTGTCATAACTTTTTTTTTTTGCAAAGTTAAGTGACACATCGGAGTAAAATTGTTCACTTAAGTGTCATTTCCGGCAAATCATCCTACATCAATTTTTTATTTAAATTTTCAATGACATGTGGATAATAATAATATTATTATTACTATTTATTTGGATATTTTTATTTATGTTTTTATTTTTTGCTTTTTTTCTTTGGTCGGTGATGGTCACCGGTGACACACTCGATATCTTGCTGGCCAAAAGTAACATAAAAAAATACAAAATTTCAAAAAACATATTGAAAAAATTTCAAAAAGTAAGAATGAAAATTTAAAAAAGTGTGCCGACGGTGCCACGTTAGATTTTTCATTTGATTTTTGATGAGGTAAATCGCGGATGTCTTTTCCTTTTTCTTTCCTTTTTTTTGGGGGGGTGGGGGTGGGGGTGGGGTGGGGTGGGTGGGAGTGTCTTTGCTCTTTTAAGAGGCCAAATAAGTTTTGGCTTGTTATGAGGGGTTGGGTCGTGTTACAGGCCCCCAGACTCGACTATATAAATGGAAGGATTGTGCTCAACATTACTCACACTCGTTCCATCATAAAACTCAAATTCAAATTGGTGTTCTCCCCAATCTTCTCAACTTTCAGTCGCTCGTCATGGAGTACGAAACGAAACAAGCCCAGTTCCAATCGCCGGAAGTCGTGGACACGACGCATCCGAGAAGATCGGCCAATTATAAGCCTAACATCTGGAATTACGATTTCCTCCAGTCGCTTAACAACAAGCATCACATCGTAAGATTATAATTTGTGCCTTCTGAATGTACGTAATCCCGCAAGTGTTTGCACATTGGACACACGCATTTATGTTTTTTTTTTTTTTTGGTAACTAAGCATTGTAGTATTTTGCTATGCATGACATTAGTATGTCATTATCGATTAAGCCCCAGTTAGTTTCGCGGAAAATGTCACCTTTTTTAAAAAAATATATATATATTTTTCAAGAAGTCATTTTTTAGGAAAATAACGATGTTTTGGTGTGCTCGGCTGAAATATGGAAAAAGGACCTCGAAAATATTTTCCAACGGTTAGTATGGAAAATCAGATTTGATTGTCCTTCGTGCACTTAATGATTTGTTTTATTTTATTTTATTTTGTATATATAAAATTTGACTTTTTAGTTTTTATTTTTCTTTTCCCTTTTTCTTTGGTTGGTTGCTGGCCATGGCGATGGCCGGTGATCAGCCGCAGACGACCCCAAGCTTGTTGACTTGCGTCATGGCCAGGCTGCCGGCTATCGTACAAGCCTGAATTCCTCTCTTCAAAAAGAGGAAATCATTCATTTTCCGTGAATGGAACGTCAGAAAATCTGACAAATATTTTTCTGAAAGTTGTTTTCGGCAAAACATACGTAGCCTAAATATTGATCAATGTTCTCATATATATCGACCATCGCGGCTAGACTTGATCTTTAGCTAATCGATTATGTGCGTACTTAAACCACATCATCTTGGCATTGCCTTGCTCTTTGAGGCCTTTTCTTAATATATTTGGATCTAACGAACCCGACTCGAATTCTGCAGAAAGAAGGAATTAAAGAACGGATGGAACAGCTTGTGGAGGATGTAAAGCCAATGTTATCGGAAGCAGTTGATATACTCGCCAAGTTACGGTTGATCGACAACATTAGAAAATTAGGGTTGTCCAACCTTTTCGAGGATGAAATGAAAGAAGCTCTTGAAACAATTGCATCCACCAACAATGGCGTTTTCACCATGGAAAATCGTCTCTATGCCAATTCCCTCCGGTTTAGACTCCTCAGACAGCATGGCTATGTTGTTTCGCAAGGCAAGTTCTAAATGCGAAACTTTGTGAACTGAACTCATTCGTTTGAGATGCTACTATCAAATCACACCAGAAATCAAGTAAATCAAGGAAAAATTTCAAATAAGGGCATGAAGTGCTAATATTTTGTCAAATAAGGGTCTAAAGTTGAGTTTGTTTCAAATAAAGACCTAAAGTGCCAACATTGTTTCAAAGAAGGGCTTGACCAAGGGCATTTTCGTCATTTTTAATTTTTTTCCCTTTTTTCTTTTCTTTTTTCCCTTAGCTTTTTTTTTCTTTTGTTGCCCTTCCTTCTCGCTAATGGCTGGTCTCAGGTGACGGCCAGCTCGGCCACAGAAGAGAAGGGAGGAAAAAAAATAAAAAATAAAATAAGCAAATGATAAAAATGCCCTTGGCTATGCCATTCTTTGAAATAATGAGGACGCTTCAGGCCCTTATTTAAAATACGCTCTACTTTAGGCTTTTATTTGAGAAAATAAAGGCACTTCAGGCTCCTATTTGGAATTTTCCCATAAATCAATGAAGATTACTGAACAAAAAGTTGGTTTAATATCCTTAGAATTAATTTTAACCAATTAATGGAGAGAATGCATGAGGAATTAGTGTAAATCATAGACATAAATTGCTCCAATTTATTTACACGAACAAACAGAACTGGATGGGAATTTCCAGCTTGTTATTACTGTGAGGACAAGTCTCACATAATATCTACGATTCATGAAATTCTTTCTTGAGATATCAATAAAAAAATTGACACATATCGGCTTAATTGGATATAACCCGTTAAAATTATAATGGAATTTTTTCAGTACATCCTACTTGAGAAGCCCTACAATCTAGAGAAAGGACTATAAATCAAAAATGTAATTGTGGACTAGACGGCGAAGACAGTTTCGTCCGCAGAGAGGTACTATGAAATTGAAAGCATACAAGCCACTCAAAGTTCATATCTTCCACGGTCGTCACTTGTCGTACGTTCTAATATTCTGCAATATCGATCGTGGTTAGTAGTATCAGCAATTATTCTCTCTTCTGTCCCGTCGTAAATCTTCGACTTCCAATTTGAAATCAGATGACTTAAGGAGCTTCAAAGAAGGAAGCAACACAATGAACGGCAGCAACTGCGAATATGCTGAAGCTATGATGGAGCTTCTTGAGGCTTCGCATCTGGCTTTGGAAGGTGAAAACATTTTGGACGAAGCGAAAGCCTTCTCGACTACGATTCTCAGAGAAAGAGTCTCCAGTTTGGACGATCGGCTCTTGAATCGCGCCATCCATGCTTTGGAGCTTCCGATGCACTGGAGGGTTCAGTGGTTCGACATCAAATGGCAAATCAACTCGTATGAGCAACAGGAGAACAAGCAAAGCAATCTGCTGGAGCTTGCCAAGATAAATTTCAACACGGTCCAAGCCACACACCAAAGAGATCTTAGAGAGATATCCAGGTAATTTCAACACGTTTAAAACTCTATCATCTGTACCAGACATGGTGTGATGTTCATAGCTTTCGATTTTGAGTAGTTGCTTCGGTAAATTCAGGTGGTGGAGGGATCTCGGACTTATCGAACAAGTGGACTTCACGAGGGATCGGCTGGTTGAAAGCTTCTTGTGCGCCCTCGGACTCTCTCAGGAACCACGGTTAAGCTCTCTCCGAAAATCTCTCACCAAGGTCATCATCTTGATACTGGTGATCGACGATATCTACGACCTTTATGGCTCGTTGGAGGAGCTAGAATGCTTCACCGGCGCCATTACCAGGTTGGCCACGCAATGCCTCCCAATCTCTTCCTTTCGTGTTTGTTCAGTTCATCTTCTCTAACCGGAAAGTCCGATGCTTCTAGATGGGACTCGGAGCAGATTCAACAGCTTCCCGAGTGCATGAAGGTCAGTTTCCGAGCGCTTCGCGATGTTACATACGAGATTGCCTATGACATTGGCAAGGACGAAGATTGGCATCAAGTGCTGCCGCATCTCACGAAAGCCGTAAGCCAAAAACTGTCGGGATACCTCATTATCCATGAATAATTAATCATCTCCGATTGAATCTTGTTTTTCCCTTAATTTTCAGTGGGTAGACTTTTGCAAAGCGTTACTTACTGAAGCAAAGTGGGACAAGACCGGCCAGAGACCATCTTTGGAAGAGTACTTGAGCAATGCTCGGACATCATCTTCTGGACCGCTGATCATGTCTCATGCTTATTACTTTGTGGGACATAAGAAATTGGTGGATGTGGCAGATTTGCTACAGATAAACAAGGATTTGATTTACAACGTGTCCATGATAATTCGACTCTGCAACGACCTGGGAACGTCTGCGGTAACAATCAAACTTCTAAGCAAATGTTAATGTGACATGATGAACAAATTCTCAGCTTGCTGGAAAATCTTGTATTTGTGTTCATACGGGGAAACTGAATCAAGAAGATTGATTCTGATTAACAAGTTGGACTGTTTTATTTGCATGACTAGGCTGAAAGAGACAGAGGAGATGCTCCATCTTCAGTGGCGTGTTACATGCAAGAAGCGAATGTGTCAGAGGTCGTCGCTCGGAAGCACATCAAAGAGTTGATAAACCAAGCGTGGAAAAGCATCAATGCTCATTGCTTCGGCAATGCCGAGGCGCCGTTTCTCCGACCCTTCATCGATGTCACCGTGAACGCGGCTTGCGTTGCGCATATGCTTTATCAGTTCGGAGATGGGTTCGGCGTCCAGGATGGCGACATTCGGCGGCAAATTCTGTCTACTGTGATCAAGCCTCTCGCTGTCGACTGAGATATTACCGCTGCTGTAATGATAGAGCGGGTGTGTAAGCTGGACCAGCAGCTGATGGTCCAAAGATTGAGGGCTCTATGCAAATTGTATCCTAGGCTAAGCAATAATGGCATATGTGTCTCGTCGAGACCACCGGCCAAATGCCTTTTACCAAAAGTTGATTTTTGGCTTTTATTGAATCAGGTTCAGAGTGACGATTCGGACAGGAAGCAAATTGCGTAAACCACAACAACTAAATCTAGAGAAAAGCTTTGATAAAAAAAAAAAAAAATCTAGAGAAAAGCAAAATGTAAGTACAGGAAACAAATGAACTGATAAATTGAAACTGAGCGCAAACATGAGTTTTTATGTTGATGTTCGTGTCTTTCACAATAATTCAACACCGCTTTATATAACTTTGTACAAAGTATAACTGCTTACAAGCGGTTATGATGCAAATATTGCGTGATATTTCGGCATCTTTTATTTTTAGGCAATTTTATATTTTTAGGATATTTTCGTAATTTTACGAATCTTATTGTCATTAAGGTTAACACCCTATATAAGCTTGTTTCAACGGTTTTGAGAGCAGTTTTGATGACAGGCATTGATATTTTCGTTGATTTTGATAAAATCACACTTGAGTGAACAGTAGTTCCTCGTTTATCGTTTCGATTTTCTGTTTAGCCTTGGTTTCTATCGCGCTTCGGCATCAGGTTAACATTCAAAATAACAGTTGCCAGTTACCATAGCATCTCGACCCTATTACTCCATGATGGCATTTCGACCCTATCCACAAGTGATTACAACTCTTAATTGCCACCAGACATAACCATCGATCGGTATCTTTGCATTGACATCTTCACTTTGTCTTCAGTTCCTATGTTCAACACTTCGTGCAAAGTAATAATCGTAGACCAATCACCACTGTATGCCGATAATCACATTATGGTCATGGATAATCATAGTCATCGACAAGCGAACCTGCTACCAATAACTCATCGATAGTATTATCATACTTAACACCGAGTTATATATTAATTCAAGCCGACGTCACGTCGATCAAAAAGACTTGGTCATTTTTTGATGGTACAGTTTGCAAGGGCCCAATCTCTAGAAAATGTCCGTCTCATCATATTGGATAGGGGTGTGCAAACTGGACCGGCTGCACGGATTGGTCCGGTCCAGTCCCCGGTCCTAATAAATGGGGCCGATGGTCGGGCGGTCCGGACCACTCAAAATATATATAGAAAAAAATAGAAAATTTTGAAGAAATAGTTAACCAAATCCTAATTTCCACCTTCATTTTCTGCTCAACAGTCAACATTTACTCTTCACGCTAGACGCGTGTTTACCTATATTCATTTTCTACTCGACAGTCGATACTCACTCCTCTCGCTTGATGCTCGCGTCTCGCCTTCGCAACGCAGTTTTGCTTGGCGCTCATTAATCTTGCCTTTGCCTCTCCACCCATGCATGTATTCCAATAATTAGTATAAAGCAGCTGGTGTTAGCGGTCCCATTGGAATAAAACTGGGATCAGACCAGACCGTCGGTCCTAGTATGATTTGGTCCCAGTCCGGTCCTTGGTCCCGAAAATTTGGGAATCGGGACTACGGTCCGGTCCTAGGTTCCCTATCAGGACCGGATCGGCCCGAGCCATGCACACCCATAATATTGGGCATCACACCAAGTAACCATGTGCCTACTTCATCCAATCCATGTGAATGACACCCTCAATAAAGGATACTCGTGATAATAATTTGATGCGACAATGATATAAATGTACCATGAATTTTGACTCAATGTGCAATAATTTGTTCAATGTGGTCCATGAACTTTAGCCTAATGCTCAATGTGGTCTTTGAATTTTTAATTTGTTCAATTTGATCATTGAACTTTTGGTAGATATTCAATGTAGTCTTTCCATTAATTTAAGATCAAGGACAACATTGAACGTTTTCACATTATACATACTAGCCAATGGCACGTTGGCTAAGTTGGTGAGATCTCTCAGCCTTAAATTGTTAAACTGATGAGGTCTCAGGTTCGAATCTCCCCGGCCACATTTTGGGAGACTTAATCGGTGGCATTGACACTCATACCCCACCATCCCAAGGAATAGTCCATTGCACGTGTGAAGCGTCGGTTAAAAAAAAAATCAGGGATCATATTAAATAAATTAAAAGTTCAGACACCCAATTGCACATTGGGGTAAAGTTCAGGAATTATTTACGTTAGTTTTCCTAATTTGATCATTCCTATTTGTTGCAAGAGTTGAAAGTTGTACATGGGATGATTTGTCAGGCTATAAGAGGTAAGAAGATACTTTCTCCTGTTGTTATGGGATGATTTGTCAGGTTTTATTGGTGGGATCCATTGTCCACTAACAAGGGGTGAACGGTTCCAGGTTCTGGGTAGGTTCCACCTGGAACCTGGAACCTACCCGCTACTACCGGTTTCTCATTTTTCGGAACCTGGAACCTACCCTCTAGACCCTGGAACCTACCCTGTCACAGGTTCCGGATCCGGTTCCAAGGTACCCTAGAACCTGTCAATGCAAGCATATCAGAATATGATCAGAGCTAGCATCAGCATCATAATCGATAATCATTGGACACTCTTTGTTGACCATCACCTCCTTTTCTATGAAAGATCATTGTGGTTATGAGCAGACAGTGATGAATTGATGATGGATGAAACAAGAGGGACGAGACAAGAAGGAATTGGAGAAACTAAAGCATGCAAAGATCAAACATTTCTCCACCAACAGACTCATAAACTATGTCAATGCCTTTCAGAAATTCCTTCTTCAAAACCTGTAAATTGAAAAAGATGAAGACAAAGCTGGCTACATAAACTTTTACTTGAATATCATTCATTACCTTGTAAATCCTGAGAAATGGATTCATTCTAAATGAAAGTCATATAAAAACTAAACCCAAGAGTAGATAACAACGCATAAACAGCTCTACACTCTAGACATGAAAAAGTCCAAACATTACATGGAAACCATCAAAAAACTTAAAAAGGTCAAAACATGGCCACTGAAGCCTTTCCTCTGCCAAAATCCTAAGCACCAAGCATTTTCTATAAGCTCATATACTTGTCACAAAAGTAAGATCTCCTGCACCATCCGATTCATGGGAATGAAAGCTCAAGTTGTCCAGCATGAACAATTGGCCTGCAATCTCAAGTGATCTCCTCAAAGACAATTCTGCCAAGCATTCATCATCTTACAAAAAGAAAAGAAAATAAGGAAACACAAATCGTAATGCGCTGAAATAAACACAAATTGCCAAATGAAAATTCACGTGCAAAGTTGCAACAAGCTCCTTTTCGATCGCACTCGACCCGAAATCTAACCACCTAAAACCAAACGAAACAACAAATTAATATTAGTTTTAAATTAAAATTACTATCAACTAAACTAAAACAATGATTAGAAAGCATCACCACATACAGTAATTCCACTTCAAGCCGTAAACTCTATCTACCGATGATAATCTCCTCATTAAGACCATCCATATCTGAAAAAAGAAGAGATTAAATAGAACTTTCATGCAAAATATATACAAAACAATACAATATATAAACATATAAACGTAACTTACCCGACTCAAACTTTTCTGCATTCTCGATGCACTCTTCAATATCAATCGGCATACGAACAGCTCTCAACCAATCTTGAGTGCAAAGCAAAGCTTCCACAACTTTAGGAGTAAGAGAACTTCGAAAACCATCAAGAACACGACCCGATGTACTAAAAGTCGACTCTGAAGCAACGGTAGTTATGGGAACAGACAAGATATCCCGAGCCATCAAAGATAGGATTTTATATTTGGAGCCAGTAGTCTTCCACCACATCAAAAGATTAAGATCAAGAGCATCTTCTTCTGCATCTTCAAGATGCCGATCAAGCTCAGACTTGTTACCATCACACACTTTTTTTTTAGAGCATAAAGGTTTTCCTCTAAGCATGGATGCCATACTTTTTGTTACCTTCGTTACCATCACCATTGAAACCACTACTACTAGCACTCAGACTTTGGCCACCACATTTTTTTTTTACTTGAGGCAAGATATTGCTCATAAAATTCATACAACTCCTCCAATGCACTCTTCACCTTATCATACATCTCATTTATTTTCAAATTATCATCATAAATTTGTCCATAACAAAAACTCACATAACGCAACTTCTTGGTAGGATCCAACGCAATCGCAATTAATGCCAACATATTCACTTTATCTAAACTCCCATAATATTTGTCAAATTTCTCTTTCATTATTGTGCCCATGGCTTTAGACTTTTCATTTGAAGAACCCGCCGCGTCTTTCAAATACTTATACAAAGCAGCAATCCCCTCGAAATAATCACTTGAAGTGACATATGAACTCCCCGACATCCGTTTGGTGGCTTCATAGAACTGTTCTAAAAAATCAGAAAGCATAATGGCATTTTCCCAATCATCTTCTTTAGGAAGATCATTTTTAAGCTCACCAGCGAAAGACAAGTCATCTTCTTCCATTCTTACAAATGCTTTTTTGAACTTTATAGCAGTGTATAACATGAGATAAGTGGAGTTCCATCTAGTTGCGACGTCAAAACACAATGTACCCTTGTAAGTGATCCTTTCACTTTCAATGCAAGATTAAAATGTTTTAGCTCTTATGGGAGAACTCCTCGCATACTTAATCACATTTCGAACACGTTCAATAGACACATCTATTTTTTCAGGCCATCTTTCACAATCAAGTTTAATATATGAGCAATGCACCTCATATGTAAGACCTTACCACCTAAGATCAATTGTCCTTCGCTTGAAAGTTTACCCTTCAAATACCCAACTGCAACATCATTAGAACTAGCATTATCTACGGTGATTGTGGATACTTTTTTTTCTATTCCCCACTCGTAGATGCTTTTCTCCACCATTTTCCCGATCTCTCTACCCTTGTGGCTATGCATCACCACAAAATTGATGATTCTTTTGTGCAATTTCCAAGTTTCATCAATAAAATGTGCAGTGAGACACAAATAATTCATGTTTTGAATGGAAGTCCATGTATCAGTCGTGAGTGCAATCCTAGAATTAAGCTTACCAAAGTAGGTCTTCAAACAAGTTCTTTCACTAAGATACAACTTCATGCAATCTCTAGCCACTGTAAATCGTGATATATGCTTGAAGAGAGGTTGTAACTCACTGACATACTCACGAAATCCAACACGCTTGTTGACACCTGATTTTTGACCAAGTCTTTTTCAGTTTTATTTTTTTTTTTTTGAAAAATCACAAAAAAAATTCATAAAAAGTCAAAAAATTACAAAATCAACTTTGGTGGCCTTGGCCAAGCCCAAGGAACCATTCTTGACAAAAAAAATAATTTTTCACATTTTTCATATTTTTTTAGTATTTTTAGAAAATAGGAAAATACTAGAAAAATCAACAAAAATAGAATTTGAGGTCACAAAAATACAGGAAAATAGTTAATATTTTTCTTTTAAATACCTTGTCATTTTGACCTCATCATGAGTCGAAATTCAAGTTTAATTTTGTGTGTTTCTTTGTAACACACAGGGTTAAATTTGTCAAAAAATATGTTTTGAGTCTTTTTATTTGCAAACTTTTGCATTTTCCAAGTGTTGACATTCATTTTGATTGCCCGACATTTCAATTTGGTTCAATTGTGCATTGATTTGATCAATTTTGGCCTTAGGGACCTAATGGCATAAAAATCTTTTCATTTAAGTCCCTATTATGCCAATTCCGAAATTAAACTTTTCTGAGGGACACCCATAGAATCCCAATACTTCCTCCCTATAGTATTCGATCCCCTGAATCTAATAGCGGGCTCAATTAAGGTCAATTTGCCCATTAGGACCCTCAATTTGACAAAAATCAAATTCGGATCCTACTCCACATTTGGGGTTTTCAATCAATTGAAAAGGAAATTGTCACGAAAATCACATTTCTAGGTGGAGTCTGTGCCATAGAGTCTAATTTTCATGTCAATTTTGTGATATTGGTACATCAGGACGTCCAATTTGAACAGAAAATTTAGAACCGGGTCAACTGGGTCGGGTTGACCGACCCAGTCAACCCGGTTGACCAAACCAATAGAGCAAAAACGCTCTATGCTTGTTGGATCTTGGAGGAGGACGTCGCGCAGGATGGGGGTGGTTCGCGCAAAAACAAACAGAGGAAGGGAAGAGACGATCAGTTGAGAAGTCAGTTGAGGGGAAATCAGTTGGAGGAGGGGCGTTCGCCAAAACGGACGCGAGCAAGGACCAAGAACGTCCAACAAAAAGGAGGCTGCTTCTTCGCGCAAGAGGGAGAGAAAAAAGTGCTCGCAGAGAGAGGGAGCGGGCAAAGATAGAGTGAAAAGGAGGGAGAGGAGACGCGAGAGGAGGAGCTCGTGACAGAGAGAGAAAGAGGAAGAGAGATACAGAGCGAGAGAGAGCGCGCGCGTGGCCATTGGAGCTTGGAACCCGAGCAGTTCAAGCTCGGATTCCCTGCGATTTAGACGACGACAACTGACGTCATCGCTCACACTAGCTTCGTCTCAGCCCGGAGAAGGCATCAGACCAAGCCATACTCGAAGACGCTTTTGAAACAGGTGAGGAACATTTTCGAGCTTGACCTCGGCCTCTAATGGCGATTCATGATTTAGTTGACCATTGCGTGTGTTTTCGGTCTTAACTCGTTCCTTGAACTCTACTGATCTTCGCTTCGTTTCATTTTCATTTGTTCGACGCATAAAACCACTGAGTCAACCCCGACTTTGACCAACCGGCCATGAATGCTATAACTCGTTCTAGGTTGAACCGAGCCCTCGTGATGGCCAGGTAAGTCTCCTCAACCCACGGTGATGCTTCCTGATTGATTCTTTTAGCTAGATAACGCTAGATATTGCTAGGACGAATAGCCGCCGGAGCCTAACTTCGGCCGAAAGTAGCATGTAGATGAAATGATGATCTGCTGTGTAGAGGCTTGGATATGTGGTAGATGAGATCTGTACGAGTCGAATGGCGGAAGTTTCATGCAATTTCGTGGTCTGAGCGAGGAGAAAACGGCCTCCGACGAGGCGCCGGCGAAACAGAGCCGGCGCCGGTCGTCTTCCCCGACAGCTCTGTTGACCAGTCAACGAAAGTTGACTGGTCAACGCCTACGTGGCGCTGACGTGGCGCCCACGTGGCAGCCACGTCAGCCGTTCGGTTGCAACGGAAAAAACAAACTTGATCCAACGGTGGATAGTGTGCCACGTGTTGAGATCTCGCAATTTTCGGAAATAAAAATTACTTTCAGATAAATTGATCGGACGGTCGTGGTTCGATTAGGATTTTCAATCTGGACCGTCAGTTGCCAGCCCTAGATCAGGCCGTCAATCAATCACTACGTGGCGCAATCAGGGCCGCTCATTTGATTTGGGCGGGAATTGAAATTTGAGCGGGGGAGATGGAAACGACGTCGTTTTGGGCACGGGTCGCGCGGACCCGGGTCGGGCCGGACGCCCGTGGGCCGTGGGCCGGGTCACCCGACCCGGCCCGGATAACATTTTTTTTAAATAAAAAAAATCAGAAAATGATTTTAAAAAATAATAAAAAATCGAAAAATTTCAGAAAATCCTAAAAAATGATAGAAAATTCCAGAAAATTCCAAAAAAATGTGGAAAAATTAGGGAAAAATCCTAGACACTCTAGAAATCCCCAAAAATCGAGGATTGACCACAGACAACTGGTCAACCCTAATTTTGAGGTTTCTTATCCAATTTTCCAAGACTTGACGACATTACCCTTTAGGGGTAAGTCGCCTCTATTTTGCATGCTAGATAAGGCCGATAATGCCAAGGTGAGAATTAGGGTCGATTAGACGACCAATTCTTAGATTTGGGTTTTCGAGTCCCGCCTCTTTTCTCAAAATGACGATTTTGCCCTTTAAAGGGAAAATCGTCTTTCTTGTCTCAATCGAGTTCTAAAAAATTGCTTGAAGTTAGGGTTTGGGTCAGGTGGACGACCAACCCTAATATTTGAGATTTTCAATTCTCATCTTTGTTCAAAATGACGACTTTACCCCTCCAAGGGTAAAATCATTTTTAAATACCAGAAAAATCCTGGAAATTCCCGAAAAATAGGAAATGGATTGGATTGATGGCCAATCCTATTTCCTTGGTCTTTTGACTTCCCAATTCATCTAAAAATGACAGATTTACCCTTTTAAGGGTAAAATTTCCCCGAATCATTCAAAATTACGATTCTGCCCCTCATGGGCGAATCATGTCCAAATCACTCCTAAGCCTTGATTGATAATTCTCTAGGCTAATAGGGCCTTATTAGGGATGCCATGCTGTTTTCATGTGTTTTATCCGCATGTACTGGTTCCTTGATTTGCGCACTTATTTCTATTGGTTGTGATTGATATGATAGTAATTCCCATCTGCATGAACTCCTAAACTTAGGATCTGTACCCCACTCGTTTGTATGAAATCCTAGGATCAGATAAACCATTCAGCTTAGGTACCGAAAGGGCGTCAACTCTGACAGTTGGCGTAACTAAGTCCCCGAACCCACTTCTCTGGTTTCCGCAGAATCGAATAGATCACTCCCAACTATTCGATAGGGTTTTCCGATCGTACCCTCCATGAAACGATTGGTGGCGACTCCTTGGCATGTACACTCATCACATGTCACTAGACCACACTGAAGGTCGACCACGTATATCCAGCAGTTGCGATTTGGGTAATGGACCTTGGGAGAGGCCCGCGTCCGATCCAACCAGCGATCGGGCGGCCCATTAGCCCGCTCCCGCCTCCGAGCCTCCGGGAGAGGGTCGCGACAGACTGGCGACTCCACTGGGGATTTATTCGAACCCAGAATCTCTGGTTACGAATTCCAGAGGACTTGAGCCGATTAAAAAGTTGTTTGGTTTATCTGACCTTGTTTTCTACAGATGCTCTCGAAGGTGAGGTACGTACACTAACCATTGTGTTAGATGTTTTTGCAGATTGGAGAAATAAGGGGTGGAGTGATTGTTGACATTTTTCCTGCAGGTTGGAGTTGGGAATGTATGTTTACTTTACGCACATACTGAAGCGGTGTTTGATACAAACTGCTGTGCATGACTTTGCATTGTGATGATCACGACACATCGCACACACTGGCGGTCAAACCCCGACTGCAACCACCCTTAGGTTACCTTAGATAGGGAAAGGATGCGAAAAGGATCTTGTGTTTGATGGCACTTGAGACTTTCGTATTCGTTCCCGCCTACCATCTGCATTGGCGATATCTAACCCTCTTGGGTAGGTACCCTTGGGGAGGAATCTGCCTCGTGTGGATCGTGGGAACCTGAGCCGTAGGTTCCTCACCTGACTTTCGGTTTTCTTTTTTAGAGTATACCCACTTGTCGCATGCGCATGTCCATGGATGGTTGGTATACCTAAAACCACCCATTGATACAGGGGGCATTCCACGTCCCCCAAAGTGTGGTTGGTAAGACATTTATCTCTAAAACGTACTTTATTTCCTGCTTCATGACATAACTCATACATTGTATACATCCATATGCATTCGCATCATGAAGATTACTCGGGTGACTAATGAGAACAACAATGATTATGGGGTAGGATGTCGCTGTTCCCTAAGAGCTCGACGGAGTTGGTGACCTTCGAGTACTTGAGAAAAGTTACTCGCCCCGGACCAAACACGAGGCTACACTTTACTAGATTCGTGTATGGTCGGGAACTGACTGGGCGTAAACTGGGGTATGCTGAGGACTGTCAAACCCGCTACTATGCTGATAACCTCAGATTCAAGCGACAAGCAGACGAAATGATGAAGGATTATCTGGAGATGAAGAGACAACGTCGCAACCAGCTGGCTAGGGAAGCGTACGCTCGCAGGAAGGCTGAATTGCTGGCCAAAGGGAACATACCCATGATTACTTCTTGGGGTAGGAAGAGACGCCCTGCGATCAAGACCAAGCCAAGGCGCATCACACTCAAAAAAGTGGAACCCGAGAAGGCTCCCGAAGTCATCATACCCTGGACTAGAAAGTGGCCGGAGGAACTACAACCTCTCGACCAAACCACTGAAGATAACTCTCCTACCCTAGATTAAAGGAGAATTCCTGACCGACTGTCATTTGGGTAGACTTCTAAAGAAAAAGTGATCTAGACCCTCACGTTCCATTGTCTTTTATGGCTTTCTTGTTTGAAAAACCTTTCTTCACCGTTCTTTTATTAGACATCTTGACTGTAATAAGAGTACATCCCACTTTGCTCCTTTGATGTGTTGACCAATGGAACGTGACATTGCTGTTCCCTTTAGTCACTGAGTAAACCTGACTAAATTGCATAATTCACTTCCCTGAAATGCAAATTAGGCTTTGAGTCAGGCTTTCAAGACCTGAAAAAGGATCCTAATCTCCATGTCTTCAAATTGAACTATGCAATCAAGTTAGCTCATGCATGCTTCATGACATCTGCATATTCATACATTTAAAGTAATTTCTGGCGATTGACCTTTTAAAATCATTTGCATATTTTAGACTTGATGGGAAAGAATGATATTCAAGTGTTCAAGATCCCCCGAGCTGAACTCCAATCATGGTGGGATGGCATGGGCGAAGCCAGCCAGAAGTATGCGAAGTCACGACTAGGATACCTACTGGACCTACTGAAGATTGAGTTCCCACCTGCCTTTATTCAAGCCATGGCGCTCTACTGGGATCCTACCACCGCTACATTTTGCATGGAAGGATTAGAGATCACTCCCACTATCGAGGAATACAGCGCTGTCATCGGAGTTGAATTCACCCCTACGCTCGTCCGACCCCCTATAGGACTTGAACCCCTAAGTCAGGTAGCTGAATTCCTTGACACAAACCTAAATGAAGTCAAAGTAGATGCGAAAAGCAATTCTGGGAGAGTTTCCCTATCCTTCCTTATAGACCGATTTTCCCGCCTTCCTGCTTCTAAAGGAACTAAATCTGGTAGAGCCTTTATCTTGGCATTCTTTAGCTTTGTGCTATTCCCAATCTCAACTGTCACCTTCGACCCTATCATGGCTATAGTAGCTAGGCAAGTCTGTTGTGGGTGGGATTACTCAAACATCCTCCTTGCCGAAACCTTCCTTTCCCTAAATCGTTTCAAGAAAAGCAAAAAGGGAATCTTTAGAGCTTCTAGTGATCTGCTGTATCTGTGGTTCACATCCCATATCAGACAATTCCACATCCGCATGGGTTTCACTGAAATCAGCCCCAATGCACATCCTTTTAAAACATTTGCTAGGACCCATACACGTGTTCCTAAGTTCAACTTTGTAGAATGGAAGAACTTCCTCAAAGTACTAAAACCTGAGCAACTCCGATGGCGGCTAAGGTTGCCGACGCTGAGCAAAGCCAGATTGACCTGCGATGACGGAAGCACAGTCCCCTTGCTAGGATTCACGGGCGCAACTGCATACTATCCAAGGAGGGTGATTCGACAGTTTGGAGCACTTCAGGAGATCCATTCTTCACCGCGACCTGGTGTCTTTTCCTTTGACTTACCAAACCAGACCCTCACGGAGGAGGAGAAGAAACAATTTGAAGCCAAGGTGGCATCCATCATACACTCCTTGAAGAATTCCCAGGCAGAAGAAATAAGTTGGCCAGAAGACATGACTCGAGAAGAAAACACTCATAGAGCCACCACAGAATACATTCAACATTTCAAAGCGATCCGACGAAGCCTCGTCGAGCCCTACATACCTGAATACATCGTGCCGTACGTACCTGGAATAGAGCCCTACATACCCGAAGACATGGGACCACTGTCATGTTCAGAAAACGAGGAGCCCCAAGCTGAAGAGGGGAATCTATACTGGGATGATGAGGATACCTTAGGCTTCAAACGTCCTAGACTTGAATAGACTATTCTGTCAAGTGTAAAATAAGCCAGCATTGTGATGCCTTCTCATACATTCTCATTTCTGTGGAATGCTATCTTGGACACATGAGTATGAATGTGAACATGTTTTGCAAATGCATAAAAAACTATCGTCAGAAATTACGCTTCTTTTAATTCCATGAGTTCTTGTCGGGAAATGATTAAAAGAACTACTTACATGAGGCTAAGGCTCACAAAGTAGCCCTTTTTCTCATCTACTGACAAGAAGCATGCAACTAAAAGAATTAGCTGCTTCTTTTTGCTAAATAATGCGAAGCACTCACAGAGATCTTTTTAAACAGGTACACTCTCATCACGGAATTGCCAACGCATCGTTTCCGTACCCGCCTAAAGACGAGAATGGAACAGCAGGAATTGACTCCGCGCGTAGGCATGTTGGAATCTTAGATGACTGCCCTGGCAACTATGATGGCTGACATTAAGGCCATGCTGGAGACCAACCAAGCTAGACAGACAACCGCCCACAATCAGAACAACTCAGGCCCTTCCATGGTACCTGATGTAACAGATAAAGAAGCAACCAGGGATACCCAACATACAGAGGAAAACGTTCACGAACCAAATAGTCGGGCACAACAAAAAGCCTCGCCTGTTGTCATCAACCTTGAAAAAGAGGAGAAGGGAAAACAAACTGTGAAGACAGAGGCAGAGGCTAAGAGATTGGCCAAGATCGAAGAATGCCTGAGCAGTCAAGGCTATGAGCTGGCCCGCTTCGACAAAATATCTCCTTTTGCTAAAATAGAGACTCCTCCTGACTATAGGGGACAGGCTGTCCCCGTGCTCACCTCAAGTACTACCTGCGCAAGATGGCGCACTACTCGGATTACATTCCGTTGTTAATGAACACATTCCAAGAGAGTTTGGCTGGCGCCGCTCTGGCTTGGTTTATTGAGCTAGACTTAGAGGATTATGACGGATGGGAGGACCTTGCAGAAGACTTCCTCAGGCAGTACAAATTTAACACGGCTACAGCCCCAACAAGAGAAGACCTCCTACGAACTTCAAAAGCGAGGGGCGAATCGATCAGGACATATGCTCAGAGGTGGAGAGCCTTGGCTACCCAAGTAAAGCCTTCAATTCCAGAAGAGGAGCTGATCGACTTATTCCTAAAAGCACTCCCCTACGAGTACTTTGACAGACTGAACACTTCTGGATGTCAGACATTCGCACACCTGATTAAGGTTGCTGAGAGGCTGGAATGGGCCTTGAAAGAAAGAAGGCCTCAGGAAGCTCCTACTAGGAAGCAATATCCTCTGAGAAAGGAAAGAGAAGCCGGACTGGACATAGCATTTATACCAGATCCCCACAAGTTAAAGCCATTTGGCAATTCTAATCAGGCCAAAGGCGGATCATCCTGGTCAGCGCCAAAGGTACAAGAGCCTAGAAGAAAGCAACCCCAGAGACAATTCTCTCAGCTCCCGAGACCTTTATCCAAGCTACTCCCGATGCTGCTGGAGCAACACTTGGTGGCAAAGGAACCACCTAGGGCAAACCCCGCAAGATATCCTGGCTTTGATGAGAGCCAGACCTGTGCCTACCATATGGGCGAAAGAGGGCATAATGTGGATAACTGCTATGTCCTGAAGCTGAAAGTGCAAGCCCTAATTGATAGTCAGATTTTGAAATTTGACAATGCAGCCCCAAATGTGCAAGAAAATCCGTTGCCAGACCACCAAACAGTAGGGGCAATATTCACTGAAGAAGAAGAAGACTACCTTAAACTGAAGATAGATGTGCCTAAGCTGGACACCCTGCTAACAATCGCTTCATCATACCCAAAAGAAGGGGAGATATCAACCGACCAAAAGAAGTTGTGCATCGATAAGATGAAGAGCTTGGGGATAGTGTCCGATATTACTGATGAAGAATTTGAAAGGATTGAAGCATTTCTATCTTTGAAAGGAAACCACTTCTTGATCACAGCTGAGCATAGTAGCACCTGTGGTACCTCACATGAGAACTTGGTAAGCAGCCTAGGGCCAGCTACTCAGTCAGAGGAAGAATTTGAAGAAGACGAAATAGAAGCCAGAAGGAGAAGTCTAGCAGACCTCAAATTTATGGTTGACGCACTTGAGAAGAGCAAAATTATAGACAACCTAGGTCAAGATTCTGGAGGATACAATTTCAAGGTGAAATATTCGGCCCCTACCAGCTTTTATCAGAAGATTGAAGACATCATACCGGACGGATGGGGAGGTATGGATGATCTCTCCCAACCAGAAACCTCAAACAGTATGGAAGAACTCGACAACGCCATATTGATGATCGAAGTAGCCACGGCCGTGGTGATCAGATTGGATGAGTTGGATAGCCTGGGCAAGGTAGAAGATTGCCCAGTGACGCCTGTCATAATTCAATTGCCTCAGGAGGAAGAAAGCGACACGTCAGGACCAGAGATACCTCATCAGACAACTGTAACGATAAAAGTCCCCCCAGTAGAAGAGTATGATCCCAAAGCTGTTCATTGGGACTATGGGACCACACAAGTAGATGCAATAATGAGGTCTGGAAGATTTTATGCCCCCAGAGAGGGTGAATCCGAAAAAAGAGATGTCTCAAAGGAAGATGCCTAAAAGCTCGTATCGATCATCAAAACCAGTGAGTTTGAAGTGATAGAGCAGCTGAGGAAGATGCCCGCTCAGATATCCCTGTTATACCTATTCATCAATTCAGAAAAGCACAAGAACGCACTATTGAAGGTACTCAATGAAGTACATGTCCCTGAAACAATTAATGAGGTCCAACTAAGGGACTTTGTAGGGGCAATTCTCTTAAAAGACCAGTTGAGCTTCTCTGACGAGGACTTCCCCATGGAAGGAAGGGGGCACAACAAAGCTTTATACATCTCTGCCCAATGTAACGGCAAAAGAGTGGCACACGTATTGATCGATAATGGATCAGCCTTTAACATCTGTCCTTTGGCTACCATAAGGAGGCTGGGAATCAAGGAAGAGATGATCAAGACATCCAAGACAGCTGTAAGAGCATTCGACGGCATGAGGAAGACTGTAGAGGGAGAGATCGAGCTTGACGTATTCATCGGCCCGACAAAGTTCTCTATAAACTTTCAAGTAATGGATCTACCCAGTGCATTTGGATTCCTGCTAGGAAGATCTTGGATCCATACAGCAGGAGCTGTCCCTTCGAGCCTGCACCAAAAAGTACGTTTCGTTGTAGATGGGAAGGTGATTACCGTACATGGGGAAGTCGACCTCCAGGCATACCAGAGTAGTGCCATTCCCTATATTGAGCCTGAAGAGAAAACTGAAGCGAGCTATCACTCCCTAGAGTTGGTAGCAACAGTTCATACCCCAGTAGGGTCGAAGTTGAGAACTCCTTACATCTCAGAAGCCAGTCTTCTACCAGCTAAGATGCTGCTGGCATACGGGTTCAATCCTGAAAAAGGCCTAGGCAAACATAATCAGGGTATAAATGCCCCGCTACAATTGAAGGCTAATCCACATAAAATGGGCTTGGGGTATCAGAAGTATCCCATGATTGATTCTGTCCCGAAAGCAACAGGCCGAGGCCGAGGCAAAAGCCTAGGACGCCGTGGAGGCGAAAACAGCCCGAATAGCTCATTCATCGGTTCTCCAACCTGGAAGGGAAGGTCTCGAATGTTCAAGAATCCCTTAAATACCTACTTCGACCAGAACTCCAAATGGTTATCTGAAGAGGGTATCACTTCGCCGATGGAACCAGATCTGACAAATCCTTTTCTCGAAGATGACTCTGTGAATGTCATCATGGAGTGGTTGGACAGTGAAGCCACTTCTTCTGAGTAAATAGACTCTTCCTTCATCTTTAAATACTGTGTTTAGAACTTTCTGCATTTCACTGTATTTTCTTTCCTTATTGAACGCATAAGAAAACGCCTTTGGATCTCCGGCCGTTGGTCCAAATAGCACATCTTGTAACGCGGCCCATTTCGCATTCAATAAAACTACGCATGTTTTGTTAAGGACATATGGAACCACGAATCAGCCCGATGATGATAATGGTCTTCCATATAGAAGCTTGAGGCCTGATTTGCCATATGATTCCTAATCTTCAAAAGATTTTCAAGGGGCCGGGATATCCAATGACATGAGGATTAGTCCCATCTGTACCTACATCTATTTCGAAAAAACTTTTTCAAAAAGACTTTACATAAGCATGCATGCCATTTTTACTGAGCACAAACTAACCATACTCATGACATTTCAGGCATATCATCTCAAACATGCATACCAGGTTGTTACAAAATTCAGATCCCTCCATTAACCACTCCTATAACATTGAGGAAGATGAAGACGAGGATTACGCGTCTATCCGTAGGGATTGGAACACCTTCGAAGAATCAAAGCCTCCTACCTCAGAAGAACCAATTGTCATTAATTTGGGAGACACCGTGAACGTCAAAGAGGTCAAGATCGGCGGACACCTATCCCGTGATGAAAGGCTCGAGTTCACCAAGCTACTAAAAGAATATCAAGACATCTTCGCATGGTCTTACGTGGATATGCCAGGCCTTGATCCTAAGATTGTGGAACATGCATTGCCCACGGATCCTGGCATCAAACCTGTCAAACAAGGCAGTAGGCGGATGAAAGCCGAGTTAGAAGACAAGATTAAGGAAGAAGTCATGAAACTCCTTAGGGTAGGCTTCATTGAAGCTATCCCATATTCAGACTGGGTTGCAAATATAGTCCCCGTCATGAAGAAAGACGGAAAAGTTCAGATCTGCGTAGATTACCGAGATCTGAATAGAGCAAGCCCAAAAGATGATTTTCCACTCCCCCACATTGATGTATTGGTGGATAGTACAGCAGGTTATGAATTATTCTCATTCATGGATGGATTCTCGGGATACAACCAAATCTCCATGAAACAAGAAGACAAACCCAAGACTGCATTTACCACATCATGGGGAAATTTTTGCTACAAAGTCATGCCCTTTGGATTGAAAAACGCCGGGGCTACCTACCAGAAGGCTATGGTCACGTTATTCCATGATATGACCCACAAAGAGATTGAAGTATATGTTGATGACATGATCGCTAAATCCAAGAAAGGACAAGATCACATACAGGTATTAAGAAAATTATTTGAGCGCCTGCGCAAATACAAGTTAAAGTTGAACCCTAACAAATGCGTGTTTGGGGCAAGATCCGGGAAACTCCTTGGGTTCATAGTCAGCAACATGGGCATTGAGATTGATCCCTCAAAAATCCAGGCCATCCACGATTTATCAACTCCATCCACAGTAAAAGAAGTGAGAAGCCTTCTAGGGAGATTGAACTATATTGCCAGGTTCATCAATCAGCTGTCTGATGTGGCTAAGCCTATCTTCAAATTGCTTAAGAAAGGCGCGAAAATAACGTGGGACGCCGAGTGCAGCAAGGCATTCCAAATGATCAAAAACTATTTGATCACACCACCGGTGCTTGTGCCACCAATTCCTGGTCACCCATTGACCTTATACCTGACCATACGACAAGAGTCCTTGGGAGCCTTACTTGCCCAGACAAGCCCGATAGATGGAAAAGAGAGGGCCATTTATTACCTGAGTAAGAAATTCACGCCATCTGAAGCAAAATATATACCAGTTGAAAGGGCCTGCGTAGCAGCAGTATGGGTACTACGAAGACTAAGGCAGTATACCCTACATCATCACATTCAGCTCATAACAGAGAACGACCCCGTCAAATACCTCCTGGAGAAACCCGCTTTAATTGGGAAACTGGCAAAATGGCAAGTAATGTTGTCTGAATTTGACATTAAATGTTCTCCACAGAAGTCGGTAAAAGGAAGAGCTATAGCGGACATGCTGGCAGAAAACCCATCGAGCACTGAATCCCCTGAAGTAACGAACACAGAAAGCCGAATTCTGAACTTAGCAGAGGATAAGTGGATCATGTATTTCGATGGTGCTGTTAACCTATCAGGGGCAGGCACTGGGGCAGTACTGATATCCCCAGATGGTCAACATTACCCTGTCGCGGCAAAGATAACTTTCCCTTGTACCAACAATATTTCAGAATATGAGGCGTGCATTCTGGGTCTACGACTGGCCCTTTCTATGGAGATACCTAGGTTACAAGTCTTTGGAGACTCCATGCTCATTATTCTACAGACACAAGGGGAGTGGAAGACGAAAGATGCAAAACTCATCCCCTACCATGAATACCTTGAAGAATTGATACTCAAGTTTGAAGAAGTGTCATTCGAGTACCTATCAAGGTCTCACAACCAATTCGCAGATGCATTAGCCACCCTAGCCTCGATGTTACAAACGGTTGAAGGGTTGGATATAGAACCTCTGAGGATCGGCATTGTTGAAAAGCCAGCTTATTGCATGCTAATCGAAGAGGAATGTGATGGAGAGCCATGGTACTATGACATCAAGAATTAC
The DNA here is from genome assembly GCA_021437785.1 of Rhodomyrtus psidioides. NCBI lineage: Eukaryota > Viridiplantae > Streptophyta > Magnoliopsida > Myrtales > Myrtaceae > Rhodomyrtus > Rhodomyrtus psidioides. The sequence continues at coordinate 433,381 of JAILYB010000219.1, read as the reverse complement.
CTCTTGAAAAGGGAATTCCCTGAAGGATGCCAGTCAGGAGACCGAAAATACATAACCAAGATGGCCAGCAAGTTCTTCCTCAATGGACAAATTCTATACAAGAGATCGTTCGATTCCACTCTACTGAGATGCGTAGATGCCAAAGAAGCAAATATTCTCATGAAAGAGATTCATGAAGGTGCGTGTGGGCCTCACATGAATGGCCACTTCCTTGCCCGGAAGATCATGCGGCTAGGTTATTATTGGATGACCATCGAATCAGACTGCTGTCAGCACGTCCGGTCATGCCACCAATGCCAAATATACGGGGATAAGATTAACGCACCCCCGAACGAACTACACCAAATGTCTGAAGTTTGGCCTTTCTCTATGTGGGGGATAGACATGATAGGGCCTATTAATCCTATGGCTTCGAATGGTCATCGCTTCATCTTGGTAGCGATTGATTACTTCACCAAATGGGTAGAAGCCAGCTCTTACAAGAATGTCACTGCAAGAAATGTGGCAAGATTTGTCAAAAGAGATATCATATCCCGGTATGGTACCCCTCAAGCGATCATCACAGATAATGGGTCCAACCTAAACAACAAGATTGTCGATGGTCTGCTGGATCACTTTAGCATTCGACATCTGAATTCATCTCCTTACCGCCCACAGATGAATGGGGCAGTGGAAGCCGCCAATAAAAACATCAAGAGAATCTTGGCTAAAACAGCAGAAAACTACAGGGATTGGCACGAAAGGCTGCCCTTCGCCTTGATGGCTTACCGAACGTCGATCAGGACTTCTACAGGGGCAACTCCCTATAGTTTGGTATATGGGACAGAAGCAGTTCTACCAGTAGAAGTTAAGATTCCCTCTTTGAGAATCTTATCCGAAGATAAACTCTCTGAGTCAGAGTATTTCAAGCACAGATATGAACAGCTGAACTTAATAGATGAGAAACGTCTTAAAGCCATTTGCCATGGGCAAACTTACCAGAAGAGAGTAGCCAGGGCGTTCAATCGAAAGGTCAAGACCAGAAACTTCGAAGTAAATGACTTGGTAATTAGGAAAGTTTTGCCAAGTACTACCCATCCAGGGGGAAAATTCACTCCAAATTACGAAGGCCCCTACATTGTTAAGAAGATCCTCACGGGAGGAGCATTAATTCTTGTAAACTCCGAGGGAGAAGAATTGGGGCACCCTGTGAATTCAGATGCTGTGAAGAAATATTACCCTTGAAATAAAATCAGATTCTGGTCATATGCCCTGCCTCGAATTGAGCCTACTCTTCATGATAGTCTTTGCATAAGCATGTCACGCATCTATGCATACATTAGCATGTGTTCAATATTGCAGGATCCAAGGAAGCAGGGTCGCGATAAGTTGGAACGCATGATCAAGGAGACCTAACGTCATGGTGGTCAGATACACGTCTTCTTCTCCAAAGACTGAGAATTTCAAGAAATTTTAGAACAACTTAACCATCTTGTGTTGTTAAGAAAAATGCAGATTTTCGCGAATTTATCCACTTCCATAGGAATGCATGATCAAGGGTAAGGTGTATCGTTCTAATTTTCTGAAATTCGAAAGCATACACTGACATATTCCTTTTATGTTTTTCAGGAATCCCTAGCCGCGCTGGGCAGGTAAGTATTCCTTCCCTAATCTTTTAGGTTTACAAGACTGTCGGAATCCTTATTGATAGAATTTGAAGGCTTCTTGGAATCTAGCATATATTCAAATCTCATGTCTAGAAAGACGCAAAATTCTCATAGTCATGTCATTGGCATTCATGTTTAAACTTGGAGGTTATCCGAACATGATTGAAATATGCATTGTGCATCATAAATCCCCTTGGAGGGTCAGTTTTGGAGAAAGCAAAATGAACTCTTCCAAACAAAAGTTGTTTAAATCATTCAAAAGGGTGTTTCCTCAGACAAGGGGCAAGCCTGGTCCAAACACATCTCATACACACTTAAGAGATAAGTGGAATGGTAAGGATAGCGAGACCTTAACCTACGGACGTAAGGGTTATTCGCGGTGATTACATGGATTGAGACGACGGAGGCATTCGTTTCTCTACCATAAACACTACAGGTGACCATTGATAACCATTTGAACGACGATTTTATTATATACCCCTATCAAGAACCACCCCCACAATGGGGCAAACTGGAGGTACGTCCAGCGGTATCAGGAGATAAATGGTTAGAAGTTCTCTTGCTCAGACTTGCATCAATCTTCGTGTGTTGCTTGTCATTTTAACTTCTATGGTAATTCAGGTGCTTTAGGATGACGAAAAGCATTCGTTTCTCTATCCTATACACTTTTACCCTTTGTACAGCCCAGTTGAGCCTATACGTTCATTTCACAAACCCGTTGGTGATCATTGCATATTCCAAGACGGAAGCGACGTCCCTTCAAGAGCGGAAGAGTTCAAAACACAGGATTTGTAAAAAATTCATAGATTAATGTTTGAGTGCTGAGATTCAAGTTGTACATCTAGCACACTTATTTGAAAATTCTGATCCCCAAAAGAAAAGAAAAGGTGGGATCTCGACAAAAGACGAGAAAAAGAAAAAAGAGAAAAAATCAGATCTGGGCATCAAGAAAAAGCAAAGTGCCTGGTAAAAGCAAGGCCAATGCCCGTCCAAATACTTGTGCACTTGCGAATCATGTGTTTGATCTTGTAAATGCCAAAAGATGGCATGGTACCTTTGTATAAGTCACTAGTGAGATCTGATTATAAAAGAAAATCCCAAGGGAGCTGGACAGCAAAGGATACACCCAGATTATGTCACATTCAGATGACAAAAGCATAGACAAGGTATTGACGCCGTCTTGACATGAGAGAGATGTTCTCTAAAGAAAAACATGCACTTCAAAGACTAAAGACGCTCTTTGAACCAGAAGGGGCAAGATGGCGGCAAAACCTGCAATGATCACCAATGATAAGCCCTTCGCGTATTCTGAGCCAAAAACAAGCCTTTTTTGGGTCCCCAATTCTACCTACGTTACAACCCTGAAAAGTCTTTTCTGATTAAGGCACATGGATTGACATAGGGTTTAATGTCTAAGCTTAGCTCGAAGAAGTTCGAGCAAGATTATTTCTTTCTCATTTTGCAGGTTTCTTGACTTGTAAACCTGGAGCAGACATTGAAGACTTCTCTTCGAAAGCCTTGACTTGTACGCAAGTCCCCCTTTAAAAACCGTTGACCAAGCCCAACATTACGGTCCCTTGGAAGTCCTCCTAATCGATCGAGGTGTATTCACTGCGAATGATCCTGAACCCTAGGCGCAGGTTTGATAGGAGGTTCGAGTGCATTCTTGGTAAAAGACCATTACCTCAAAACGGTGAGAAGTCCTCTTTGATGAGAATACTCCGTTGGACATTTTAACCAAACTCTTTTGGTAATTTCAGATTGTTTGATTCAAACTTTCCCCGCAAGGAACTTTTGATCACTCCCGTATGTTGCAAGGTGTTTTGGATAACCTCCAACCTCGTAATACATTCATTGAAATTTTTTCATGACTATGATATAAGTCATAAAGTGCTGTCAGTTTGACATCACATATCACTTAAAGACCATTGATGTGCCTTTGGTAAGAAAATTTTCAGGTTAGAGCTTTTGCAAGATTTTTGATGACTTCAGCTCCCAAAATGGCTTGCAGCACTCTTGGTAAGAAACAATTTACATGTCTAAACTTCTGCAGAATTCCTGGCAATCCCAGATCTCAGAATAACACAATCTCTCTTGGTAAGAAAGAGTTTACATGTTCAAGCTTCTGTAGGACCCCTGGTATCCCCAGACCTCGGAATGCTACTTCTTTTGTGAAGAATATATTTCAAGTTTAAACTTCTGCAGAACCCCTGGTAACCCCAGGTCTCAGAATGACACATTTCTCTAAGAATGAGAGTTTATATGCCTAAGCTTCTGACAGATTCTAGAATGCTACTATTCTTGGTTAAACTTCTATAGGAATCATGGTAGCCCCAGATTCTAGAAGGATGCCTTGCTCTGTGAAGAAGAGCTTTCAAGTTTATTTTCCTGTAAGATCCCTGGATACCTGGAGTCCCCAGATCCCAGAATGTCACATCCAATGTCGAAAGGACAATTTTCAGAATCAGCTTTCTATGAGGTTCTAGGTAACCCCTAAACCCAGAATAGCCCATTTGGTAAAGCCTCAAGGTCAGGCACACCTCATTTGTATAAATCCTAGTTAATTCCTTAGAACATAGGATCAAAATGTTCGACAATCCCTAAGAGACTGGGTGCGTCATCCGTAGGTTCCTAGTAGAAAGGAATCCTATTCTCGGCCTGATCCCCCTGAAGGATCAAAATATTCGACAATCCCTAAGAGACTGGGTGCGTCATCCATAGGTTCCTAGCAGAAAGGAATCCTATTCTCGGCCTGATCCCCCTGACGGATCAAAATATTCGACAATCCCTAAGAGACTGGGTGCGTCATCCATAGGTTCCTAGCAGAAAGGAATCCTATTCTCGGCCTGATCCCCCTGACGGATCAAAATGTTCGACAATCCCTAAGAGACTGGGTGCGTCATCCATAGGTTCCTAGTAGAAATGAGTCCTATTCATGGTCTGATCCACCATACGGATCAAAATCCCTGACAATCCCTAAGAGACTGGGTGCGTCATCCATAGGTTCCTAGCAGAAAAGGAGTCCTACTCATGGTCTGATCCACTATACGGATCAAGACCCTGACAATCCCTAAGAGACTGGGTGCGTCATCCATAGGTTCCTAGCAGAAAGGAGTCCTACTCATGGTCTGATCCACCATACGGATCAAAACCCCGACAATCCCTAAGAGACTGGGTGCGTCATTCACAGGTTCCTCTCAAGTATAGGAATCCCATTCTGGTACAGTCTACCATACAGGCTAGAGTTTAACCGCCCTAAGATACTCAAAAGACGAGTCCCTATGTATTCACTTGAACTCACTATACACCACGCATGCCGCACGAGCATCAGGCAGGTGACCAACAGGTAAATAGCAGGTGGGTCTCTCTACTTTCTCTCTCACATCAGCAAAAGAATGAAGAGCAGAGCGTTCACCAGTGAGGCAAGTAAGATTGAGTGTCAAGATTCGTTTTTCTTTTCCCCAGTCGAGTCGGTCTAGATTCAGGCGTCACTTGTCTTTGAGAGAAACCTCTCACAAGATTCCTCTCAAAGAGGGGCAGCTGTTGACACCTGATTTTTGACCAAGTCTTTTTTAGTTTTATTTTTTTTTTTTATTTTTTTTTTGAAAAATCACAAAAAAATTCATAAAAAGTCAAAAAATTACAAAATCAACTTTGGTGGCCTTGGCCAAGCCCAAGGAACCATTCTTGACAAAAAAAATAATTTTTCACATTTTTCATATTTTTTTAGTATTTTTAGAAAATAGGAAAATACTAGAAAAATCAACAAAAATAGAATTTGAGGTCACAAAAATACAGGAAAATAGTTAATATTTTTCTTTTAAATACCTTGTCATTTTGACCTCATCATGAGTCGAAATTCAAGTTTAATTTTGTGTGTTTCTTTGTAACACACAGGGTTAAATTTGTCAAAAAATATGTTTTGAGTCTTTTTATTTGCAAACTTTTGCATTTTCCAAGTGTTGACATTCATTTTGATTGCCTGACATTTCAATTTGGTTCAATTGTGCATTGATTTGATCAATTTTGGCCTTAGGGACCTAATGGCATAAAAATCTTTTCATTTTAGTCCCTATTATGCCAATTCCGAAATTAAACTTTTCTGAGGGACACCCATAGAATCCCAATACTTCCTCCATATAGTATTCGATCCCCTGAATCTAATAGCGGGCTCAATTAAGGTCAATTTGCCCATTAGGACCCTCAATTTGACAAAAATCAAATTCGGATCCTACTCCACATTTGGGGTTTTCAATCAATTGAAAAGGAAATTGTCACGAAAATCACATTTCTAGGTGGAGTCTGTGCCATAGAGTCTAATTTTCATGTCAATTTTGTGATATTGGTACATCAGGACGTCCAATTTGAACAGAAAATTTAGAACCGGGTCAATTGGGTCGGGTTGACCGACCCAGTCAACCCGGTTGACCAAACCAATAGAGCAAAAACGCTCTATGCTTGTTGGATCTTGGAGGAGGACGTCGCGCAGGATGGAGGTGGTTCGCGCAAAAACAAACAGAGGAAGGGAAGAGACGATCAGTTGAGAAGTCAGTTGAGGGGAAATCAGTTGGAGGAGGGGCGTTCGCCAAAACGGACGCGAGCAAGGACCAAGAACGTCCAACAAAAAGGAGGCTGCTTCTTCGCGCAAGAGGGAGAGAAAAAAGTGCTCGCAGAGAGAGGGAGCGGGCAAAGATAGAGTGAAAAGGAGGGAGAGGAGACGCGAGAGGAGGAGCTCGTGACAGAGAGAGAAAGAGGAAGAGAGATACAGAGCGAGAGAGAGCGCGCGCGTGGCCATTGGAGCTTGGAACCCGAGCAGTTCAAGCTCGGATTCCCTGCGATTTAGACGACGACAACTGACGTCATCGCTCACACTAGCTTCGTCTCAGCCCGGAGAAGGCATCAGACCAAGCCATACTCGAAGACGCTTTTGAAACAGGTGAGGAACATTTTCGAGCTTGACCTCGGCCTCTAATGGCGATTCATGATTTAGTTGACCATTGCGTGTGTTTTCGGTCTTAACTCGTTCCTTGAACTCTACTGATCTTCGCTTCGTTTCATTTTCATTTGTTCGACGCATAAAACCACTGAGTCAACCCCGACTTTGACCAACCGGCCATGAATGCTATAACTCGTTCTAGGTTGAACCGAGCCCTCGTGATGGCCAGGTAAGTCTCCTCAACCCACGGTGATGCTTCCTGATTGATTCTTTTAGCTAGATAACGCTAGATATTGCTAGGACGAATAGCCGCCGGAGCCTAACTTCGGCCGAAAGTAGCATGTAGATGAAATGATGATCTGCTGTGTAGAGGCTTGGATATGTGGTAGATGAGATCTGTACGAGTCGAATGGCGGAAGTTTCATGCAATTTCGTGGTCTGAGCGAGGAGAAAACGGCCTCCGACGAGGCGCCGGCGAAACAGAGCCGGCGCCGGTCGTCTTCCCCGGCAGCTCTGTTGACCAGTCAACGAAAGTTGACTGGTCAACGCCTACGTGGCGCTGACGTGGCGCCCACGTGGTAGCCACGTCAGCCGTTCGGTTGCAACGGAAAAAACAAACTTGATCCAACGGTGGATAGTGTGCCACGTGTTGAGATCTCGCAATTTTCGGAAATAAAAATTACTTTCAGATAAATTGATCGGACGGTCGTGGTTCGATTAGGATTTTCAATCTGGACCGTCAGTTGCCAGCCCTAGATCAGGCCGTCAATCAATCACTACGTGGCGCAATCAGGGCCGCTCATTTGATTTGGGCGGGAATTGAAATTTGAGCGGGGGAGATAGAAACGACGTCGTTTTGGGCACGGGTCGCGCGGACCCGGGTCGGGCCGGACGCCCGTGGGCCGTGGGCCGGGTCACCCGACCCGGCCCGGATAACATTTTTTTTAAATAAAAAAAATCAGAAAATGATTTTAAAAAATAATAAAAAATCGAAAAATTTCAGAAAATCCTAAAAAATGATAGAAAATTCCAGAAAATTCCAAAAAAATGTGGAAAAATTAGGGAAAAATCCTAGACACTCTAGAAATCCCCAAAAATCGAGGATTGACCACAGACAATTGGTCAACCCTATTTTTGAGGTTTCTTATCCAATTTTCCAAGACTTGACGACATTACCCTTTAGGGGTAAGTCGCCTCTGTTTTGCATGCTAGATAAGGCCGATAATGCCAAGGTGAGAATTAGGGTCGATTAGACGACCAATTCTTAGATTTGGGTTTTCGAGTCCCGCCTCTTTTCTCAAAATGACGATTTTGCCCTTTAATGGGAAAATCGTCTTTCTTGTCTCAATCGAGTTCTAAAAAATTGCTTGAAGTTAGGGTTTGGGTCAGGTGGACGACCAACCCTAATATTTGAGATTTTCAATTCTCATCTTTGTTCAAAATGACGACTTTACCCCTCCAAGGGTAAAATCATTTTTAAATACCAGAAAAATCCTGGAAATTCCCGAAAAATAGGAAATGGATTGGATTGATGGCCAATCCTATTTCCTTGGTCTTTTGACTTCCCAATTAATCTAAAAATGACAGATTTACCCTTTTAAGGGTAAAATTTCCTCGAATCATTCAAAATTACGATTCTGCCCCTCATGGGCGAATCATGTCCAAATCACTCCTAAGCCTTGATTGATAATTCTCTAGGCTAATAGGGCCTTATTAGGGATGCCATGCTGTTTTCATGTGTTTTATCCGCATGTACTGGATCCTTGATTTGCGCACTTATTTCTATTGGTTGTGATTGATATGATAGTAATTCCTATCTGCATGAACTCCTAAACTTAGGATCTGTACCCCACTCGTTTGTATGAAATCCTAGGATTAGATAAACCATTCAGCTTAGGTACCGAAAGGGCGTCAACTCTGACAGTTGGCGTAACTAAGTCCCCGAACCCACTTCTCTGGTTTCCGCAGAATCGAATAGATCACTCCCAACTATTCGATAGGGTTTTCCGATCGTACCCTCCATGAAACGATTGGTGGCGACTCCTTGGCATGTACACTCATCACATGTCACTAGACCACACTGAAGGTCGACCACGTATATCCAGCAGTTGCGATTTGGGTAATGGACCTTGGGAGAGGCCCGCGTCCGATCCAACCAGCGATCGGGCGGCCCATTAGCCCGCTCCCGCCTCCGAGCCTCCGGGAGAGGGTCGCGACAACGCTCAACCAAGGAAAAGGTTGTTCATCAACTATGATAAATTGAGCAAGCTTTTGCCTACAATGATCTTGATTAAACGTCCAAGCCGATAAGACACTTTCAGTACCAGGATCTCCCCCTGCCTTGCCATCCATGCCTACATTACAGTGTGTAAAGAACTTTTGTCTCTTATCTACATTGCGAGGAAACTTCTTGCACGTCTTTGTCGCGACCCGCCCTCGATTTTTCTTTCGATTGACGGGCGAATGGATTACCGATCGGGCCCTCCCACTCTGTGATGTGGATCGCAGACTTTCTCGACGCGGGCCGTCCCATGCCCATACCAAATCGCGACGGGAGTTAATTTTTACGATTTCTCGACTGTAAGAGTCGATCGCTTCCGACCTTTGTGTGGTCGTGGTGGCATGTGCAACGTGTGCATGCATTTGGAGTCGCCACCGGTCCTTCTTGGAAGGTGGACCGAAAACCTCACTAATCGATTGGGAGAGATCGATCAGTTCAGTGGAACCAGAGATTTTGGGTTCGGGGACTTGGTTACGTTGATGTAATTACCAACGCCCTTTCGGTACCTAACATGAGTGATTTTCCTAATTAAGATTTCATGCAGGCGCAATTTTGGGGTGAGGTAAGTCTGATTTAGGGTTTCATGCAGATTGAAAGACTAGTCCTATCAATCACAATCAATTTAATGAAAACGCAATCAAGTGAATCATAAAGTGCATATGAAACACATCAAATCAGTATGGCATCCCTAGTATAGCCCTATTAGCTTAGAGAAGGGACATTTGAAGTACGGAAGGAGTTCGGGGATGATTTGAAGGCAATTTGCCCATGAAGGGCAAAATCGTCATTTAGAAAGATAAATGAGAATTTCGCGATAAGGGGCAAAATTATCATTTTGGAAAGGGATAGGAACCCAAGAGCATTAGAAAAAGGATTGACCAGTCGAAATGGACCATTTCCTATTTCCTGACATTTTTTGGAATGATCTTCCCATGAGGGGCGAAATCGTCATTTTGGGGAAAACAAAGGCAATTTACCCACGAGGGATAAAATTGTTATTTTTAAGGGATTAGGAACCCAAAGAGTCAGAAAAAGGATTGCCCATTTCCTATTTCCTGACATTTTTTGGAATGATCTTCCCATGAGGGGCAAAATCGTCATTTTGGGGAAACAAAGGCAATTTACCCATGAGGGGTAAAATTGTCATTTTTAAAGGATTAGGAACCCAAAGAGTCAGAAAAAGGATTGGCCAGTTGAATGTGCGCATTTCCTATTTTATGACATTTTTCAGATCTTTTAGTGATTTTCAAAGCAATTTACCCATGAGGGGTGGAATCGTCATTTTTCGGAGGGATTAGGAGCCCAAAGCATCGGATATAGGATTGGCCAGTTGAATGTGCCCATTTCCTATTTTCTGACATTTTAAAGAAATTTTCGAAATTTCTCCAATTTTTGGGAGACGATTTGCCTAAAGGGCAAAATTGTCATTTTTGGAAGGAGTCGGGTTTCAAAAGACCCAAAATAGGCCATGGCCAGTTGATTGTGGCCATTTCCTATTTTCTAGAATTTTTTTTTGGAAATTTTGGATTTTTTTTTTATTTTTCCCATTTTTACGATTTTTTTTATTTCTTTATTAAAATGATCTGAACCGGACCAAAAGACCCGGCCCGCGCCGTAGACGCCTGCCCCTGGGCCTTAAGGGCCCGACCTAGTCCAAGACCAAAAGACAAACTTGGGGGCTAGGCCCATTTTTATATCTTTTTTTAGTGTTTTTCCAAATGGGGCCCAACATTAACAAAATGGGCCCAGACTAAAATTTAAAACAACAAATTGGCCTGCAAAGTCTTCACATCCACCCGTCTTTCGTTAGTCAGACCGAATCTTATTCTATTCTGTTTTTCTTATATTCCGTTTTTATTTTTATTTTATTAATTCCATTTTGATTTTTTTGATTTGATTTTTTTTCTCTCTTATTTCCTTTCCTCTACATACTTCATCTTCTTCCCCACGATAACTTTTTTTTTTTACAGGGACGCCCTGGGGGATCATGGAGCTTCTCCAAGACCTCTGCGTATACCATCTTCGTCCACCGACTGTTGCCTCGAGTTACGACACCGAGCTACCTTCATCATCGGACAGTCAACGTCGGCCCCGTCGTGATCGTCGCCGACCACCACCATCGTCAACTATCGCCACCAAAGTTGCTCACATAAAAAATGTCTGTCGACTTGACGGACCGCCCCGGCACCATCGCGATCATCCATCAGACTGATCTATCTCCTGACCCATGTTTTTTCTTCTTTTTATTTTCCTTTTTTTTTGTCTTTTTGTTTCTCTTTTCTATCTTTTTTTCCTTCTGGGTCGTCTTCTTCCCAGATCTTCTTCTCAAGGGATGCAATGGGAACTTCACTTAGAGCTTCCACAAAGCTGGCTCCCCAAACCAAAGGCCAAGCTCCACCAAAAATCCACCATTTCAACACCAAACTTTCAGTCCAGATCTAGCCTAAGACCGGTCGAACCTACCTCGACCGAAGCTACGCCCAACGACGAGTCTGAGACTCTGACGACCAACGCACATAACGTTCACGAAATGACCATTCAAGACCGAAGAGAGTGCAAACGCTTACCTGACCCTTGCGCCAGCTTGTAAGCATCTAGATCGGGTCATGGAGCTCGAAGATGGTTCGGTCACTTAGGGCCGACTCGAGGTGTTTTTATGCAAGAAAATGCAAACAAAAGAGGGATTTGTGGTTAGTAAGTCCTTAGGAGAATGATGAACTAAGTTTCGCGAAGTAACTCAAAAAGACCGGAGGTCCACCATTGACGAACGTCCAAGAGCCCATTAACGGCACTTACGATTTTTTTTTTACGAAACTTCGTGCTGCTGAGTTCTGAAGACTCGTAAGATCTTTTCGAAGCTTGCCGACGCAATCCTTGGGCCTGGTTTATCCCTGTTTGTTCTGAAATGCCCTTGACAGGTTCGGACCTTCAAGCTTCCATGGCCGCCCAACAAGTTGCCGAGAGCCTTTCGTTCTCTTTTCTTTCGCTCAAAACCTCTCTTTGGACCCTCACGCTTGAGCGTTCACAGTGGGCTCACTCGCTCGCCCTCTGTGTCTCGCTCGAAAGGCCATGGCCGAGCTACCCACTCGGTTCTTCCCTCTCTCTCTCTCTCTCTCTCTCTCTCTCTCTCTCTCTCTCTCTCTCTCTCTCTCTCTCTCTCTCTCGGTTTGCTCTTCTTTTTCCCTGTGCTTTTCCTTTTTGAACTGAAGATCCCCCAACTCTTCTCCTCCTCTTCTGTGGAACTCCCCTCTCTTTTTTTTTTTTGAAACCGAGCCCCCCACAATCGCTCCTCCCTTTTGAAACTCTCCCTATCTCTAGCTCTCTTTCTCTCTCACGCTAGAACAACCTTCCTTCTCGATGGTCTCTCTACTTCTCTTTCATTTTTTTGCTTGATTTTCGATGGACACGCCGGCTCAGTTCATAGACTACTCAGCGAGCTCTTTTGTATCTCAGCTGCCAAGTCTCTACGTGGAAGAAGGGACGGGTGGACAAAGAAAAGGCAGTGGAAACTCTGGCCTCTTTCTCACTTCCTTCAGCTTTTCTCAAGTCTCTCCTACACTCTTTTTTTAGCTCTCCCTCCTATTTGAACAAGCACTCAGAGTTCTCTATTTTTTTCAAACTCTACTGTTTCTGGTCCAAGCTTCACACGAGAACAGGCGCGAAGACGAGAAAAAGGGAGCCGCATGGGGGAAGGTGGTGACGAGGAAGTTGTCAGATGGAGGTTGCCCGGTGGCCGCGACAAAGGACTGGAGAAGCCGGGCTTTGATGCCGGAACCCCACGAAGAAATCAAACCCCTCGGACGAGTGAACTTTGCCTCCAGCGCTCCTCGCCCCCGAGCTCCTTCTTTTCGTTTCTTTTTCTCTCTGTGGAATCCCCTTTTATATCTCTGAAGCGATCCCCTCCCAAAAAGAACCTCACGCTATCCCCATGCTCTGAAAAGGAATCCTGCCCTTCAGTCTTTAGTCGCCAACCCCATTTGCATTTTTTGTTGTCCTCTTGCTTTTTCTCCTTTTTGCACAGAAGATCACTGGAGATGCAGGCCTTTGAAGGAGGGTTGGACAATTTAACCATTTTTGGCGTTGATGTTTGCTGGAAAACCGGAAAGAGAAAGGAGTCGTTTCCCTATTCGTGGCTGCTGCATCAGTCCCTTTTTTTTTGCGTGAGAGAGCCGTTTCGTTCCCTTTCTGCAGACCCGCATCTGCTGGGTCGGGTCGAGTCCGACCGGGCGAATCCAGTTTTGACAAATCGATCAAATCGGGGCCCAATTCGACTATATTTTGCAAAATTAAGGCCAAAATCGGATTGCCCAATATGTTCTTCATTGAAAACGCGGGTGTTTTCGTGGATTAGAAGCTTGGAAATTGACAAAAACCCTAAATTTTAGGATCCGGAAATGATTTCTTGACAATTCAATGCCCAAACGATCGAATCTGTCCAAAACAAGGCTACCAATGGATTCGGGACGACGAAAACTATAGGGTAGAAGTGTTTGATTTTTAAGAGTGTTCCTAGAGAGGATTTAATTTTGATATTCGTGAAATCGAGAGACTAAATTGAAAGAAAATTATGCAATTAAGCCCATTGAGTCATAATTCATCAAATTAGAGGATAAATTGACCCTATCGCACTTCAAGGCTTTAGATATCGATGTCATGGATTATTGAAGGTAAGAATTGAAATTTAAAGAACTCAAAAAGAAATTTTTATGCTCGATTCGGGTTTATGATCATGAAGGAACATAGTGACCCAAGTCGAATTTTGGGATTTAAAAAGACCAACTTGAAGAGAAAATTAAAATAAGATTGTTGACTGTTTTTGTGCATTTTTGTAACCACGAATGGTATTTTTGTGATTTTTTGGGTATTTTCATATTTAACTAAATTCGAAAAAAATATTAAAAATTGCGAAAAATATTTTTTGTTCAAAATTGGTTCCCAAGGCTAGGTCAAGGCTTCCAAAGTTGATTTTACAATTTTATAACTTTTTCTGTTATTTTTAATTAATTTTGGAAATAAAATCGACATAAATGATGATTAAAAATCAGGTGTCAACAGTCTTCAAGTGCTTCCACATCGAAGAAGTACCGTTAGAAATAGTATACTTTAATTCAGCCCCACAATGAATACACCTCACTTATTTACTTTTCCAGTCACCTCATCTATCATTTTCACAAAATGATTCAAGCAATCAGACGTATGGTTCTTATCAATAGGAGGACGACGAGAATCAGGTACCTTGTTTGTCGCACTCACAACGGTCGGGGGTGGCTCTTCTTCATATTTTGAATGGAAGTCCATGTATCAGTCGTGAGTGCAATCCTAGAATTAAGCTTACCAAAGTAGGTCTTCAAACAAGTTCTTTCACTAAGATACAACTTCATGCAATCTCTAGCCACTGTAAATCGTGATATATGCTTGAAGAGAGGTTGTAACTCACTGACATACTCACGAAATCCAACACGCTTGTTGACACCTGATTTTTGACCAAGTCTTTTTCAGTTTTATTTTTTTTTTTTTGAAAAATCACAAAAAAATTCATAAAAAGTCAAAAAATTACAAAATCAACTTTGGTGGCCTTGGCCAAGCCCAAGGAACCATTCTTGACAAAAAAAATAATTTTTCACATTTTTCATATTTTTTTAGTATTTTTAGAAAATAGGAAAATACTAGAAAAATCAACAAAAATAGAATTTGAGGTCACAAAAATACAGGAAAATAGTTAATATTTTTCTTTTAAATACCTTGTCATTTTGACCTCATCATGAGTCGAAATTCAAGTTTAATTTTGTGTGTTTCTTTGTAACACACAGGGTTAAATTTGTCAAAAAATATGTTTTGAGTCTTTTTATTTGCAAACTTTTGCATTTTCCAAGTGTTGACATTCATTTTGATTGCCTGACATTTCAATTTGGTTCAATTGTGCATTGATTTGATCAATTTTGGCCTTAGGGACCTAATGGCATAAAAATCTTTTCATTTTAGTCCCTATTATGCCAATTCCGAAATTAAACTTTTCTGAGGGACACCCATAGAATCCCAATACTTCCTCCATATAGTATTCGATCCCCTGAATCTAATAGCGGGCTCAATTAAGGTCAATTTGCCCATTAGGACCCTCAATTTGACAAAAATCAAATTCGGATCCTACTCCACATTTGGGGTTTTCAATCAATTGAAAAGGAAATTGTCACGAAAATCACATTTCTAGGTGGAGTCTGTGCCATAGAGTCTAATTTTCATGTCAATTTTGTGATATTGGTACATCAGGACGTCCAATTTGAACAGAAAATTTAGAACCGGGTCAATTGGGTCGGGTTGACCGACCCAGTCAACCCGGTTGACCAAACCAATAGAGCAAAAACGCTCTATGCTTGTTGGATCTTGGAGGAGGACGTCGCGCAGGATGGAGGTGGTTCGCGCAAAAACAAACAGAGGAAGGGAAGAGACGATCAGTTGAGAAGTCAGTTGAGGGGAAATCAGTTGGAGGAGGGGCGTTCGCCAAAACGGACGCGAGCAAGGACCAAGAACGTCCAACAAAAAGGAGGCTGCTTCTTCGCGCAAGAGGGAGAGAAAAAAGTGCTCGCAGAGAGAGGGAGCGGGCAAAGATAGAGTGAAAAGGAGGGAGAGGAGACGCGAGAGGAGGAGCTCGTGACAGAGAGAGAAAGAGGAAGAGAGATACAGAGCGAGAGAGAGCGCGCGCGTGGCCATTGGAGCTTGGAACCCGAGCAGTTCAAGCTCGGATTCCCTGCGATTTAGACGACGACAACTGACGTCATCGCTCACACTAGCTTCGTCTCAGCCCGGAGAAGGCATCAGACCAAGCCATACTCGAAGACGCTTTTGAAACAGGTGAGGAACATTTTCGAGCTTGACCTCGGCCTCTAATGGCGATTCATGATTTAGTTGACCATTGCGTGTGTTTTCGGTCTTAACTCGTTCCTTGAACTCTACTGATCTTCGCTTCGTTTCATTTTCATTTGTTCGACGCATAAAACCACTGAGTCAACCCCGACTTTGACCAACCGGCCATGAATGCTATAACTCGTTCTAGGTTGAACCGAGCCCTCGTGATGGCCAGGTAAGTCTCCTCAACCCACGGTGATGCTTCCTGATTGATTCTTTTAGCTAGATAACGCTAGATATTGCTAGGACGAATAGCCGCCGGAGCCTAACTTCGGCCGAAAGTAGCATGTAGATGAAATGATGATCTGCTGTGTAGAGGCTTGGATATGTGGTAGATGAGATCTGTACGAGTCGAATGGCGGAAGTTTCATGCAATTTCGTGGTCTGAGCGAGGAGAAAACGGCCTCCGACGAGGCGCCGGCGAAACAGAGCCGGCGCCGGTCGTCTTCCCCGGCAGCTCTGTTGACCAGTCAACGAAAGTTGACTGGTCAACGCCTACGTGGCGCTGACGTGGCGCCCACGTGGCAGCCACGTCAGCCGTTCGGTTGCAACGGAAAAAACAAACTTGATCCAACGGTGGATAGTGTGCCACGTGTTGAGATCTCGCAATTTTCGGAAATAAAAATTACTTTCAGATAAATTGATCGGACGGTCGTGGTTCGATTAGGATTTTCAATCTGGACCGTCAGTTGCCAGCCCTAGATCAGGCCGTCAATCAATCACTACGTGGCGCAATCAGGGCCGCTCATTTGATTTGGGCGGGAATTGAAATTTGAGCGGGGGAGATAGAAACGACGTCGTTTTGGGCACGGGTCGCGCGGACCCGGGTCGGGCCGGACGCCCGTGGGCCGTGGGCCGGGTCACCCGACCCGGCCCGGATAACATTTTTTTTAAATAAAAAAAATCAGAAAATGATTTTAAAAAATAATAAAAAATCGAAAAATTTCAGAAAATCCTAAAAAATGATAGAAAATTCCAGAAAATTCCAAAAAAATGTGGAAAAATTAGGGAAAAATCCTAGACACTCTAGAAATCCCCAAAAATCGAGGATTGACCACAGACAATTGGTCAACCCTATTTTTGAGGTTTCTTATCCAATTTTCCAAGACTTGACGACATTACCCTTTAGGGGTAAGTCGCCTCTGTTTTGCATGCTAGATAAGGCCGATAATGCCAAGGTGAGAATTAGGGTCGATTAGACGACCAATTCTTAGATTTGGGTTTTCGAGTCCCGCCTCTTTTCTCAAAATGACGATTTTGCCCTTTAATGGGAAAATCGTCTTTCTTGTCTCAATCGAGTTCTAAAAAATTGCTTGAAGTTAGGGTTTGGGTCAGGTGGACGACCAACCCTAATATTTGAGATTTTCAATTCTCATCTTTGTTCAAAATGACGACTTTACCCCTCCAAGGGTAAAATCATTTTTAAATACCAGAAAAATCCTGGAAATTCCCGAAAAATAGGAAATGGATTGGATTGATGGCCAATCCTATTTCCTTGGTCTTTTGACTTCCCAATTAATCTAAAAATGACAGATTTACCCTTTTAAGGGTAAAATTTCCTCGAATCATTCAAAATTACGATTCTGCCCCTCATGGGCGAATCATGTCCAAATCACTCCTAAGCCTTGATTGATAATTCTCTAGGCTAATAGGGCCTTATTAGGGATGCCATGCTGTTTTCATGTGTTTTATCCGCATGTACTGGATCCTTGATTTGCGCACTTATTTCTATTGGTTGTGATTGATATGATAGTAATTCCTATCTGCATGAACTCCTAAACTTAGGATCTGTACCCCACTCGTTTGTATGAAATCCTAGGATTAGATAAACCATTCAGCTTAGGTACCGAAAGGGCGTCAACTCTGACAGTTGGCGTAACTAAGTCCCCGAACCCACTTCTCTGGTTTCCGCAGAATCGAATAGATCACTCCCAACTATTCGATAGGGTTTTCCGATCGTACCCTCCATGAAACGATTGGTGGCGACTCCTTGGCATGTACACTCATCACATGTCACTAGACCACACTGAAGGTCGACCACGTATATCCAGCAGTTGCGATTTGGGTAATGGACCTTGGGAGAGGCCCGCGTCCGATCCAACCAGCGATCGGGCGGCCCATTAGCCCGCTCCCCGCCTCCGAGCCTCCGGGAGAGGGTCGCGACAACGCTCAACCAAGGAAAAGGTTGTTCATCAACTATGATAAATTGAGCAAGCTTTTGCCTACAATGATCTTGATTAAACGTCCAAGCCGATAAGACACTTTCAGTACCAGGATCTCCCCCTGCCTTGCCATCCATGCCTACATTACAGTGTGTAAAGAACTTTTGTCTCTTATCTACATTGCGAGGAAACTTCTTGCACGTCTTTGTCGCGACCCGCCCTCGATTTTTCTTTCGATTGACGGGCGAATGGATTACCGATCGGGCCCTCCCACTCTGTGATGTGGATCGCAGACTTTCTCGACGCGGGCCGTCCCATGCCCATACCAAATCGCGACGGGAGTTAATTTTTACGATTTCTCGACTGTAAGAGTCGATCGCTTCCGACCTTTGTGTGGTCGTGGTGGCATGTGCAACGTGTGCATGCATTTGGAGTCGCCACCGGTCCTTCTTGGAAGGTGGACCGAAAACCTCACTAATCGATTGGGAGAGATCGATCAGTTCAGTGGAACCAGAGATTTTGGGTTCGGGGACTTGGTTACGTTGATGTAATTACCAACGCCCTTTCGGTACCTAACATGAGTGATTTTCCTAATTAAGATTTCATGCAGGCGCAATTTTGGGGTGAGGTAAGTCTGATTTAGGGTTTCATGCAGATTGAAAGACTAGTCCTATCAATCACAATCAATTTAATGAAAACGCAATCAAGTGAATCATAAAGTGCATATGAAACACATCAAATCAGTATGGCATCCCTAGTATAGCCCTATTAGCTTAGAGAAGGGACATTTGAAGTACGGAAGGAGTTCGGGGATGATTTGAAGGCAATTTGCCCATGAAGGGCAAAATCGTCATTTAGAAAGATAAATGAGAATTTCGCGATAAGGGGCAAAATTATCATTTTGGAAAGGGATAGGAACCCAAGAGCATTAGAAAAAGGATTGACCAGTCGAAATGGACCATTTCCTATTTCCTGACATTTTTTGGAATGATCTTCCCATGAGGGGCGAAATCGTCATTTTGGGGAAAACAAAGGCAATTTACCCACGAGGGATAAAATTGTTATTTTTAAGGGATTAGGAACCCAAAGAGTCAGAAAAAGGATTGCCCATTTCCTATTTCCTGACATTTTTTGGAATGATCTTCCCATGAGGGGCAAAATCGTCATTTTGGGGAAACAAAGGCAATTTACCCATGAGGGGTAAAATTGTCATTTTTAAAGGATTAGGAACCCAAAGAGTCAGAAAAAGGATTGGCCAGTTGAATGTGCGCATTTCCTATTTTATGACATTTTTCAGATCTTTTAGTGATTTTCAAAGCAATTTACCCATGAGGGGTGGAATCGTCATTTTTCGGAGGGATTAGGAGCCCAAAGCATCGGATATAGGATTGGCCAGTTGAATGTGCCCATTTCCTATTTTCTGACATTTTAAAGAAATTTTCGAAATTTCTCCAATTTTTGGGAGACGATTTGCCTAAAGGGCAAAATTGTCATTTTTGGAAGGAGTCGGGTTTCAAAAGACCCAAAATAGGCCATGGCCAGTTGATTGTGGCCATTTCCTATTTTCTAGAATTTTTTTTTGGAAATTTTGGATTTTTTTTTTATTTTTCCCATTTTTACGATTTTTTTTATTTCTTTATTAAAATGATCTGAACCGGACCAAAAGACCCGGCCCGCGCCGTAGACGCCTGCCCCTGGGCCTTAAGGGCCCGACCTAGTCCAAGACCAAAAGACAAACTTGGGGGCTAGGCCCATTTTTATATCTTTTTTTAGTGTTTTTCCAAATGGGGCCCAACATTAACAAAATGGGCCCAGACTAAAATTTAAAACAACAAATTGGCCTGCAAAGTCTTCACATCCACCCGTCTTTCGTTAGTCAGACCGAATCTTATTCTATTCTGTTTTTCTTATATTCCGTTTTTATTTTTATTTTATTAATTCCATTTTGATTTTTTTGATTTGATTTTTTTTCTCTCTTATTTCCTTTCCTCTACATACTTCATCTTCTTCCCCACGATAACTTTTTTTTTTTACAGGGACGCCCTGGGGGATCATGGAGCTTCTCCAAGACCTCTGCGTATACCATCTTCGTCCACCGACTGTTGCCTCGAGTTACGACACCGAGCTACCTTCATCATCGGACAGTCAACGTCGGCCCCGTCGTGATCGTCGCCGACCACCACCATCGTCAACTATCGCCACCAAAGTTGCTCACATAAAAAATGTCTGTCGACTTGACGGACCGCCCCGGCACCATCGCGATCATCCATCAGACTGATCTATCTCCTGACCCATGTTTTTTCTTCTTTTTATTTTCCTTTTTTTTGTCTTTTTGTTTCTCTTTTCTATCTTTTTTTCCTTCTGGGTCGTCTTCTTCCCAGATCTTCTTCTCAAGGGATGCAATGGGAACTTCACTTAGAGCTTCCACAAAGCTGGCTCCCCAAACCAAAGGCCAAGCTCCACCAAAAATCCACCATTTCAACACCAAACTTTCAGTCCAGATCTAGCCTAAGACCGGTCGAACCTACCTCGACCGAAGCTACGCCCAACGACGAGTCTGAGACTCTGACGACCAACGCACATAACGTTCACGAAATGACCATTCAAGACCGAAGAGAGTGCAAACGCTTACCTGACCCTTGCGCCAGCTTGTAAGCATCTAGATCGGGTCATGGAGCTCGAAGATGGTTCGGTCACTTAGGGCCGACTCGAGGTGTTTTTATGCAAGAAAATGCAAACAAAAGAGGGATTTGTGGTTAGTAAGTCCTTAGGAGAATGATGAACTAAGTTTCGCGAAGTAACTCAAAAAGACCGGAGGTCCACCATTGACGAACGTCCAAGAGCCCATTAACGGCACTTACGATTTTTTTTTTACGAAACTTCGTGCTGCTGAGTTCTGAAGACTCGTAAGATCTTTTCGAAGCTTGCCGACGCAATCCTTGGGCCTGGTTTATCCCTGTTTGTTCTGAAATGCCCTTGACAGGTTCGGACCTTCAAGCTTCCATGGCCGCCCAACAAGTTGCCGAGAGCCTTTCGTTCTCTTTTCTTTCGCTCAAAACCTCTCTTTGGACCCTCACGCTTGAGCGTTCACAGTGGGCTCACTCGCTCGCCCTCTGTGTCTCGCTCGAAAGGCCATGGCCGAGCTACCCACTCGGTTCTTCCCTCTCTCTCTCTCTCTCTCTCTCTCTCTCTCTCTCTCTCTCTCTCTCTCTCTCTCTCTCTCTCTCTCTCGGTTTGCTCTTCTTTTTCCCTGTGCTTTTCCTTTTTGAACTGAAGATCCCCCAACTCTTCTCCTCCTCTTCTGTGGAACTCCCCTCTCTTTTTTTTTTTTGAAACCGAGCCCCCCACAATCGCTCCTCCCTTTTGAAACTCTCCCTATCTCTAGCTCTCTTTCTCTCTCACGCTAGAACAACCTTCCTTCTCGATGGTCTCTCTACTTCTCTTTCATTTTTTTGCTTGATTTTCGATGGACACGCCGGCTCAGTTCATAGACTACTCAGCGAGCTCTTTTGTATCTCAGCTGCCAAGTCTCTACGTGGAAGAAGGGACGGGTGGACAAAGAAAAGGCAGTGGAAACTCTGGCCTCTTTCTCACTTCCTTCAGCTTTTCTCAAGTCTCTCCTACACTCTTTTTTTAGCTCTCCCTCCTATTTGAACAAGCACTCAGAGTTCTCTATTTTTTTCAAACTCTACTGTTTCTGGTCCAAGCTTCACACGAGAACAGGCGCGAAGACGAGAAAAAGGGAGCCGCATGGGGGAAGGTGGTGACGAGGAAGTTGTCAGATGGAGGTTGCCCGGTGGCCGCGACAAAGGACTGGAGAAGCCGGGCTTTGATGCCGGAACCCCACGAAGAAATCAAACCCCTCGGACGAGTGAACTTTGCCTCCAGCGCTCCTCGCCCCCGAGCTCCTTCTTTTCGTTTCTTTTTCTCTCTGTGGAATCCCCTTTTATATCTCTGAAGCGATCCCCTCCCAAAAAGAACCTCACGCTATCCCCATGCTCTGAAAAGGAATCCTGCCCTTCAGTCTTTAGTCGCCAACCCCATTTGCATTTTTTGTTGTCCTCTTGCTTTTTCTCCTTTTTGCACAGAAGATCACTGGAGATGCAGGCCTTTGAAGGAGGGTTGGACAATTTAACCATTTTTGGCGTTGATGTTTGCTGGAAAACCGGAAAGAGAAAGGAGTCGTTTCCCTATTCGTGGCTGCTGCATCAGTCCCTTTTTTTTTGCGTGAGAGAGCCGTTTCGTTCCCTTTCTGCAGACCCGCATCTGCTGGGTCGGGTCGAGTCCGACCGGGCGAATCCAGTTTTGACAAATCGATCAAATCGGGGCCCAATTCGACTATATTTTGCAAAATTAAGGCCAAAATCGGATTGCCCAATATGTTCTTCATTGAAAACGCGGGTGTTTTCGTGGATTAGAAGCTTGGAAATTGACAAAAACCCTAAATTTTAGGATCCGGAAATGATTTCTTGACAATTCAATGCCCAAACGATCGAATCTGTCCAAAACAAGGCTACCAATGGATTCGGGACGACGAAAACTATAGGGTAGAAGTGTTTGATTTTTAAGAGTGTTCCTAGAGAGGATTTAATTTTGATATTCGTGAAATCGAGAGACTAAATTGAAAGAAAATTATGCAATTAAGCCCATTGAGTCATAATTCATCAAATTAGAGGATAAATTGACCCTATCGCACTTCAAGGCTTTAGATATCGATGTCATGGATTATTGAAGGTAAGAATTGAAATTTAAAGAACTCAAAAAGAAATTTTTATGCTCGATTCGGGTTTATGATCATGAAGGAACATAGTGACCCAAGTCGAATTTTGGGATTTAAAAAGACCAACTTGAAGAGAAAATTAAAATAAGATTGTTGACTGTTTTTGTGCATTTTTGTAACCACGAATGGTATTTTTGTGATTTTTTGGGTATTTTCATATTTAACTAAATTCGAAAAAAATATTAAAAATTGCGAAAAATATTTTTTGTTCAAAATTGGTTCCCAAGGCTAGGTCAAGGCTTCCAAAGTTGATTTTACAATTTTATAACTTTTTCTGTTATTTTTAATTAATTTTGGAAATAAAATCGACATAAATGATGATTAAAAATCAGGTGTCAACAGTCTTCAAGTGCTTCCACATCGAAGAAGTACCGTTAGAAATAGTATACTTTAATTCAGCCCCACAATGAATACACCTCACTTATTTACTTTTCCAGTCACCTCATCTATCATTTTCACAAAATGATTCAAGCAATCAGACGTATGGTTCTTATCAATAGGAGGACGACGAGAATCAGGTACCTTGTTTGTCGCACTCACAACGGTCGGGGGTGGCTCTTCTTCATATTCATTTTTCGAAAATACCAAGTCCATGTTCGGAGTCATCTCCTCACCCTCCACCTCCATTGACAAGTTATCTTGATACATCACCTTCACAATCACAATAACAAAAAAAATAGCTTACATCAAAAATCATGTCTATAGAGATGAAGCAAAATGGTCCATAGTGAAGAGCACATTGTGATAGCACATTGAATGAGAAAAAAAAATTTAAAAGAATGAAAGCATTATCTGTATTCAGCTCTGCATAGTCAACAAGCTGTCTAAATCAGATTTACATAAACATTAAGCTTTTCATCAAAAACAAATAAAGGCTAACCAACTGAGACCACTAAGGTTGAATGACATCATGAGAAAGCAACTACTGTTTGGACTCGCACAGTTAACTGCAAAATTTTTCCAGAAGTGAGACTTATTAATCTATTCCGGTGACTATGAGTTCGACTCGTTGCCGGAATATGCACTCTTGAGTCTTGACAATTGATTGGTGATTACAAACTAAGGGCACTCATGGACAAATCGAGAAAAACAAAACTCAGAGAACATATTATGCCATGGACGTGCATTAAAAAGAAAAAATTAAGCAGATTACTCACAAAATTAGAAGTGAAAGAAAGATTCTCGGCGATGCGTTTAGTATATTCCTATAATTGTAATGCCCTTTTTCACCGGCTTGCAATGTAATGTGCTATCAGTCAGCCTTGCCCGTGAAGGTATGAACTATGAATGAAAAGTTAAAAACATATGCGTTTGACCCAGTAAATCCTTTTCTAAAAATCTAACCTCGGTGAACTTAGATGTGAAGGAGTGAGGAAGGAAGAAGAGGAAGTCCTGCGACTCTTGCCTGTCAAAATAAAACCAATTAGTCCTTCATAGAGACAAGAAATTAGGGCTAGAAATTAACTAATATACCCACCTTTGACAGATCTCACTCGAACAATCAGATTTGGCAAGCAGGAAGGCGTCGGCACTCGGCAAAAAGAGGAAATTGGGGACGCCGTGTGGGTGGAGAGTCGAGACTGCACAGTGCACACTACCCAATTTCACTCTCTGTCAGCTTAGCAAGAAATTGCTGAGAAGGGAGGGAGGACAAACAAATAGTGGAAAGGAAAGAAGCACGCATGAAGGATTCGAGCCCGAGCATGGAGCCAATCGGGAAAAACTGCCAAAACCTAATAAAGCTCATAGGGAACTTCTTACCTCTGCTTCTTTGCGCTAAAGTCATGGAATTGGAGGCGATTGATACTTGACGACGAGGAAAGAGCCGTCGAAGAGCTGGGGAGAGAGCGAAGTGGCGGAGACCAGTGGACGGTGTGAAACTCGATGGTGAAGCCGATGGACGCCTTCGGAGGCGGCGCCTAGTGGACGGTGAGGCTCGAGGGAGCAGAGCGTCGAAGTCCAAGGCAAGGATGACCGCTCGACTCGAGGGTGTGGGAGATCGACGATGGCCACATCACAACAAAGGATCGGTTGGGTCGAGACTCGAGACTCTCGAGTCGAGAGAAAGAAAGCGAAAGAGACGGGAACAGAATAGAAAGTTAGAAACTTTGAAGTGAGAAAGGAAAATTAGGGTTTTTTGTGTGTGTTACACTGGTTCCGGTTCCGGTTCCGGTTCGATTCTAGGGTAGAACCTGGAACCGGAACCGGAACCGGAACCGGCGGTTCCTATAAGTGGGGAACCGAGAACCGGACTCACATTTACCAGAACCGGGAACCGGACCGGGAACCGCAGGGTCGGTTCCTCGATTCCTGGTTCTACCCTAGACCCATGCTCACCCCTACCACTAACAAGCAACCTCAGAGTCAAATGCCAGTGCATTCATCGGTGGCACCAGAACCGGCAAAAAGGTTAAATTTTGTCAAACATTTGACCTTCAAAACCGTGAGCTACTCCTTGGTCCGAAACTTCAATTCTTGGGTCTTGACTTGAAAGTTCGTCATCAGGTCTCAGTTGCTGGAAGATGCTTCTTCAAGTTGGTAGATTTGGATTTGATGCTGTATTAACATACAGGCACAGTCAAAACTATGAACAGGATTATATATATATATATATCAAGCCACGATTGATTTACGTAGTCAAGCTTGATTGAAGTGAATGTACATACAAAATCAACCTTTGTCAAGCTGGTATTGATTTAAAAAAGAGTATCCACTTCAATATATTCAAGTTAAAATCAGATGACAGACCATGTTGAGTTGACTGAACTTTAGTCATATCTGTAAGAGATATTGCCCTTCAAGTCCTAAAACTTATCACGAAAGTGCAGTCAAGTCACGTCAGCACCATATAAGGCAGAGAAAAGAATAAAAAAATAATGTCATCATTTTCTTTTAGCAAAATTGGACTAAGCTAACGAAAGGACTCGATTGCATCAATTTGACAAGTTTTAGAACTTAATTTCACTTTTTGCAAGTTTAGAACTCAATTGCACTATTGTGATAAGTTTTAGGACTCTTAGTTCACTTATCCCTATATGTAATTACCCCTTGCTCACAAATGGAATTTGTGAACGTATCTTGTGGGCTTTGTCCCCAGCTTATGGCTTCCAGCACGAAATCAAAGTCAAGAACACCAAATCTGAAAAGGGTGGCCTCTTCCTTCATGTTTATGATGCATGTTTTTTTATTCAAAATGGGAAAATGATATAAATAGTCTATAAACTTTGATCAAATGTGCAATGCGATTCATGAATTTTTAATTTATCTAATGTGGTCCCTGAACTGTAGTTCAATGTGCATTGAAGTCCCCTGAACTTTTAATTTATTCAATTTGCTCCCCTAATTTTTGGTACATTTTCATAGAGTCCAGTTACTAATTTGAACATGTACAAAAAAAATTAGGGACTACATTAAACAAATTAAAAGTTCAAGTACCACAGTGCACATTAGTCTAAACAGGAACCAAGCGAACAATTTATAATGATGCTGAAGCGCGGTAGAAAATAAGGCTAAACAGAATAATCGAAGCGATAAACGAGGAACTACCGTTCACTCAAGTGTGATTTTATCAAACACTACAAAAAAACAGCTATTTAGCCACGAAACATTAGCGACGAGATATTTTCGTCGAAAATTTGTGACGAAAATAGGGACGAAAATAAAGTTCGTCGCTATTTACGACGAAAATAGTGACAAACAAAATCATCACTAATTTTGCGACGACTTTTACGACGACATTAAATTCGTAGCTACTTAGCGACAAAATTAGCAACGACCACATGATTCGTGGCTAATTTAGCAACGAAAAATAAATGTCGTTGCTAATTTGCGACATATTTGGCGACGAAAAAATTTTCGTTGCTAAATTAGCGACGAATAAATACTTTCGTCGCTAGAAACTACTTTTTCATTTAAATTTTTTATTTGTTTTTCGCTAATTTAGTGACGAACAATAGTGTTTGTCGCTAATTTAGCGACGGAACTTTAATTTCGTAGCTAACTGGAGACGAAATCAATATTTCGTCGACAAATTTGATTATCTTGTTTTTTATTTTTATTTTAATTTTTATTACATTTGGCGACGAAATATTACTTTCGTAGCTAAGTGGCGACGAATTTAATATTTCGTCGCCAATTTTATTATTCTGCTTTTTATTTTTATTTTTATTTTTATTACATTTGGAGACGAAATATTAAATTCGTCTCCACTTAGCTACGAAAGTAATATTTCGTCGCCAATCTTGATTACTCTGTTTTTTTATTTTTATTTTTATTTATATTACATTTGTTGATGAAATATTAAATTCGTCGCCACTTAGCTACGAAATTAATATTTCGTCGCCAATTTGATTATTCTGTTTTTTATTTTTATGTTAATCAATATTACATTTGGCGACGAAATATTAAATTCGTAGCTAAATAGCGACGACATCAATATTTCATCGCCAATCTTGATTGCTCTGTTTTTTATTTTTATTTTAATTTATATTGCATTTGGCGACGAAATATTAAATACGTCGCCAATTACCTACGAAATAAATATTTCGTCACCACTTTGATTATTCTATTTTTTATTTTTATTTTAATTTATATGAAATTTGGCGATGAAATATTAATTTCGTAACTAAATGGTGACAAAATTAATGCTTCGTCGCAAAATTTTATTATTTTAATTTTAATTTATATGACATTTGGTTACGAAACTTTAATTTCGTTGTCAAATTTCAAATAAATTAAAATAAAAATAAAAAACAGAAAAATAAAATTGGTCGATGAATTTCAAATAAAACATATAATAAGAACTTTAGCCGAACGTTGAGGATTGGCCGATGAGTTTCGTACTGGGTTGAAATAGTTTTTGGACTTTGCTCTCAATTACATTGCTACTATTGACCCTAATTACAAATAATTCTCTATTCTCAACTACTTTGCTCCCAATTACAAATAGTTTTTGGACTTTGCTACTACTGAGATATATAGAAAGCTTTCGATTCTAGCAAATCATTCCAAAATATTTTAACATTAGTATTAATTTAGATTATGTATTAATTTAAAAAAAATTTCCCCAAAAAATGCCGTTTTCCTTGTCGATTTTTCATTGGGTGAAGTGCTTGGTGGTCACGGGTTCCATTCCCAGCTTGCTGTATCTTTTTCATTTTTATTTTGCTTCTTTTTCCAATAAATCAATATACTCGAATTGATTGAAAAAGGGTTTTTTAGGGCACTTTGCTTTATTTTATGAATATTAAAGATTTATTGCCGCATATCTTATTTTAAATGTATATCTTTTATATACATTTGATATGTCTTACCAATCTTATTTTATGTTATGATAATCAAGATATACATAAAAAGCTTTTGATTATAGTAAATCAGTCCACTGTTAGATTACAAATGATATCATAATTTAAATTACAAATGATATCATAATTTTGTGATTTAGATTACGTGTTTTGTTCTTAAGATCATTGTACTTTACTATTTACAAAGTTCGGAAATTACAATGATGATTATTATTTTTTAGACTTTTTCATTATTTATGTGTAATCATTATTATGGCGACATATGATATTGTTGTTGTCATTGTTATTATTGTTTTTGATGTTATTATTATCATTATTATTGTTGTTAGTTTTGTTGTTATTATTATCATTATTATTGTTGTTAGCTTTGTTGTTAATGTCGCGAAATTACATATGACACATAAAGTTGCTAATTTCGTCACTAATTGTCGACAAAATCATGATTTTATCGCTAATTTGATAGAAATAAAAATGAAAAAGGAAACATTTTAGCGAGAAATTAGCGTTTTCGGTCTGGTCCTGAAAAATAGCATTTTGTCGCCAATTAGTGACCAAATATCATATTTCGTCACTAAATCAAAATGTCAACGAAATTATAAAATGAAAATATAAATTAGCGACGAAAGTAACTTTCGTTACCAATTAGTGACGAAATATAATATTTCGTCAGTAAATCAAAATGTCAACAAAATTAAAAAGTGAAAATATAAATTAGCGACGAAAATGTAAGTTTCGTCGCTAATTTGTTTCCCCGCGCTTTCGAAATTTCGTCCCCGCTCTCTGTTTTTTTATTTTTATTTTAATTTATATTACATTTGGTGACGAAATATTAATTTCGTAGCGAAATAGCGACGAAATTAATATTTCATCGCCAAATTTATTATTCTGTTTTTTGTTTTTATTTTAATTTATTTGACATTTGGCGACGAAAATTTATATTTCGTCGCTAATTAGTGACGAATTAATTTTTTCGTGGCTAATTAGTGACGAAATGTAAGTTTCGTCGCCAATTTGCCCTTTCCCGCTCTTGCTTGCGTTGAATTTTTCCCTTCTGCTTTATAAAGCTCCCCCGCCCCTTCCATCATTCCACTTGCCAGCTCCCTCTCTCTCCTCCCCTCCCTACTCCCTCGCTCCCTCACTGACGATGGGAGCTTCCCGCTCCTCCGAAATCTCGGTACTCTCTCTCTCTCTCTCTCTCTCTCTCTCTCTCTCTCTCTCCTGGAGTGGCATTCTTCTTGTTGTTTTTTTGTGTCAGGGAATGGGGACGGGAAGGAGAGCTCGGTTGGCAAAGCTTCACCGAGTACAACTTCGACCAGTTGATGGCTGCCATGGGCAGTGTCTCGCCCGACAACATCGTCTCCGAGCACGGGCTGGCAAAGCGTCACCGAGTACACCTTCCCATGAGGCTCGTGGACGGGCAAAGCTTCACGAAGGGAATGTGAGATCCATCGTGCTTGACAACGGCCTCTGCCATTATCTGTTTTACCGATGCAAAAAATTGAGCTAAAACATCGACCTTTTTTTGCCATGGTTACTGTTTGTGCAAAATAATTTAGCGACGAAAAATTTCGTGACAAAATTTGTGGCCAAATAAATTAGTGACAAAAATAAATTATACGTCCCCAATGAGCAAAATCGATAAAAATAAAAATAAAAATTGCGACGAACTTTAATCTTCGTCGCAATTGGCGACGAAAATTAAAGTTCGTCGCAATTTTTTAATAACAAAAATATATTCATTTTAGCGACGAAAATTAATTTCGTCGCTAATTAGCAACAAACATTATTAAAAACAAAACATAAATTCATTTCAGCGACGGACATTAAATTTCGTCGCTAATTAGCGACGAAATTAATTCTCGTAGCTTTCTCGTCGCTAATTGGCGACGAAACAGTAATTCGTCGCTAAATCTCCGTTAATTAGTTCCGTTAATTTTAGCGACGAAACACTATTTCGTCGCTAAAATTAGCGACGAAAGTCACCCTTCGTAGCTAATTCCGGCAATGAATAGCAATGAAAATAGCGACGAATTTAGCCACGAAATTGTTTCGTCACTAATTTCGTAGCTAATTCGCGACGAATGTTTATTTTTTCGTCACTAAATTTGGCGACGAAATTTTTTTCGTCGCTATTTTTCATCGTAAATTCTTTTAGCGACGAATTTTGGCAAAATTTCGTCGCTATTTTGCGTCTCTAAAAGGCTGTTTTTTTGTAGTGAAAATCAATGAAAATATCAATGTTTGTCATAAACTACTCTTCCACGAACCCTAAACATCTTTATATAAGATGCTAAACCTAATTGACCTAAGAAACATAAAATTACAAAAACGCCACTAGAATTAATTAAAATACCTAAAAACATTAAAATTGCAAAAAATTCTTAAAGCAAAAAATACGTAATATTACGCAATCTTCGCAATATTACGGAGATCGCGAAAAATCATGCTGATGTTATTGGATTATTAGGATGATGCCGAAACACGATAGAAAGGCGGAAGAAGTTAATTGGGGAACCAATTAAAATACTGAGTTAATCGTGTTTCGGCATCATTTAGGAATTGCAAAAATGCCTAAAACATCAGTATTCTACAAACATCAGTATTCTTATTTTCGAAGAAAAAAAATCCATTAAAATTTAGAAAATTCCTGAAAATGTGGAAGAAGTATTCTTATAACCAATTAAAATACTGAGTTAATCCATTTGTTAATCGTGTGAACATAAAAAAAAAACAAATGGATTATTTTCCCTCGAAAATAAGAATACTGATGTTTGTAGAAAGGTGTACCAATTAAAACACTGAGTTAATCCTTTAAAATTGCAAAAATTCCTTATTTTCCTTCGAAAATAAGAATACGTAAGAACTTACTTGGGGCACCAATTAAAACACTGAGTTAATCGTGTTTCGGCAACATTTGCAATTCGCAATCTTCGCAATATTACGGAGATCGCGAGATTTATTTGCATCATTCTCCCCTGCTAGGAAAAAGATTTGTCCTCAAATCTGGTTCTTCGTCATTGACATCAATCTCCTCCCCGGCAACTTCATGACATCCAATTACAAAAACCCATCAATCCTGCTGCCATCTCTTGCTAAAATGCTGATGTTATCCTGACACTGTAATTGAGTCCTTCGAGCACAGTAACCCTTGTTCCTTTGATCCGAAGACTTCGGACGGAACCCTTCCAGGCTATAACATTTAGGAAAGTCCATTTCATTACATATTGCAAACTGTCCACACTTGTTATGGAGGTCAAATTCCTTAGCACGCTGTTCTTGTAGCACAACCCTCTCATTACTAGTCTCATCCCAGCCTAACTGCTCCTATGTTCCATTCCAAAGTATACGAAACATCAAGAGATGGGAGCTATTCATCGGCGTGTACATGTCCGTTGGGTGTTCAAAGCTTTGCCAGTATGAATTGCTGACATCACCATTAGCATCTACATTGGCCAAAAGAACACAATTTCTAGTGTCCATTAGAACAACTGTTGAGTTGTTGGGTACATGGGAAGAATTAACGCAACTAGCCCAAAATTTGCGATCATCCCCATCTAAAACCACAAAATTTCCATCACTGGAAATCGTCAAAACTCTAGATTCATCAGTAACATCCGCACTGTTCTCCTCGATTTTCAATACAATATTCTTAAATAAATAGGTCAGACACCCGACAAAGAAAACCTGATTGTTGTGCTGACCGTGCGTCAATTTCACCAATTGCTCCGGGTTGATGGTCTCATCGACCACCTCCGCGCCTCCATCGCCAACCTCTCCGCCCTTTGCCGACACGAAGGCTTCTACCGTCGCCCTTGGATTCGTATCCTCTTGTTCTCCATCCGATTTATCGGAGATTGGATTTTCATAGACCGGATCAGTATCAAAATTTGGATTTTCATAACAAATTGAATATTTATCAAAATTTAGATCTTGATCAAAGATCAGATTTTCATCAACGATCAGATATTCATCGACGATCGGATTTTCATTGACGATCGGATTATCATCGACGAATCGCCTTTTCTGCCCCCGCGCAAGTCGTCGCCCCAAATCCTGGATTCGCCTTTTCTGTGCCCGCGCAAGTTTCAAGTCCTGGTTTCGTCTCCGCAACTCTTCGTTTTCTATGGCTCGCAAGTCTCTCATATGCGACTGTTCATCTGCATCAGGAACGATGTCTGTCATAAACTGCTCTTCCATGAACCCTAAACATCTTTATATAAGATGCTAAACCTAATTGACCTAAGAAACACAAAATTACAAAAAACACCACTAGGATTAATTAAAATACCTAAAAACATTACAATTGCAAAAATGCCTAAAACAGAAAATAATCTTCGCAATATTACGGAGATCGCGAGATTTATTTGCATCATATAAGTTCAAGGATCACATTGCACATTGGACCAAAGTTCAAAGACTATTTGTGTCATTATCCTATTCAGAATTAAAGTTTGATATCTAAAGTCGACCCTATTGCAAATGCGTGATATTGTAAACACTCGTATACTTGTTAACTGTCGCAAATCGCAGTAATGGTTCGATAAACATGTTTTTTTAGGGTGGATGAGACCAGAAACCACCTCAGATAAAAGAGATCATGCACTCCTACAAATAAAACACACACACAGAACATAACCTTGCTTCTTGTTCCCTCCATTGTCTATATATATGCTATGACCCACAATTGTCAGAAAGGCCTGTTGACCAGGCATAAAAATCAGATTCTCTGGCCACTTTCTCAGTTCCGACTGACCTTCCCATATCGGGTACTCAGTCCAACTCTACAGTCTACACTTATCCCTCGTTGGAAAAGATCCCACAAGTCCCAGCTCTTTAACATGCAGAACTTTTTCTTTTTTTTTTATCTCATGAAGCGGTGAAGTTCTGTCTCTGAAGGGGTTTTTAATTTGCTGTCTTCTTCTCCAGCAATGGAAAAATGCTGCATTCTTGAAGTAGATGTCAATGGCCTTGAGACTTTCCTGGTGGACAAGGTACTTGCTTGCTCTGCTTTCTCTCTCAATTATCAGTTAATCACCTCTCTGTTCTTATGACCTGCTTCAGTTCATATTCTTGTGATGGTGCTTCTTGTTGTAGTTTTTACTGTTGGGAATTGGGATTTGGCTTTCTCGAACTGTGAAGTCACTCAGCTGATGAAATGGATTTCTGCTTAATCGATAGATTCCTGTTTCTTGAAAAAAATAATGTCTATCCTAAATTTGAGAAGCTTGTCATACATTTTGAAGTTTTTCAAGTAATCCCTGAAATGGGTTTGAAGATTTAGACCCTGCTGAATTGACTTTTACATTTTTTTTCCCTTTCCCTTTTGTTAACCCTCTCTCTGTTTTCTTGTTTCTTGTGCAGAAAATTATGGCATCGTTTTCAAGTAGGCTTAACAGATTGTTTGATAAAAAATCAGGAGCAGCAAATGGAAAGCTGAAAGTGATCTTTCATGATTTTCCAGGAGGCTCGGAGGGTTTTGAGCTCATGTCAAGATTCTGCTACAACAATGGGAAAGTCGAGATTAACCCATACAACGTTGTCCTATTGAGCTGCGCGGCTCGTTTCATGGAAATATACAACAACGAAGCATGGAGCAATCGGAATTTGGAGGAACGAACCGAGAGTTCCCTCAAAGGGATCAGCTACTGGTCTTGGTCTGAACTCCTAGCATCTCTGAAACAATGCCAGGATTTATTACCTGCTAAAGATTCGTCTTTTTTAGTACAGAAAATTGTGGACAGCATAACAGAAAGGTTAGCTTTGCCTAATGTTGCGAGCTCGTGCACGTCTTCATCGGACAGTTCATGTTATCCTCGTTCAAGCATGGATAGTGTCAAAAGCAATTGCTCTCGCATGGCATGGTGGTTTGAAGATCTTATGTTCTTGGAAATTGATTGGCTAGACAAAATAGTGAGAGCAATGGTATCAAAAGGACATGACCATTTTGCCAAAAGTAGATTCCTCCTCTATTATCAGAAGTCGAAATCCATCGGCGCCACGGTCATCGAGACACGCAGGATTTTAGAGGTCTCGATCAGTCTGCTATCTTTGGTGGATCAGGACTTGAGCACCATCTCTTGCAAATGCCTCTTCGATCTACTATGCCTCGGACTAAGGTGAAACATAAGCATTCGTCACAAAGAACTCTTGGAGAGCTTGATCGGATCACGGTTCGTCCAAGCCACGGTCGATCATCTGCTCATTCGATCGCCTAGGGGGAAAAAGTACGCTTATGATGTCTATTTGATCATCAGGATCATAAAAGCATTCTTGCACAAAGGCGATCAACTACCCACCGGTCGGCTCAAGAAGGTCGGCCACTTGATTGACTCCTACATAGGAGAAGTAGCTGCTGATTCGCGCGTAAAGCCCGAGACATTCGAAGAGCTGGTCTCAATCTTGCCGGAGACTGCAAGAGACTCTCATGACAGCCTATACAGAGCCATAGACATCTATCTCGAGGTACCATACTTCGACAGCACATTCTCAAAGGGTTCACATTTAGTACAACATTCAACAAAGTTACATACCGCTGAGTACTATAGCTAGTTCACTTAATTTTCATGGCTGAAACATCATTTTCATATTGGTTTCCACCTTTTTCTCGCTTATTTTGACAAATTCTATGTAGATGCTTGAGCATTTCCTGTATAAAATGCTTACCAGGAGAGAATTTGTTTTGCAGGTCCATCGACAATTCTGTCCACAAGCGAGGCTGAGAATATGTCACGCCCCGACTCTCGAGAATGCGTCATCCCTACCTTGACACCCATAGGTCACGAAGGATAGCGTCCCAGGCTCGCTATCAACCCACAATCATATTACGCATGCGGAACGTGCCAAACTCCCAAACAACAAGATCAGCATGGGATAGGACAACAGGAACAATCATTCAGTCAATTCATCAAAAGACAAATTCGGCCCTGAAATCAAAAGCAGATACTAATTAACCCTATAGAGCTAATAACACACAACCCCATTCTTCGGGGCGGCTCTCTAGGACTTCAAAAGAGACAGTGGTCGGTAGGGTTAACTCCATATCTACTCCAAAGGGGTTACTCCAAAAAGGTCACGCCTCAGCAACCTCGAGGCTCCGTCACTTGCGACCTGAAATGGTTATCCCACGACGGGGTGAGAAATAAATCTCAGTGAAGTCAACGCCTAAGTTCGGTTAGGACGTTGATTCACCCAAGACTTCCTACCAAACAGACACGGCACATCAACCAATACAGATATCCAACCACATGCAACTTACCCGCCAGGAAGTCACGCGAAGTGCGATGCAGACACGACACGACATGACAGTCAAACAGCCCAATCAAGGCAAGCATCACTTCAAACTGGCATACATGACGTCACACGTAGTCCATTTATTATTAGATAGGGCATGTCAACCCAGGGCATGTCAGCCCGGCACACTAGTCAGTTGGTGCCTAGTACACTAGTCAGTTGGTACTCTTCTGGCGGTGCCAGGCATCGTCCCTTACTTCCGGCGACTGCTTCTAATAGTCTGTGTGGTTCCGATCGTCACGGCACGGATCTACCAGGAATCCCTTTCCAGGGTTTCGGTCCGTCACAAGCTGCGACCGGCATCCATCAAACTGACGTCACAGAATGATGTGCTTCTAACAAGTCGTATTTTTCCGATCGTCACGGTACAATCTTGTCAGGAATCTCATCGTCCAATCATATGACCAGACATGACACCCGACAATCAATCAATTTTATCCTCTTTGATTTAGGTCGGATGCTCATACGGACATGCTCAAAGACCCGGCCTCAGGCCGTTTTCGTGCTAAATCGTGCAATTTGAGCTCACACAGGTCATACGAATGCATAACCTCATAGCTAGGCTTGCGCCCGACACGGACGATGAAACACTCAGAAATTCAATTACATCACATCACAACCAATCAACTGCAAACAGTCACGCAATCAAGACACGATTGATTATCCAGTTCAATTAATCAAACGGCATTGATTAATCCCAATTTCGTCAATTTATATATCGATCGCTCGATTTTGTACTATCGCTCGCTCGCGGCCAAGCAATGGCAATCAATGCCCAATCAGTCCGTCAATCAATTCTAACCACCAATTAGCCACAGACAACCTAACTAAATCAACTAACTTACTCAATCGCGGCCATTTACCCTAAACCCGGTTTCTATCTAAATCGACCACGATTATTCTAACTATTTACCCTAATTGACTAATTAACTAACCCTAGGCGCAATTAGCGTCTTAACCAAGGTTTAGGGGTTGACTCACCCCTAAATCAAGCTCGAGCAGCAACCACGACGGCACGGTGACGGCGAAACCGCGGCAACGAAGTCCGGCGACAACGGCGGCGACAACGGCGGCGACAACGGTCCTCGATTTTCTCTTCGGACAATTCGATTTCACGGCCCACCAAGTGGCGACACTACCCCACAGCGGCTAGGACACAACACGGAGGTCCGGCAAGAGGTCGGCGACGGCGGCGGAGCTCCGGCGGCTGGCTGCGAACAGAACCGGTCAACCACAAATATAGGGGAAAAAAAGCTGTTTTGCAAGGAATCCCGACCTCACGGGCCGAGGCGAGGCCGAGAAGGACTAGGGGGCTCACCGACGAGTCGAGGGCAACCTTTGGGACGGGCGGAGGGCGACGACTGGTGGCCGGAGGCGGCGGTGGGGCCGCGGACAGCAGCCGAGCCGAACAGGGAAGGGACGTCGCAGAAACATGGGAGGGCTTGGCCGGCTGTTTTGGGGTCCCACGGGCAACGACCGGCCTCCAACAGCTCCCAGGGACAGCGAGGGGTCGGCGGGAGCTGGTTGGCGTCGGTGGCGAGCGGCGGAGACTTCGTTCCCCCGCTAGGACAGAAGCAAAGCAGGTCGATGCCAAAACAGGGCACAACGACTTCCGAAGGCTCCCGCGGCGGCTCCGGTCGGCGACGAGCGGTGAAGGGAGGTCGAGGGGGTCGTGAGGGAGGCGGGGGACGACGGCTGGCGGCGGCCGAAAGTGGCGCGAGAGCCGGCGGAGCTCAAAAGGCCCACCAAACCCGAAAACAGAGCAGGGGCGCGGCGGAGCTCCCGGGGCTGTTTCCGGCGACGAACAGCGGCCTCACGGAGGCAGCGAGGTGGCTGAGGGACGGAGGAGGGCTGGTGGTCGCGGCGGCTCAAAGAAACGAGAGGAGGAGAGGAGGCGATGAGGAAGCGTTCGTGGAAAGGGGGGGTCGCGCAGTGAACAGGGGAGAGAGAGAGATCTGCCGAGCGGGAAAAGAGAGAGGGAAAGAGGGAGAGAGAGGAGAGAGAGAGTGGGTGGGGTAGGTGAGAAGTTGACCGGTAGGTGGGGATTTGACCGGGGTCCCATCAATCAAGTCAAATTTGAATTATTGCGGGGTAAAATGGGCATTTGGCAATTTTGGACCGAACGAAATTTTGTGCACTAGACGAAGGACATTTCGGTAATTTCACAGGCTAGGCTGGGTCCCGGTGATTTGATCCTAATTCGTGGTAATTAAGGATTACAGAGCCTAATCTAATTGACAGACAATTTCGAGGATCGTCCAAAAATCCGTCTCTTAATTCCTTAAGGTCCAAAATTCCATATCGACTGAAATTCAATTCCATTCCCCTAATCGAATTCAGACGATTACAAGAAGGCGAATTTCCAGGGCGTCACAACTCTCCCCATCTTAGGAAATTTCGTCCCCGAAATTACAGTGTATTCGGAACTACTCAAAAAGATAAGGATAACTACTTTTCATGACCCAAGTCGCTCCTTCGGTTCCATGGTGTTGCCAAACTACCTTAACCAATGGGACCGTCTTGTTCCGGAGCACATGCTCTTTTCTGTCCACAATACTGACCGGTCGTTCCACGTACGATGCTCGCTCATCCAATTCAATCTCCTCATAACTTAGCACGTGGGTGTGGTCTGGCTCGTACTTTCTCAACATCGACACGTGGAAGACGTTATGCACTTGAGCAAGTCTCGGCGGCAACGCAAGACGATACGCCAGGTTTCCAATTCGCTCCAAAATTTCAAACGGTCCGACGTATCTTGGGCTTAGCTTTCCTTTCTTACCGAAACGAG
Source organism: Rhodomyrtus psidioides (assembly GCA_021437785.1). Classification (NCBI taxonomy): domain Eukaryota; kingdom Viridiplantae; phylum Streptophyta; class Magnoliopsida; order Myrtales; family Myrtaceae; genus Rhodomyrtus; species Rhodomyrtus psidioides. Next base: position 395,292 of record JAILYB010000219.1, on the reverse strand, counting down.
ATGTCCCTCTCATAGGTGACACCTTCATGAATACATGATCGCCCACCTGAAACTCCAAAGGTCTGCGCCTCTTATCAGCGTAACTTTTCTGGCGACTCTGAGCCGTCCTTAGTCTATCTCTAATTACTTTAACCGCTTCCAATGACTGTTCCACCAACTCCGGGCCGGTGATTTTTCTTTCACCAACCTCATCCCAGCAAACAGACGTTCTTAATGCTCTGCTGATAACTGTTATTGTAGGCAAATTCCACCAAATGCAACTGTTCCTCCCAACTGCCTTTGAAGTCCAAGACACATGCCCTCAACATGTCCTCTAAAGTCTGAATAGTCCTTTCCGACTGGCCATCAGTCTGCGGGTGATAGGTCGTACTAAATTGTAGCTTCGTTCCCAACGCGGTCTGTAGACTTTTCCAAAATGTGGCAGTGAACTTGGGATCACGATCTGAAGTGATCGTCACTAGCACTCCATGCAACCTCACGATGTGCCTCACGTACAAATCTGCATATCTGTCTAAGGCGAAGTCCTTTCTCACTGGAATGAAATGCACTGACTTCGTCAATCTGTCGACTACAACCCAGATAGAGTCATGTCCTCTTTGACTCCTTGGTAATCCCATCACAAAGTCCATCATGATATGCTCCCATTTCCACTCTGGGATCTCCAAAGGCTGCAGCAATCCTCCAGGCTTGCAGTGCTGCGCTTTGACCTGTTGACAAGTCAAACATCTAGCCACATGCTTGGCTATATCCGCTTTCATGCCATTCCACCAGTAGTGTTGTTTCAGATTCTGGTACATCTTTGTACTTCTAGGATGGATACTATAACTACTACGATGCGCTTCCGACAAAATCTCTTCCCTTAAATCTTCATCGGCAGGCACAACCAAACGTCCTTTGAACTTCAGTATCCCATCCCCGGCCACTTGGAAGTCGACTCTTCGCTTAACTGAGTCCTCTTGAAGTATCTTTTGAATGGCAGGGTCTTAATCCTCGCTTGCACTTCCGGTTCGATCCTTAGGGTAGCCACAAGACTCGACAGGCGGCTTACTTCCAACTTAAAGTCCGAGTCTCTTACTTGCTCCAATAAACGCCACTCGTGGACTTGTAATTGAGCAATCACTGATTTTCTACTCAGGGCATCTGTAACCTTATTCGCCTTGCCCAGATGATACAGGATCTCGCAGTCATAATCCTTAAGCAACTCCATCCATCGACGTTGCCTCATGTTCAACTCCTTTTGAGAGAACAAATACTTCAGACTCTGGTGATCAGTGTACACCTGAAAACTTTCCCCGATCAGATAATGCCTCCAGATTTTCAAAGCAAACACAACAGCAGACAATTCCAGGTCGTGCGTCGGATAGTTCGACTCATGAGGCCTCAGCTGACGTGATGCGTATGCTACTACCCTACCATGCTGCATCAGCACGCAACCCAAACCTCGAAGCGAAGCATCGCTATAGATCTCAAATCCACCAGGACCAGACGGGATTGTCAGAACAGGAGCAGTAGTCAGCCTATGCTTAAGCTCTTGAAAACTACGCTCGCACTTGTCTATCCATTCGAACTTCGTGTCCTTCTTCAGCAGTTTGGTCAAGGGCGAAGCTATAGCTGAGAACTTCTCTACGAATCGCCTATAGTAGCCTGCCAATCCTAAGAAACTTCTGATCTCGGTCACAGTCGTCGGTCTCGGCCAATCCATAACAGCCTCAACCTTAGACGGATCCACTGCAATACCTTCACCAGAAACTACATGACCTAGAAACGCCACGCGAGCTAGCCAAAACTCGCACTTGCTGAACTTGGCATACAACTGATGCACTCTAAGAGTTTCTAACACCATCCTCAAGTGTTGTTCATGATCCTCCGGACTCTTCGAGTACACCAAGATGTCGTCTATAAACACAATGACGAAGCGATCCAAGAACTCCTTGAATACTCTATTCATTAGGTCCATGAAAGCAGCAGGAGCATTTGTCAGACCGAACGGCATCACGGTGAACTCATAATGTCCATAACGCGTCCTGAATGCCGATTTCGGTATATCCTCCTTTCTGATCCTCAACTGATGATAACATGTCCGTAGATCGATCTTGGAAAATACCGATGCTCCCTGCAACTGATCGAAAAGATCGTCAATCCTCGGCAGTGGGTACTTATTCTTGATCGTCACTTGATTCAGCTGTCTATAGTCAATGCACAACCGCAACGATCCATCCTTTTTCCTCACAAACAACACAGGCGCTTCCCAAGGCGATGCACTAGGGCGAATAAACCCTTTATCCAACAGCTCCTGCATCTGAACCTTGAGCTCCTTTAGTTCCGACAGCGCCATTCTATACGGCGCCTTAGAGATTGGCTCCGTCCCAGGAGCTAACTCTATCACAAACTCAATTTCTCTTTCCGGTGGCAAATCAGGTAATTCTTGAGGAAAAACATCCGGGAACTCACGTACAACCGCAATATCTTCCAACTTAATTTCCCCAACAGATATGTCAACCACAGCAGCCAAATAACCTCGGCATCCTTTTTCCAACAGACGGGTCGCCTCTAGCGACGTGATCACTACAGTCGAGGTTCCTCCTCGATTACCCACAAACTCATAACGAACCTCGTTCAACGGGCTAAACCGTATCGCCTTGCGACAGCAATCCATTGTGGCCCTTTGCTTTGTCAACCAATCCATACCCACAATCAGATCAAAGTCATACATTTCCAGCACAATCAGATCTATGTCACCCTCATGACCATCTACCACAAGTCTACAACCAGGACAGCCTACTGCAGCTACCACACTATCCTTTAAAGGTGTAGACACCTTGAAAACAACATCTAAAGGCACGAAATCCATACCAGACAGTTTAACAAATTGCTCAGCAACAAACGAATGCGTGGCACCCAGATCAAACAAGGCATAAGCAACCTGGTTATGCAAGAAGACCGTACCTGTAACGGTCGGCGAATCCTTCGCCTCCTCTTGAGTGACAACAAACACACGTCCTTGCGTCGGCGGTCGGTTCTGAAAGTTATGTGGCGCATTCCCTCCAGCTTGGCCTCCCTGCGGCCTAAACTGTTGCCTCTGTGGGCAGTTCCTCGCTTGGTGGCCCTTCTGACCACAACCAAAGCAAGATCCATCAGCATACGGGCACGGAGCATAACCATGCCTCTGACGACACAGGCGGCACGTATCATCTTGACGATGCATAGGTTTGCTGATCGCTCCCTTCCGGTTTGGGGGAATGTGGTGCTTACCACCCAACATCGGCTTCTTCCCCTTCCAGGTATCCTTCTTATTACATGGCGCGAACCGTGATCCACTTGCAGCAACCCTTTCCTTCAGGTTTCGCTCGATCAGCTGAGCCCTCTCATAAATGTCATCATAGTCCTTTAGGTTGAAAGGTATCAGGATATCCTTTATCTCCTGTTTTAACCCATCCCGAAACCTCTTAGCTTTATCCAAAGGGTCCTCAATCATCCTTGGGGCATACCATGACAGTTCAACAAATCTCGCCTCATATTGATCCACAGTCATTTGATCCTGATGCAGGCGCATAAACTCATTCACCTTCTGCTCTCTAGCACAGTCCGAGAAGTACTTGCCATTAAAGGCTTCCACGAACATTGTCCAACTCTGAACGGTCCCTTCGGGAAAGATTCTTCTCTTAGATGCATCCCACCAAGTTCTTGCATTTCCTTTCAGTTGGAAAACGGCTAAGATGACCTTATCTTCTTCGGTACACTTCAATAGCTCGAATACTTTCTCTAATTCTTTAACCCACGAGGCAGCGGCTTCGGGATCTCTATCTCCAACAAACTTCGGTGGCATTAGCTTGAGAAACTGTTCCACCAGCTTATGCATCGGCCGTTCTCTATCCTCATTTCCAGCCACTGGGTTTCCTTGGGGTGCCTGAACAGTAGCAGCAACAGCAGGAGCACCCTGACTCCTTTCTTGTCGATCCAACCTATCTCCTAGCGCTCCCAGCGCTTGAAGAATATCAGCCATAGTCGGCTCTTGCCTAGCAGGCTCAGCAGCACGAGATGTTCCCTCACCAGCTACGATCTCTTCGACCGGCCTAACAGGCCTCCTTCGGGGCGCTCGGGGAGCTCTTCTACCGCGTCCGCTCATTTCGCAGGGGAGTTACGGAGTCCGGCCCACCCCAGTAGCAACGCGGTCAGAAGGCAACCCAACTACTTAGGACAAAAGCAGCAATCACATGCACAACGCTCAAAATCCTATCCACTATCCCTTTTCCCATCGCTCCTTATTACTCCAGGCCAATGACCAGATGGTTCAGGCTGACCTTGCTCTGATACCACCTTGGGCGGGGATGTCACGCCCCGACTCTCGAGAACGCGTCATCCCTACCTTGACACCTATAGGTCACGAAGGATAGCGTCACAGGCTCGCTATCGACCCACAATCATAATACGCATGCGGAACGTGCCAAACTCCCAAACAACAAGATCAGCATGGGATAGGACAACAAGAACAATCATTCAGTCAATTCATCAAAAGACAAATTCGGCCCTGAAATCAAAAGCAGATACTAATTAACCCTATAGAGCTAATAACACACAACCCCATTCTTCGGGGCGGCTCTCTAGGACTTCAAAAGAGACAGTGGTCGGTAGGGTTAACTCCATATCTACTCCAAAGGGGCTACTCCAAAAAGGTCACGCCTCAGCAACCTCGAGGCTCCGTCACTTGCGACCTGAAATGGTTATCCCACGACGGGGTGAGAAATAAATCTCAGTGAAGTCAACGCCTAAGCTCGGTTAGGACGTTGATTCACCCAAGACTTCCTACCAAACAGACACGGTACATCAACCAATACAGATATCCAACCACATGCAACTTACCCGCCAGGAAGTCACGCGAAGTGCGATGCAGACACGACACGACATGACAGTCAAACAACCCAATCAAGGCAAGCATCACTTCAAACTGGCATACATGACGTCACACGTAGTCCATTTATTATTAGATAGGGCATGTCAACCCAGGGCATGTCAGCCCGGCACACTAGTCAGTTGGTGCCTAGTACACTAGTCAGTTGGTACTCTTCTGGCAGCGCCAGGCATCGTCCCTTACTTCCGGCGACTGCTGCTAATAGTCCGTGTGGTAATTTGAACTGTTGTCAATGGTTCCACATCATCTTTTAATTTACCGTCAGTAATTAACAATTGAAATTAATAGAAGTCATGAAAAGGAAATTTGAAATTCGTTATTACATTATTTCAGAAAATTTAGTTAAAAGAAAAGATAAATACTATTATTGGCACCAAAGAGATCCCCTTTATAAACGTTTCTCTGATAGGGACATCTATCGGTCTTGCATTCTGAGGAAAGCCTCTGTCCATGATTTCTACTCCTCAATGTGGCATGGATCGGTGGTGTTGGACACGATTAATTTCTGGTCGGATGCTACCACTACTCTAGACACAGTCAGATGTGATCGATTGATTTGACAGGGACACTCTTCGGGCATCTTTTCCATTGCATCGGCCAGAGATATTATTAGAAACAGAGGACAGGTTCTACCTTGGCATTCCTTCATTTGGGATCGCAACATAGCTCCAAGACATGGTTTCCTTTTGTGAATAGCCACTCTTAATCAACTCCCAACACAGGTTTTGTTGCTGAATTACCATAGATTCTCGATGTCACACCCTAGATTTCTACAAGAATAGGGCAATGACACGGTCATCCTTTCACACAAAGGATGCAGCCTCAAAACGTAATAAGGTTCAACCTGATATCAATATATACATTCGTATATACGATAAAAAAATCCTGCGATTACAGTAACATATCTTTCTAATAACCATCAAACAGATCACTATGTATATCCACCAAAAGAGACATGTACATATATCTCTACCAAAAAGATATACACCTTTAACCACAGCTCAAAGGCTCATCAAAGCCACATCTAACTCAAAACACATACCCAAAAGTCCTACTAACAAAGTGTCGTTTGCTAACGACCGCCCTCGTCCTACTTGCGACTCGCTGAACCTGAATGACAAGGGAAAAGGAAGGGGTGATCTAACACGGCTCAGTGAGTAATACATTTCTTCTAAGCAGATCGAATAATCACTATGCACATTTCAATATCAAAATATAACTCGTTTAAGTGAAAGTAGAAACATAACAGATCTTTATAGTCAAAACGAGTTATATAAAACCTTAACATAATAGGTTCCTAAAAAAAATAATTATTTCAAACCATAAACTCAAGCAAAAATATCAATGGTCTAATCCATTGATGAATCTCGTCAAAACACAAGCTAATGGTCTATCCATCGACTAATCTCAGCAAAACACATGTCAGTGGTCTATCCACTGACTAATCTCATGCTCAAGAGTCTAACCATGGTCACGTATAATGCCGTGACAAAAGGCGACCAAGATTCCCCCCTTGGCAAGATCTCCAAATGCAATGCCGGTGGCTCGGTCCACAAGGATATCCTAACTAGCATGCGCATACCCACAAACCCATTAACTGGGTTCACAGACATCTCGAGCACCACAAAATCCAACAACAACATTCTCCTCATAATCAACTTCAAACCAGCAACACATAATGATTAGAAATCATACCAAATAGATAAAACAGTAGTAAATGTCCGATCCTGATTTTATGCACAAAAATGTCATTTTCTCAAATCATAACAACATATAGTACTATCTCTTTTCAATATGTGTTTTACAAATACAAAGAAGAAATAGTATCACTCACTTAATAACGTCAAAAGCGAACTAGAAAAGTTACTCAGAGCGGCACATCTAAAACCCTATCAAAAGTATGAAAAACGCATCAAAAACTGAGTAACAAGTTACTCTAGAATACGACTTAACTGAATAAGACCTATTTGTTACTAAGACGACACCTACGCACTAATAAAACACTTGTTCATAGCAAAAACGTATGTCGTCCGCTTTGCGCAACTTGCGCGATAAACTTCAACGAGCCATAACTTCCACATCCGAGCTTCGATTTAAACGATCCTGTAGTTCAAAGAAAGTTTTTTAACGTACAATAAGAAACCCACCACAGCTTGTCCAAAATTCATTCGAAAATTGACAAAAATGGGCAAAAAAAGTTCTGGTCGCGTACTGTTCTCAGTGCGCACCAGATTTCTCTCGAGTCATAACTTTCTCTACAGTAATCCATTTTAAGTTATCTTACAGTCTACGCGAAGCTCATTCAACATACTACAAATGTCTCACCTTGTCCAACCTCATCCGATGAAAGGAAGTTAACGAAACCAGGCCTCGAAACGTACTATTCGTGCTATACTGTAGCGCGCCAGATTTGGAAAATTTATTCCGGGCAAACCGCAAGTCCAAATTAAGTTGTGTAAAATCCCACAACTCCACAACGCTCTAGACTATCGTTCCCCCAAAGAATCTTAACCTAACAACTCCAAAATTTAACTTCGTGGCTTAATTTTTTCATAAATCCGAATTTAAACTATAACTCCGAAAATCACTTCGATTGGAGGAAAGCGCAAATACTTACTGATCACTGTTAATCGACGCAGAGAAAGCTTGGATAGACAACGCGCATACCTCCTCTTCTCTGATTCTTCTTTCTCCTTCTTCTCTTTTTCCTTCTTCTTCTCCTCTTCTGTTTGTTGTCGTAGGAAGCTGAAGAAGGAAAGGAGAAAAAATGTGGGGGGAAGCTGGGCTGGACTTGAAGAGAACAAATGGGCTTTTTTTTAGGCCAACTATTACAATCTATCATCATTAAAAAAAAATTTGTCCTCGAAATTTAAATAACTGAATTTACTTCAACTTTCGAAGAAGTGAGGATACTTGCGTCTCGCCTCCTCCTCGAGTTCCCACGTAGCCTCTCTTTCGGTGTGATTCTACCACTGAATCTTAACATAGGGAATAGTTCATCGTCGTAACACTTGCTCTTTCTGATCAACTATCCAGATATGCTGCTCCTCGTAAGCCAAATTTTTCCTTAATCTCAAATGAGTGAAGTCCAGTACATGATCAGGATTCGGCACATATTTCCGTAATAAAGATACATGGAACACATTATGCACTCCAGATAATGCTGGTGGCAAAGCAAGTTAATAGGCAACTTCGCCAATCTTCTCCAATATCAAGAATGGTCCCTCGTATCTTGGACTCAACTTTCCACGAGTGCCAAATCTTATGTCACCTTTCGTAGGTGACACCTTTAGGAATACGTGATCTCCCACATCAAACTCCACATTGTGACTTTTGAGATATGCATAACTTTTCTGACGACTTTGGGCAGCTTTCAGATGCTCTCGAATCAGCCTGATTTTCTCCTCTGACTGTTGTATGAATTCAAGGCCAGTTAGTCTTTTCTCGCCAACATCATCCCAACAAATATGACTTCTGCATTTTCGACCATATAAGGCTTCAAAAGGAGCCATCTTTATACTGGAATGGTATGTGTTATTATAAGAAAACTCAGCCAGATGTAGATGTTCATCCCACGTACCTCCAAAGTCAATAACGCATGATCTCAACATATCATCTAGTGTCTGGATAGTTCCCTTTGACTGGCCATCTGTTTGTGGATGAAAAGCCGTACTTAAGTTAAGTTTGGTACCCAATGGCCCTTGTAAACTCTTCCAAAAGTTAGACACAAACCGGGGATCCCTATCAGAAACAATGCTCACTGGAACCCCATGCAGCTTGACTATCTCATTCACGTACCGCTTCGTCATGTCTTACACTAAAAGGCCAAATCGATATGACAGGAAGTGTGCCGACTTAGTCAATCGATCGACGATCACCCATATAGCGTTTTTACCACTAGGCGTCCTCGGTAAGCCAACAATGAAATCCATAATGATACATTCCCATTTCTATTTAGGTATCTCGAGTGGATGTAACTGTCCACCTGGTTTCTGATGTTCAATCTTCACTTGTTGACAAACAAGGCATTGATCGACAAACTTCACAATATCTTTATTCATGTTGATCCACCAAAAATTTCCTTTCAAATCTCTATACATTTTAGTGCTTCCTAGATGAATCGAGTATCTAGTAGTGTGAGCCTCTTGCAATATCTCCTTTTTCAAGTCTGCATCATCGGGAACACATAATCGACCACGGAACCTCAATGATCCATCCACGTGAATACTAAAATCTGGTTGTCCCTCGGCTTCTACGCCTTCTCTGATCTTCCCCAACTGAGGATCATCGTTCTACTTAGCCTTGATTCTATCAATCAACGTTGGCTACACTTGAAGATTAGCTAACTGAGTACCGAGTTGATGTACCAACACCTCTAATTCTAGTTTCCTCATATCCTCGAGAATAGGCTGCAAAGAAGTGAGCAATACTGCCAGGTTTCCCGAAGATTTACTACTCAAGGCATTTGCTACTACATTTGCCTTCCCTAGATGATAGTTGATAGACAAATCATAATCATTCAAAAGTTCTAGCCATCTTCTCTGCCTCATATTCAATTCTTTCTAAGTAAAAATGTACTTCAAACTCTTATGGTCAGTAAAAACTTCAAATTTCTCACCATACAAGTAATGTCGCCATATTTTCAAAGCAAATACAACTGTTGCTAACTCCAGTTCATGAGTAGGATAATTCTTCTCATGTGCTTTCAATTGTCTCGAGGCATAAGCCACAACTTTACCATCCTGTATAAGAACACAACCTAGACCTTCCTTGGACGCGTCACAAAAGATAGTGAAGCCACCAGTTCCTAAAGGCAAGGTCAATATGGGAGCTGTCACCAACCGTGTGGCGTCCCAGACCGCCATCCTACGGTCATAGGTCTCCAATAACGATAATTAGAGATTATTCTTATAACAATCAATAGACTAAGGTCTATGATCCATAGGCCACAAACATTACAAGATAATATTTAATCGAAAATTAACAATTCAGAAAGCAATATGAGGCATTCATAACATAAGGACTAAAACTTTTATTTATAAACATAATACACGACCATATAGGAGTTCATATATATATAACAAAAGAGGACTCGGGTCGTCGATCCATAGGCACACTGGGATGGCCAAAAAAACTACTCCATCAACATACGTAGTCGCATACACCAAAAAGTCGCCAAGACTGTCTCCAGTCCTCAATTCTCCTCGGACTGGTCAAAAGGAAACATCTCCTCAACCTTAGACTCCTCGAGAGGCTCGGGCGGCGGAACGTACACATCTAGCATAGTAGGCTCAGGAGGAGGAGGGATGGGTGCAATAGCAACAGCAACAGCAACAGCAGCAGGTGGAGGACGTACGACTACAACAGGTACGACTACGGGAGGTGCAGGAACTACAGGCTCGACATGAGCTGGAGGTGCATCGAAAGTACTCTCGGAGAAAGGACCTACCAATGTATTACCTACTCGAATATAAATCGCATACCAACGATATATGGTCAATGCAGGCTCTCCCTCATCTACCCACATAGTATGAACATGCACTACAAGTTTCAGATGAGGTACATCAAGGTGTATCATATCACGGTAATAAAAGTCATAGTCATATGGAACTCCAAAATGCCTGTGAACTGCCTCCATGGATACTAATCTGAAAATATATCCACAAACGTGGGTTAGCGCGACGGCTAACAAGAAAATATTCAATCTCACCATAGGGGTCCTACGACTCCCTAGGACAAACTATAGAACAATTCTGTAACAGTACAATACAGTAGCATTCTAAAAATCAAACAAGGATCACGAAATGCAGAAATGCCATGATATCATGAAAATGACATGCTCTTCGCTCATACAACCATCGCCAAGCCCAATGACTTGCGACCCCTACTCCAGGGCATCCTCGACGCATGATACGACTCTACCCCGCACACAGCTCAGGGTCGTCAAGTACGTATAAATCCCCGCCCACAGCCTAGGGGCGTCATCTCGATTCAGTGCACTGAAGAGCAATTACTCCATATATCTCATCAGATATCAATCGGGTACCATGTACCAATGCATGCTCGGCCATGAATCATAGAATTCTCAGTAGCAATTCAGCATATGATACAATGATGCCAGGCCAACAAACAAGTATGCCAATTCACCATGACATGATCATGAGTTATGATATACTAATCAATTCGAGCAAAGTATCATCTCCAGAATTTCATCGACTAAGAATATATTCAAACTATTCCTTATAACCGAACCTACTATTTCACTAAAACCGAACAGATTTTTATTCCCTACAAGTCACAAATCGGTCCGTTTCCTATTCAAATCGACTAATTACTCAAGGTTTTCCCTTGTCTAAACTTAGTACCTCATTTCACACAACAAGACAAGCAACATAGCCTATTTTAATCACATTCTAACCCACGAATAGAATGAGAACAGTCTTGCTTAGAGCCGAAGTCCTATAAGGTTAAGTCTAACTTCCTCTACGTGATCATCCATCGCCACATTCTCGAGTCCTTGTACCTTATCTTCTTAATAAGAGTGACAATTCACGACGTAGGTTAAACCAACTCCATTTTCACGATTTAAACAGCAAGGGACAGCGAGATATCCGAACTCAAAACGGATCCTATTCCTATAATTTTCTCCCGATCACCTCAATCTAGCTAGGTAACATCACATGCTCGACATCCAGCCTTATTCCTTTAGATCTTTGTCTAAAAATTCATGCATTACACTTCAACTTAACTCCCCTCTACGCCAAGGATAGAACCGCAACCATACAGACTTCAATTCGGCCATAGAATCGCTTTTTTCTTGCTCCAAGGCCATACATGCACTCCTTAAAGGACACGAGACTACAATGCACCTCTAACCTATGACGAAATTGAAGGAATTCTTACCTTTGGTAGCTTGCACTAGCTCGAGCCTTGCTTCTTCTTCTCGGTTCTTCGAAAATGCTGAGCCATCCTCCACTTCTTCTTTCTTCTTGCCCTCGGTCGCTCACTCTCCCTCACGAACTCTCTCTCTCTCCAGCTTCGGTCGACAAAGGGGAAGGGAGAAGATTAGAAGATGAAAAGTTTCATTTTTGTTGCATGTCTTAGGATGTCCTAAGGTGACACTTGTCATTCAAACTCTTCCCCCCAATTAATCACACGCCACTTTGCCTTGCCCCAAGTGGTGGTAGGTCATGCTATGACATCTTGATTTAACTTCCTTCCAATGATTTCTCTTGCAATTTTCCAAGGATGGTCGACCAATGGTGCTTCATGCAAGAGGGAAAAAAATGTCGCCACTTGGCATTACCCCCATTAGTCCTTTGTTACATACAAAGGTGCTCATTCCCAAGATAATTTCTCCAATGGGATTTCATGCAAACAAGGTCATAGGCGCCACTTTACATAGTCCTTATTGGTCGGCTATCAAGGTTAGATTTGTGATGGAACAATGGACCAATAGATGAATTTCCTTCTAGCACCAATTCTTAGGCTTGATCGGCCAATCACTCTTCATGCATCAAGAATGAAATCACCACTTGTACAACCCCCATGGCCGAAAATGATGGTGAGATCTCCATGGAATTGCCGACCAATCACAACTCATACTAGAGGAGGCTTTCGCCACTTGGCTTTCATTTCCCATGGCCGATCCTTTCTTATTCACCTAGCTTAGGAATTTTCAAATAGATGGCCCTATGTACAAGAATTCTCATAATTTCATAGGTAGCCGGTTCATCCGATGGTCATCTTGAGTTCCTAAATTTTATCCAATGCATCGTCGTTCCTTAAAATAGAATCCTTGACTAATACTCAATCGTTGCTTGTATTAAATCGAATCCTCATCTCGCACGCCTCTTAGCGAACCTTTCCAAATCCCAATTCCTAATGTCAAAAGTCAGCTTGAAAACCCATTTGACCATTTCTGATCATTAAGAATCTAGCAAACGGGGGATGCCACAAACCGCCTCTTTAATTATTGAAAACTGTGCTCACATTAATCTGACCACACGAACTTAACGCCTTTTTGAGTTAGACGAGTAAGAGGACTAGCAATTTTGGAGAACCTCTCCACAAATCGCTTGTAATAACCAGCTAACCCAAGAAAACTCCTTACTTCTGTAACATTTGTAGGCGGTTCCACTGAACAACTGCTTCAACTTTCTTCGGGTCAACAGAAATACCATCCTTAGAGATGACATGGTGCAAGAACTCTATATGATCAAACCAAAAGTCGCACTTGCTGAATTTAGCATATAACTTTTTCTCACGCAAAGTTTGCAAAAACAGCCTCAAGTGTTCCTCGTGTTCCCCTAAACTCTTTGAATATACCAGAATATCATCAATGAGCACCACAATGAATCTATTAAGATACTGCCTGAATACTCGGTTCATCAAGTCCATAAAAAGTAGCAGGTGCATTTGTTAGTCCAAAAGGCATGACTAGGAACTCATAATGCCCATACCTTATTCTGAAAGCAGCCTTCGGCACATCATCTGCTTTTATCTTCAACTGGTGATAACCAGAGTGGAGGTCGATCTTTGAAAATACCTGAGCACCTTGGAGTTGATCAAATAAGTCATCGATCCGAGGCAAAAGATAATTATTCTTGATAGTCACCTTATTAAGTTTTCTATTGTTTATGCAAAGCCGCATGCTACCATCCTTTTTCTTCACAAAAAGAACGGGAGCTCCCCAAGGTGAGACACTAGGTCTAATAAAACCTTTATCTAAAAGTTCCTGTAGCTGCGTCTTCAACTCTTTCAATTCAATAGGTGCCATCCGATAAGGTGCTTTAGAGATAGGTGATGTCCCAGGCAACAGCTCAATGCAGAATTCAATCTCTCTATCCGGAGGTAAACCAGTTAAGTCATCAGAAAACACATCCGGAAATTCTCTAACAATCGGAATATTTTTCAGTTTTACAACTTCCTTACTGGTGTCTTTTACGCACGCCAAATAACCACAACAACCCTTCCTTAGAAGCTTCCTCGCATGCATAGCTGAAATTTGTCTTGGAAAAATGCCTTTACAACTTCCCGAAAAATAAAACTTGGGCTGATTCGGAAGTCGAAAGACAACTTTCTTCGAATAACAATCAACAATAGCATGATATGTTGATAGACAATCCATCCCAAGAATAATATCGAAATCCCGTATATCTAACAACATCAAATCTCCAGGGATTTTCACATTATTAATCTGGAGCTTACACCTCTTGAGTACACAATTAGCAATTAAGAAGTCACCGGTAGGAGTATCAACACGCAACTCATAATCAAGAAGGTCAGGCATCACATCAAGTTTCTTTGCAAATTCCGTAGAACAATCAACAATTCCATAAATGAATGCGTAGCACCAAAGTCGAACAATGCATAAGCACACCGCGAGGCAAGTGAAATAATACCTGCAACAACGGTGTTAGAAGCTGCGGCATCATCTTCTGTCATAGCAAAAACTTTCCCTGTCATCTTCTGCTTTTGCTGACTATCTTGAGGCCTACCAACCGAAGAGCCTATCTTCCTCATAGAACAAGTACTTGCTATATGTCCAAGATGTCCACAAACAAAGCATACCCTACTATTTGTATATGCACTCCTCTGAGTGAAACAATCACGTGCCATGTGTCCTGTTTTTTCCACAAATAAAACACGCTACTGTCTTGCGGTGACAAAGTCCTCCATGATGTTTCCCACATGTAGCGCAAGGCCCCCGAATCACCTGATTCTTTCCCTTTTCACGATTACTAATACTTCTTTGCTTGGTACTACCACCTGCTTGATTTTCCTGAAAATGTGTGAACTTTGGCCTCTTATGCAATGAAGGAAGATGTGTGCTGCTGATAGAAAGCTCCCGTTCAATCTTGATCGCTCGTTCCGGCACATCCTTATAAGTCGACAATGGAAGTGAAACGGGTGTAAAACGAATCTCGGGCCGGAGTCCTCTCACGAAGTGCTCAACCTTTTACCCTTCATCGGCTACCAGATGTCCCGCAAATCTACTCATTTGATTGAAGCGGCCTGCATACTCTATAACAGTCGAGTCACCTTGGGATATGTGTAGAAAATCATGCTTCATCTGCGCTTGGAAAGATTATGGGAAGAAATGGGCATTGAAGGTTTCCTTAAAGTCTTTTCAAGAAATAATATTATCTTCGTCTCCAAAGGCTGACCTCATTCCCTCCCACCAGTATCCGGCTTCACCTTCTAGATAATGAGTAGCAAAATTGACCTTTTTCTCGTCAGGAACCTCTTCGACTCTGAAGATCCCCTCTATCTTTTTAATCCATCGTTCCGTCGCAAGAGGATCCTTTTTTCCATCATAGGTCGGTGGTTTCGCCTTTCTAAACTAGACAAAAGTTTAGCCTCCATCACCTTTAGGTTCCACAGCTCTAGCTAAAATATTTTGGGTCCCTTGCTGCTGGCTCTCCCCTCTTGATTCCAGAGATTCTGCTCTTGCATCATCTTCTACTCTTGAAGGCCTTCCTCTAGAACTTCGAGGATCATCCCTGGAATCAAAGGTGATAGCTCTCTTGCTCCTACTCCTCTTGCGATAGTTGGCATACAGCTATGGATTTGAACTCATGGTTACCTGGATCCAAGAATGAAATCAGCTATATCTTAGTAGGTTAATGCATTAAAATCTATCATACTATCTCATAACGTCCCATATCTACCCATAAAGATCATAACCTATGCTCTGATACCAATAAATGTCAGACCCCAGATTCCTGCAAGAATAGGGCAATGACACGGCCATCCTTTCACACAAAGGATGCAGCCTCAAAACGTAACAAGGTTCAACCTGGTATCAATATATACATTCGCGAATACAATAAAAAAGTCATGCGGTTACAGTAACAGAGCTTTCTAACAACCATCAAACAGATCACTATGTATTTCCACCAAAAGAGACATGTACAAATCTCTACCAAAATGATATACACCTCTAACCACAGCTCAAAGGCTCATCAAAGCCACATCTAACTCAAAACACATACCCAAAAGTCCTACTAACAAAGTGTCGTTTGCTAACGATCGCCCTCGTCCTACTTGCGACTCGCTGAACCTGAAAGACAAGGGAAAAGGAATGGGTGAGCTAACACGGCTTAGTGGGTAATACATTTCTTCTAAGCGGATCGAACAATCACTATGCACATTTTAATATCAAAATATAACTCGTTTAGGTGAAAGTTGAAACATAACAGATCTTTATAGACAAAACGAGTTATAAAAAACCTTAACATAATAGGTTCCTAGTAAAAATACTTATTTCAAACTACGAACTCAAGCAAAAATATCAATGATCGAATCCATTGATGAATCTCGTTAAAACACAAGCCAATGATCTATCCATTGACTAATCTCATCAAAACACATGTCAGTGGTCTATCCACTGACTAATCTCAAGCTCAAGAGTCTAACCATGGTCACGTATAACGCTCGTGACAAAAGGCGACTAAGATTCCCCTCTTGGCAAGGTCTCCACCTACAATGCCGGTGGCTCGGCCCACAAGGATATCCTAACTAGTATGCGCATATCTACAAATCCATCAACCGGGTTCACAGCCATTTTGAGCACCACAAAATCCAACAACAACATTCTCCTCAGAATCAACTTCAAACCAGCAACACATAATGATCAAAAACCATACCAAATAGATAAAACAGTAGTAAATGTCCGATCTTGATTTTATGCACAGAAATGTCATTTTCTCAAATCATAACAACATATAGTACTATCTCTTTTCAATATGCGTTTTACAAATACAAAGAAGAAATAGTATCACTCACATGATAACGTCAAAAGAGAACTAGAAAAGTTACTCAGAGCGACACATCCGAAACTCTATCAAAAGTATGAAAAACGCATCAAAAACTAAGTAATAAGCTACTCTAGAATACGACTCAACTAAATAAGACATATTTGTTACTAAGACGACACCTACGCACTAATAAAACACTTGTTCATAGCAAAAACGTATGTCGTCCGCTTTGCGCAACTTGCGCGATAAACTTCAACGAGCCATAACTTCGTTATCCGAGCTTTAATTTAAAGGATCTTGTAGTCCAAAGAAAGCTCTTTTAACGTACAATAAGAACCCCAACACAGTTTGTCCAAAATTCATTCGAAAATTGACAAAAATGGGCAAAAATAGTTTTGGTCGCGTACTGTTCATAGCGCGTACCAGATTTCTCTCGAGCCATAACTTTCTCTACAGTAATCCATTTTAAGTGATCTTGCAGTCCACGCGAAGCTCATTCAACATACTACAAATATCTCACACGTCCAACCTCATCTGATGAAAGGAAGTTAACAAAATTAGGCCTCGAAATGTACTATTCGCGTTGTACTGTAGCACGCCAGATTTGGAAAATTCATTCCGGGCAAACCGCAAGTCCAAATTGAGTTCTGTAAAATCGTACAACTCCACAACGCTCTAGACTATCGTTCCCCCAAAGAATATTAACCTAACAACTCCAAAATATGACTTCGTGGCTTAATTTTTTCATAAATCTGAATTTAAACTATAACTCCGAAAATCACTTCGATCGGAGGAAAGAGAAGCGCAAATACTTACCGGTCACTGTTAATCGACGCTGAGAAAGCTTGGGTAGACAACGTGCGTACCTCCTCTTCTCTGCTTCTTCTTTTTCCTTCTTCTTCTCCTCTTCTGTTTGTTGTCGTGGGAAGCTGAAGAAGGAAAGGATAAAAAAATGTGGAGGGAAGCTGGGCTGGGCTTGAAGAGAACAGATGGGTTTTTTCTTTAGGCCAACTATTACACTCGGAGGGGGTTTGCGCCTTTTGTTCTTGTAGACCAGACTCGATTGATCGTTTGTTCTTTGGCTGTGCTACCACAACCTTTCTTGCTCTGTTTTGGGCTACCAAATGCAACTTGACTTGGCAGAATTGTTCTTGGCATATCCGTTGGGCCATGCGGGATGTTGGTGGTCAAAGTTTCTCTCACTGTACTGCTCGGTTTTCCTTGGAGCTCTATGCCATATTATTTGGATTGAGAGGAATCACATCCTATTTTTTTTTTTAAATCTCTTTTTGTTCCGGCTATTCTCAAACATCTTGTCAAGGTGGTGAGGGACAAAGGGCTCACCTTTGATTGCATTGAAGACAACCCCCGCAATAAGCAGGTGCAATGGAATTGTGGTATCTCTATAGCTATTTTTGAGGGTCCTCCTGTCGTTATTTAGGTGTTTATCTTGCTTGTACTTAGTTCTGGTCGGCCGCTGTTTTGGCCGTTTGTTTTGTAGTTTGCGCATTGGCTTTTGCTTGATCCTTCTGTGGCTGTAACACCTTGTACTCGTAGCTACATCTTCGTGTAGCCACAAGTCTGAGATTTTTATGTTCGACCCTTCTCCTTTGTATGCTGCGGTTAGGAAAGTTAATATATATCTTACTTTACCAAAAAAATAAATTGTAACAAAACAAAAATAATAGTATTACATTGAGAAAAAAGTATTTTCTTGTAAGGTGTGTATATAGTTCCATAAAAACAAATGACTTGTGCGGTACTTTCATCACATATGTCATGGTTTTTGTTCATGGACCGAGTAGTTTCTTCTCATATGGTGGCCATAAATATCGGAACACTTCTTCTCATATTGTATGGCCATAAATATTGGAACAATTAACAAATCTAAGTTAAATTAGTGTTGTGCAAAATGAACGACACATTTTGAACGACGGAACACAATAAGACTGAAAAAAAAATCAATCACCAAATGTACGTGATTCGGCCAGTATGATCGATTATACGGCAAGAGTAGCATAGGATTACACTCTAAATCAAGCAATAAAATAAAGATTACAATAGTACTCGAGTATTAAATCCTCTTAAGTATTTCTTAAACTCTAATTATACAAAATATGTATACAACATATAGTTCTCACAGTTTCTCGCCAAATAATATCTCATTCTTACGAGGGAATGTGGGAATCTTACCACAAGATTTATTGGTTTCAACACACTAGCAATTACGGTGAGCACCGATCTAGGATAGACCAGGAAACTAGTACCAAAGCGATTTTAGTCCGGCTTTTGATTCCAAATTTTTGGAATTTACTATTATCAGTTCAGCGTGTGAAATCGGAATACTGGACTGAAATATCTTTAATTCTTTCTTTTTACTCTCACATCTTGGACTTTTTATTGTTTATGTTATTTTACGAGTTTATATTTTTAGGAGTTGTTGCTTTTGGAGGATAGCGATTTATGTTGTTGCTTTAACTTTCATTTTGGTTGATTAAATGATAAGCTGGACAATCCCCAATTTCTTTATATTTCTATTCATTTTGTACCGGTATTTTAGTTCTCAATGTTTTGTCGCGCTACTTTCTTTTTGATGTAAGCGCTGCTTGTCTTGGCTGTAAAAAGGAGATGTTTTATTTCTCGCTGTTTGAAAAACTAGTTGTCAAAGTTTGTCTTTTCATGAAAAAAAAAATGAAACCAACAGAAAAAAGGGAAATTGGCCTGTGTCCGAGTAGAATCTTGAGTCAGACTAGATCAACACATTTGGTTCTAGGATTTTTTTTCGTCAGAAAGAAAATTTTCGTTTCACATGGAAGTATTGGAAAATTGAGATATTTTGATGGGAGAGTGAATGGGAAATTATTTCTCAAAGAACACTCTTGAGTTGGAAGTGGAAAGAGAAAGTATACTAATCCCACATAGGAAAGAAATGAGGCTTGTAAGTGCTTTATATAGAGTTACACTCACTTAGAGTGGTAACTTTCATAACACATGGGATATGACTCGCGTGCACGCGCAAGGGGGTACAAATCCCAGACCCCGACGAGCTGAAACTTGGGCGCGAGCGCATGATCTACGTACGCAATCGCAAGACCGATAATGGGCCTCGCGACAATTCCATTTTTGCCTTCTGTTTTAATTTTTTCCAACTCAAACTGTTACTATGTAACAGTTGTTGAGCTAATTAATGACATGTTAATAGCATTAACTAAGTAACAACTACTATGATTCTGCCGTTACAGAATTGGATGCGTAACGGTTTTATCATTATGGCTTTGCCATTAACAGAAGCATAATGGCTTTGCTTCCGTTACAGAAGCATAACGGTTCTGCTGTTACATAATTAAAGTTATATTGACATAATTATTCATCCGTTATTCCTTATCTCCGAAATGCCCTCACTGACCTTTTATATATGTGTATGTATATGTATGACCTCCCATTCTGAGATTGAGAAGCACAATCGAAAAGAAAAACTTCCATCTCTTTCTACTCTCTACATCTGCATTGGTTTTGATAGTGTTAGCGTTTGGTCAAGTTCGCGGAAAGCTCCGGAGTACTGTGCTTGCCTTTGTTGATGTTTTACCGCTATATCTTGGGTGACAGACGTTCACGAAACCTTAAAGCACGTATGGGAGGAGACGAACCTGCCTTATGGAAACTATGTAGATAGGCCTCGATATTTGTGTCAATTTCATTTTTAGATTTGTCATTGTAATTTCAGTGTTTTTAGGTCTGATTTAATATCAGTTCATGTACTGTTCATCGAGCTAGTGCTTCTGCTGATCGGGTGTTGTGTTTTTACCGATCTAGTGTTGTGCTTCTGCCGACTCAGGGTTTATGCTTCTGCTGACTAAGCGTTTGTGCTTTTGTCAAATTTAATTTTGTGGCTTTTCCATTTTATTGTAAGTTCTGCTAGCCAGTGCCATTGCGAATACCCTCTAACAATCTTAAGACAGATTCATATCTTGGATTCAATGGCTACTGGAAAAGAAGTTCTTGATGTGTTTGCTAACGAGACTTCCAAAGGCTCTGTAACTGCTGTGCAACTGCCTCTGCCCGGAACCATCTCTGCCTTTACTGTCCAGATGCCTCCGCCTGGATATCCTGTGCCTCTGCCGCCGTTTCTGTTCACTATGATGAGAAACCTGAGAAGTTCAACGGATCGAACGTTAAAAGGTGGAAGCAAAAGATGCTGTTCTATTTAACAACTTTGAATCTAGCGAGATTCTTGACTGAGTGTAACGCCCGTTCCCTTCTCGGGCTCGCTAACATCCCGCCACGGCCATTTGCATTGAGTAGTTCCCAGGATCAACGGCGAACGACTTAGGTGCAATACCAAATGTACATGCGGAAGCGACGAACCATCTCCTTTACAAAAATTTTCTTTCCGAACACAATGACTCAGGATGAAAAAAAGAGATTTAAAACTTACTTCATACACTCCTTAAAAGCGTCAAATACACAACAGAGTTACAACTTGCCATCTCCCAAAATAGAACTTCCTTTAATAAAATAACGGTAGATGGAGTTTAACCCTACAAAGCAATATAGGCGTGAACAACCCAAAATAAGAAAATAGCTCCCTAAGTCTTAAAAGGGAAATATAGTCAGGTAAGGTTAACGGTTCATCTTCTTCAAAAGGGTATCTTCAACAGTCAGTCCATAGTATTCAAGGGACCTCGTCATTCGGGACCTGAAAATGTTGTCCCACGACGGGGTGAGAATAAATCTCAGCAAGTCATTCCTAACCCTAAACTAGGATATCGGTACCTCCTAACACCTGAAAATAAACAATTATAATAGAAAGCATAATCATGGGATTTAAGAAAATAAATAGAAGTACAACAAATAGACACTCAATTCAGTCCAATTCAAGATGCGATTTCACGATTTAAGCTAAGCTTCGTACTTTAGGCATCTAAACAATCAACTGCTCGAATAAGGCAACCCATCAATAACTCGATTCTAGCTATTCAGCCCTCGCCGTAGCGCCCGGGACATAGCTTAATAATCACACTGTATTAGGCAGGACCCTCGTCGTAACGCCCCGGTCTAATAAGTTCATCTGCCCGGACCCCCCGTAAAAACGGCTCTTAGGTCATACTTGTATTTGGTAAACGCCCTCGTCATAACGCCCAGGCTATTATATGTTTACCAGGACCCCCTGTAGAAACGGCTCTCGGGTCATGCTTGCATTTGGTAAACGCCCTCGTCGTAACGCCCAGGCTATTATTTGTTTACCAGGACCCCCCGTAAAAACGGCTCTCGGGTCATGCTTTAACCTTAATAGGTTAATATGTGATTTAGTACTCATACATCTCATTCCAACGGCCAATTGCACTCATGATCACACAGTCAAGCAATTAACCATCAAGGCACATAGCCACGATCATAGGTCATCCATGAGCATTTGATTTTTTTTTACACTTCCGATTCAAACTCCGGTTTAGTCTATTAAACCACTTCACTTGCTCAAATTCAATCAAAATGACTTCAACACATGCACAAGACCCTAAGATCATTCATGACCAGAATAGGACTTCATCATTTAAACTCAATTTCGCCATTTTTAATCCAAGAAACGACCAAGCGCAGTTCATCCATTTCATGACAGGTTCGGTCTTTCCATGACCAGGCTTACTCTCAGAAAAACTGAGATAAATCTATTTACTGTTTTAGCAATATAACTTTAGAACCTCGTTCTTCATGATCTTACGGTCGCGTGGGCGAAAACGGAGCTCAATTTGGACTCCGGACGACTTAGAACGACCCATTTCATTTTCGACGCGCGCTGAAAATGGGATTACACGGGCTCTCGGGTATCAACGTTTTTCTCACCAAAAACAGCCCTTAAACTCTACCAATCCAACCATAAAACATCTATTAGTAACCTGGCTCTGATACCACTTAAACAGGGATGTAACGCCCCGTTCCCTTCTCGGGCTCGCTAACATCCCGCCACGGCCGTTTGCATTGAGTAGTTCCCAGGATCAACGGCGAACGACTTAAGTGCAATACCAAATGTACATGCGGAAGCGACGAACAATCTCCTTTATAAAAATTTTCTTTCCGAACACAATGACTCAGGATAAAAAAGAGAGATTTAAAAAGTCAGTCCATAGTATTCAAGGGACCTCGTCATTCGGGACCTGAAAATGTTGTCCCACGACGGGGTGAGAATAAATCTCAGCAAGTCATTCCTAACCCTAAACTAGGCCATCAGTACCTCCTAACACCTGAAAATAAACAATTCTAATTGAAAGCATAATCATGGGATTTAAGACAATAAATAGAAGTACAACAAATAGACACTCAATTCAGTCCAATTCAAGATGCGATTTCACGATTTAACCTAAGCTTCGTACTTTAGGCATCTAAACAATCAACTGCTCGAATAAGGCAACCCATCAATAACTCGATTCTAGCTATTCAGCCCTCGCCGTAGCGCCAGGGACATAGCTTAATAATCACATTGTATTAGGCAGGACCCTCGTCGTAACGCCCAGGTCTAATAAGTTCATCTTCCCGGACACCCCGTAAAAACGGCTCTTAGGTCATACTTGTATTTGGTAAACGCCCTCGTCATAACGCCCAGGCTATTATATGTTTACCAGGACCCCCTGTAAAAACGGTTCTCGGGTCATGCTTGCATTTGGTAAACGCCCACGTCGTAACGCCCAGGCTATTATATGTTTACCAGGACCCCCCGTAAAAACGGCTCTCGGGTCATGCTTTAACCTTAATAGGTTAATATGTGATTTAGTACTCATACATCTCATTCCAACGGCCAATTGCACTCATGATCACACAGTCAAGCAATTAACCATCAAGGCACATAGCCACGATCATAGGTCATCCAAGAGCATTCGATTTTATTTTACATTTCCCATTCAAACTCCGGTTTAGTCTATTAAACCACTTCACTTGCTCAAATTCAATCAAAATGACTTCAACACATGCTCAAGACCCTAAGATCATTCATGACCAGAATAGGATTTCATCATTTAAACTCAATTTCGCCATTTTTAATCCAAGAAACGACCAAGCGCAGTCCATCCATTTCATGACAGGTTCGGTCTTTCCATGATCAGGCTTACTCTCAGAAAAACTGACATAAATCTATTTACTGTTTTAGCAATCTAGCTTTAGAACCTCGTTCTTCATGATCTTACTGTCGCATGGGCGAAAACGGAGCTCAATTTGGACTCCGGACGACTTAGAACGACCCATTTCATTTTCGACGCGCGCTGAAAATGGGATTACACGGGCTCTCGGGTATCAACGTTTTTCTCACCAAAAACAGCCATTAAACTCTACTAATCCAACCATAAAACATCTATTAGTAACCTGGCTCTGACACCACTTAAACGGGGATGTAACGCCCCGTTCCCTTCTCGGGCTCGCTAACATCCCGCCACGGCCGTTTGCATTGAGTAGTTCCCAGGATCAACGACGAACGACTTAAGTGCAATACCAAATGTACATGCGGAAGCGACGAACCATCTCCTTTACAAAAATTTTCTTTCCGAACACAATGACTCAGGATGAAAAAGAGAGATTTAAAACTTACTTCATACACTCCTTAAAAGCGTCAATTACACAACAGAGTTACAACTTGCCATCTCCCAAAATACAATTTCCTTTAATAAAATAACGGTAGATGGAGTTTAACCCTACAAAGCCATATAGGCGTGAACAACCCAAAATAAGAAAATAGCTCCCTAAGTCTTAAAAGGGAAATATAGTCAGGTAAGGTTAACGGTTCATCTTCTTCAAAAGGGTATCTTCAAAAGTCAGTCCATAGTATTCAAGGGACCTCGTCATTCGGGACCTGAAAATGTTGTCCCACGACGGGGTGAGAATAAATCTCAGCAAGTCATTCCTAACCCTAAACTAGGCCATTAGTACCTCCTAACACCTGAAAATAAACAATTCTAATAGAAAGCATAATCATGGGATTTAAGACAATAAATAGAAGTACAACAAATAGACACTCAATTCAGTCCAATTCAAGATGCGATTTCACGATTTAAGCTAAGCTTCCTAATTTAGGCATCTAAACAATCAACTGCTTGAATAAGGCAACCCATCAATAACTCGATTCTAGCTATTCAGCCCTCGCCGTAGCGCCCGGGACATAGCTTAATAATCACATTGTATTAGGCAGGACGCTAGTCGTAACGCCCAGGTCTAATAAGTTCATCTGCCCGGACCCCCCGTAAAAACGGCTCTTAGGTCATACTTGTATTTGGTAAACGCCCTCGTCATAAAGCCCAGGCTATTATATGTTTACCAAGACCCCCTGTAAAAACGGCTCACGGGTCATGCTTGCATTTGGTAAACGCCCTCGTCGTAACGCCCAGGCTATTATATGTTTACCAGGACCCCCCGTAAAAACGGCTCTCGGGTCATGCTTTAACCTTAATAGGTTAATATGTGATTTAGTACTCATACATCTCATTCCAACGGCCAATTGCACTCATGATCACACAGTCAAGCAATTAACCATCAAGGCACATAGCCACGATCATAGGTCATCCAAGAGCATTCGATTTTTTTTTACACTTCCCATTCAAACTCCGGTTTAGTCTATTAAACCACTTCACTTGCTCAAATTGAATCAAAATGACTTCAACACATGCTCAAGACCCTAAGATCATTCTTGACCAGAATAGGATTTCATCATTTAAACTCAATTTCGCCATTTTTAATCCAAGAAACGACCAAGCGCAGTCCATCCATTTCATGACAGGTTCGGTCTTTCCATGACCAGGCTTACTCTCAGAAAAAGTGACATAAATCTATTTACTGTTTTAGCAATCTAGCTTTAGAACCTCGTTCTTCATGATCTTACGGTCGCGTGGGCGAAAACGGAGCTCAATTTGGACTCCGGACGACTTAGAACGACCCATTTCATTTTCGACGCGCGCTGAAAATGGGATTACACGGGCTCTCGGGTATCAACGTTTTTCTTATCAAAAACAGCCCTTAAACTCTACTAATCCAACCATAAAACATCTATTAGTAACCTGGCTCTGATACCACTTAAACGGGGATGTAACGCCCCGTTCCCTTCTCGGGCTCGCTAACATCCCGCCACGGCCGTTTGCATTGAGTAGTTCCCAGGATCAACGGCGAACGACTTAAGTGCAATACCAAATGTACATGCGGAAGCGACGAACAATCTCCTTTACAAAAATTTTCTTTCCGAACACAATGACTCAGGATGAAAAAGAGAGATTTAAAACTTACTTCATACACTCCTTAAAAGCGTCAAATACACAACAGAGTTACAACTTGCCATCTCCCAAAATACAACTTCCTTTAATAAAATAACGGTAGATGGAGTTTAACCCTACAAAGCTATATAGGCGTGAACAACCCAAAATAAGAAAATAGCTCCCTAAGTCTTAAAAGGGAAATATAGTCAGGTAAGGTTAACGGTTCATCTTCTTCAAAAGGGTATCTGCAAAAGTCAGTCCATAGTATTCAAGGGACCTCGTCATTCGGGACCTGAAAATGTTGTCCCACGACGGGGTGAGAATAAATCTCAGCAAGTCATTCCTAACCCTAAACTAGGCCATCAGTACCTCCTAACACCTGAAAATAAACAATTCTAATAGAAAGCATAATCATGGGATTTAAGACAATAAATAGAAGTACAACAAATAGACACTCAATTCAGTCCAATTCAAGATGCGATTTCACGATTTAAGCTAAAGTTCGTACTTTAGGCATCTAAACAATCAACTGCTCGAATAAGGCAACCCATCAATAACTCGATTCTAGCTATTCAGCCCTCGCCGTAGCGCCCGGGACATAGCTTAATAATCACATTGTATTAGGCAGGACCCTCGTCGTAACGCCCAGGTCTAATAAGTTCATCTGCCCGGACCCCCCGTAAAAACGGCTCTTAGGTCATACTTGTATTTGGTAAACGCCCTCTTCATAACGCCCAGGCTATTATATGTTTACCAGGACCCCCTGTAGAAACGGCTCTCGGGTCATGCTTGCATTTGGTAAACGCCCTCGTCGTAACGCCCAGGCTATTATATGTTTACCAGGACCCCCCGTAAAAACGGCTCTCGGGTCATGCTTTAACCTTAATAGGTTAATATGTGATTTAGTACTCATACATCTCATTCCAACGGCCAATTGCACTCATGATCACACAGTCAAGCAATTAACCATCAAGGCACATAGCCACGATCATAGGTCATCCAAGAGCATTCGATTTTTTTTTACACTTCCCATTCAAACTCCGGTTTAGTCTATTAAACCACTTCACTTGCTCAAATTGAATCAAAATGACTTCAACACATGCTCAAGACCCTAAGATCATTCTTGACCAGAATAGGATTTCATCATTTAAACTCAATTTCGCCATTTTTAATCCAAGAAACGACCAAGCGCAGTCCATCCATTTCATGACAGGTTCTGTCTTTCCATGACCAGGCTTACTCTCAGAAAAAGTGACATAAATCTATTTACTGTTTTAGCAATCTAGCTTTACAACCTCGTTCTTCATGATCTTACGGTCGCGTGGGCGAAAACGGAGCTCAATTTGGACTCCGGACGACTTAGAACGACCCATTTCATTTTCGACGCGCGCTGAAAATGGGATTACACGGGCTCTCGGGTATCAACGTTTTTCTTATCAAAAACAGCCCTTAAACTCTACTAATCCAACCATAAAACATCTATTAGTAACCTGGCTCTGATACCACTTAAACGGGGATGTAACGCCCCGTTCCCTTCTCGGGCTCGCTAACATCCCGCCACGGCCGTTTGCATTGAGTAGTTCCTAGGATCAACGGCGAACGACTTAAGTGCAATACCAAATGTACATGCGGAAGCGACGAACAATCTCCTTTACAAAAATTTTCTTTCCGAACACAATGACTCAGGATGAAAAAGAGAGATTTAAAACTTACTTTATACACTCCTTAAAAGCGTCAAATACACAACAGAGTTACAACTTGCCATTTCCCAAAATACAACTTCCTTTAATAAAATAACGGTAGATGGAGTTTAACCCTACAAAGCTATATAGGCGTGAACAACCCAAAATAAGAAAATAGCTCCCTAAGTCTTAAAAGGGAAATTTAGTCAGGTAAGGTTAACGGTTCATCTTCTTCAAAAGGGTATCTGCAAAAGTCAGTCCATAGTATTCAAGGGACCTCGTCATTCGGGACCTGAAAATGTTGTCCCACGACGGGGTGAGAATAAATCTCAGCAAGTCATTCCTAACCCTAAACTAGGCCATCAGTACCTCCTAACACCTGAAAATAAACAATTCTAATAGAAAGCATAATCATGGGATTTAAGACAATAAATAGAAGTACAACAAATAGACACTCAATTCAGTCCAATTCAAGATGCGATTTCACGATTTAAGCTAAAGTTCGTACTTTAGGCATCTAAACAATCAACTGCTCGAATAAGGCAACCCATCAATAACTCGATTCTAGCTATTCATCCCTCGCCGTAGCGCCCGGGACATAGCTTAATAATCACATTGTATTAGGCAGGACCCTCGTCGTAACGCCCAGGTCTAATAAGTTCATCTGCCCGGACCCCCCGTAAAAACGGCTCTTAGGTCATACTTGTATTTGGTAAACGCCCTCGTCATAACGCCCAGGCTATTATATGTTTACCAGGACCCCCTGTAGAAACGGCTCTCGGGTCATGCTTGCATTTGGTAAACGCCCTCGTCGTAACGCCCAGGCTATTATATGTTTACCAGGACCCCCCGTAAAAACGGCTCTCGGGTCATGCTTTAACCTTAATAGGTTAATATGTGATTTAGTACTCATACATCTCATTCCAACGGCCAATTGCACTCATGATCACACAGTCAAGCAATTAACCATCAAGGCACATAGCCACGATCATAGGTCATCCATGAGCATTCGATTTTTTTTTACACTTCCCATTCAAACTCCGGTTTAGTCTATTAAACCACTTCACTAGCTCAAATTCAATCAAAATGACTTCAACACATGCTCAAGACCCTAAGATCATTCATGACCAGAATAGGACTTCATCATTTAAACTCAATTTCGCCATTTTTAATCCAAGAAACGACCAAGCGCAGTCCCTCCATTTCATGACAGGTTCGGTCTTTCCATGACCAGGCTTACTCTCAGAAAAACTTACATAAATATATTTACTGTTTTAGCAATCTAACTTTAGAACCTCGTTCTTCATGATCTTACGGTCGCGTGGGCGAAAACGGAGCTCAATTTGGACTCCGGACGACTTAGAACGACCCATTTCATTTTCGACGCGCGCTGAAAATGGGATTACACGGGCTCTCGGGTATCAACGTTTTTCTCACCAAAAACAGCCCTTAAACTCTACCAATCCAACTATAAAACATCTATTAGTAACCTGGCTCTGATACCACTTAAACGGGGATGTAACGCCTCGTTCCCTTCTCGGGCTCGCTAACATCCCGCCACGGCCGTTTGCATTGAGTAGTTCCCAGGATCAACGGCGAACGACTTAAGTGCAATACCAAATGTACATGCGGAAACGACGAACCATCTCCTTTACAAAAAATTTCTTTCCGAACACAATGACTCAGGATGAAAAAGAGAGATTTAAAACTTACTTCATACACTCCTTAAAGGCGTCAAATACACAACAGAGTTACAACTTGCCATCTCCCAAAATAGAACTTCCTTTAATAAAATAACGGTAGATGGAGTTTAACCCTACAAAGCTATATAGGCGTGAACAACCCAAAATAAGAACATAGCTCCCTAAGTCTTAAAAGGGAAATATAGTCAGGTAAGGTTAACGGTTCATCTTCTTCAAAAGGGTATCTTCAAAAGTCAGTCCATAGTATTCAAGGGACCTCGTCATTCGGGACCTGAAAATGTTGTCCCACGACGGGGTGAGAATAAATCTCAGCAAGTCATTCCTAACCCTAAACTAGGCCATTAGTACCTCCTAACACCTGAAAATAAACAATTCTAATAGAAAGCATAATCATGGGATTTAAGACAATAAATAGAAGTACAACAAATAGACACTCAATTCAGTCCAATTCAAGATGCGATTTCACGATTTAAGCTAAGCTTCGTACTTTAGGCATCTAAACAATCAACTGCTCGAATAAGGCAACCATCAATAACTCGATTCTAGCTATTCAGCCCTCGCCGTAGCGCCCGGGACATAGCTTAATAGTCACATTGCATTAGGCAGGACCCTCGTCGTAACGCCCAGGTCTAATAAGTTCATCTGCCCGGACCCCCCGTAAAAACGGCTCTTAGGTCATACTTGTATTTGGTAAACGCCCTCGTCATAACGCCCAGGCTATTATATGTTTACCAGGACCCCCTGTAAAAACGGCTCTCGGGTCTTGCTTGCATTTGGTAAACGCCCTCGTCGTAACGCCCAGGCTATTATATGTATACCAGGACCCCCCGTAAAAACGGCTCTCGGGTCATGCTTTAACCTTAATAGGTTAATATGTGATTTAGTACTCATACATCTCATTCCAACGGCCAATTGCACTCATGATCACACAGTCACGCAATTAACCATCAAGGCACATAGCCACGATCATAGGTCATCCATGAGCATTCGATTTTTTTTTACACTTCCCATTCAAACTCCGGTTTAGTCTATTAAACCACTTCACTTGCTCAAATTCAATCAAAATGACTTCAACACATGCTCAAGACCCTAAGATCATTCATGACCAGAATAGGACTTCATCATTTAAACTCAATTTCGCCATTTTTAATCCAAGAAACGACCAAGCGCATTCCCTCCATTTCATGACAGGTTCGGTCTTTCCATGACCAGGCTTACTCTCAGAAAAACTTACATAAATCTATTTACTGTTTTAGCAATCTAACTTTAGAACCTTGTTCTTCATCATCTTACGGTCGGGTGGGCGAAAACGGAGCTCAATTTGGACTCCAGACGACTTAGAACAACCCATTTCATTTTCGACGCGCGCTGAAAATGGGATTACACGGGCTCTCGGGTATCAACGTTTTTCTCACCAAAAAAAGCCCTTAAACTCTACCAATCCAACCATAAAACATCTGTTAGTAACCTGGCTCTGATACCACTTAAACGGGGATGTAACGCCCCGTTCCCTTCTCGGGCTCGCTAACATCCCGCCACGGCCGTTTGCATTGAGTAGTTCCCAGGATCAACGGCGAACGACTTAAGTACAATACCAAATGTACATGCGGAAGCGATGAACCATCTCCTTTACAAAAATTTTCTTTCCGAACACAATGACTCAGTATGAAAAAGAGAGATTTAAAACTTACTTCATACACTCCTTAAAAACGTCCAATACACAACAGAGTTACAACTTGCCATCTCCCAAAATACAACTTCCTTTAATAAAATAACGGTAGATGGAGTTTAACCCTACAAAGCTATATAGGCGTGAACAACCCAAAATAAGAAAATAGCTCCCTAAGTCTTAAAAGGGAAATATAGTCAGGTAAGGTTAACGGTTCATCTTCTTCAAAAGGGTATCTTCAAAAGTCAGTCCATAGTATTCAAGGGACCTCGTCATTCGGGACCTGAAAATGTTGTCCCACGACGGGGTGAGAATAAATCTCAGCAAGTCATTCCTAACCCTAAACTAGGCCATCAGTACCTCCTAACACCTGAAAATAAACAATTCTAATAGAAAGCATAATCATGGGATTTAAGACAATAAATAGAAGTACAACAAATAGACACTCAATTCAGTCCAATTCAAGATGCGATTTCACGATTTAAGCTAAGCTTCGTACTTTAGGCATCTAAACAATCAACTGCTCGAATAAGGCAACCCATCAATAACTCGATTCTAGCTATTCAGCCCTCGCCGTAGCGCCCGGGACATAGCTTAATAATCACATTGTATTAGGCAGGACCCTCGTCGTAACGCCCAGGTCTAATAAGTTCATCTGCCCGGACCCCCCGTAAAAACGGCTCTTAGGTCATACCTGTATTTGGTAAACGCCCTCGTCATAACGCCCAAGCTATAATATGTTTACCAGGACCCCCTGTAAAAATGGCTCTCGGGTCATGCCTGCATTTGGTAAACGCCCTCGTCGTAACGCCCAGGCTATTATATGTTTACTAGGACCCACCGTAAAAACGGCTCTCGGGTCATGCTTTAACCTTAATAGGTTAATATGTGATTTAGTACTCATACATCTCATTCTAACGGCCAATTGCACTCATGATCACACAGTCAAGCAATTAACCATCAAGGCACATAGCCACGATCATAGGTCATCCATGAGCATTCGATTTTTTTTTACACTTCCCATTCAAACTCCGGTTTAGTCTATTAAACCACTTCACTTGCACAAATTCAATCAAAATGACTTCAACACATGCTCAAGACCCTAAGATCATTCATGACCAGAATAGGACTTCATCATTTAAACTCAATTTCGCCATTTTTAATCCAAGAAACGACCAAGCGCAGTTCATCCATTTCATGACAGGTTCGGTCTTTCGATGACCAGGCTTACACTCAGAAAAACTGACATAAATTTATTTACTGTTTTAGCAATCTAACTTTAGAACCTCGTTCTTCATGATCTTACGGTCGCGTGGGCATAAACGGAGCTCAATTTAGACTCCGGACGACTTAGAACGACCCATTTCATTTTCGACGCGCCCTGAAAATGGGATTACACGGGCTCTCGGGTATCAACGTTTTTCTCACCAAAAACAGCCCTTAAACTCAACCAATCCAACCATAAAACATCTATTAGTAACCTGGCTCTGATACCACTTAAACGGGGATGTAACGCCCCGTTCCCTTCTCGAGCTCGCTAACATCCCACCACGGCCGTTTGCATTGAGTAGTTCCCAGGATCAACGGCGAACGACTTATGTACAATACCAAATGTACATGCGGAAGCGACGAACCATCTCCTTTACAAAAAAAATTTTTCCGAACACAATGACTCAGGATGAAAAAGAGAGATTTAAAACTTAATTCATACACTCCTTAAAAGCGTCAAATACACAACAGAGTTACAACTGGCTATCTCCCAAAATAGAACTTCCTTTAATAAAATAACGGTAGATGGAGTTTAACCCTACAAAGCTCTATAGGCGTGAACAACCCAAAATAAGAAAATAGCTCCCTAAGTCTTAAAAGGGAAATATAGTCAGGTAAGGTTAACGGTTCATCTTCTTCAAAAGGGTATCTTCCAAAGTCAGTCCATAGTATTCAAGGGACCTCGTCATTCGGGACCTGAAAATGTTGTCCCACGACGGGGTGAGAATAAATCTCAGCAAGTCATTCCTAACCCTAAACTAGGCCATCATTACCTCCTAACACCTGAAAATAAACAATTCTAATAGAAAGCATAATCATGGGATTTAAGACAATAAATAGAAGTACAACAAATAGACACTCAATTCAGTCCAATTCAAGATGCGATTTCACGATTTAAGCTAAGCTTCGTACTTTAGGCATCAAAACAATCAACTGCTCAAATAAGGCAACCCATCAATAACTCGATTCTAGCTATTCAGCCCTCGCCGTAGCGCCCGGGACATAGCTTAATAATCACATTGTATTAGGCTGGACCCACGTCGTAACGCCGAGGTCTAATAAGTTCATCTGCCCGGACCCCCCATAAAACCGACTCTTAGGACATACTTGTATTTGGTAAACGCCCTCGTCATAACGCCCAGGCTATTATATGTTTACCAGGACCCCCTGTAAAAACGGCTCTCGGGTCATGCTTGCATTTGGTAAACGCCCTCGTCGTAACGCCCAGGCTATTATATGTTTACCAGGACCCCCCGTAAAAACGGCTTTCGGGTCATGCTTTAACCTTAATAGGTTAATGTGTGATTTAGTACTCATACATCTCATTCCAACGACCAATTGCACTCATGATCGCACAGTCAAGCAATTAACCATCAAGGCACATAGCCACGATCATAGGTCATCCATGAGCATTCGATTTTTTTTTTACACTTCCCATTCAAACTCCGGTTTAGTCTATTAAACCACTTCACTTGCTCAAATTCAATCAAAATGACTTCAACACATGCTCAAGACCCTAAGATCATTCATGACCAGAATAGGACTTCATCATTTAAACTCAATTTCACCATTTTTAACCAAGAAACGACCAAGAGCAGTTCATCCATTTCATGACAGGTTCGGTCTTTCCATGACCAGGCTTACTCTCAGAAACACTGACATAAATCTATTAACTGTTTTAGCAATCTAACTTTAGAACCTCGTTCTTCATGATCTTACGGTCGCGTGGGCGAAAACGGAGCTCAATTTGGACTCCGGACGACTTAGAACGATTCATTTCATTTTCGACGCGCGCTGAAAATGGGATTACACGGGCTCTCGGGTATCAACGTTTTTCTCACCAAAAACAGCCCTTAAACTCTACCAATCCAACCATAAAACATCTATTTGTAACCTGGCTCTGATACCACTTGAACGGGGATGTAACGCCCCGTTCCCTTCTCGGGCTCACTAACATCCCGCCACGGCCGTTTGCATTGAGTAGTTCCCAGGATCAACGGCGAACGACTTAAGTGCAATACCAAATGTACATGCGGAAGCGACGAACCATCTCCTTTACAAAAATTTTCTTTCCGAACACAATGACTCAGGATGAAAAAAAGAGATTTAAAACTTACTTCATACACTCCTTAAAAGCGTCAAATACACAACTGAGTTACAACTTGCCATCTCCCAAAATAGAACTTCCTTTAATAAAATAACGGTAGATGGAGTTTAACCCTACAAAGCAATATAGGCGTGAACAACCCAAAATAAGAAAATAGCTCCCTAAGTCTTAAAAGGGAAATATAGTCAGGTAAGGTTAACGGTTCATCTTCTTCAAAAGGGTATCTTCAACAGTCAGTCCATAGTATTCAAGGGACCTCGTCATTCGGGACCTGAAAATGTTGTCCCACGACGGGGTGAGAATAAATCTCAGCAAGTCATTCCTAACCCTAAACTAGGATATCGGTACCTCCTAACACCTGAAAATAAACAATTACAATAGAAAGCATAATCATGGGATTTAAGAAAATAAATAGAAGTACAAATCTATTAACTGTTTTAGCAATCTAACTTTAGAACCTCGTTCTTCATGATCTTACGGTCGCGTGGGCGAAAACGGAGCTCAATTTGGACTCCGGACGACTTAGAACGACCCATTTCATTTTCGACGCGCGCTGAAAATGGGATTACACGGGCTCTCGGGTATCAACGTTTTTCTCACCAAAAACAGCCCTTAAACTCTACCAATCCAACCATAAAACATCTATTAGTAACCTGGCTCTGATACCACTTAAACTGGGATGTAACGCCCCGTTCCCTTCTCGGGCTCGCTAACATCCCGCCACGGCCGTTTGCATTGAGTAGTTCCCAGGATCAACGGCGAACGACTTAAGTGCAATACCAAATGTACATGCGGAAGCGACGAACAATCTCCTTTATAAAAATTTTCTTTCCGAACACAATGACTCAGGATAAAAAAGAGAGATTTAAAAAGTCAGTCCATAGTATTCAAGGGACCTCGTCATTCGGGACCTGAAAATGTTGTCCCACGACGGGGTGAGAATAAATCTCAGCAAGTCATTCCTAACCCTAAACTAGGCCATCAGTACCTCCTAACACCTGAAAATAAACAATTCTAATTGAAAGCATAATCATGGGATTTAAGACAATAAATAGAAGTACAACAAATAGACACTCAATTCAGTCCAATTCAAGATACGATTTCACGATTTAACCTAAGCTTCGTACTTTAGGCATCTAAACAATCAACTGCTCGAATAAGGCAACCCATCAATAACTCGATTCTAGCTATTCAGCCCTCGCCGTAGCGCCAGGGACATAGCTTAATAATCACATTGTATTAGGCAGGACCCTCGTCGTAACGCCCAGGTCTAATAAGTTCATCTTCCCGGACACCCCGTAAAAACGGCTCTTAGGTCATACTTGTATTTGGTAAACGCCCTCGTCATAACGCCCAGGCTATTATATGTTTACCAGGACCCCCTGTAAAAACGGTTCTCGGGTCATGCTTGCATTTGGTAAACGCCCACGTCGTAACGCCCAGGCTATTATATGTTTACCAGGACCCCCCGTAAAAACGGCTCTCGGGTCATGCTTTAACCTTAATAGGTTAATATGTGATTTAGTACTCATACATCTCATTCCAACGGCCAATTGCACTCATGATCACACAGTCAAGCAATTAACCATCAAGGCACATAGCCACGATCATAGGTCATCCAAGAGCATTCGATTTTATTTTACATTTCCCATTCAAACTCCGGTTTAGTCTATTAAACCACTTCACTTGCTCAAATTCAATCAAAATGACTTCAACACATGCTCAAGACCCTAAGATCATTCATGACCAGAATAGGATTTCATCATTTAAACTCAATTTCGCCATTTTTAATCCAAGAAACGACCAAGCGCAGTCCATCCATTTCATGACAGGTTCGGTCTTTCCATGATCAGGCTTACTCTCAGAAAAACTGACATAAATCTATTTACTGTTTTAGCAATCTAGCTTTAGAACCTCGTTCTTCATGATCTTACTGTCGCATGGGCGAAAACGGAGCTCAATTTGGACTCCGGACGACTTAGAACGACCCATTTCATTTTCGACGCGCGCTGAAAATGGGATTACACGGGCTCTCGGGTATCAACGTTTTTCTCACCAAAAACAGCCATTAAACTCTACTAATCCAACCATAAAACATCTATTAGTAACCTGGCTCTGACACCACTTAAACGGGGATGTAACGCCCCGTTCCCTTCTCGGGCTCGCTAACATCCCGCCACGGCCGTTTGCATTGAGTAGTTCCCAGGATCAACGACGAACGACTTAAGTGCAATACCAAATGTACATGCGGAAGCGACGAACCATCTCCTTTACAAAAATTTTCTTTCCGAACACAATGACTCAGGATGAAAAAGAGAGATTTAAAACTTACTTCATACACTCCTTAAAAGCGTCAATTACACAACAGAGTTACAACTTGCCATCTCCCAAAATACAATTTCCTTTAATAAAATAACGGTAGATGGAGTTTAACCCTACAAAGCCATATAGGCGTGAACAACCCAAAATAAGAAAATAGCTCCCTAAGTCTTAAAAGGGAAATATAGTCAGGTAAGGTTAACGGTTCATCTTCTTCAAAAGGGTATCTTCAAAAGTCAGTCCATAGTATTCAAGGGACCTCGTCATTCGGGACCTGAAAATGTTGTCCCACGACGGGGTGAGAATAAATCTCAGCAAGTCATTCCTAACCCTAAACTAGGCCATTAGTACCTCCTAACACCTGAAAATAAACAATTCTAATAGAAAGCATAATCATGGGATTTAAGACAATAAATAGAAGTACAACAAATAGACACTCAATTCAGTCCAATTCAAGATGCGATTTCACGATTTAAGCTAAGCTTCCTAATTTAGGCATCTAAACAATCAACTGCTTGAATAAGGCAACCCATCAATAACTCGATTCTAGCTATTCAGCCCTCGCCGTAGCGCCCGGGACATAGCTTAATAATCACATTGTATTAGGCAGGACGCTAGTCGTAACGCCCAGGTCTAATAAGTTCATCTGCCCGGACCCCCCGTAAAAACGGCTCTTAGGTCATACTTGTATTTGGTAAACGCCCTCTTCATAACGCCCATGCTATTATATGTTTACCAGGACCCCCTGTAGAAACGGCTCTCGGGTCATGCTTGCATTTGGTAAACGCCCTCGTCGTAACGCCCAGGCTATTATATGTTTACCAGGACCCCCCGTAAAAACGGCTCTCGGGTCATGCTTTAACCTTAATAGGTTAATATGTGATTTAGTACTCATACATCTCATTCCAACGGCCAATTGCACTCATGATCACACAGTCAAGCAATTAACCATCAAGGCACATAGCCACGATCATAGGTCATCCAAGAGCATTCGATTTTTTTTTACACTTCCCATTCAAACTCCGGTTTAGTCTATTAAACCACTTCACTTGCTCAAATTGAATCAAAATGACTTCAACACATGCTCAAGACCCTAAGATCATTCTTGACCAGAATAGGATTTCATCATTTAAACTCAATTTCGCCATTTTTAATCCAAGAAACGACCAAGCGCAGTCCATCCATTTCATGACAGGTTCTGTCTTTCCATGACCAGGCTTACTCTCAGAAAAAGTGACATAAATCTATTTACTGTTTTAGCAATCTAGCTTTACAACCTCGTTCTTCATGATCTTACGGTCGCGTGGGCGAAAACGGAGCTCAATTTGGACTCCGGACGACTTAGAACGACCCATTTCATTTTCGACGCGCGCTGAAAATGGGATTACACGGGCTCTCGGGTATCAACGTTTTTCTTATCAAAAACAGCCCTTAAACTCTACTAATCCAACCATAAAACATCTATTAGTAACCTGGCTCTGATACCACTTAAACGGGGATGTAACGCCCCGTTCCCTTCTCGGGCTCGCTAACATCCCGCCACGGCCGTTTGCATTGAGTAGTTCCCAGGATCAACGGCGAACGACTTAAGTGCAATACCAAATGTACATGCGGAAGCGACGAACAATCTCCTTTACAAAAATTTTCTTTCCGAACACAATGACTCAGGATGAAAAAGAGAGATTTAAAACTTACTTTATACACTCCTTAAAAGCGTCAAATACACAACAGAGTTACAACTTGCCATTTCCCAAAATACAACTTCCTTTAATAAAATAACGGTAGATGGAGTTTAACCCTACAAAGCTATATAGGCGTGAACAACCCAAAATAAGAAAATAGCTCCCTAAGTCTTAAAAGGGAAATTTAGTCAGGTAAGGTTAACGGTTCATCTTCTTCAAAAGGGTATCTGCAAAAGTCAGTCCATAGTATTCAAGGGACCTCGTCATTCGGGACCTGAAAATGTTGTCCCACGACGGGGTGAGAATAAATCTCAGCAAGTCATTCCTAACCCTAAACTAGGCCATCAGTACCTCCTAACACCTGAAAATAAACAATTCTAATAGAAAGCATAATCATGGGATTTAAGACAATAAATAGAAGTACAACAAATAGACACTCAATTCAGTCCAATTCAAGATGCGATTTCACGATTTAAGCTAAAGTTCGTACTTTAGGCATCTAAACAATCAACTGCTCGAATAAGGCAACCCATCAATAACTCGATTCTAGCTATTCAGCCCTCGCCGTAGCGCCCGGGACATAGCTTAATAATCACATTGTATTAGGCAGGACCCTCGTCGTAACGCCCAGGTCTAATAAGTTCATCTGCCCGGACCCCCCGTAAAAACGGCTCTTAGGTCATACTTGTATTTGGTAAACGCCCTCGTCATAACGCCCAGGCTATTATATGTTTACCAGGACCCCCTGTAGAAACGGCTCTCGGGTCATGCTTGCATTTGGTAAACGCCCTCGTCGTAACGCCCAGGCTATTATATGTTTACCAGGACCCCCCGTAAAAACGGCTCTCGGGTCATGCTTTAACCTTAATAGGTTAATATGTGATTTAGTACTCATACATCTCATTCCAACGGCCAATTGCACTCATGATCACACAGTCAAGCAATTAACCATCAAGGCACATAGCCACGATCATAGGTCATCCATGAGCATTCGATTTTTTTTTACACTTCCCATTCAAACTCCGGTTTAGTCTATTAAACCACTTCACTAGCTCAAATTCAATCAAAATGACTTCAACACATGCTCAAGACCCTAAGATCATTCATGACCAGAATAGGACTTCATCATTTAAACTCAATTTCGCCATTTTTAATCCAAGAAACGACCAAGCGCAGTCCCTCCATTTCATGACA
Organism: Rhodomyrtus psidioides; assembly: GCA_021437785.1. NCBI lineage: Eukaryota > Viridiplantae > Streptophyta > Magnoliopsida > Myrtales > Myrtaceae > Rhodomyrtus > Rhodomyrtus psidioides. The sequence continues at coordinate 355,772 of JAILYB010000219.1, read as the reverse complement.
GGTTCGGTCTTTCCATGACCAGGCTTACTCTCAGAAAAACTTACATAAATATATTTACTGTTTTAGCAATCTAACTTTAGAACCTCGTTCTTCATGATCTTACGGTCGCGTGGGCGAAAACGGAGCTCAATTTGGACTCCGGACGACTTAGAACGACCCATTTCATTTTCGACGCGCGCTGAAAATGGGATTACACGGGCTCTCGGGTATCAACGTTTTTCTCACCAAAAACAGCCCTTAAACTCTACCAATCCAACCATAAAACATCTGTTAGTAACCTGGCTCTGATACCACTTAAACGGGGATGTAACGCCCCGTTCCCTTCTCGGGCTCGCTAACATCCCGCCACGGCCGTTTGCATTGAGTAGTTCCCAGGATCAACGGCGAACGACTTAAGTGCAATACCAAATGTACATGCGGAAACGACGAACCATCTCCTTTACAAAAAATTTCTTTCCGAACACAATGACTCAGGATGAAAAAGAGAGATTTAAAACTTACTTCATACACTCCTTAAAGGCGTCAAATACACAACAGAGTTACAACTTGCCATCTCCCAAAATAGAACTTCCTTTAATAAAATAACGGTAGATGGAGTTTAACCCTACAAAGCTATATAGGCGTGAACAACCCAAAATAAGAACATAGCTCCCTAAGTCTTAAAAGGGAAATATAGTCAGGTAAGGTTAACGGTTCATCTTCTTCAAAAGGGTATCTTCAAAAGTCAGTCCATGGTATTCAAGGGACCTCGTCATTCGGGACCTGAAAATGTTGTCCCACGACGGGGTGAGAATAAATCTCAGCAAGTCATTCCTAACCCTAAACTAGGCCATCAGTACCTCCTAACACCTGAAAATAAACAATTCTAATAGAAAGCATAATCATGGGATTTAAGACAATAAATAGAAGTACAACAAATAGACACTCAATTCAGTCCAATTCAAGATGCGATTTCACGATTTAAGCTAAGCTTCGTACTTTAGGCATCTAAACAATCAACTGCTCGAATAAGGCAACCATCAATAACTCGATTCTAGCTATTCAGCCCTCGCCGTAGCGCCCGGGACATAGCTTAATAATCACATTGCATTAGGCAGGACCCTCGTCGTAACGCCCAGGTCTAATAAGTTCATCTGCCCGGACCCCCCGTAAAAACGGCTCTTAGGTCATACTTGTATTTGGTAAACGCCCTCGTCATAACGCCCAGGCTATTATATGTTTACCAGGACCCCCTGTAAAAACGGCTCTCGGGTCTTGCTTGCATTTGGTAAACGCCCTCGTCGTAACGCCCAGGCTATTATATGTATACCAGGACCCCCCGTAAAAACGGCTCTCGGGTCATGCTTTAACCTTAATAGGTTAATATGTGATTTAGTACTCATACATCTCATTCCAACGGCCAATTGCACTCATGATCACACAGTCACGCAATTAACCATCAAGGCACATAGCCACGATCATAGGTCATCCATGAGCATTCGATTTTTTTTTACACTTCCCATTCAAACTCCGGTTTAGTCTATTAAACCACTTCACTTGCTCAAATTCAATCAAAATGACTTCAACACATGCTCAAGACCCTAAGATCATTCATGACCAGAATAGGACTTCATCATTTAAACTCAATTTCTCCATTTTTAATCCAAGAAACGACCAAGCGCATTCCCTCCATTTCATGACAGGTTCGGTCTTTCCATGACCAGGCTTACTCTCAGAAAAACTTACATAAATCTATTTACTGTTTTAGCAATCTAACTTTAGAACCTTGTTCTTCATCATCTTACGGTCGGGTGGGCGAAAACGGAGCTCAATTTGGACTCCAGACGACTTAGAACAACCCATTTCATTTTCGACGCGCGCTGAAAATGGGATTACACGGGCTCTCGGGTATCAACGTTTTTCTCACCAAAAAAAGCCCTTAAACTCTACCAATCCAACCATAAAACATCTGTTAGTAACCTGGCTCTGATACCACTTAAACGGGGATGTAACGCCCCGTTCCCTTCTCGGGCTCGCTAACATCCCGCCACGGCCGTTTGCATTGAGTAGTTCCCAGGATCAACGGCGAACGACTTAAGTGCAATACCAAATGTACATGCGGAAGCGATGAACCATCTCCTTTACAAAAATTTTCTTTCCGAACACAATGACTCAGTATGAAAAAGAGAGATTTAAAACTTACTTCATACACTCCTTAAAAACGTCCAATACACAACAGAGTTACAACTTGCCATCTCCCAAAATACAACTTCCTTTAATAAAATAACGGTAGATGGAGTTTAACCCTACAAAGCTATATAGGCGTGAACAACCCAAAATAAGAAAATAGCTCCCTAAGTCTTAAAAGGGAAATATAGTCAGGTAAGGTTAACGGTTCATCTTCTTCAAAAGGGTATCTTCAAAAGTCAGTCCATAGTATTCAAGGGACCTCGTCATTCGGGACCTGAAAATGTTGTCCCACGACGGGGTGAGAATAAATCTCAGCAAGTCATTCCTAACCCTAAACTAGGCCATCAGTACCTCCTAACACCTGAAAATAAACAATTCTAATAGAAAGCATAATCATGGGATTTAAGACAATAAATAGAAGTACAACAAATAGACACTCAATTCAGTCCAATTCAAGATGCGATTTCACGATTTAAGCTAAGCTTCGTACTTTAGGCATCTAAACAATCAACTGCTCGAATAAGGCAACCCATCAATAACTCGATTCTAGCTATTCAGCCCTCGCCGTAGCGCCCAGGACATAGCTTAATAATCACATTGTATTAGGCTGGACCCACGTCGTAACGCCCAGGTCTAATAAGTTCATCTGCCCGGACCCCCCATAAAACCGACTCTTAGGACATACTTGTATTTGGTAAACGCCCTCGTCATAACGCCCAGGCTATTATATGTTTACCAGGACCCCCTGTAAAAACGGCTCTCGGGTCATGCTTGCATTTGGTAAACGCCCTCGTCGTAACGCCCAGGCTATTATATGTTTACCAGGACCCCCCGTAAAAACGGCTTTCGGGTCATGCTTTAACCTTAATAGGTTAATGTGTGATTTAGTACTCATACATCTCATTCCAACGACCAATTGCACTCATGATCGCACAGTCAAGCAATTAACCATCAAGGCACATAGCCACGATCATAGGTCATCCATGAGCATTCGATTTTTTTTTACACTTCCCATTCAAACTCCGGTTTAGTCTATTAAACCACTTCACTTGCTCAAATTCAATCAAAATGACTTCAACACATGCTCAAGACCCTAAGATCATTCATGACCAGAATAGGACTTCATCATTTAAACTCAATTTCACCATTTTTAACCAAGAAACGACCAAGAGCAGTTCATCCATTTCATGACAGGTTCGGTCTTTCCATGACCAGGCTTACTCTCAGAAACACTGACATAAATCTATTAACTGTTTTATCAATCTAACTTTAGAACCTCGTTCTTCATGATCTTACGGTCGCGTGGGCGAAAACGGAGCTCAATTTGGACTCCGGACGACTTAGAACGATTCATTTCATTTTCGACGCGCGCTGAAAATGGGATTACACGGGCTCTCGGGTATCAACGTTTTTCTCACCAAAAACAGCCCTTAAACTCTACCAATCCAACCATAAAACATCTATTTGTAACCTGGCTCTGATACCACTTGAACGGGGATGTAACGCCCCGTTCCCTTCTCGGGCTCACTAACATCCCGCCACGGCCGTTTGCATTGAGTAGTTCCCAGGATCAACGGCGAACGACTTAAGTGCAATACCAAATGTACATGCGGGAGCGACGAACCATCTCCTTTACAAAAATTTTCTTTCCGAACACAATGACTCAGGATGAAAAAGAGAGATTTAAAACTTACTTCATACACTCCTTAAAAGCGTCAAATACACAATAGAGTTACAACTTGCCATCTCCCAAAATACAACTTCCTTTAATAAAATAACGGTAGATGGAGTTTAACCCTACAAAGCTATATAGGCGTGAACAACCCAAAATAAGAAAATAGCTCCCTAAGTCTTAAAAGGGAAATATAGTCAGGTAAGGTTAACGGTTCATCTTCTTCAAAAGGGTATCTTCAAAAGTCAGTCCATATTATTCAAGGGACCTCGTCATTCGGGACCTGAAAATGTTGTCCCACGACGGGGTGAGAATAAATCTCAGCAAGTCATTCCTAACCCTAAACTAGGCCATCAGTACCTCCTAACACCTGAAAATAAACAATTCTAATAGAAAGCATAATCATGTGATTTAAGACAATAAATAGAAGTACAACAAATAGACACTCAATTCAGTCCAATTCAAGATGCGATTTCACGATTTAAGCTAAGCTTCGTGCTTTAGGCATCTAAACAATCAACTGCTCGAATAAGGCAACCCATCAATAACTCGATTCTAGCTATTCAGCCCTCGCCGTAGCGCCCGGGACATAGCTTAATAATCACATTGTATTAGGCAGGACCCTCGTCGTAACGCCCAGGTCTAATAAGTTCATCTGCCCGGACCCCCCGTAAAAACGGCTCTTAGGTCATACTTGTATTTGGTAAACGCCCTCGTCATAACGCCCAGGCTATTATATGTTTACCAGGACCCCCTGTAAAAATGGCTCTCGGGTCATGCTTGCATTTGGTAAACGCCCAGGCTATTATATGTTTACCAGGACCCCCCGTAAAAATGGCTCTCGGGCCATGCTTTAACCTTAATAGGTTAATATGTGATTTAGTACTCATACATCTCATTCCAACGGCCAATTGCACTCATGATCACACAGTCAAGCAATTAACCATCAAGGCACATAGCCACAATCATAGGTCATCCATGAGCATTCGATTTTTTTTTTACACTTCCCATTCAAACTCCGGTTTAGTTTATTAAACCACTTCACTTGCTCAAATTCAATCAAAATGACTTCAACACATGCTCAAGACCCTAAGATCATTCATGACCAGAATAGGACTTCATCATTTAAACTCAATTTCACCATTTTTAACCAAGAAACGACCAAGAGCAGTTCATCCATTTCATGACAGGTTCGGTCTTTCCATGACCAGGCTTACTCTCAGAAACACTGACATAAATCTATTAACTGTTTTAGCAATCTAACTTTAGAACCTCGTTCTTCATGATCTTACGGTCGCGTGGGCGAAAACGGAGCTCAATTTGGACTCCAGACGACTTAGAACGACCCATTTCATTTTCGACGCACGCTGAAAATGGGATTACACGGGCTCTCGCGTATCAACCTTTTTCTCACCAAAAACAGCCCTTAAACTCTACCAATCCAACCATAAAACATCTATTAGTAACCTGGCTCTGATACCACTTAAACGGGGATGTAACGCCCCGTTCCCTTCTCGGGCTCGCTAACATCCCGCCACGGCGGTTTGCATTGAGTAGTTCCCAGGATCAACGGCGAACGACTTAAGTGCAATACCAAATGTACATGCGGAAGCGACGAACCATCTCCTTTACAAAAATTTTCTTTCCGAACACAATGACTCAGGATGAAAAAGAGAGATTTAAAACTTACTTCATACACTCCTTAAAAGTGTCAAACACACAACAGAGTTACAACTTGCCATCTCCCAAAATAGAACTTCCTTTAATAAAATAACGGTAGATGGAGTTTAACCCTACAAAGCTATATAGGCGTGAACAACCCAAAATAAGAAAATAGCTCCCTAAGTCTTAAAAGAGAAATATAGTCAGGTAAGGTTAACGGTTCATCTTCTTCAAAAGGGTATCTTCAAAAGTCAGTCCATAGTATTCAAGGGACCTTGTCATTCGGGACCTGAAAATGTTGTCCCACGACGGGGTGCGAATAAATCTCAGCAAGTCATTCCTAACCCTAAACTGGGCCATCAGTACCTCATAACACCTGAAAATAAACAATTCTAATAGAAAGCATAATCATGGGATTTAAGACAATAAATAGAAGTACAACAAATAGACACTCAATTCAGTCCAATTCAAGATGCGATTTCAAGATTTAAGCTAAGCTTCGTACTTTAGGCATCTAAACAATCAACTGCTCAAATAAAGCAACCCATCAATAACTCGATTCTAGCTATTCAGCCCTCGCCGTAGCGCCCGGGACATAGCTTAATAATCACATTGTATTAGGCAGGACCCTCGTCGTAACGCCCAGGTCTAATAAGTTCATCTGCCCGGACCCCCCATAAAACCGGCTCTTAGGTCATACTTGTATTTGGTAAACGCCCTCGTCATAACGCCCAGGCTATTATATGTTTACCAGGACCCCCTGTAAAAAAGGCTCTCGGGTCATGCTTTAACCTTAATAGGTTAATGTGTGATTTAGTACTCATACATCTCATTCCAACGACCAATTGCACTCATGATCACACAGTCAAGCAATTAACCATCAAGGCACATAGCCACGATCATAGGTCATCCATGAGCATTCGATTTTTTTTTACACTTCCCATTCAAACTCCGGTTTAGTCTATTAAACCACTTCACTTGTTCAAATTCAATCAAAATGACTTCAACACATGCTCAAGACCCTAAGATCATTCATGACCAGAATAGGACTTAATCATTTAAACTCAATTTCGCCATTTTTAATCCTAGAAACGACCAAGCGCAGTTCATCCATTTCATGACAGGTTCGGTCATTCCAAGACCAGGCTTACTCTCAGAAAAACTGACATAAATCTATTTACTTTTTTAGCAATCTAACTTTAGAACCTCGTTCTTCATGATCTTACGGTCGCGTGGGCGAAAACGGAGCTCAATTTGGACTCCGGACGACTTAGAACGACCCATTTCATTTTCGACGCGCGCTGAAAATGGGATTACACGGGCTCTCGGGTATCAACGTTTTTCTCACCAAAAACAGCCCTTAAACTCTACCAATCCAACCATAAAACATATATTTGTAACCTGGCTTTGATACCACTTAAACGGGGATGTAACGCCCCGTTCCCTTCTCGGGCTCGCTAACATCCCGCCACGGCCGTTTGCATTGAGTAGTTCCCAGGATCAACGGCGAACGACTTAAGTGCAATACCAAATGTACATGCGGAAGCGACGAACCATCTCCTTTACAAAAATTTTCTTTCCGAACACAATGACTCAGGATGAAAAAGAGAGATTTAAAACTTACTTCATACACTCCTTAAAAGCGTCAAATACACAATAGAGTTACAACTTGCCATCTCCCAAAATACAACTTCCTTTAATAAAATAACGGTAGATGGAGTTTAACCCTACAAAGCTATATAGGCGTGAACAACCCAAAATAAGAAAATAGCTCCCTAAGTCTTAAAAGGGAAATATAGTCAGGTAAGGTTAACGGTTCATCTTCTTCAAAAGGGTATCTTCAAAAGTCAGTCCATAGTATTCAAGGGACCTCGTCATTCGGGACCTGAAAATGTTGTCCCACATCGGGGTGAGAATAAATCTCAGCAAGTCATTCCTAACCCTAAACTAGGCCATCAGTACCTCCTAACACCTGAAAATAAACAATTCTAATAAAAAGCATAATCATGGGATTTAAGACAATAAATAGAAGTACAACAAATAGACACTCAATTCAGTCCAATTCAAGATGCGATTTCACGATTTAAGCTAAGCTTCGTGCTTTAGGCATCTAAACAATCAACTGCTCGAATAAGGCAACACATCAATAACTCGATTGTAGCTATTCAGCCCTCGCCGTAGCGCCCGGGACATAGCTTAATAATCACATTGTATTAGGCAGGACCCTCGTCGTAACGCCCAGGTCTAATAAGTTCATCTGCCCGGACCCCCCGTAAAAACGGCTCTTAGGTCATACTTGTATTTGGTAAACGCCCTCGTCATAACGCCCAGGCTATTATATGTTTACCAGGACCCCCTGTAAAAATGGCTCTCGGGTCATGCTTGCATTTGGTAATCGCCCAGGCTATTATATGTTTACCAGGACCCCCCGTAAAAACGGCTCTCGGATCATGCTTTAACCTTAATAGGTTAATATGTGATTTAGTACTTATACATCTCATTCCAACGGCCAATTGCACTCATGATCACACAGTCAAGAAATTAACCATCAAGGCACATAGCCACAATCATAGGTCATCCATGAGCATTCGATTTTTTTTTACACTTCCCATTCAAACTCCGGTTTAGTCTATTAAACCACTTCACTTGCTCAAATTCAATCAAAATGACTTCAACACATGCTCAAGACCCTAAAATCTTTCATGACCAGAATAGGACTTCATAATTTAAACTCAATTTCACCATTTTTAATCCAAGAATCGACCAAGCGCAGTTCATCCATTTCATGACAGGTTCGGTCTTTCCATGACCAGGCTTACTCTCAGAAAAACTGACATAAATCTATTTACTGTTTTAGCAATCTAACTTTAGAACCTCGTTCTTCATGATCTTACGGTCGCGTGGGCGAAAACGGAGCTCAATTTGGACTCCGGACGACTTAGAACGGCCCATTTCATTTTCGACGCGCGCTGAAAATGGGATTACACGGGCTCTCGGGTATCAACGTTTTTCTCACCAAAAACAGCCCTTAAACTCTACCAATCCAACCATAAAACATCTATTAGTAACCTAACATCCTAATAAAGGGTTATGGATAACTTACCAAGTCCAAGAGCTCAGGAAAACCGGCGGAAATGGCGACGGAAGACACGGGCAGATCGGGTCCGGCGGCGAACGGATGCGTTTCCTTAAGGTTCAACCAAATGGCCAATGAACTTAGTCATTAACACTCTTAACTTAAGCCTATAACCCCTTAAAATGAATATCTAAGTCCCACGAGCCACTTACCTTAAGATCAAACAAGGACTCTCCAAGAACAACCCTCGGTTTGCTCATGGCTCGGTTCGGATCGGGGTGGTCACACGGCCTTTGGGCTTGAACAGCGATCTCAAGAGGAAGAGGCGGTTGGTTGGTGGTGGCTTAAGGTGGTGGTGGTCGGCTTCCGCCTAGAGACCGAGAGAGTGAGCGAGAGAGAGAGCGTAAGGGAGAGAGATGGGAGAATGAGAGAAAATGAGAAAATTAGGTGGAAGGGAAGAGTGGTCGGCCGAACAATGGAGGTGAGATGGAGAGATAGAGTGACATGAAACAAGGAAGAAATGGAGGGAAAGATGAAGTGGAGTGGTTGGGAGTGAATGACCATGAATAGTGCAATTGATTGACAACTTGTAAGAAAGTGGTTCATGGGGTAATTGTCTAGTCATTCTAGTCAAATCCAATCATCAAATATCCAATGGTCAAATGACCATCCTACCCCTTAAATTTCGGCCAACGGTGGGGAATGGCAATTGTCCATTTTGCCCTCGCATATTTCTAAGGAAAGACATAACTTAAGGGTAAAAGAGAAATTCTCAATTGTCAGTCCGAGTTTTCTTTTCTAATCGATAACATGATAATTCTAGTTTTAATGGCTCTTGATGAGGCGACGTCCAATTTTATTACAGTTGGAATTCTCGAATATCCGATGCCCAATTCCGAAGTCCAATCCGTGGTTAAAATCCATCAATGGCGATTTCAGTGTATCTCAAACTAACGGGCGGCTCTTAGGAGTTACGCGTATCGACCCGTGACTAATGTCACGTTTGAGAGTTATTCGAGTCATGGCGACCTTGGTTGTCATGTAATTGCGAGGGTCAATCGCTAGTTCCAAATGACGCGAACGTCAAGAATTGGTTTAGGTTGATTCGCAAATTATACGATGGTCGAACGGAATCACCCGTGATCCAATTGTATAACACTGGTAAATCGTTCCAAGACCAATCTTAGACCGGCCTATCATGGCTCAAAATATTTCCCTCGGCAATCCTTATGGTCAAGGAACCAATCCATGGTCGAGTTCTTTGGTCCACGTACTTAAGTCCTACTTAGCCTTTCCCCATCGGTTAGTCTTCTCAAGAGTGGCCAACTCTGAGCGAGGTTTAACTGAAACGCACTGACAAGATGTCTCGTGAAATCATGCTTCGAAAAGGGTCGGATTTCAGAATGTCACAACTCTTCCCTCCTTATAAAAATTTCTTCCTCGAAATTTACCATAAATCACATCGTACTCAACAACTGGGTGCTGACGCCTCATCTCTACTTCATCTTCCTCGGCGGTCCTCTTTTTAATTGCCAAAACCCAAATAGGTCTTCACACCTCAGACTTGACTTTCCAAATCGGACAGGCCTCGCATGGGTGATACTTTAAGAAAAACATAATCTCTCACTTGAAGTTCTAAAGATCTATACCGTCTGTCCATTTAGTTTCAGTATCGAAGCCAAGGCCTTCGTAATGGCACACCGGCCGTCAAACTCACCCACGATCCGCATAGCACGCTTCAGATCCGTATACCGTTTTGAAACCCGCGTCTCAACACTTCAGGTTAAAATATCACGTATTAACGCATCAAGATGGGCACAATTCCTCGCGTCAACACGCTTCAGGATATTACGCGAGACCCAAACATAACTCCAAGTAACTTGATCCACAAGATTAACTTAGGACCCACCCATGCTTTTCAAATGGCTTAATACAATCCAGTGCCACCTCCAGTCAGTCCCTCATGAAGTAATTTCAACCCAAGATAGAAGTCATTCGCAATAAGTCCCCACTCAAACATCATTAATAAAGGTATGCACCAACCGGTCATCCAATCTGTCTACAAGTAATTGTTACTTTGGACATCTCCACCAAGCATAGCCACTCATTACCACGTCCTTTAAAGTTCGTGATACACGCTCGCAACCTAATCTCATGCATCTAGATCATTTTCTTAGGCCATCTATTTGTCTGCACACGACAGGACGTACTGTATCGTAACTTCGTCTCTATGACGTCTTGAGGACTCTCCCAACAGTTAAGGTAAACTTAGGATCTCTACTTGGTACAACCATCGTTGAAATTCCACACGAGTTGCCTAACGCCTTCACAAATCGTCCCATGGTCCTCCTAACCTTTCAGGTGACCCCACAGCCAAATCCACAACAATTCGTTCCTAGTTCCACTCGAGAGCTTCCTACGGCTGGGGCAACTCGTCGACTTATCGAGTCGTGCCTTCCTTTGTTGACACATCCGATCCTTATCCACAAACTTGACTATTTCTCTTTTCATTATATTCCACCACTAGTGCAGACTAAGTCCTGGTACTGCTTGGTAAATCCCTGGGACATTATAGTCATCACGATGTCCCAGTAACTCCAAACTCCAATAATCCATACTATTTTTCGGCAATCCATTACTTATACTAATCCTTAAGGGTTCCACAGGAAATCCATTTCCTAGAGGCTTTATGACCTAGAACTTGCCTTATTAGACCCAAATCTCGCGCTCTTATATTCTGCATACCTCGAGCGTCCTCTTAGAGTCCATGGAATACCTTCCAAAGGCCGTTCGTGCTCTTCATGATTCCTTGATTCCGATCAATTCCTTTCAATCGAAATTTATAATTCCACAAGCGACTATCACATCTCAAAAATCAACTACCTAATATTAATCTATAACCTCAAGTCTAGTCGCTATTCAAGTCGAATCCATATGCCTTCGATTACAACTAGTCTTTGATCCAAATATCCCTTGTCCACTTCCTTGCATACATCTCGTCTCACACTGTCGAAGACCGTCAATAGCAATTGATGACTAAAACCATCAAGGTGTAACGCAATTCAAGCCTAAACTCATTAATATCAGTCGTCTCTTTATAACTCGTATTCACAAATGAAGCTCATCAGTCGGTCGCTTCCATTTCAACACATTGTCTAATCCACTGTCAATCTCTGGCCTATAACCACAAATAACCATAAAGGTCATCAATTAGAGTTGATACTAAAACCATCAGGATGCAACAAAAATTCAAGCCTATAATCGTTGAGACACTACCTGGTGGCGTTCACTCTTAACACCCAGACAATAGAATTCCTCTTCTTTTCGTACCGGAGCCTCTTACTCTATGAGGAGACTACATTTCTTAGTGGCATTCTCTTGTCTCGAATCCACCTTGTCTTCCTCGTTCTATGGAATATCAATCTTGAAGTCTGCATCAACATCGATACCTTTACTCCAGGATTCAGATGTCACCATACTCGACATTCTCCTTCCAATAACTCTATCACCCCAACGACAAGGTTCTAAGGGATTGAGGTTTCTCCTTGATCTTTACAAATCCACACCTTGGATATTCAACTCGATTAATTCAAATCACTTTGCGGTCATAATCTAAGCACCCATGTTGCTTACTCGTCCATCCATTCGTAACCAAGACTATCAAGTCCGTTCTCTTTCCTTCTCAACAACGACCATCTCAGGGTCCGATCGTCCTTTAGAACGTCGCCCTATCCTTTAGGGGACAACAACTTATAACTCTATTTCCGATGGTTCGGTTCAATCTCAGTCAACCTCACAGAATCATTATACTCAAGCAGACTAGCACGCTGATTTCCCTTAACACTTCCCACATGACGAGAAAGACAAACCACCAATTTCCCTTCTAGGCCTTGCGCCCTGGTATCAACCATTCCTTACAAGTACATTCTATGTTCTATAAGCGGAAATCCTCTTTACTCATGTTTCCCCAGTCATTTAGCCCTTCAAGATGAAGTTCGTCATAACACCTCAGATCTAAGAATATCAATTCGCCACGATGCTTCGAACCTCAATTCCTTCTTTAACCTCCTTGTTCTTATTCAACGGGTCCCTAACCATCTTTGATGCATGTTTAGGCAATCTCGAGAACTTTACCCCACAACGACAAACCTTTCTCTGATTCTCACAAACTTCAGGGGTTCCACCAATTTTTGCTCCTTAGCAATCTCAGTAACGCATTCCTCATTGATCAACTAGATGAAGGCAAATCCGATTACATGCTACGCCTTCAAGGAAAATTCCCTTTGGTAACTATTCACCGATTATTAGTAGTACCTTGGAGTGTTAATCGCTAGGGTCATTTTCTCCTCAATTTACCCACGCCTCTAAGGCTTCCTTACACATTCTCATTCCAAATAGGAGTAATCTCATACTTACATTTCCTGCCAACTCCGTCGACTTTGACTTCACAAACTATTCCACAAGCTAGTCCATATGTCGGCCCCTATTCGTGTCTCCAAGATCATCCTTTCGATCAGCACCATTTGCTCCAATAATCACAACAGCAATAGCCTCAACTGGCTAAGTCACAATAGCAGTCCAATCTCGAGCCTACCTACTCATCCAATTCTCGATTTCTTTTGAGGCTCTCTCGACTTTACCAACTCTTGAATCTCCCTCAACTTGTGGTCTATAGTTAGGCGCTCCTCTAACACTTTTATCTCGATTGTTCATTCCCACTAAGCTCTAACATCATAGGAGCTACTACAGTTCCACCAAGGGATTCAAAGATCTAAGCCATCTACTCAAGTCTAGCAGTCCTAAACTGCTCACCACAACGGTAACCATAAGCCAGTCGCTAATCACCAAACAATCACAAGCAACACTCAACCATGAGTCAATCATCAAACAAGTCTCAACTAGGCAAACATCAAGCAAACACTCATGGTATCAATTCAATAGGATATTTTCTCGTACCTTAAGTCCTCCGCACCTGCAACTTAGCAAGATTACAACATGCTATTTCGTTCTCAAATAAGCCTCAGCCAAACAACGACTCGATGTCAAGTAAGCCAATCATAGATCAAGCATTCAGAGGTACACATCAAAAGGTTCTCATTCGCACCTCAAGTCTAGGTGCATTTGCCCGTTAGCGCAACCACAATCAACTATCCAACCAAACACTCGATAAACAATGCTTAGTGCCAAGTATGAAGCTCTAGGACTTCTAATCGCCTACGGCGATGCAAACCAATAGTGTCATTCACATGCGCCATATCAAATGCCACGCAATGTTTAAAATTTCATCTTGAGGATCAGCTTTAATGTAATAAATCTTTTGATAAAAGAATCAGACTTAGCCCGATACCTAGACCCATCCCTTTCAATGTATGGTTTAGGTCATTCATGCCTCCCTTTTTGTCTTAGAAGCCAGTCAGGAGCCGCTCCTTGTCCGAACTTCTATGTTCCGGCGTACACTCCCCGCCCTCATCAGACCTGGTCCTTGCAGGTTGTCCCAAGTCATACACCTACGAGGAGAGTCCCGTTCCACACGTCCCATAACATGCTTCATTATGGTTTATAGGTATCCCATCAGCTTGTCCCATACCAAGCGATGGTTTATCAAGTCCGATAATGATATGCTCATGCATGCACATTCCGCAACTTTTATTTTGACGCCATAAACACATGCAGTGCATGATTGTACTCATTGCTCGTTATATCTCAGTCGTTTCCCGATCAATCCCCTATCAATAGAAGGTTTCTAGTTCCACAAAAGACCATCACACAGATCAATGGCTTAGGATCAAACATATACCTCAAAGTCACAATCATGATCATAAAAATCCAATCGATCCTTTACCCACAAGAAATCCTCTATTAACCTCAAACACATTTTCAACCTCAAGTTCAGGCTTATGACTCCCCAATCTCTGTTCACTTCCTTGTAAACCTCAATCATCACATCACCCAAGACCATCCATTAAAATCGATACCATAACCATCAAGACACGGCACAAATTCAAGCCTACAATTCCCAATATCCAGTAATCCATACCTAACCCTAAGGGTCCTGCTATCTAATCATCCTCAAGTCATCACTCCTTATCACTTCAAGTCTCAATCAAATTGGATTGAGCTAACCTCGCTCTGATACCACTTAAACGGGGATGTAACACCCCGTTCCCTTCTCGGGCTCACTAACATCCCGCCACGGCCGTTTGCATTGAGTAGTTACCAGGATCAACGGCGAACGACTTAAGTGCAATACCAAATGTACATGCGGAAGCGACGAACCATCTCCTTTACAAAAATTTTCTTTCCGAACACAACGACTCAGGATGAAAAAGAGAGATTTAAAACTTACTTCATACACTCCTTAAAAGCATCAAATACACAACAGAGTTACAACTTGCCATCTCCCAAAATACAACTTCCTTTAATAAAATAACGGTAGATGGAGTTTAACCCTACAAAGCTATATAGGCGTGAACAACCCAAAATAAGAAAATAGCTCCCTAAGTCTTAAAAGGGAAATATAGTCAGGTAAGGTTAACGGTTCATCTTCTTCAAAAGGGTATCTTCAAAAGTCAGTCCATAGTATTCAAGGGACCTTGTCATTCGGGACCTGAAAATGTTGTCCCACGACAGGGAGAGAATAAATCTCAGCAAGTCATTCCTAACCCTAAACTAGGCCATCAGTACCTCCTAACACCTGAAAATAAACAATTCTAATAGAAAGCATAATCATGGGATTTAAGACAATAAATAGAAGTACAACAAATGGACACTCAATTCAGTCCAATTCAAGATGCGATTTCACGATTTAAGCTAAGCTTCGTACTTTAGGCATCTAAACAATCGACTGCTCGAATAAGGCAACCCATCAATAACTCGATTCTAGCTATTCAGCCCTCGCCATAGCGCCCGGGACATAGCTTAATAATCACATTGTATTAGGCAGGACCCTCGTCGTAACGCCCAGGTCTAATAAGTTCATCTGCCCAGACCCCCCGTAAAAACGGCTCTTAGGTCATACTTGTATTTGGTAAACGCCCTCGTCATAACGCCCAGGCTATTATATGTTTACCAGGACCCCCTGTAAAAACGGCTCTCGGGTCATGCTTGCATTTGGTAAACGCCCTCGTCGTAACGCCCAGGCTATTATATGTTTACCAGGACCCCCCGTAAAATGGCTCTCGGGTCATGCTTTAACCTTAATAGGTTAATATGTGATTTAGTACTCATACATCTCATTCCAACGGCCAATTGCACTCATGATCACACAGTCAAGCAATTAACCATCAAGGCACATAGCCACGATCATAGGTCATCCATGAGCATTCGATTTTTTTTTACACTTCCCATTCAAACTCCGGTTTAGTCTATTAAACCACTTCACTTGCTCAAATTCAATCAAAATGACTTCAACACATGCTCAAGACCCTAAGATCATTCATGACCAGAATAGGACTTCATCATTTAAACTCAATTTCGCCATTTTTAATCCAAGAAACGACCAAGCGCAGTTCATCCATTTCATGACAGGTTCGGTCTTTCCATGACCAGGCTTACTCTCAGAAAAAGTGACATAAACCTATTTACTGTTTTAGCAATCTAACTTTAGAACCTCGTTCTTCATGATCTTACGGTCGCGTGGGCGAAAACGGAGCTCAATTTGGACTCCGGACGACTTAGAACGACCCATTTCATTTTCGACGCGCGCTGAAAATGGGATTACACGGGCTCTCGGGTATCAACGTTTTTCTCACCAAAAACAGCCCTTAAACTCTACCAATCCAACCATAAAACATCTATTAGTAACCTAACATCCTAATAAAGGGTTAGGGATAACTTACCAAGTCCAAGAGCTCAGGAAAACCGGCGGAAATGGCGACGGAAGACACGGGCAGATTGGGTCCGGCGGCGAACGGATGCGTTTCCTTAAGGTTCAACCAAATGGCCAATGAACTTAGTCAATAACACTCTTAACTTAAGCCTATAACCCCTTAACATGAATATCTAAGTCCCACGAGCCACTTACCTTAAGATCGAACAAGGACTCTCCAAGAACAACCCTCGGTTTGCTCATGGCTCGGTTCGGATCGGGGTGCTCACGCGGCCTTTGGGCTTGAACAGCGATCTCAAGAGGAAGAGGAGGTTGGTTGGTGGTGGCTTAAGGTGGTGGTGGTCGGCTTCCGCCTAGAGACCGAGAGAGTGAGCGAGAGAGAGAGCGTAAGGGAGAGAGATGGGAGAATGAGAGAAAATGAGAAAATTAGGTGGAGGGGAAGAGTGGTCGGCCGAACAATGGAGGTGAGATGGAGAGATAGAGTGACATGAAACAAGGAAGAAATGGAGGGAAAGATGAAGTGGAGTGGTTGGGAGTGAATGACCATGAATAGTGCAATTGATTGACAACTTGTAAGAAAGTGGTTCATGGGGTAATTGTCTAGTCATTCTAGTCAAATCCAATCATCAAATATCTAATGGTCAAATGACCATCCTACCCCTTAAATTTCGGCCAACGGTGGGGAATGGCAATTGTCCATTTTGCCCTCGCCTATTTCTAAGGAAAGACATAACTTAGTGGTAAAAGAGAAATTCCCAATTGTCAGTCCGAGTTTTCTTTTCTAATCGATAACAGGAGAATTCTAGTCTTAATGGCTCTTGATGAGGCGACGTCCAATTTTATTACAGTTGGAATTCTCGAATATCCGATGCCCAATTCCGAAGTCCAATCCGTGGTTAAAATCCATCAATGGCGATTTCAGTGTATCTCAAACTAACTGGCGGCTCTTAGGAGTTACGCGTATCGACCCGTGACTAATGTCACGTTTAAGAGTTATTCGAGTCATGGCGACCTTGGTTGTCATGTAATTGCGAGGGTCAATCGCTAGTTCCAAAGGACCCGATCGTCAAGAATTGGTTTAGGTTGATTCGCAAATTATACGATGGTCGAACGGAATCACCCGTGATCCAATTGTATAACACTGGTAAATCGTTCCAAGACCAATCTTAGACCGGCCTATCATGGCTCAAAATATTTCCCTCGGCAATCCTTATGGTCAAGGAACCAATCCATGGTCGAGTTCTTTGGTCCACGTACTTAAGTCCTACTTAGCCTTTCCCCATCGGTTAGTCTTCTCAAGAGTGGCCAACTATGAGCGAGGTTTAACTGAAACGCACTGACAAGATGTCTCATGAAATCATGCTTCGAAAAGGGTCGGATTTCAGAATGTCACACTGAGGAACCTCCTAAGGTATCCGTGGAGAAATGGATAAGCAAGCCTTCAACACTTTTGAGATTTGGAATCATTCTGACTTCCTATGTAGGAATTATGTCATGAATGGCTTACATGACTCTTTGTACAATGTCTATTATGCAATAAGGACGTCAAAGAAATTATGGGAATCCTTGGACCGAAAATATCAAACAGAGGATGCCAGAGCAAAGAAATTTGTTGTCGGTCGATTCCTTGATTAAGATGGTGGATTCCAAGATTGTGATCAGTCAAGTGCAAGAAATTCAAGTGATCTTGCATGAGATTCAGGCTGAAGGAA
Source organism: Rhodomyrtus psidioides (assembly GCA_021437785.1). Classification (NCBI taxonomy): domain Eukaryota; kingdom Viridiplantae; phylum Streptophyta; class Magnoliopsida; order Myrtales; family Myrtaceae; genus Rhodomyrtus; species Rhodomyrtus psidioides. Next base: position 337,653 of record JAILYB010000219.1, on the reverse strand, counting down.
TAAACTTGAGTGAAACCTTCCAAGTGGTTGCTATTATTAAGAAGCTACCTCTTGGTTGGAATGATTTCAAGAACTATCTCAAGCACAAGCGAAAGGAAATGAACCCAGAGGAGCTGATTCTTAGACTTCGAATCGAAGAAGACAACAAAGACTCTGAAGGTAAAGGGTCCAATCCTTCCAAAGCTAAGGCAAATATTTTTGAGCAAAGGCAAGGCCACAAGAATAAGAAGTTTGCCGAGCCAAAATTGGGCCCAAAAGGAGGAGTTTTCAAGAACAAGTTTCTAGGGAAATGCTTCAAGTGTGGCAAGACGGGTCACAAATCTGTAGGTTGCAAACTTCCGAAAAGGAAGAGTTATGAGACAAATATGGTGAATGACATCGCAAAAGACGTGTTAGACATAATGTCACGCCCCAAACCCCAAGGTACGCGGCATCCAAGTCAAATCGTCCCTCGGATCATAAAGGATAGCATCCCATGTTTGCTATCGACCCACAAATATTTACTTTAATATGCAAGCAGAAACGTTTAACACTCCCAGACAATAAAATAACACATGGACAGAAAGTAGAAAACATATCGAATTCAAGAACATCATTTCATTTACAGTAATGTCTCGTTTCTTTATAGGTATTACACTATTCAGCCCCATACTTCGAGGTGGGTTTAGAGTTACCATCACGTCTACTCCAAACGTCCTCAACATCAACTCTCAGGGAATCACAACCTCTGAACCTGAAAAATGTTCCTACGAAGGGGTGACATCTAATCTCAGTGAGTCAACACCTAAGCCTTGGCTAGCGCGTTGATTCGTCCAGAATATCCTATCATGCATTCCAGTGGCATAGACAGATATAGCAATCACATGCAACTTACCCATTGCATTGCCATACACGATGCAAGAAGCATGTAATACATATTATAACGTGATTAAGACAAGAATATAACATGTCAACCATATGCATATCAATCGTACTAACTCGACTCGCCTATCAAGGCACTTAATCAGTCACAATGTAACTCTTCTTAAGTCAAATAATTAATAGAAAAAATGACCAAAATAGTCCCTAAACTATCATTAAATGTGCAATCTCGTCCCTATACTTTCAATTTTACACAAATAGTCCCTAAATTATTCATAAATGGCCAATCTCGTCCTTCTGTTTATTCAAAGCATTAACTGATGACGTGTACCGTTAACTAATGATGTGGATAGCTGAATTGGATTTGCAAAATTATGACTCAGCATATACTTTTGAAAAAAAGATTTTTTTCTCCCATAAAACTAGGGTTTCATAATGAATATTCTTCACAATCACGTCCTTGCCAACCAAAAGGAAGAAAAAGAAAAATGCCATTCTTCCTCCTCCTCAATTGTAGACCTCTGCAGATCTCTTCCTTCCAACCAAAAAAACAATTGCAGATTTCTTAAAATGTTTGGATCGACAATAAAATGAATATGGATGGGTTGAGGTTGACGCTGGCAGCGATTCAGATCTAGGGATTATGGAGGGTGCGCCACCCTCCTTGCTGGTGGAGGTCGTGGAGGCGCGCATACACACGGGTTGATTGAAGAGAAGAGGATGCTCGTATAGGTCCTGCACAGCTATGGAGCAATCTTTCGTCCAAGTCACGACAGACGCAAGATGGATGGGTTGAGGTCGATGCTTGTAACGATTTTGTTCTGGGGATTGTGGAGGATTCGCCACCGCCTTTGCTGGTGGAGCTCGTGGATTCACGTACGTTCGGGTTGATTGAAGAGCAAAGGAAGCCCGTACAAGTCTTGAGCTTTTCAATTTCAGTGTCCCTGATTGTGGAGGTTTTCTTCTTTTGGCCAAATCTTTCATCAGACTCTCCTTCTCTTTCGTCCTTTTTTTAAATTTCGAGTAATTTTGGTATAAAATGACAATTGAAGCAACTATGATCACGAGCTTTGGTGGCTGGTGTTTGAAGATGGTAGCGTTTCGAGCAATCTGACTCTTCCAGATTGTGGCCGCTATAAGCTTGAACTCTGGATGGATGACACAGGTATAGAGTCCATAGACTACTGGGATATTGTTCACAACTTGGCAATTGGAGGACTTGTAAACTGATTATACCTATTCTTTCTTGATCAAAATTTCAGAGCCAAAAAAGCTAGAAGACATGCAACAAGTGAAGAAGGAAAGAGAGCAAGAAGTGAAGATGAAGGCTCAATTAGACACATGAAGCTGAAACCTGTGGCAAAAGTGGCATGGTTGGACATCCTTGTAGTGCTCTAGCATGGAGCAGGTTTGTCCCTTGAAGAGAAGGAAAAGAGGGGGCTATAATTATACCATCTTCAAGGAGCAGGAGCAAAAGCAGATGAATTCTGAGTCCAATCCAGATTCTTCCCTCAATCATCTTCTCCTTCGTAGTCTGGTCTATCATATTATCGTTTCAATGCAACATCGATCCAATTCTAATTCGACACTCCCATAGTCGGATATGTAACAGTAGACATATAGTGAGAAATTTGGCATTAGGCTTGGTGGTCATGATTTGTTGCAATAGACAATTGGTTTCGTGAATGAAAATGTTAAAATCATTCATTGCTTTGTTAGCGATGAAAATTGATGTTCTAATAATGAAAATTCATTGAAGTTGTTAAGAAGGAAAATCCATGTCTATCTCTGAACAAGCTATGCTTTTTATTATTGAAAGTTGAAAGATAGAATTTGGAGGTATGCAGACCACCGGCATATGGCTATCAAACCATTTGAAAGTGGGGATGTAGACAGAAATCACCTTTATCATGTCTCTTTTTGGTAAAGCTCCGTTCAAACGTATTCTACTGAAGTGGTGATAAAAAAACAAATTCTTACAAATGCACAAAAAAAAAAATTACAAACAAGAATCACTCGCAAGCGCACAAACAACTATTCAAGAATACTGGTTGTACTCTTTTACACTAATAGATCAGATGAAAATAAGGCATTTCTTTTTAAATATCGACTGTACTACCAAAAAACAAAAAATTCTTGTTCAGAATACTTTTGCTCTTAACAACATCATTGCCATATCTTAAACATTTCTAGAACTACAAAAAATGAACTCCATCTCTTGACCTAAATTCTCGAGGATCGTATCAACAAAAAGTACTAGAACTCATCCTATTTCCAACTATTCAAGTAGCTACTTCTCTGGCCAAAAAAAAAAAAAAAAGCTACTTCTAGTCAATTTTCCTCTTTTTTGGAGATATTCTTAATCCAATGCTTCCAAAATTATTCGAATGCTCCGCAGCTTGTTTATGATCTTCTTGCTTCTTTTTCATGATGCATGCCTTTTGCCGCTACAAAAGAAATGCATCAATCAACCAAATGTCTTACCTTTACATAACAAGTTTACTACCATAAGATTGTTCCTCTAGTCCAATTGTAGTGATATATTTGTGAGATGTACTCTCCATGTTCTTAGCATTGTCCACATCATAGTTGGTACTCCTTAGTAGAGAAGTAGCTTGACTGCCTTCTAGTCCAAGCTATTAAGAACAACAATACTCAAGCTAAAATGGTACTTATAATTATTCAAGTACATAGTCATTTTTTTAAAAGTAATTTCAAGAATACCTTTTGAGTGGTGGCATTGTTACCATGCATCTCTGTGACAAATGTGAAGGCTTCTCTCTGTCCGACTTTCTCTTCATTCTATTCATTAAAAAAATAAAGTCAAAAATATTGACAAAAACTAGAGATACATGATGAATAAACCTCACCCTTTTTCTTTTGTTTCAACGAGCAATTCCTTGAGTTGCACAAACGGCATGTGATTTTTGTGCCTTGTCTTGACAATTTGAATCCACTTTTGGATTCTCCTTCCTCTCTTATCCATTTCTTTTTAGGCCTACCACGAAAACTCGAGGCGTTGGTGCCACCAACGGTTCTCTATCACTGGAAGGCCAAAGGTTATCACCATTCATTGCGTCCAAGTAGTGGTTGTATGTCTTTAAATAGACACCCTTCTTGTACCAATGGGATGTCACGCCCCGTACCCGGCGAGCACGCAGACATCACCCCAGGCCACCCCTTTGGGAAGTCTTCTAAGATCCTTAAATCCCATTTTAATCCTTATATACATTCAAACAAGCGAGCGCCGGAAAACACCTCCATACAAAAAAACAATGCCAGATGACTTGGGACAAAAGGGATACGTCTCCACTTAAACACCAATTACAAATTTCAAACACAAGTGTAACAAAATCCTTAACGTCACCAGATATTCTTTAATCAATCAACTGCTACTTCCTTGAAATTCCAATCCTTGGCCACTGATGCTTCATAGCTTGGAACCTGAAAAAAAATCCCATGACGGAGTGAGACTTACATCTCAGCAAGTTATCCTAACCCTAAACTAGGCCATCCGTCCCACCAAACTAAACAACATCAACAAATACAAACAAAATCAACGCAAGGTAATTTCTCATGGCATCAAATCTCATCATTCAGGTCAGGTACACATTACAATGCCAAGCCATACTATCCTTTCTTCCCAACCTCCATTTGATTCAAGCCCGCATGTGGAATGCCTCAGGCTAGGTCCGCGTATTTACGCCTCAGACCATCTCATTGACAAACCCGCGTAAACGCATCAGGTTTTCAATGTCATCTCAAGTTCGTGTCGACACATATAGATGCTCGTCCCGCGTCTCTACGCATCAGGGTACAACACATATAACTTCACGTCCCGCCTCTCAACACATCAGGACAACGATCATATCAACCCCGCGTCTTTACGCATCAGGGTATTTCACATTGGGGTGTTCCACCGGCCTTAAGCCCTTGTCTCATCAATACACTTACCATCAACCTCATAGTTCTCACAGTTCACTAGCCCACTTCCTTAGGTGATTCCAGTCACAAATCATGACAAAAAGCATCTAACCACATTTCACCATGAGGAACTTCAGGCATTAAATCGAAACAGGGCATTTTCGGTTCTGTGCTTACCTCCCTTAATCCGCCCATATATCATCACAAATCCCCAATTTAACACAAATTCCTCTTGTTATTACATAGTTCTAGGTGTTGAGGAGCATCACCGAAAAATTGAGCTCAAGGCGACATCAAACGATCCACGAACGACGCCGATTCCTTCAAGTCCTCAACCGGTCAGTTTTCAGTTCAATTCTGTCCATTCAAACACAGCCATGAAACATCTCTAAATCTCAATTGAAAAATTTATTTCTACACAACCACACTTACTACTATGTGTTACAAAGCTACCCTAAAAAATTTGAGGTAATTTGTATTTTCTATGAGCTAGAATCACCACATTTCCTCAGCTAGCTCAGAATTTGTCCACCTTTCTTCCAAAAATCACCATAAATCAACCAGATCTCCAAAAATCACAAAACCAACGGGAGCTTGTTAAGGACAGATAAACTAACCTGTGATGGTCGGAGATCGGCTAGAGGGTCACGGAAGAGGTCGTTAGTACGGAACGAACAGAGCGGCAGAACTGGGCGAGCTAGTCAGTTTTCTGTCTCCCAAACACAGCACCATTTCAACATCAAACCTCCATCAAATTCCACTCAAATTGTCACCACAGCTCAGAATACCAGAGTACTACATGTCCCTAATTTACCACCGAAAATTGGAAGCAATTTGGAGTCCTATGGAGGTCAAATGACAGCTTACCCTCAGCTGCAGCAGAATCCGTCGGCTCTTGGGAGATCGGTTGGTCGGAGCTCTACCGGTGGCCAAACGCCACGATTCAAGTTGAAGCTGGTCGGCAGGAGGTAGGGCTACACGGTGGTGGTCGGCTTGGTGGCTGGTGGTCGATGGAAGTGGAGCTGGACGGCGGCAAATCCGGCGGCCTGGACTGGTCGGGTTTCACCGTTTCTGTTCGCACCAGAGGAGAAAAAAAAATTGATGGAGATGAAGATGGTGATGCTGTGGTGTCGTGAGAAATGGGCTGAAGGGAAGAGAGAGAGAGAACTATCTCATCTAAGGAAGCTTCAAGAAAGGCTTAGGTGTAAAGCACACTTAATGAGACACCACCCTTTAATGACACTTGGCCCATAGGCATAATATCAAATTTTTCCTTCCATTTTTGCCCTTCCACCATTCGGCTGCCGCATGGGGATAACCAAATGACAAAAATGCCCTCGTCGAATAATAAGGCAAGGTCGACACTCCAAGGCAAAATCGTCTTTTCACATCCTTCGTCCGAAAATTCATTTTTCCGCCAAATTTCATTCTTGGTTAGGCATCGTCCATTCCAATTTGATTGTTGAGATTCTTCGTCTCTATTTTCCAATTCCGAGATCACATTCCATGCCTCAAGTCGCTAGGGCGGAAATTTCAGAATGTCACAACTCTTCCCCCCTAACGAAATTTCGTCCTCGAAATTCGCCATTTTCCCATTGTCCATTCTCAAGGGGTGTCACGCCTCATCGTAACATCACTCTCCAAACTAACTCTTCTCAACTTGACATTCTCAATTACCTTATCCGGTACAATTCATCCTTCCTCAGGACTTGTTTCCTTTAGTCCTCATCCTGTATTTACTTTTCTCTTTTCTTTCTCAACATTCCTAATCTCTGTCGGTGATACTCTGCGAGCATTCTGATTTTCTTTTCAATTTACCTATTGATCCACGGATAACTCATGTATCGCACTGCAACCCTGCTTCTACCACTCCCAGTCAGGAGGCTTTTCCCTAACATCACCTTAATTCCCTGTTCTTTTTCCATCACCATCGTCACCAAATCATTGCGAGCACGTACTCTTTAATACCTCTATCCTTTGGCATAAGAATCCAATTCAACGTCCTTTCGTACCGCTAAAGGTGCACAAATTTTGATAACTTACTCCCAATTATCCACATTGCACCGTAGCTTTCTCGACTTTTCAGGCAATCTCACAATTGAGTCCTTAATAACTCCCATCGATTACACTCGAGATCCTCCAATGATTAATTTAATCTACCCACTTGAAACGGTCATATTTTCTCTTCAATCTCTTTGAAGCAGTCAACATTTCCAACTCTTGTAGTTCACACGGTTGTGAGATCTTCCCTTACATGGGCAACATTCATGTATCCATAAGTAATTTCGTCTACCGGCATTGCTTCTCATCAATTCCTCTCGGAAACTACTACTCGATATTTCAGGGGTAGATATATACTTGAAATCTTCTCCCGTTCAAATAATGTTTCCCAACCTTGTCGTGAGGACATTCACAAACCAACTCCAATTATGCTCTAAGCATTTCAACTCACATAGCCCCATCATTACGATGGACACGCAAGGCCCACTTCCAGTTGCCTTGTTATGCCTCAGGTTTCATTCCACATCGTGTCAATACGACCCTCACAAGCTTTTCAACCCTCAACCGAAAACATCATAAACAACATAGTTATCGGTTTAGATCAAGTCCTCGAAAACCCATTTCACGTTCAATCATCCCTTCATGTTACGTTTTGTTCCTAGTCCATTTCACCAATGGAACAACTTTTGTGGGGAATCTTCCCACAATATGTCTGAACAATTCCCCAACCTCAGAAAATTTCAACTTCCAGTAACTTACATCGACTCAGTCGTTTCATCTCTTAATCCAATCCTCGAAGGCTCCATGGGGATTCCGTTTCTCAGAAATTTCCCGACTGAGGAATCTTACCTCTTCAGATCCACAACTCGTGCCTCACATTTAGCATACAATGAGCATCTCCTTAAAGTCCCGGAAACATTTGAAAAGTGGTTCATGTTCTCGTGATTCTTCAAAAAAATCCGATCATTGTCTCTACAGATGATAACCAACAATCCCACTATCCCCTGGATACTCAATGAAGCTATCATCAGTTCTTTCTACCAGATGTCGCATTCTTCAAACTGTTCCTCATACTTTTCACTTGAAAACTCAAACATTGGCTCCACAGGTCTCCATTAAGGTCACCATCTTTCCTCAGAAAACATTAGTGCTCGGACTTTTCGATTTTGCAATTCTCTCTAATGCGATCTTGTCTCAATTTCACCCATTCAATTGGACATTCACATATCTTGGAATTCAACATTGTATACATGATAACCTCTCGAACTTCACTCCCAGGAATTATTCAAGTTCCGCGTCTTCTTTCTTAGTCTAGATGCTCCATCTTAATATCAAGACAATTAAGATTTCCTCTTCCTTCCACACTAAAGTCTCTTACTCTATGAAGTAAACTATACATTTTGGTGGCATTCCTCTACTTTGAATCTACCTTGTTCTTCCCATTCCTTAGGGTGCCGATCCTGAAGTCTGTGCCAACGGCAGTAACTCTATTCCAGGATTCAAATTCCTCATGTCCAACACTCTTCTTCAGTGACTCAGTCACCTCAAGTGACAAGCTTTCAAGGGGTCGAGGTTTCTCTTTGGTCTCACAAATTCCCATGTCGAATACTCAATTCGACGATCTCGAGTCACTTGTAATTTCACTCTAAGCACTCTTTTTGCTTATTCCACCATTCACTAAGGTTGTGACAGTCGGGACTATCAAGTCCATTCGTTTTTCCTTTCAGCAACGACCATTCCATGGTCCAATCACTCTCTAGGAACAACACCCTACCCTTGAGGGGTGATAACTCACAACACCACTTTTAGTGGTCCCGATTTAATAGCAAACAATTCCATTTATCAACGATGTCAAACACTGACATAATTCTGTCCTCACTTTCTTCGTGGCAGAAGAAACAAAATATCAACATCACAACACAAGCCTTACGCCAAGGTAATGGCCATTTCTTGCAGGCGCGTTCCTTGTTCCATGCTGATCATTCCTTTGATCGTAGTCCATGAGCAAGAGTTCTCTCATTCGCACACCATCCGATCATTTCCTTCCTCCACTGAGTTTCAATACACTTCCTCAAAATCAGGAATAACAACTAGCCATAAGGCTCTCAAGTTCCAATCCACTCGGGGATTCACTTATCTTATTCAAGGGGTCCCTGGTCATTTTTAATGCACCTAGGCGACCGTGAGAACTCTGTCTCACACTGGTCAATCATCCTCGGATCGTTGCAAAACCATCAGGATCCAGACAACCCTTGCTCCCAAGCAAGCCCAGGAAAATTACTTTCCATCGAATAATTCAACGAAGGTGGTCCGAACATATCCCATGCCTTCAAGGAAAACTCTCCCCCCTGGTGGCACTTCACCAATCATCAACAGCCTCTTAAGGCCAATAACTGCCATGGTCACCCTTTTTTTTTTAGTGCACCCAATTTTTTTTTTTAGGTTTTCTCACAAAACCCTCAACTTATCAGAAGGCAGTTTCAATTCCACTTTCTTCATATTTGCACCTTGGAAATAGGTAATCTCAGAGTCACCTCACTCGCGACTTCCTTCACTTATCTCATTAACACTAGCATCAGTCGTCTTAGCGACTTGGGTACACGAGCAGCTTCTTCTCGAGCTTGCCTACCCATCAAATTTCCTCATTTTCACTTAAGTTCTCACAACCCCTTATCACACTTGGGCCTCGCACGATTGATCGAATCGAGCCATATTCTCTTTGGTATTCATACCTCACTCGCTCATCTTTGCTCAATTCTCAGGATCCATCTCAGCTCTTGGATCTTCTTGTATCCCTCATATTTCGCATAATTGAGCCAAATGCTCTTCCACGACCATGCTTTGGTCATTCAACTTCCTTAGATTCTCTCATTACTTGAACCACTATGATCCCCTCTAGGAATCAAAGACCATGCTTAGGTCATCTAGGTCTAGCAGTCTCAGGCTGCTCTTCTCATCATCTCTTATCATCAACCAACAGTGGTTCCCTGGCAATTCTCAACTAGTTGGTCATTATATCAGGCTTCCAATTCACCCTTAAGCAGCAGCTACACAACGAGTCAGCCTCCACGAGGCAACGTTTCAATCAACGGCCATCACTAGGCAAGCCTCAACTAGGCTAGAATTCAACTTGGCCAGCATCAAATAAATACTCTAAGCGTTACTTCTGTAAGCCAATCGCTCATATTTTAAATGGAAGACATCTGACATCCGTCACAAGCACGACAAGCTTTTTCATTCTCAATATGCATTAATTCAACGGGGTATAAACTCCCCACACACCGTTTAATCTCTCAGTTAGACCCTGACCAAGCCAATCACATGATGCCAAACATAAAACATGCCTATCAGGCCAATCACAACATCACTTTTCTTTTTCAATCGACATCCACTGTCAAGCACAAAGTTTTTAACCATACCACTCATAGGCATCATCTCACATGTCATGCCACTTTTGAACATTCATTTCGAGAGTCAATCCCTGTGCCATGCATCTCACTTAACCACAATTAGACTCAACCTGATACCTAGACTTTCCCTTTCAAGTTATGGCTTGGATCATTCCTGCCACTTGCCATCTTAGAAGCCTGCCAGGAGCCGTTCCTTGTCCGGACCTCTCTCTCCCGGCGATCACTCCCCGCCCTCATCAGACCTGGCCGTCGCAGGTTGTCCCAAGTCATACATCTACGGAGAAAGCCCCGCTCCACACGTCCCATACCATGCTTCATGACGGTTTATAGGTATTCCATCAACTTGTCACATACCAAGCGACAGTTTATTAAGTCCAACGACGATAAGTTCATGCACGCACTCTCATCGGCTTTCGCTCCACGGCCATAAACACATGCACAACACGTTCGTTCTCACCACTCATCAAGCCACGGTTGTTTCCCAATCAATTTCCATCCATAAAAGATTTCAGATTCTCACCAGTGATCCTCATCTCTTCCGAATCAGTTTCCTAAGTTCAACCATACACCTCATGTTTAGTCACTACTCCAGTCCAATTCACACGTACCCGATCACACTGGTCTTAAATCAAAGTATTCCTTATCCACTTCCTTATATACACCTCTTCTCATACCTTCCAAGGTTGTCCTTGGCAATCGATATCCGAAAGTCATCAAGATATTGTGCAATTCAAGCTTGAGTCTACCAGTACCAATTATTCCTTTATAGCTCATATTTCCCAAATTGGGCCCTTGACAAGCCTCAATCACAATCATATACTTCGCTCGACCCTCCATTCATAAGCTACTCTCTCGTAACCTCAATCCCTAACTTGTGACTCCACAATCTCTACTCCCTTCCTTGTGAGTCTTAACCATATAGTCACTCAAGACCATCCATTAAATCAATACTAAGGCCATTAGGATACCTCACAAGTTCAAGCCTTTAATTCCCCAAGATTCCACAACCCATACTTAATCCTAAGGGTTTCATTATCCAACCGTCCTCAAGTAATCACTCCTTATCACTCCAAGCCTCGACCAAATTGGATCGAGTTGACCTCGCTCTGATACCACTTAAACGGGGATGTCACGCCCCACACCCGGCGAGCACGCAGACATCACCCCAGGCCACCCCTTTGGGAAGTCTTCCAAGATCCTTAAATCCCATTTTAATCCTTATATACATTCAAACAAGCAAGCGCCGGAAAACACCTCCATACAAAAAAACAATGCCAGATGACTTGGGACAAAAGGGATACGTCTCCACTTAAACACCAATTACAAATTTCAAACTCAAGTGTAACAAAATCCTTAACGTCACCAGATATTCTTTAATCAATCAACTGCTACTTCTTTGAAATTCCAATCCTTGGCCACTGATGCTTCATAGCTTGAAACCAGAAAAAAAATCCCACGACGGAGTGAGACTTACGTCTCAGCAAGTTATCCTAACCCTAAACTAGGCCATCCGTCCCACCAAACTAAACAACATCGACAAATACAAACAAAATCAACGCAAGGTAATTTCTCATGGCATCAAATCTCATCATTCAGGTCAGGTACACATTACAATGCCAAGCCATACTATCATTTCTTCCCAACCTCCATTTGATTCAAGCCCGCATGTGGAATGCCTCAGGCTAGGTCCGCGTATTTACGCCTCAGACCATCTCATTGACAAACCCGCGTAAACGCATCAGGTTTTCAATGTCATCTCAAGTTCGTGTCGACACATATAGATGCTCGTCCCGCGTGTCTTACGCATCAGGACATTGGCCATTTCAACCCCGCGTCTCTACGCATCAGGGTACAACACATATAACTTCGCGTCCCGCGTCTCAACGCATCAGGACAACGGCCATATCAACCCCGCGTCTTTACGCATCAGGGTATTTCACATTAGGGTGTTCCACCGGCCTTAAGCCCTTGTCTCATCAATACACTTACCATCAATCTCATAGTTCTCACAGTTCACTAGCCCACTTCCTCAGGTGATTCCAGTCACAAATCATGACAAAAAGCATCTAACCACATTTCACCATGAGGAACTTCAGGCATTAAATCGTAACTTCAATACTTATCCAAGACAAACGTGCTTCCCACAATATAATTCTAAGAAGTAAGTGTCACGGCTCAAGCTTCATCAAAATCATGCGGTTCTCAATCATTCCAGCACAACAATTAACTCAATCCATCGATTCCTTAATGGAACCCGTCCAGTTGTGTCCGGACGTTCTAATAGAGGGCTAGAGGTCACTCACCTTGGTTCCCATGAGCAATTTATCACCAAATTCCCTTTGCCAAGCCCGGCTTCGAACCAAAATGCCGCTGTCCAAAATAGGGCAGCAACCCGCTTAGGAACAATTCGCCAATTCAATCAATCTAACCATCCAAACTTCAATTCCACACCTCGTGCTCTTCATTAACCCCTCAATTAATACACTAGTATGTCTCAACGATGAATTAGAAACAAGGCGATACCAAAATAACCCCAAACAGAACCGAATTTCATAGGATTTCAACCAAACAGAACCGGTTTTGCTCAATCTACTTCAATCCGTCAATTTCCTTCGTCTGATCATTAAACCATCAAGCATAAATCTCAATAGCATATCCATTGACATTCTAGTATGCCCCAACGATGAAAACAAATCTCAATTGAGCACCTAACAGCCCTCACCAACTCGGTTTGCACAGAGCCGAAACAGGGCATTTTCGGTTCTGTGCTTACCTCCCATAATCCGCCCATATATCATCACAAATCCCCAATTTAATACAAATTCCTCTTGTTATTACATAGTTCTAGGTGTTGAGGAGCATCACCGAAAAATTGAGCTCAAGGCGACATCAAACGATCCACGAACGACGCCGATTCCTTCAAGTCCTCAACCGGTCAGTTTTCAGTTCAATTCTGTCCATTCCAACACAGCCATGAAACATCTCTAAATCTCAATTCAAAAATTTATTTCTACACAACCACTTGTACTACTATGTGTTACAAAGCTACCCTAAAAAATTTGAGGTAATTTGGATTTTCTATGAGCTAGAATCACCACATTTCCTCAGCTAGCTCAGAATTTGTCCACTTTTCTTCCAAAAATCACCATAAATCAACCAGACCTCCAAAAATCACAAAACCAACAGGAGCTTGTTAAGGACAGATTAAAATAAGCTGTGATGGGCGGAGATCGGCTAGAGGGTCACCGAGGAGGTCGTTAGTACGGAACGAACAGAGCGGCAAAACTGAGCGAGCTGGTCAGTTTTCTGTCTCCCAAACACAGCACCATTTCAACATCAAACCTCCGTCAAATTCCACTCAAATTGTCACCACAGCTCAGAATACCAGAGTACTACATGTCCCTAAATTACCACCGAAAATTGGAAGCAATTTGGAGTCCTATGGAGGTCAAAGGACAGCTTACCCTCAGCTGCAGCAGAATCCGTCGGCTCTTGGGAGATCGGTTGGTCGGAGCTCTACCGGTGGCCAAACGCCACGATTCAAGTTGAAGCTGGTCGGCAGGAGGTAGGGCTACACGGTGGTGGTCGGCTCGGTGGCTGGTGGTTGACGGAAGTGGAGCTGGACGGCGGAAAATCCGGCAGCCTGGACTGGTCGGGTTTCACCGTTTCTGTTCGCACCAGAGGAGAAAAACAATTGATGGAGATGAAGATGGTGATGCTGTGGTGTCGTGAGAAATGGGCTGAAGGGAAGAGAGAGAGAGAACTATCTCATCTAAGGAAGCTTCAAGAAAGGCTTAGGTGTAAAGCACACTTAATGAGACACCACCCTTTAATGACACTTGGCCCATAGGCATAATATCAAATTTTTCCTTCCATTTTTGCCCTTCCACCATTCGGCTGCCGCATGGGGATAACCAATTGACAAAAATGCCCTCGTCGAATAATAAGGCAAGGTCGACACTCCAAGGCAGAATGGTCTTTTCACATCCTTCGTCCGAAAATTCATTTTTCCGCCAAATTTCATTCTTGGTTAGGCATCGTCCATTCCAATTTGATTGTTGATATTCTTCGTCTCTATTTTCCAATTCCGAGATCACATTCCATGCCTCAAGTCGCTAGGGCGGAAATTTCAGAATGTCACAAATGGGAGACAAAATTTTCTATCTCATCCCCTTTGAATAGAATGACACAAATTGTATGAGGGCATGGAATCCCATTCAAGTCTCGTGCTTTGCAAGAACATGAGTTGTTTCTCATGTCCACCAAAAATTTATCATTCCTACGGCGCACTTCATGTCCATCTTTTCCATTCCAAAGCACATGACAAAAGGCGCTTCCAATATTGATCCATTAAATGCTTCTGACAAGTTATTGTCCACCATATCTGAGTTGCATGTAGTTTTAAAGAAAGCCTTGCACCAAAATTTTGGAGCAATCTTCATCAAGTCAGCCTTTCCTGTCTTGCTCATCTTATCTAGTTCCTCTAGCCGCTTTTCAAATTGCGGGATTGTAGTTGACTTGGCGCACATCTAAAATTGCTTGCGACAGTCGTTGCCCCCATTCTTTTTTAGCCAATTTGCATAAATATGTCTTGCACATCGTCGATGCTCAGCCAATGGCATTTCCTCCTCTAGTATCTGTACAAGCCCCTACAGTAGCAGACATGATATTATACATATATATGTATAATATGGCACACATGAAAGTCCAAAATGAAGCGAGAATAATAATATTACCTTATGCTGATCTGAGATCAGTGTGTATCCCACACTGTCGTTTGTGCCAAGGTCATACTTCAAGGCCTGTACGAACCAGCCCCATGAATCCTTATTCTCGACCTCAACAACGGCTCAAGCAATGGGGTACATTTGATTATTTGCATCCTTCCCAACAGCAGTTAACAACTCACCCTTCAACAGTCCTGTTAAGAAACACCCATCTAACCTTATCAAAGGTCTGCAACTTTCAAGAAAACCCTTTCTCACAGCATCAAAGCAAACATAAAACCGTTGGAAGACGAGTCTTGAATTTGACGAATCTCTCATAAACTTTACCTTCACAGTATTTTGAGGATTTCTATGAATAATTTCTTCACAATAATTCCATAATCTATTGAACTCATAGGAGTACATACCATTTAGCTTTTCGATTACCTTCAGCTTTTTCCTTCTACACTGGGTTATAGTAACATCTAAGCTCATCCGCTCTCGCACAATTTTTTTGAACTCATGCAACTTCATTGATGGAGCCGCCCTCCTCAAGCTTAGATAATGCTTGGCCATATATGTAGATGTAAACCTCCTCACTTGGAAAGACCAAGAACATGTGTGATCATCCTTGAAAGTTTTCACTAGAAATAAGCTTGTCTTGTTATCTCTAGCTGCATAAATTAACCAATCATAATTTTTAGCCTTGCATTTGCCCTTACTCTCACCTTGTCATTCTTGATAAACTCAATATTAACTCATCTTGTGGCTGCATATTTGTCGATAGCTTCCTTAAAATGCTTAGGTCCATCAAATACCATATTCAATGCAAAATGAGGTATCTCTTTGGTTTCATCATACTGTGCATGCGTGCTCTTCCTTCTAGCAGGTTCTTCTTCATCACTCGTGACAAAACTCCAGTTAGAGTCACTTGAGTCAAAACATTCAGTCTTAAAGTCAATATTATCTTTACCAGGGGTAGTTAAAGCCTCTTTCCTCCTCCTTTTTTGTTCCACTTCAACATCTATTCCAGTAGGTATCTCCAATAACCTAGCAACTCCATATGCATTATTTTCCTTAAAAGTTCTAATTTTCCCTCTAGCCGCTTGATGTTCTTCTTCTTCATTGTCAGATAACCATGGGATCTTTAAAGTTCGGGGTCGGGGTCGGTTCGGGTTCGGGGATGGGGCCGAGTCCGGGTCTGGGGCCGGGGTCGGGAGCCAGGGCTAGGGCCGTTGCCACGGCCAGGGCCAGAGCAGGGGACCGAGGCCAGGGCCGGACTCGGCCACCGGGCCCGGGCCTGCGACCGAGGACCAAGGCCGAGCCCGGGATTGGGGGCCGGAACCGGGGCTGGGGTCGGAGACGGTACCGAGACTGGGGTCGACGACTGGAGGCCGGGGCTGGGACCTGTGCCGGGGACTGGTGCCGGGACCAGGGTGGCGGGGATCGGGTCCGGGGTCAGGACTAGTGGTGGGGACCGAGGCCGGGGTGGCAGGGACCGCGGCTGGGGCCGGGAACGGTGGCGAGTACTAGGGTCGGCACCGGGACCTAGGCTGGGTCCGTGGCCAGATCTGGGATTGGGGGTCGTGGTCGTTGCCAGGGCCAAGGTCAGGGTCCAAGGCCGAATTCGGGATTGGGGTCAGGGACCGAGGCCGGGGCCAAGGCCTAGTCCAGGCCCACGATCGGGGACCGAAGCCGGGTCCGGGTCCGGGTTCGGGCCCGGGATCGGGGACAGAGGCCGGGACAAGCGACGGTACCGGCACCGAGGCCTGCGACTGGGGGCGGGCACCAGGGCCGAGGTGCGGGGGACTGCGGCCGGACCGATGGTGGGGACCGGGGCCGGGGTGGCGGGGACCGCGGCTGGGGCCGATGCCGAGACTGGTGGCGGGGACCGGGGCCGGGTATGGGGTGTCCCATATCCAATAAAAATGCCGGTTTGTATTTTAGAAAATATTTCAACAATATAATTTTATTAAACAATCATAAGAAATAAATTTTCATAGATTAAATTAAATATACGAATGTTTTCTTAAATGTGTTGTGTTGGGTTGGGTATGGGTCAATAAATTTGTATTATGCATAAATGAGTCATAAACGGGTTAATGGGTCGATTTGAGTTGGACCATTTATGATCTGACCCAAACCTGATCCAATCCACCCATTTGACACCCCTAGCAAAAACTAGTCTGAACCAACTTCTTATTATATTTTATGCATGGTGGATCCAAGATAGGAAATACCTTAAAAAAAAACTACTAGTATTTTTTTTAGACTCCAGCTCAACAATTAAGAATAGAGAAAGAGAACAAACATATCTTGTAAAGTGCTTGCCACATAATGGTCGATACATACCAAACAACTTGACCAGCCCCAATAACTATTTTTCACAGGATTGCATTCAAAAGCGTAGGATTAGGTAGAGTTATGCTGCTATGGTCTCAACCTTGCTGCTTCATAAGAAATAATAGTCGAATAATCAAACTTTCTTTGAGAAAACTTAAATATCATCATATAAAGTTAAAAAAAAAAAAGAGCAAAAGAGCTAGAGAAATAGGGTGTGCATTGATCCCAGTCCAACTGGGGAATTAGATTGGATCGGCCAAGTCTAGGTGGTTTATGGGAAGATCTGTCCAGTTCCCTATTCCACATAAGAAACCGGACTGGACCGATAATCGGCGAAGATTTCTTAAATTTCTTTTTTATTTTGATGCAAACCCTAATTAGTAAATTACTTTTTCTTTTAATGTTAGGAAACTCTCACCTGTCAAAAGAAAAAAAAATCATCGATTCTAGCATTGGGTGGGCCGATTTCGGGTTCCGCAAATCAGGAAACGACCCTGCCCAATCCGGTTCTAGGGTGAGAACCGACCCTAGAACCGATGACTCCTAATTTTGAGATGCTTGCTAGGAACCATTGCAACTATTGATCTCTTTTTTTATATGTTTCATAAAGTTGCCTAATTTGATAGATGTTCTACTGTCTATTATTTTGACAAAAGAGACCTGATTTGTGCTTAAAACCAAAAAGTGCATATATCTAATCCAATATAGATGTGAAATAAATTTCCCTTCGTACAACTTCGCTACAGAGACTTACTGGTTACTTGCTAATGGTATTACAACTGAAAAGTGCATATTAAGAGTTTCATTCCCCAAAATCATCTGGAGGAAAGTTACATTACTTGAAAATTTTCTTGAAACTACGGAATATAATTCTCTAGCTATATGGCTATATTACAGCTATATACATCGACTGTGTGAAGCTAAATGATTGTCTTATGGAATTGCCAAATGATTGTCCTCGATTGTCCATGGTCAACAAGTCATCAACGCCAATCGCTGACCATCGTATAACTATATATAACTATCTGATTGTGCATATGCAAATGATTTTCACTAGGGACTAATGCTTCGTTTGTTTTGCAGGAAAAAAAAAAGATTTGAAAGACAACTTTCCTAAAAATAATTGCTTGTATCGCTTTAAATAATTAGTCAATGATAAATAATTTCTTTATCAAAACCAATTTATGACTAAGTATTCCTATGGACAACGAAATTTTTTTCGTTCATTCACTTCTATAAGCCATACAAGTTATCATTTCTAAGAAAATATTTTCATAATCATTCATCTTCGCGAAAAAATCATACTCAAACTCTTAATCAACATTACATGATTCATGTGCATACCTTTTAGAAAGATAAATACAGATACACGCAAAGATCAAGGCTTCAGCGTGGTCCAATGTGACTGGAGTCCCACTAAAGATCAATCTGATAGAATTATCATTAGGGGTATCTTATCCCCACTATAATGAGACAAAGGCTGTCGTGATTCACTTGCCTAATTTAATTAAGATGTTATCAAGATTGAGCCTAATAAAACATGCGTACATAGACAGTAACTGGTGAAGCGTGTACACATGTACACTGGTTTGACTAACATTTTATCTTTCTAAAGTTAAGCGTAATCAAATGGGCAAAAATAATAAAATTCTAGATTAATCGTTGTGATGAAAATCCATATGTACGCGTGTACAATTTTAACATTTGAAAGATCAGTTTCATGCTAAATTGTTCTTGTATGAAAGCAAAGTTAGATGAAAGAAATTGGATAATTCAATCAAAGGGAACATTAGTCACCAACTTTGGTACATAAAATATTAGAGTAAAGCATAAAAACTAATGCCTAAGTCTCATGTGATGCACTGGTCTCATATTCAACCCCATTGGTTAATACCATTAAAACTCTATACTACTTGCCCCAAATACTAATACCACAAATTTTTGTTTGTGTCACTACCACCCCAAAACTAACACACCAGTAGTATAGTTAGAGGTGTCAAAATATGTTGAAGACCCGTTTATTATTCCATACATGATGAGTTAGGTAATATATGGATTAATTAAATTTTTCTTATTGGGTTGGCATGGGTTTGAGAAAAAAAAATCCAACACAATGTGGGTTTTTAATGGATCTAGAGCCCAAACACACGTATAGTCCCTATTCACTTGTCTTCAGGTTCAGGTTTAGGGTTTTCGAGTGGGGCAACTTGTTTTCCAATTTTATTTTCTACTTATCAACTTATTTTTCAGTTTTATCTTCTTCAGGTTGCGTACGGGACGGGTCAGGTCAGGTCGAGTCGAGTATGGGTCGACGAATTTGCATTTCTTATAGATGGTCCATGTTTGGTCGTTCTTGTGACTAAAAGAAAAATCATAGACTAAAGCAGTGTTAGATCCACGTTAGCTCTGTTTGCCTATCGCTGTCCATGGGAGGCATCACTTTGGATTTTTAATTATTGTCTTACGACGGTGGTTATTTTTGCCGTACCGGTACAAGTTTGATGATTCTTGTGATTAACGAAAGTTTGGGTAGTGGATTCTAATACTGATAAATCATATCCTCGTCAAACGTACGAATTGACAAATGAAGTCGTCTTGGACTAGACTAAAACTACGTCAACCCTGTTTTTGCCGCCGTTGTCCATGCAAGATGCCGTGTCCAATTTTTAGTATTCGTCGTTGACGGCACTATCACCAAAGGTACTTTTGGGTCACTCGTATAAGCTTGGGGTATTAGTGACAATGAAAAAAAAAATCGGTATGGGTGTCACCGCCGACTATTGTTTTTTTTTTTTTTTTGGTTGAAATAGACGAGAGATGTTTTTGTCGGCGTGGATTTTGAAATAAAAAGAAAACATCTTTGATTTCTTATATTTTTCAATGGATGGTAAAGTCCCGAAACCTTTCACTTGAGGCAATTGAGAACTTTTTCATGACCATTGCCTTTCGATTCTCTTAAAAACTCAATGTCTAAAAAATATTTAGAGATACATAAGCAAGTCATCCCTGATATAATCTTCTCCATATTTTGTTTCCTAGAAAATGTAGCTGAGAATTCTAGTAGTTATTAATTAATGAGACACATAATATCATGCGACTATTGGGATCTCACAGAATCATAACTATCTTAACTCTTTATCATCGGAAAAATGATCATCATTAAGTATGCTCAATAAGAAAATATTCAATTTTGAGAACATTGATTATATATCAAGAGGAAAATTTATTCATTTTGATTTTGTAATGTATCCTTATTTGACTTCTTAATGATCTCCCTGGAAATGCTTTTGGACAGAATCTAAACAATGGACATCTTTAACTATTACATCAATTACAGTGCTTGGCGAGATTAAGATAAGGCCGAACAAATGGGAAACAAAGCTAATGCTACAAAATTCGTGTTATGCCCAATGATTAACTCAAGTCTTCATAAGCAAGTTTAAATTTTTGGAACTGTGTGATTGCCAGTAACTAACAATCGAAATTAATAGAAGTAATGAACATAAGTTTTGAATTTCATTATTACATCATTAGTGATTTTTTTTTTTGTTGTTGTAAAAGTAAGATTTGTATTGACTTTAACCAAAACGCAGCTTTGCAAGAGCGAAGCCCGGCATCACAAGGAAGAACTTGCACTCATGGTGACATCAAGGAGTCGAAGATATCGTCAGTGAAAAATTTATGTAAAGAAAAAAGATAAATATTAACAAATCGGAGATATCAGACATAAATTGTTGTAAAGAGAAATAACTTATTTTCCAGTGTGGCGGATTTATAGTTCCATTAAAAGAAAATGACTTGTGGGGGTACCTTCATCTCATATCTCGTGGTTTTTGGTTCATAGACGGAAGAAATTCTTGTCATGCCTATTAGTATGTAATCGTTAACGAACCAAAGTATATAGACAGAATCTTTTACAATTGGTGTTGTGAAAAACTGAGCGACTTAAAAAATAGGACTGAAAAAAAAAGGCAATAGGACTGAAAAAAAAATCGTATACGGAATTTATGTGGTTCGGTTGGTGTAACCTACGCCCATGGCGAGAGCAACATAGCATTCCACTATCAATCATGCAACACAATGGAGATCACAACAATACTCGAGTTACTTATATACTCTTAGTATTTTCCAGCCTAAGTTATACTAAGAAACATATATAACGTTTAGTTGTCACAGTTTCTCGTGAAACAATCTCTTTATAAGGGTATGTACATATCTTACCAAAAGGTAAGCACTTGCGATTAAGGGTGAGTACCAGTCCAGTATAGACTTGGGAACAAACCTAACCAATCATGGTCCGAGGCCAGATTCCAAGTTTCCTGAACTTACTATTACCAGCCCTGGCGTGAAATCGGACCAAATCAGACAACTGGACCGAGATAACTGTGACAGTCTGATTTTCCAGTCATTCTGAGACGTTGGACTGTAAGATATTTATCAAAGTATTTCAGTATATCTTGTTCTGACCTGATCAGTCACGAGTTAACTAACCGAAGGGGAAAGGCTAACGCGCGACGAGGTACGTGGACCTAGGAAATTCGACACGAAAACGGCATTTTTGACCATAAGGATCATTGAGGGATATTTAGAACCGAGGCCGATCAGAGAACGATTAAGGAATTCATTGCTAGTATACGATTGGAACGCGGGTGATGCCGCTTAACCAACGTATGATTTGCGAATTTTTCCTAAATCGATTTATGACGATCGCGGCCTTCGGGGCTAGTAATAGACTCTTGCGATTACATGACAACCAAGATAGTCGTGGTTTGAATTTTCCTAAGTGTGATGAGAATCACAGAGTCGATAGGCGTAGCGTCCGTAAAAGCCGCCGTTAGTTCGAGATAAATTGAAATTACGACGACGAGACATCGATCAAGTTATGGGGCCTCGAAAATAGAAAAAGGAAATGAAGAATTGTAACAATTAGTTTGGATTAGACGACGCCTAGGCGAGAATGAAAATTTGGCGAAAAATTGAATTATCGGACGAAGGGTGTGAAAAGACGATTTTGCCCCTGAAGCGTCGACTTTATTTTATTAATCGGACAAGGGAATTTTGGTCAATTGAATCCCCCATGGAGCTGCCGAATTTCAGAGGGGCAAATTGGGAAGATAAAATTGGATATTAAGGAAAAAATGCCAAGTGTCATTAAGTCATGGTTGATCATTTATTATCCACTAAGACTAAACCCTTCTAAAAGCACTTTGGATGAGAACAAGTCACCTCTCTCTCCCTCTTCAGCTGGAATTCACGACACACAACAGCTACTCACCCATTTTCTTCTTCGTTTCCTTCTCTTTCGCACGATCAGAGCTGCTCCTTGCTTGACCGATCAGAACTGCCCGCTTCACCTCCGTCCAGCTTCCCGACCGTCGACCTTCAACCTTCGAGCCACCCATCACCGCGAAGTTCAACATCTTCCCAACATTCTCCAAGTGGAAGCTCGGAAAAAGGAGGTCTGTACTGTTCTGACCAGCTCCAACAAGAAAAGACAACAGAAACGGACACAACAGGAGGTAGGCTTCTGTTTGTATTTTGTTGGACCTCTAAACGGACGAATTTCAAGCTCAAATTTTATGGACGTTTAGTAAACATATATATTGAGTTGTTGTCAAAATTTGGGCTGATTTGAGTAACGTTTTGATGTAGAACGACTGCTGTGTTTGAAGGGTAAATTTTGTCCAGTTGAGGACTCGGGAGAATCGGCGCTGTTCGTTGGCCAGTTGATGTCGCCATAAGCTCAATTTTTTGGTGAGGCCCCTTATTACATTGAAATTTGTGTTAGCAAGGATATTTGTGGATTAATTGAGAAATTAAGTTGTGTTTTGGGATGATTAGTGTGAAACTGAACAGAACCGAAAATACCCTGTTTCGATTGTGTTCTTGCCGAGCTATGGAGGGCTGTTTTTGATGGATTTGAGCTTCAATTTAGTCGTTGAGACGTATTAGGATGTAGATGGTTATGTTATTGAGGTTTATGCTCGATGGCTTGATGATTGGACGAAGGAAATTGACGATTTGGATGGAAATTATTTTAGGTGTACTGCTGCCCTATTTTGAAGCTTTTGGGGCGGATTACTTGAGGACCTTGAGAAGTGATTTTTGTTGAATTAAGAGTAAGGTAAGGAGTTCCTAAACCTTGGCTAGGAGGATTGGACTCGATTGGGTGGATTGGTTGGAAATCATGTTAGTTTATGGTGAGATATATTTGCGATTGACTGATGTGCACTCTTGTGAGGTGCCGATGATTTGTATTGCTGGTGGTATGTTTGCACTATGAATCGATTACTACTCTTGATTGTGAAAATGGATTGTCTCGCATGCTCTAGATTATTGGCTCAATGCATGAGCTTATATTTGATCATGAAGTCTTGATTTGTGACGAGTTCTGACATGTCGAGAAGCTTGTGAATCACCCTGAGGTGCCTATACGACACGGGGTTGAAAAGTTGTGAATCACCCTGAGATACCTATACGACACGGGGTTGAGGAATAAGATGGTCTGAAGTGTAATAACGCGGACCTGGCTTGAGGCGTACTAAACGCAGGCTTGAATCAAATGGATGTTGGGAAGAGGTGATGGCGTGGCTTGACTTTGTGATGTGTAATTGAATGGAGTGATGAGATTTGATGCCGTGACTTCTTAAGTAATGCTTGTTGATATTTGTGTATTGTTTATAGTCGCTGAATCCATTATGGGATTGTTTGTACAGTGTGTTCATATTTGCATTCACCTGAGTGTACTGCCTAACGTAAGATTAGGATTTGTCTTATTGAGATGTCGATCTCACCCCGTTGAGGGACCTTACTTTTCAGAACCTAGACGAGAAAATGCTACCGACCAGGCTAGGTGATCCCAAGGAGATGACCGCGTATGTTGACGAATTTCCTGACTGTCGGGGTACTGTTTTTGTAAGAAAATGTAACATTGTGTGGGTAGACGAGGGCGATACAGAGTGGAAATCGCATAGGTTCGAAGCTTGGTTCCGTAGGGTTGGTGATGTCACCACTGGTTCACTGAAGCCCACGGAGGTGCCACGGCGTGTAGTCCCGACTTGGTGTCATCCCATCCAGGATTCTGTTGAGGTAGAGGCGTCCGTGGCGGGTTCGAGGAACGTTCCGGAGAAGACCCCGTCTAAGGAAGACACAATTGAGGTGATTGTGATAGAGGCCTCCGAGGATGAGCTAGAAGAAGATGAGATGGATGACTCCATAGATGTACGCTCCGAGACTTTCTCCGACTACGAGCCTTCCGAGGATGCTGATGCTACTGTTGGATCTAGTAGTTCGACCTAGTGGTTTTCCATCTTTACTTTTCGTAATTTTGGGTTGTACTCTCGTTGGCTTGTAGCCTTTTTGGGGACTTTAGTTTGGTGGCATTTTTGGTGAAGTCTCAATCTACCCCATCGTCGGAAGTTTAGTAGGTTTGCTCTTTTGTACAGACTTATCTTTTAGTTGTATATAAAAAGGACTTTTGTTTTTCCCCACCTCTCATTCTTTATTTTGTATAGGTTGTATTGTATGGAGATAGGTTTGTATTTTCTTTCACCCTTCTGCCTGCGAGTCTCTTTTTCTTGGGCCGATTTGGAGTAGTATCCCGGGATTGGTTTTACGACTCAAGTGGATGTGCATGCTTGCAAGGGAAAGGGGGCGTGACATCCTAGTTACGTGGTATCAGAGCGAGGTTTAGCTCAATCCAAGTCGATTGAGGGGTGGAGTAATAAGGAGGAATGAGATCTAGGGTGATTGAATAGCGAGACCGTAGAGAGGGTTCGCTAGAGTAGGTTAAGACATGCATGGCATATAAGTGGCGCATGTTGTTGGCGTCTTGAAAGTGGCATTGTTATGATGATTAGATGCGACTGAACTTCGTGCTGAGCATGTGCATTGAATGTGAATGCTTGTTTTGTGAAGCATTGAGTACTTTGTCTGAGTTGGTAGTGCAATTCTGTGTTCTAAATTGTTGTGGTCTTGAGACTTTCTGGTTAATGGTTGTCTTGACGTGGATGCTACTTGTTGTGTAGTATAGAATCACCAGACTGGAATGATAGAGTTGAGTTTTAATTCCGTTGTGGAATTATAGTGGTGCAGGAAGTCTAAAGATGAGCGATCGACCTGTTAGACGTAGAAGACCTATTGGTAGGGCTTCTAGTTCGAGGCCACCTGCGGCAGAGAATCTTGGAATGGGAGATGTGTTGAGGGCTTTGGAACAAATATGGAATTTGATAGATAGACAGGCTCAGAATAAAGATGCTGCTATAACCCAAGCTGTGGGCACGGCCTTGACTGTAGTGAATGCAACGATTGGTACCAATGCATAGGGCGGAGGTAGCGGTAGCAGTGGCCAGGGCGCTGGAGCTAGTAATGCGCAAGTTAATGTAAATGCTGGCCAAGGTGTGGGAGTAGGTAATGTACTGGGTAATACCATTGTACCTAGAGATATGGGCCAGTTAGTTGAACAGTTTGTGAAATTGAGGCCTCTTCAGTTTAATGGGATTGGCAACCCCGAGTTGGCACCCAGGTGGATAGAAAAGCTGGAGAAGATGGGGTTCTAAAATGTAATGACGAGGAAAAGGTGCTGTTAGTGATTTACCAGCTGGAGGGTACCGCAAATGATTGGTGGAATGCCACGAAAGGTGGAATATTTCCTGAGGGCACGGCTTTGAATTGGACTGCTTTTACTACAGCTTTCAATGACAAGTATTTCTCGGAGACTGCACGAGAAAGTAAGATGGTGGAATTCCAGAATTTACGCCAAGGGCACTTGACAGTGGATCAATACGAAGCTGAATTTGCAAGACTGTCGAGTTATGCGCCACGTTATGTCGAGGATCCATTAGAAAAGGCGCGAAGGTTTCGAGACGGGTTACGACCCGAACTCCGTAGCCAGTTAGTGACAGTGAACTTAAGAACTTATAAGGAGATTTATGAGCGAAGCCAAATGATAGAACGGGATATGAAAGAAAGAGCAACCGCATCTGGATCGCGATTCACTCCTTTTCGAGACAATCGCCAGTTAGGTAAGAGACCAATGACAAACCCTAGGCGATTTGTTCCGCCTGTGAGAAGGAATATTGGGAAACCGCCGCTTCAGTCCAACTCGAACTGTCGTCTCTGTGGAAGGAGTCATGGAAACAGACCTTGCCCGACAAGGACGGACGCGTGCTTCAATTGTGGACAGATAGGACATCATGCGAGGACCTGTCCTAATCAAGTTCCAGGACCCAGACCTCAAGGACTAAGGCCACAAGCCAGACCCCCAGCTGCTGCCCCGCAGAATGAATTAGTTCGACCGCCAGCTCAGGGGCGAGTTTATGTTGTAGCACGAGGCGAAGCAGAAAATGCGCTTGGTGTGGTCATAGGTATGGTTTATTTGCGTGACCAAGTTGCTTATGCATTATTTGATCCTGGAGCTTCGCATTCCTTTGTGTATGCTCGATTTGCTGGTATGGTTGATATGGACTTGGAGCCTTTGAATGTGATTTTGCATGTTGTTACTCCGCTAAAGGATAAAGTGATAGTTTCGTTAGGTTGCGCGGATTGTAAAATAGTCATTGATGGTAGAGAGGAAAGGATAGACCTAGCGGTGCTACCTATGTTTGAATTTGATGTGATCGTTGGAATGGATTGGTTGAGTAGACAAAGAGCTGTATTCGATTGTGGTGAAAGAGTAATTCGTTTTTATCTGGAAGGTCGTCCTAGTTATGAGTTTAAGGGAAGTCGTGGAGGAACTTCCATCCCTTTGGTTTCGTCGCTTGAAGTGACCAAGATGCTAGATGAGGGATGCCGAGCTTACTTGGCTGCGGTAGTTGATACGACGGTCGAAGGGCCGAAATTGGAAAATATAACCGTAGTATGTGAATTTCCTGATTTTTTCCTCAAGACTTGCTGGGACTACCACCCGAGCGTGAGATCGAGTTTGTAATTGAGTTAGCTCTTGGGACGGAGCCAATTTCAAAGGCACCTTATCGAGTGGCGTTATTGGAGTTGAAAGAGTTGAAAGTACAGTTACAAGATTGCTTGACAAAGGATTTATTAGGCCTAGTACTTCACCATGGGGAGTACCAGTGTTATTTGTGAGGAAAAAGGATGGATCCTTGCGTCTATATATAGATTACAGACAATTGAATCAGGTGACTGTTAATAATAAGTATCCATTGCCGAGGATTGATGACCTATTCGATCAGCTGCAGGGAGCTTTAGTGTTTTCTAAAATCGACTTGAGAACGAGATACCATTAGTTGAAGATTAAGCAAGAGGATATTCTGAAAATGGCTTTCAAGACGAGATATGGACACTATGAATTTACAGTGATGCCTTTCGGTTTGACGAATACTCCAGCTGCATTCATGGATATGATGCATTGAGTGTTTAAGGAGTACCTTGATCGTTTAGTTATAGTGTTTATTGTTGACATTCTAATTTATTCAAGGAGTAACAAAGAACATGAAAAGCACTTAAGAATTGTTTTGCAGACTTTGAGGGAACACTCACTTTATGCCAAGTTTAGTAAATGTGAGTTTTGGTTGAACAAGGTAGCATTTCTTGGGCATATAATATCTGGAGAAGGGATCTCAGTAGATCCTGCAAAGATAGAAGCAGTGATAAATTGGCCTAGACCAACGACAGTTACTGAAGTTCGAAGTTTTCTAGGATTGGCTGGTTACTATAGGCGCTTCGTGGAAAAGATTTCGTCTATAGCCATGCCATTGACGCAGCTAACTAAGAAGTCTATGAAGTTTGAATGGACGGACAAGTGTGAAAGGAGTTTTCGTGAGCTTAAGCATCGTTTGACCACCGCACCAGTTCTCACAATACCTTCTGGACCTGGAGGTTTCCAGATTTATAACGATGCGTTGTTGAAAGAATTGGGGTGCGTACTAATGCAACATGGAAGGGCAGTAGCGTACGCTTCGAGACAACTGAGACCCCACGAGTTAAATTATCCGACACATGATTTGGAACTAGCTGCAATTGTCTTTGCTTTGAAAATCTGGAGACACTACTTATGTGGTGAAAGGTTTCAAATTTATATGGACCATCAGAGTTTGAAATACTTATTTTCTCAGAAGGAATTAAATATGAGGCAACGTCGATGGATGGAGTTACTTAAGGACTATGATTGCGACATTTTGTACCATCCTGGGAAGGCGAATAGAGTTACCGATACACTTAGTAGGAAGTCTAGCATCGCGCATTTAATGGTTAAAGGATGGTCTATGCTTGAAGGATTGAGGGATTCAGAGTTTAAATTGAAAGTGAGCAAATTGACGAGTTTGATAGCGACCTTGAGGATCGACCCAGAAATTCAAGAAAGAATGAAAGTTTTACAGACTACGGACCCTGAAATCCAGAAAATTCTTAGTATGGATGAGACGAAGAGGAAAGACGATTTCCAGGTAACCGAGGAAGGAATTTTAAAATTTCGCGGACGTCTTTATGTGTCTAATGATGAAGAGCTGAAGGAAATAATATTGTCCGAAGTTCACCGGAGTAATTATAGCATTCACCTGGGTAGTACGAAGATGTATCAGAACTTGTGTCAGCACTACTGGTGGAACGGCATGAAAGTAGACGTAGCTAAGCATGTGGCGAAGTGCCTAACTTGCCAACAGGTAAAAGCACAGCACTGTAAGCCAAGCGGATTGCTACAACCTTTGGGAATCCCGGAATGGAAATGGGAACATGTAACTATGGATTTCGTTATGGGACTACCGCGGAGTCAGAAAGGACATGATTCGATTTGGGTAGTCATGGACAAATTGACCAAGTCTGCACACTTCATCCCTGTGAAAAAGGATTTTGCGATGGACAAGTACGCCGAGTTGTATATGCGTTACATTGTGCAACTGCGTGGGGTACCTATCACGATTACGTTGGATCGAGATCCTAAGTTTACGGCGAATTTTTGGAAGAGTCTACAGGACGCCTTGGGAACCAGATTACAATTTAGCACGGCGTATCATCCACAGACCGATGGACAATCGAGAAGGACAATTCAAACGCTTGAGGACATGTTGCGAGCGTGTGTCATAGATTTTAAAGGTGGATGAGAAGATCATTTGCACTTAGTGGAGTTCGCGTACAATAATAGTTACCAGCAGAGTATTGGAATGGCACCATTTGAAGCATTGTATGGCAGAGCGTGCAGAACTCCTCTGTGCTGGGATGAAGTGGGAGAAAGAAGTATCACGGGCCCAGAATTGGTAGAGCAGTCCGTTAAGGCGGTGAAGGTAATCAGAGACAAATTAAAAACAGCACAGAGTCGCCAGAAAAGCTATACTGATAAACGACGTAAGCCCTTAGAATTTCAGGTTGGCGATCATGTTTTCCTTAAGATATCGCCTATGCGAGGTATATCTCGATTTGAAAAGAAAGGGAAATTGAGTCCGAGATATATAGGCTCATTCGAAATTTTGGAACGAATTGGGACCTTGGCATACGGACTTGCCTCACCGCCGAGTTTGCCTCAAGTGCACAATGTGCTTCATGTGTCGATGCTACGGAAGTACGAGCCAGACCCGACGCATGTTTTGGATTACGAGACCATAGAATTGGACGACAAAGTTTCGTATATAGAAAGGCCTATCAGGATTAAAGAGCGAAAAGAGCATGTTTTAAGAGACAAGAAGATTTCGCTGGTCAAGGTAGTTTGGGAACACCATGGAACTAAAGGCGCTACGTGGGAAAATGAGGAAGCAATGAGTCGTCAATACCCCCATTTGTTTGAGTAATTGGGTTTGTAACAAATTTCGAGGACGAAATTTTTGTAAGGGGGGAAGAATTGTGACAGTCTGATTTTCCTGTCATTCCGATACCTTGGACTGTAAGATATTTATCGAAGTATTTCAGTATATCTCGCTCTGACCTGATCAGTCACGAGTTAATTGACCGAAAGGGATAGGCTAACGCGCGACGAGGTACGTGGACCTAGGAAATTCGACACGAAAACGGCATTTTTGACCATAAGGATCGTTGAGGGATATTTAGAACCGAGGCCGATCAGAGAACGATTAAGGAATTCATTGCTAGTGTTATACGATTGGAACGCGGGTGATGCCGCTTAACCAACGTATGATTTGCGAATTTTTCCTAAATCGATTTATGACGATCGCGGCCGTCGGGGCTAGTAATAGACTCTTGCGATTACATGACAACCAAGATAGCCGTGGTTTGAATTGTCCTAAGTGTGATGAGAATCACAGAGTCGATACGCGTAGCGTTCGTAAAAGCCGCCGTTAGTTCGAGATAAATAGAAATTTCGACGACGAGAGATCGATCACGTTATGGGGCCTCGAAAATAGAAAAAGAAAATGAAGAAGTGTAACAATTAGTTTGGATTGGACGACGCCTAAACGAGAATGAAAATTTGGCGAAAAATTGAATTTTCGGACGAAGCGTGTGAAAAGACGATTTTGCCCCTGAAGCGTCGATTTTATTTTATTAATCAGACAAGGGCGTTTTGGTCAATTGGATCTCCCATGGAGCTGCCGAATTTCAGAGGGGCAAATTGGGAAGAGAAAATTGGATATTAAGGGGAAAATGCCAAGTGTCATTAAGTCATGGTTGATCATTTATTATCCACTAAGACTAAACCCTTCTAAAAGCACTTTGGATGAGAACAAGTGTGACATTCTGATTTCCAGTCATTTTAAGACTATTCAATGAGAATATATCTAGTGATGTATTTCAGTCATATTTAGATCGGAACTGTTCAATCTCGAGTAACTGACCAAAAGGAAAAGACCAACGCGAGATAAGTACGTGGACTTGGGAACTCGAATAGGAAATGGCGCTTTGACCATAAGGATTGTCGAGGGATCATTTAGAGCCATAAAAGGCCGATCTAATAACGATTAAGGAACCCATTGCTAGCGTTATGAGATTGAAGCGCGGGTGATGCCGCTTAACCAATTCATAATTTGCAAAATTTTCCTAAATCGAACGATGACGATCGAGACCGTCGGAACTAGTAATAGACCCTCGCAATTACATGACAACCAAAGTCGCCACGAACTGACGAGCCCCGAGTGGGATATAAGTCACAGAGTCGATACGCGTAGCGTCTGCAAAAGCCGCCCGTCGGTTTGAGATAGACTGGAATCACAATCAATAGAGAAATGAATCGGAGATGAGTCTCGAAAATTCGAAAATGGAGAATCAAGAATTCCAACATTTTATCTGGAATGGACGTCGCCTCGTCGAAGAAAGTTTGAATTGAAAAATCGATGTTTTGGACGCCAGAGGCGAAATGACCATTTTTCCCTTAAGCATTAGTTTCATTTTACTTTTGGACAAGGGCGTTTTGGTCTTTTCCCTAGTCCATTGCTGCCGAAAATAGGAAAGATTGGTGGCCATTGGATGAGTCTTATTTGAGTAGTGGGTCAAGTGTCAAGAGATCCAACACCTAGCATTAATGGTTTGCTTTTTCCACTACCAATCAACCCTTTGACCAAGTTGGTGAAGCTTTTTCCCTTTGTCATCAGCAGAACTCCTCTCACGTGACCGCCATTCCCTTCTTCTTCTTCATCTTCTTCGTTCTTTTCCTTTCCTTAGCCGAGACAGCCTGCTCGACCGTTCCTGTCCGCCCACTTCGCCGGCCTCCAGTGTCGCTGCCGGCGACTTCCAGCCACAGCGCCTGCCTCCACGTTCAAGTTCAACGTCTTGTCGAACCCCTCGAAGTGGAATCTCGGCATTTGGACCACCGAGCAGCCCCGGCCAAGCAGTTTCGCGCCGGTCGACAGAAACCGCTTCAGTTTGAGGTAGGTCAAGGTTTTGACCTCAAAGGACTTCGAAATCTTGGAGTTTCTTGCTCAAAGTTTGCAGATTTCTAGTGGACTTATATGTAGACTTGTGGCAAAAAGTTGGACCGAAAATATTGAGGAATCGATGTCTTTCTTTTGCTGTGTTTGTGAGGCAGAATCTGCCGGCTTTGGGACTTGAGGGAGATTGGCGCCATTCAAGGGCTTTGTGACGTCGCCTTAACCCAAAATCTTCGGTGAGGCTCCCTTACTCATGTGCTGAGCTATTGTCGATGAGTGTGTAGTTAAATTGGTGGCCAATGGGTGAGTTATGGGCTATTTTTGGAGAGGACAGAAAGAACCGGCACCGCCCTATTCGGTTCTATTCTGGCCATGCATTTAGGGGCTGTTGGAGTGGAGTTTGAGCTGGAAATTCTTCATAGTGGTGTGTTAGTTTTGTCAATGGTTATGTCTTTAAGGCTTGTACTAGGTAGCTTGGCGTTTTGACGAGGGAAAACTTGATGAATTGGTTGGGTTTTGATGCTAGGTGCTGCTGCCCTGTTTTGATTTCCTTGGAGTCGAATATTTGTGGACCTTGGGGAAGGGATTTGTGTTGAATCTAGAGCGAGGTAAGGGGTTCCTAAACTTTGGTTAGGAAGATTGGACTCAATTAGATGAGTTAGTCGAGAAACGATATTGAATTTGGAGCGTTGTCTTGTGATTTTACTTTGTGTGTTCTAGATTGAATATCCGAGACTTATATGTGTGCTACGTGAATTGGAATGCCACTATGATTTGTCTAAGTCGATGAGCTTACATGCTATAAATCGTTAGATCAATGCATGAAGTCTATCTGGGGAATTGGTTCTGGCATGTTTGAGAATGGTAGCGCCCTGATGCGTCATATACGCGGGGTTGGGATAGCCAAGGTCCTGATGCGCTGAGTAACGCGGGACGAGTATTGAGTTGAGTTGACATTGGTCTAAGCCGAGATTGAAAACCTGAGGCGTTTACGCGGGTTCTCAATGAGTGGGTCTGAGGCGTAAGTACGCGAACCGGGCCTGATGCGTTGTATGCGCGGACGAAGACGAAATGAGAAATCGGAAAGAGCCGTGGAATGTTTTGACTGGAATTGCACATTTGACTTATATAACGAATTGCATTGGCTTAATTATGTGCTTGAGATTCGTTTGCTCTTATGTGCTATTTGAGACTGCTTGATACCTTATGTGGTTGTTATTGCCCTTTGTTGTGATTAACTGCTTGTCTGAGTGTACGGTCGGCCTAACTTGGGGTTAGGGCCTCTTTGCTGAGATTTCAATCTCACCCCGTTGTGGGACCATTTTCTTTTCCAGATCCTAGACCGTAAGAATGCTGCCTATCAAACATGGAGACCCGCAGTGGATGACTGCTTTTTGGGAGGAGTACCCCGATGGACGGGGAACTGTTTATGTAAGGAAGACCACGGTGGTCTGGGTAGATGATGCAGATAGGAAAGAGGTTCCTCATAGGTTTGAGGCTTGGTTTCGACGTATAGATGGGGTGACTACTAGGCCACTTAAGCCCACTGAAGTACCTCGTATGGTAGTTCCAAGCTGGTGTCATCCCTCTCGGGATTCTTTTGAGGTGGTTGGTTCTGTTGCGGGTTTGGTTAATGCACCGGAGAGAACCCCGACTCGCAAGGATACCGTCGAGGTGATTGAGCTAGAGGCCTCTAAGGGCGACTTGGTGGAGCGACCTGAAGATGTCCCCATGGAGGATATCAAGGAGGATTCCATTGAGGTTTAGTCTGAGACCTGGTCCGAGTACGAGCCCACGGAGGATACCGAGGCGTCCGACGATTCCAGCGCTTCGACTTAGGAGCTGCAGTTAGGCTGGATGGTATTTTTTTTTAGTGGTCCCAGTGTTGCCTTTTGGGGGATGTAATTATGTGGTCGTTGTTTTGGCCGTCTACCCGACCTTTTTTGCTGGTCTAGGTGACCGCGCTTTTGTATGAACGTCTTTTGGGAAGTAAAGTGGTCATATTTAGTTCTTGTCTCGTTATTCAGGTGTTCCCCCTTAATTATGTTTGGAGGAGTTGAAATTTCGTTTCCGCATGCTAGCTCTCACGTTTCATTTCTTTGTAATTGTGTCTTAGGACTTCGAGAGCCAAACTCTGTAGGGGTCGCCGCGTCCGAGCGCTGAGGTCAAGGCTCGGGGCGTGACAACAAGTCACCTCTCTCTTCCTCTTCAGCTGGAATTCACAACACACAGCAGCTGCTCGCCCATTTTCTTCTCTGTTTCCTTCTCTTTTGCACGATCAGAGCTGCTCCTCGCTCGACCGATCAGAACTGCCCGTTTCACTGCCGTCCAACTTCCCGACCATCGACCTTCAGCCTTCAAGCCACCCATCACCGCGAAGTTCAACCTCTTCCCGACATTCTCCAAGTGGAAGCTCGGCAAAAGGAGGTCTGTATTGTTCCGACCAGCTCCGACAAGAAAAGTCGACGGAAACGAAAACAACAGGAGGTAGGTTTCTGTCTGTATTTCGTTGGACCCCTAAACGGACGAATTTCGCGCTCAAATATTGTGGACGTTTAGTAGACATATATATTGAGTTGCTGTCAAAATTTGGGCTGATTTGAATAACGTTTTGATGTAGAACAACTGCTGTGTTTGAAGGGTAAATTTTGTCCAGTTGAGGACTCGGGAGAATCGGCGCTGTTCGTCGGCCAATTGATGTCGCCTTAAGCTCAAATTTTCGGTGAGGCCCTTTATTACATAGAACTTTGTGTTAGTAAGGACATTTACGGATTAATTGAGGAATTAAGTTGTGTTTTGGGCTGATTAGTGTGAAACTGAATAGAACCGAAAATACCCTGTTTTGGTTCTGTTCTTGCCGAGCTGTAGAGGACTGTTTTTGATGGATTTGAGCTTCAATTTAGTCGTTGAGACATATTGGGATGTAGATGGTTATGTTATTGAGGTTTATGCTCGATGGCTTGATGATTGGACGAAGGAAATTGACGATTTGGATGGAAATTATTTTAGGTGTACTGCTGCCCTGTTTTGAAGTTTTTGGGGCTGATTACTTGAGGACCTTGAGAAGTGATTTTTGTTGAATTAAGAGCAAGGTAAGGAGTTCCTAAACCTTGGCTAGGAGGATTGGACTCGATTGGGTGAATTGATTGGAAATCATGTTAGTTTATGGTGAGATTATATGCGATTGACTGATGTGCACTCTTGTGAGGTGCCGATGATTTGTATTGCTGGTGGTATGTTTGCACTATGAATCGATTACTACTCTTGATTGTGAAAATGGATTGTCTCGCATGCTCTAGATTATTGGTTCAATGCATGAGCTTATATTTGATCATGAAGTCTTGATTTGTGACGAGTTCTGACATGTCGAGAAGCTTGTGAATCACCCTGAGGTGCCTATACGACGCGGGATTGAAAAGTTGTGAATCACCCTGAGGTGCCTATACGACACGGGGTTGAGGAATAAGATGGTCTGAAGCGTAATGACGCGGACCTGGCCTGAGGCGTAATAAACGCAGGCTTGAATCAAATGGAGGTTGGGAAGAGGTGATGGCTTGGCTTGGCTTTGTGATGTGTAATTGAATGGAGTGATGAGATTTGATGCCGTGACTTCTTAAGTAATGCTTGTTGATATTTGTGTATTGTTTATAGTCGCTGAATGCATTATGGGATTGTTAATACAGTGTGTTCATATTTGCATTCACCTGAGTGTACGGTCAACCTAACCTAGGATTAGAATTTGTCTTACTGAAATGTCGATCTCACCACGTTGAGGGACCTTACTTTCAGATCCTAGACGAGAAAATGCTACCGACCAGGCTAGGTGATCCCAAGGAGATGATCGCGTATGTTGACGAATTTCCTGACGGTCGGGGTACCATTTTTGTAAGAAAATGTACCGTTGTGTGGGTAGATGAGGGAGATACAGAGTGGAAAGCGCATAGGTTCGAAGCTTGGTTCCGTAGGGTTGTTGATGTCACTACTGGTCCACTGAAGCCCACGGAGGTGCCACGGCGAGTAGTCCCGACTTGGTGTCATCCCTTCCGGGATTCTGTTGAGGTAGAGGCGTCCGTGGCGGGTTCGAGGAAGACACAGTTGAGGTGATTGTGATAGAGGCCTCCGAGGATGAGCTAGAATAAGATGAGATGGATGACTCCATAGATGTACGCTCCGAGACTTTCTCGGACTACGAGCCTTCCGAGGATGCTGATGCTACTGTTGGATCTAGTAGTTCGACCTAAGGGTTTTCTATCTTTACTTTTCGTAATTTTGGGTTGTTACTCTCGTTGGCTTGTAGCCTTTTTGGGGACTTTAGTTTGGTGATATTTTTGGTGAAGTCCCAATCTACCCCATCGTCAGAAGTTTAGTAGGTTTGCTCTTTTGTACAGACTTATCTTTTAGTTGTATATAAAAAAGACTTTTGTTTTTCCCCACCTCTCATTCTTTGTTTTGTATAGGTTGTATTGTATGGAGATATGTTTGTATTTTCTTTTACCCTTCTGCCTGCGAGTCTCTTTTTCTTGGGCTGATTTGGAGTAGTATCCTAGGACAGGTTTTAAGGCTCAAGTGGATGTGCGTGCTTGCAAGGGAAGCGGGGCGTGACAATAACCCTAATTCTCTCTTTTTACTCTTGCATCTTGAACTTTTTTTTATTGTTTTTTTGGTTTTACGAGTTCATATTTTTTTTTATTGATTGGTGCGTTCGGCGGCTGAGGATTTATGTTGTTGATTTAGCTTTCATTTTACTTGACTAAGGTATGAGATGGGTATTTACCAATTGCTTTATATTTCTGTTGGTTTCGTACAGGTATTTTACATTTCAACATTTTATTGCACTACTTTTTTTGCTCTAACAGCTATTTGTCTCACTAAAAAGGGGATGATTTACTTCTCACCATTTGGTAATCTAACCAGAAAAGCTTGTCCTTTCAAGAAATAAAAGAATGATACTGAAACCGAGAGAGGAATTGGCCCCGAGTAGACCCTAGAATCGGGCCAGATTGATATGCTCGATTTCAGGGTTTACAAGGTAAGTTCAAGTTTCAAAATTGCGATTCGGTCATGATAGGATATGTTCAAAGTTTGAACCC
The DNA here is from genome assembly GCA_021437785.1 of Rhodomyrtus psidioides. NCBI lineage: Eukaryota > Viridiplantae > Streptophyta > Magnoliopsida > Myrtales > Myrtaceae > Rhodomyrtus > Rhodomyrtus psidioides. Next base: position 300,553 of record JAILYB010000219.1, on the reverse strand, counting down.
TATCCACTCTTGAGCTGATCAATCCTACTTACAATTTCTTCGGGATGTAATCCATGAGCACGCCAAATGATTAGGGTTGTCAAATGGGTGGATCGGGTTGAAAATGGTCCGACCCAAGTCAACTAATTTAACTTATTTTGACCCATTTATATGTAATACAACTTAGTGACTCATACCTGATCACACATTACTAAAACACATAGATCTTTAAAAACAATAACTTTTATTGTATGCGTGTACTATAAAGGTGAAATCTCTTAGAATCAATTAGTCAATTAATCTCCATGATATTTCAAAGCATGAAAATATCATGATTTTTTTTACTAAGTTTCAAATTGAGAAAAAGAAGAATATCATAAGTAGAAGATAAATATGAAAAAAAAAAAGTTCTCCCACATGAAAACCCCCAACCTGAACCTGAAGACAAGCGAAGAGCCACTATGGATGAATTGGGCTTTAGACCCATTCAAATATACATTTTATTTGACTTTATTACTTAAAACCATACCAAGATGTTTAGCTAAATTTAGTTAACCTATGTCTGACCCGACTCACAAAATATGATTTCAATCCAAATTGACACCTCAATGCACGATTGATTGTTACTGCCAAAAAAACTAATCTACTCTCTAATGGGCCTAAACCAACTTCCTATTTTATATGTATGATGTTTGGATCCAAAATAGAAAATCCCTTTTAAAAAAATCTACTTGTATCGTGTTTCTTTTATAGACTCAAGCTCGAAATGTATCCAGTATTCTCAACAAATAAAAATAGAAAAAGAACAAAAATATCGTGCAAAGTACTCGCCACGGAATGGTCGATACATATCAAGCAACTTGATCGGCACAACAAATGTTTTCGCAAGATTGCATTCAAGATTGTGGGAAATGATTTTCCAATAATCAAACTTTGTTCAGTGAAATTTGAATATAATCATGTAAAACAAAAAAAAGAAAAAGAAAAAAAAAGCTAGAGAAATGATATTGAGATGCTTGCTAGAATGAAGATCCCCGACCATCGAATGATTCTGTGGGACTTTGCTAGCTAGCCTGACCGTCCACTGCCAAATAACAGTGGACGGTCAAATGCCAGCCACAAGTTTGTGGCTGGCAAATTAAAAAAAGAAAAAAAAGTTGTAAAAAATAAATAAAATTTAATGACAAGCGAAACACGATTGGTACTGTGCCACCGTCAGGTAAGAGTTCTCCTTGTGCATATGCAAATGATTTCCAAGCGGGATAAAGTCCCAATCAACACTAGTATGAACTGACTAATACATGATTCATGTTCATACCTCTTAGAAAGACAAAGGGAGGTGCACGTAAGATAAAGACTTCAGCGTGGTGCAATGTGGTTGGAGTCCCGCTAAAGGTCAATCCGATATATCATCATTAGGGGGATCTTATCCCCGCTATGCTGAGACAAAGGCTAACGTGATTCACTTCCTTTAATTAAGATGTAATCAAGATTTAGTCAAATAAGACATGTGAACATGGACAATAACTGGTGAAGCGTGTACACATAAACACTGGTTTGACTACCATTTTGGCCTTGTAAAGTTAAGCATAATGAGAAGAGAAAAAATAATAGTTACTTAATTCCATATTAACCGTTGTGATGAAAATCGATATGTACGCGTGTACAATTAAATATGCAAAAGATCACTTAAATTTATTCTAGATTGTTCTTATATGAAAGCAAAGTTAGATTGAAGAAATTAAATAATTCGATCAGAGGGAACGTAGTCACTAAGTATGGTACATAATATATTAGTCTCCTATTGAACCTCATGTGATGCACTCTACTAGTCTCATATTGAACCTTATCAAGATGTTAATGACCAAGCAAGCTCAAAGTGTTGCAAAAAGACAAGCGATCGAATAATAATAAACCCAAAATAAGAACGAAAAAGCAAATTAGATGTCTAATTTATAAGGTTCGGTTGGCATGGACTACTCCATAGGTAGAGCAATATAAGATTTTACTATAGACCAAGCGATATACTAGTCTTACGCCCCTGCATGGTAACACTTCTGGTCAACTTCTCAACTTCTGACCATAAATTGATTTCTTTACTTCTCCTCAAAAACAGAAGTTGATTTTTCTACTTCTATTCCAGATTGACTTCTGATCAAAGAAATTCGTTTAGTAACGGTTGAAAATTTCTATTTTTGAAACATTATTAACAAAATCTTTGGTGGCGGCTGGCAACCGGGTCCGGCGGCGGCAGTCGGCGTTGGACGGCGACGAGTAGTGGCGGCCGTCGACCGACGGCGGAGGTGGTGGGCAGCGTCTGGCCATGCGTGGCAACGGTAGTCGACTGAGGCTCATGTGATCGAAGAAGTGATTCTGGAGCTAAGAAATAAAAATTTTTAACTTCTCAAAGTTGGCCAAAAATCCAACCAGAAGTAGAAAATTCGACAGAAGTAGAAAATCCTACCATAAATCAATTTTTTTACCAAAAGCATTTTTGTTTCGGAAGTAATTTTACCAAACGAATTTTCCTGCCAGAAGTCAACCTGGCAAGGAAATTGAGAAACATAAGTGATTTCATGCAGAACATACAATGACATTCTAGTCAATTATGGTTTTTTTTTACTAGTCACTTATGTTGATGTTTAGAGTCAGAGAGAAATGAAAACATAGTGTCTATGGTTGCTCAACCCAAACTAGGGTTGTATAATATGTATTTATATGAGTGACTAATTACAATGAGGATATAAATAAACATAGTTACAAAAATACCCAATATACATATAATTACACATTAATAACTTAAACAGTCTCAGCATTTTTCAATTTCTAATAATTCTCAATAACTCATACATTATTTAGTGCTCACAATTTCACACTACCTTAAGGGAATACAAAAAGTTGAACTCTTCACAAGAGGTTTCTTCAAGTTGGGTGCAAAGTTAAAAAAACTCCCGAGAAGAATTTTGGAAATCTACAATTTCAAAGTTTCAGGACGCAGACCTGTGTTCGCGCGTAGTTCCACACACTTCGATGCGGATCGGGTTTCGTTTAGCATTTGCTATCTACTTTGATTTTGTCGTTTTCTCAACACCATAACCGCGTGTCGGGAAAAAAAAAAAAAAAAAAAGACGAGACCGACCGAGTACGAGGTTGCTGTCCACATTGGGCAGCTACTCTCAGCCCCCACAACACTCGCACTCGGATTCGCCTATAAATATCGAAGGATTGTGCTCAGCAACACTCACACTCATTCCACCGCAAAACTTGTGCAATTCGTGATCTCATCAACCTTCTCAACTTTCCCTCCCTCGTCATGGAGTACAAAACAGAACGAGTCCAGTTCCAACCATGCCAAGTGAAATCGCCGCAAGTCGCGGACACGATGCATCAAAGAAGATCGGCTAATTATAAGCCTAACATTTGGAAATATGATTTCCTCCAGTCGCTTTACAGCAAGCACAACACCGTAAGATTATCTTTTGTATCTTCCACACTAACCAGTTCGAGCTACTTTGGTCGTTAACCATCGACATTTGTGTCCTCCTTAACTCTAGCAACACGAGCAAACGAACATTGGCATGCAGTCATGCAAGTATTTCTACATGAGGGAAACATCGATGTTTTTAACGATCATCGTAGCATTTTGCTCCAAATTCATTTGTAACATCGCATGCATGACATTAATGTATATCATTACTAAAACCACGTCGTCTTGGCATTGCATTGCACTATAGATCGAATTATTTTAGGCTTTTTCAACATAGATTTGGACCTAAGGGATCCGACTCGATCCCGCAGGAAGAAGGAATCAAAGAACGGGTGGAACAACTCGTGGAGGACATAAAGCCAATGTTTGCGGAAGCAGTCGATTCACTTGCCAAGTTGGAGTTGATCGATCGCATGAGAAAAATGGGGTTGTCCAACCTTTTTGGCAATGAGATGAAAGAAGCTCTTGAAACAATTGCATCCACCAACTATTCTACCATGGAAGATCATGTCTATGCCAGTGCGCTTCGGTTTAGACTCCTTCGACAGCATGGTTATATCGTTTCAGAAGGCAAGAATTCATTCATCTGAGATGTTGCTATACAAAAGTTGGTTTCTGCCATACCACCTAATGTTCATATGTCATTATTCATTGCTTTACAGTAATATCTTTCGAGTCGTATGTTACCATTCTTTCTAATATTATAGTAATATCAAGTATAGTTAGTAGTATCAATAATTATTCTCGGTTCTGTCTAGCCGTGACTCTTTGGCTTTCAATCTGTGATCAGATGCATTGAGGAGCTTCAAAGAAGGAAGCAACAAATTAGACCGAAGCAATTGCGAAGATATTGAAGCTATGATAGAGCTTCTTGAGGCATCGCATCTCGCTTTGGAAGGCGAAAACATATTGGATGAAGCGAAAGCCTTCTCAACTGGGATTCTCTGCGAAAGAGTCTCCGGTTTGGACGATCCACTCTCTAAACGTGCTGTCCACGCTTTGGAGCTTCCAATGCACTGGAGGGTCCAGTGGTTCGACATCAAATGGCAAATCGACTTTTACGAGCAACAGGAGGACAAAAAAAGTAATTTGCTGGAGCTTGCCAAGCTCAATTTCAATACGGTCCAAGCCACACACCAGAGAGATCTTGGAGACATATCCAGGTCACTTTGAAAGTATACATAAATTATCTAGAAACTGTAGCGAACTTATTCAACCGAGATCATTCTTTTAAAGGATGTCATGTTCGTAACTTCGATTCATGTCAAGATTGAAACATGACAAACCTATTCATCCTGGGAACGTGCCCTTGTTGAAGTTATCTGTACCAGACATGATGTGATTTCTATGGATTTTGATTCTGAGTAGTTGCTTCGGTAACTTCAGGTGGTGGAAGGATCTGGGACTTATCGAACACGTGGATTTCACGAGGGATCGGCCGGTCGAGAGTTTTTTGTACGCCCTCGGACTCGCTCAGGAACCACAATTCAGCTCTCTCCGAAAATCTCTCACCAAAGTCGTCATCTTGATACTGGTGATCGACGATGTCTACGACCTATATGGCTCGTTGGAGGAGCTAGAATGCTTCACCAGTGCCATCATCAGGTTCGCCACGATCCCTCCCAATCTCTTCCTATCATGCTTGTTCAGTTCATCTTCGCTGACTGTGAAAATTTCATTCTTCTAGGTGGGACTCGGAGCAGATGCAACAGCTGCCCGAGTGCATGAATCTCTGTTTCCGAACGCTTCGCGATGTTACATACGAGATCGCTTATGATATTGGCAAGGACGAAGATTGGCATCGAGTGCTACCACATCTTACCAATGCCGTAAGCAAAAAGCTTGTGGATAAGTCATCCTAATTAATTTTATGTCCTAACATAATTTAATCATCTTTGATTAACTTTTTTTCCCTTATATTCCACAGTGGGCAGATTTTTGCAAAGCATTACTTACTGAAGCAAAGTGGGACCATTTGGGCTACACACCATCTTTGGAAGAGTATCTGAGCAATGCATGGACATCATCTTCAGGACCACTGCTCTTGTCTCATGCTTATTTCTTTGTGGGACATATGAAATTGGAGGACGTAGCAGATTTGCTGGAGAGAAACAAGGATCTGATTTACAGTGTGGCCATGATAATTCGACTCTGCAACGACTTAAGGACAACCAAGGTGATATCAATATCCTGGCTTGCATATTATTTTCTTGCAGAAAAGTGTTGTACTAACACGACATATGGCGTCATTGAATCAAGGGGATCAAATCTCGTTAAATCATTCAGTTGATTTATTTGTTTGATTAGGCCGAAATAGACAGAGGAGATGCTCCATCATCAGTGGTGTGTTACATGCGAGAAGTTCACGTATCAGAAGACGTTGCTCGGAAGCACATCAAAGGTTTGATAAACCAAGCATGGAGAATCATTAATTTTCATTGCTTCGGCAGTACGGAGCCACCATTTCTCCGACCCTTCACCGATGTCACCGTGAATGCCGCTCGTGCTGCGCATATGCTTTACCAGTTCGGAGATGGGTTCGGCATCCAGGACGGCAGCATTGGGCGGCAAATTCTATCTACTGTGATCGACCCTCTCCCTCTTGATTGAGATGTTAGCGCAAGGTGACGCGCTACATTGGGTGGAAGAATCGTGTTGAAAAGCTACAATATGTAGTAGATTTCAAGAGTCAAGTTCAAGTCTCTAGGTGCTTTAAAGCGTTATCTAGTTCCTATGTCTTTATTGTGCTTTCTAGTTCCTATGTCATGCTGGAAATATTCTGTAGGCCTTGGTGGTGAGTTTCTTGTATTGATATTCTCTAAGCCTTGGTGGTGAACTTTGTCAATCCCGACCGTGAAGCTTGGTTGCTGGTGCATCTTGTACGCTTTAGTTCATATCGTACTCTGTCCTGCATTTGCATTTACCCATCGATATTCATTCCATACGCTCTCATTTATCTCTGTTTCCATCAACATCACTCAAAACGACAATCGCATATCCCGCATACTATTGACACCTAAATTTTGGGTTCCCTTTTAGTCATTAATTGCATTTTAAAATTAGGGACTAACTTTAGTCTCTAGCAAAAATATTAATTCATCTTCATATAGTTTTCATGTAGGATACTTTAATAGCTGCAATGCGATTGCATTTGATCGGACTGACGCCGAAAATTCTGATTAATAGGGCATTAATTGGCCTAATTCGTACTTAGCTCATCACATTAAATTTTAATTAGGGAAGGGCCTTAAGCTATTAAAGACTATTACCAGAACAATACCTAATTAGGCCCATAACAGTTTGGCCAAGCCTGTAGAACACATAGGGGCCGAAATTTGCGTAGTAAAAGCCAAGTTGAGATAATTGATTTATTAAATGATAACTATTTGAGCAATAATTCAAAAAATTGCAACCCTAGACTTGTGTCTATAAATAGGTATGTTTAGGGTTTATGAAGGAAGAGGACGGAGATACACGACCATTATTCCAGAGAGAAAAATTAGAGAGAGGCGAGAGAGAAGAGAAGTGCAGTGCAGCAACGCCATCCCCTTGCTGTACATCAACCTGCCATGCTGCTCCTTGCCGTCCAGAACTCAACCAAGCCGAGCATCCCTGCCGAGTTCTCTGCCCACAAGGCAAGGCTGCTGCTGCTGCTGCACTGTCGTCCCTGCCCAAAACTGTGAGTTGCTTCGTGTTAATGAGCTCACCCGTGATCGAGAGGCCACCATGGATTCCCCCAATCCAGCCGAGTCCGACCCTCCTGCTGACCCGATGACGGCGTACAATTCCCATTGATCACGGCAAGGCCATCCGCTAATGACGAAGTGTGTTCCAGCGCTTATCAATCTCTCTCATTTGCAACACATGCGAAGTCACCTGGGAGAATTATGGTTCAATCTGATCGTGGGGCTCGGAAAGTCAAAGAATTGGAGAAAGAAGACAGCAGAACAATCCACCTAAGTTTAAAGAGCTTAAAAAAAAAAAGCAATGGGCTTGGAGTGGCTGACGTATTTCCCTTTTGTTTTGACAGATTTGTTAAAGAAGGTCTTTGACATTGTGGTATCATGCCAACATCCACAAAAGAGACAACGTGATTACATCAATCACCGACCGAGCCGAGATCAGCCGCATATTTAGTTTATCCGCTTTTCATGTTTGAATTAATTGGATGTTATATATATATATTTAGGTAAGTTAAGTATGTATAAAATTTTCAAATCACTAGGTACATAATGATAACCGGACACAAAAATCATGAACCAAGATTGGCAGAAGTGCCGCCAAGCTAGGTTTAATGGTGAACCGGTTGCAAGAAAACTCTCGCGGTAAGGCGCATCTACCTAATGGCCAGAGGCGGCCAAGAGAGGAATACGAAAAGGCCAAACAAACGGCCAAAAGGTCCCAGGACCAGGATGAATCAAAAAAAGAAAAAGGAAACAGGGCCAAAACAAGCGCCAATAAAAGGAAAAAGGAGGGAGCACTAGTCCCTTGTAAGGAGCTGTCGAACCAACGACCAAGAGGTATCCAGGTTACCGGCGGTATCCAGGTTAGCGTCAAGACGGCCAACGCGAAGATCTGCCACAATGGGTGAAACCTATATGTGTGGAGCAAAAAAAATGGCCAAGAGTTGGCCATACCAGTAATAGAAAGGCCAAACAAGCGGCCATAAGCAAGGAAACAGAATAGAAGGCCAAAACAACGGCCAAAATATGAAATCTAACTATGTAAACAAGCCAGATTACAAACTGCAGAGAGCATAGAGAAAAAGAAAACCAAACAGCAACAAAACCAGGTAGGCAATCAGCTCCAATCTTGAGGGACAATCGTGATATCTAGAGGACAAGGAGCCGGTTGAGAATAGGCATTGCAAAAGCAGCTTCTCGGAGATATACTGAGCAGAAATAAAAATGGTGCAGTATCACAAATGTCACGCCCCAAACCCCGGGTACGCAGCATCCAGGTCCAATCGCCCCTCGGGTCCTAACAGATAGCATCCCAATTTGGCTATCGACCCATGAAGATTTAATACGCAAGTGGAAACGAATACAACTCTCGGACAATAAAATAACATAGGGATGAAAAGTAGAAAACATAACAGATCAAAACATCAATTCATTTACAGACACGTTTTAACTCAGATGGGGTAACCCACTAGTCGGCCTCATACTTTGAGGCAGGGTAAGGTCACGTCAATCTACTCCAAAAGAACCAACGGCTCCAAGCTTACGAACTTCATCATTTCGAACATGAAAAATGTTCCCACGAAGGGGTGAGATATACATCTCACCGAGTCAACGCCTAAGCCTTGGTTAGGGCGTTGATTCGTCCAGAATATCCTATCAGACAATCATAATCACAAAGTATGTATCTCAACCACAGACAACTTACCCATTGATGCCATGCATAATGCAGAGTGCATGCAATATATAATCGTGTCAATACAAATCAACTGTACAGGCACTCAAATCATCCCAACGCATCCAGGGATCAATCAGGCATTAAACATCACATGAAAACAGCTTTGTTAATTGATGATCCGTGACATATAGTAAACCCCATGCGTTTTAGCATGCCGGGCATATAATAAGGTCCGTACTACCCCAATACTTTTAGCATCCCAGGCAGTATCTCCTGCAAAACAGGCATCGTCCCACTCCTACGGCGACGGTTTCTACAAGCGATAACCCCAATGCTTCCGGCATTGCCGGGCTCGACAGGTAGATTTCCCAAAAAGGGGTCCGATCCATCACAAGCTGCGATCGGCTTCCGACAATCCAAGCCTACGCCGCACTCGTCAGTGCCGTACAAGAGAAAGTCGGTCGTCCAACAAGTCATCGTGTGTATCCCCATGCCCTTGGCATGCCGGGCACGATATGAACTTGTCAGGAGTCGCATCATCTCTCATCGTATGACCACTCACATCATTCAATGATCAATAAATCCTTATCTTTAGTTATAAACAGATATCCACCGGCAAATAAGCTCAAAGATTCGGCCTCTGGCCATTTTCATGTTAAGTAATGCCTTTGGAGTCATACGAGGTCATATAGATGCACAATATAATTAATCATCCCATACGAGCAATCACGGGACCATAATTCCTAAATTTTTTCATCCGATAAATCAATAGCCACACAATCCATACCAATCAATCGGCCTATTATTTATAGGCAATCCAGTCTTATAATCAATTTAGACATAAATCCAGTCCAATTATAACCAATTTAAATCCAAGATAATTTAATCGATTATGGCCAATTCAATCGTTAATCGATTGCTCATTTCTAATAAATCATCCACTCGCAATCAAGCAACGCCAACCATAAATCATGCACTTATAAATTAGATGATCATAAATTCACTTGCTTAATCGATTAGGGCCATTTAATCTAAACCGAGGTTCTGACCTAAACCGACCCTAATCGGACTACCTAAACACCTAATAAACTATCAAACTAATTCCAAACGTAATTAGCGACCTAACCAGGGATTAGAGGTCAACTCACAGTCAAATACTCGAGTCGAGATTGGCGGGGATCTTCGAGAAATCCTTCGACGCGAACCTTGAATCCCGACGGACCACGAACTTGATATCACGAACCACGGGCCCAAACTCTTAACCAACTTGGCCCACGGGCCTGATTCAAGGCCCAAGAACACGGCCCAACTGCTGTGGACACGGCCCAAGACGTAATGGGTCACGGTCCAACTCGGCAACCCACAAAATGGGCCCAACAGATTCAGCCCAGACGCGAAACAGGGCAGCTTAGAACAGGACAGGGCTGAACCGGGTCTGTGGTGGCTAGTTCTCCGGCTTATGGTTGGTGGCCGGTGTTGGGATCGACGGTGGAAGTCCTAGGTGGTCTGAGGAGAACGTTGGAGGTCGGTGGTGGCCGGACCAGAGACGGCAAGGAGGTGGAAAGCTGGTCGGGCTGCCTCGGGTCGGGAACATGGGAGTGGCTTCTCGAGGCCGTTTCCGGCGGCTGCAGGTGATGGTCAGCTCGGGGGTCGTCTGTGGTTGTTTGAAGGGGTCAGAGAAAGACGTTGGTGGCCGGAGCTGGGCGGAGGAAGGCGACGAGAGGCTGAGCTCAGCCCCGAACAAAGTCGGCCAAAACAGAGTACCGAACAAAGCAGCCTCGGTTTTCTGGCCCTCCGACGAAATAGCGGCAGCTGCAGGGGATCTATGGTGGTCGGAGGGACTTAGGGAAGTGGTGAGGTGATGGTGGAAGGCGGTGCTGGTGGCTGAGGGGCCGCGGCGGCTTGCAACAGCCACTACAGCAGTCTCGGCCCGAAAACAGGGCAGGGACGCCAAGCTGGCTTCTGGCCAATTTTCGGCGGCTTCTGACGGCGGCGACGGCTCAACCGGTAACAAGGAAGGTGGAGGAAGGTCGGATATGGTGGTGGCTGAGCTGTGGTGGTACTGGCCAAGAGGAAACGTGCGGGGAAGAGAGATGAGAAAGAGAGAGCGTGAGTAAGAGAGAGAGAGAGAGAGACAGGGGTGGCCCTGTTTTAACCGAGAGAGAGAGATAGATGGACGGTGAAGGGAGAGAAGTGGCTGCCATCTTTGACTATTTGGGCTTAAGTGATAAAATGGGACCCACAACCATGATTTTTCTTGTCTTGAAACTAATAGAAACCCTAGGGGCATTTTCGTAATTTCTCAAACTAGGCCGGCGGCGTTTTGATAATTTTGCACTCAAGGGTAATTCGGACAATTGGCCATCCTATCGAGAGTAACTTAGGCTTATCGAGGGTCGGCTCGACCTAATCCAGGATCGAGCTCGAGGAATTTCAATTCTGAATCAAACTGACTAACGATCGAATCCTAATTCGATTCGATTGACGATTGGGGAAATTTCCAATTTCCGAACCAAAATTCCTTCGAATTCAATTTCATACCTTAAACTAAAATTCACTGGCACACCATAGTCCAAATTCTATTATTTTACATGTGCCAAAATCCAGGGCGTCACAACTCTCCCCACCTTAAGAAATTTTGTCCCCGAAATTTAAGTACGGTTGCCCAAAATAATTTCCTCACGTACCGTTACCAAAAGTTAAAATATTATACATAATAACAAAATAGGTACTGCCCCGATGCAAAATGTTTTTATTATATCTCTATATTATTTACAAGATATTACAACGACACCTACGGGGATCGACCCCGCGACCTCTTGGATCACTGCCACTCCCCGGGCACCACACGGCTAACGCGCCGACAGTGGTTATAGGGTGTCAAATTTTCTTTTTAATAGTTCCTTAAACATCAACTTGTTCCAATCATAATCCATAATTGTAGTACCTCACTTCAAGTACTATCCTTAGAACCGTAATCCCTTGAGGCATCAATTCCTAATCATTTTTGCAATTTGCAGCAATTCAATTATTCAAGGAAATGCATTGACATATCTTCTTTCTAAAAGGGGTTGTTATCGGCCTTACTACAACTCTTTTTCCTAACAATCAGTTCAAATGTCAAATGTCGTTCCGTAACCACACCTAACCACAAAATCAATCCTCCTTGCGTATCAATCGACAATTTCTCAACTGCTCTCAACCGGGACTAGTCATACCTCCCTTTTTACTCTACCGATTCCATTTGTAACCAGCGCTAATGGCAATTTGGGCATTCTATTTAAATGACCAGGCCGACTAATAATCGATTTCTTCACCATCGCTCCAAAATTAAAATCATCGCTTGTCCATTGTTGGAATATTTAGGAAATCCTCGATCGGGAGCTAAATCTAGCTGAGGATTGAACCATCCATTTTACCAAGCAAAATCGACTTGTCGTGACAAGTGGACCACTTTGAATATCTTGATTTAGGGTTGAAATCACCCGTTCCTAAACCAATCGTACAATCGAACACAATCGAGATTACCTCTCATGACCAACTCAAATTGATGCAGGATTGGTTTGTCTCGACCCGTATTCATCCAACGACACGTCACTCGACCTAGGATGATCAGTCCCTGGCCAATGCGCTGTTGGTATGGGGTTCTCACGCAAATCGTCCTCTAATGAATTCATAGCCGGCTTGGTTGTCGATCAATGTCAGCTCGTAAATCATACGATGGATCAATCCCTGCTCGAGTTCAGGGCGATCCTATGGTCGATTTACGGTGGGACAAGATCAACCCAGATCGATCCATGCTAGGCTCAAGGTCGTCACCTCAATTCACAACACAATCGGTTGGCAAGTCAAGCCACGATCCACATCGAAGACAATCTCCAATATCTCAATGGCCCTCCTCGACATCTAGTCGTCGCTTGTGAATAGCCCATGTCACGCCCCGAACCCGGCGAGCACGCGAACATCCCAACTTGCCTCTGATCTTCAATAATCTCCCAAGATCCCTCGGCCAACTAAACACAGCTCCAAAATAATACAATGTCACGGAAGCGATTAAACTACTCCATACCAATCCACAATAAGATGACTCAGGCAATAGGGTATACACATCTCATAAATAATAAGGTCAATTACAAATCTAACTCCAACGACTTCTTCAAATGCCATCCCATGGCAAGTCCTGGTTTCCTTCGCCTGAAACCTGAAAAAGATAAACCCCCACTGGGGTGAGATATAAATCTCAATAAGTGAAACCTAATCCTAGACCTGAACACCAGTCCCTCCAGACCATGAAACTAACACCAGATGCAGAACATTATCCAAGAAAATGGCACAAGGCATCCACCAATCAACTATCTCAGCAAGATAGGTATAACCAAATGTCATAGTCATACGTACTTAACCTCATGGGTTCAAGCTCATAACACTTAGCACATAAACCAATACTCATAGTCATTATAAGTTTCACAACCACTCATCGCCCGGGCTCTTAGCCGCGATGCATTTATCCGAAACTTCGTTTTCTCTATTCTGAATGACCATTAGCAAGACGACGTCAGACCTTTTTCTAATTTTGAAATTCTTCCTTTCCAATTGCCAATTCGAGCTTTCATTTCCTATCTCAAGCTTCGAGGGGTCGGAATCCAGAATGTCACACTTCTTCCCCCCTTAAAGAAATTTCGTCCTCGAAATTTGTCACTTTCTTATCCACTCAGTCTCTTGGGCATCGACGCCTCATCGCTACCTCACTCTTTCAGATAACCTCTTTCATGACATGTCGTTCTTACTTGAAAGTTACACTTCCTCAGGACTTGTTTCCCTAAGTCCTCAATCTGTATTTTCTTCTCTCTGTTCTCTTTCGATATTCACACATCTGTTAGCGATTTATCCTCAAACATTCACACCGTCTCTTCCATTTGTCGATCATCATTACTACTAAATCCTCGCCAGAATGCACTCCTTAGTGCCCATGCCATCAGGTGGATCATTCTCTTCAAACGTCCGTTCGTACCAACGGAGATTCAAGGGCTTAATCAACTTGCCGTCCATTATCCAAATCGAGCTATGGCCCTCTTGATTTCTTAAACCATTTCATGGTTACTACCGCAGTAATCCGTTCTCGACTCCATTCAAAAATTCCCTTGGATCAAAGTAATCCATTAACTTTCATGGTCATGTCCCTCTCTTTTCGGCATGTCTAATGCTCAACCACATGTTAGACTATCCCAACTCTCAGTCCACATTACCAATAGTATTAAGGAAAAACTACCTTGGCACATCCTTGTGCCATCTCAAGGGACACCATAATTCTCCCTTCAAATTTTTGATGAGGCCATCTCTTTAAATTCCCCTTTCAATACTGGACTCATACCCTCATCTATAGAACTACAAGTGTTTTATTCATTCCTACAACCCCCTTATGTATCAAGGTTTGTTCATAGCAATACCTCAATTCCCTCTTACCTTCAGGCCAGGTACTTTCAGTAGCCGTTAAGTAGTTAATTGACAAACTTCCAATTTAGAAGTTGAGCCTCTTATTTCTCAGGGGAAGATTTGTCTTTCTATCACCATTTATACAATGCTCAATCATCAACCTCTTATAGCTCACATAACTTCGAGATCTTTCCTTATACCAACAACGCTTCTATATCCACAACAATTTCATATATCCGCGTTGCCTCTTGTTCAATTCCCCTTGGGAAACTCTTTGTATTACCTTATTCTCTCGTAGTAGACAAAGACTCAATATCTTCTTTCACTCAAACAAAGTTTCTCAATTTTTATCGCGAGGATATTCGCAAACCAATTCCAATCATGCTCTAAGCATTCCAACTCATATGGCATTATCGTCACAGCGCGTTCGCGCAGTTCGTATCAGTTTGCCACACAACGACTCAAATTCCTCTCTTACGCCACGTCATTATGTTCTCCTCGACTCTTTCAATTCCAAACAGGAATGCCACTATCAGCGTAGTCGTCAACTTGACTCAAGCCCTCAGAGACTCTTCGCGTTCATTCACCACTTCGGGTTACATCTTTTCCTGAGTCCATTTCATCAAGGAAACAACTCTCGTGGGGAATCTCCCACAATCCGTCTATAACAATCTATCAATCCCAGGAAACTTCAAGTTTCAGCAACTCATATCGACCCTAGTCGATCCGTCACTTATTCCCATCCTCAAAGGCTCTACAAGGATTTTATTATCCATAAATCTCTCGACGGAGGAATCTTACCTCATCTTATCCATAGCTCACGTTATTTCCATTAATATACAATGAGCATCTTCTTTGAGTTCATAGGATACTCTCGAAAGTCATTCATGTTTCTCATGACTCCTTAAACGAGTCCTATCATCGTCTCTCAAGACAGTAACAATCAACTCATTCATTCCTTGGATACCCAATTCGACTGTTATCCACTTCATTACTACCAAGTGTCGAATCATTTCAACTGTCCATAGTACCATTCACTTGAGACTCATATCTTTGCTCTATGTTCCCAAGGGTCTCCACTTGGACCATACCATATTTTGTTCATTTTTGTCACTCTTTCCTCAAGAAGCATTAGTGCCTTGACCTCTTGGTTCCACAATCAACTAATGCGATTTGTCTCAATTCCACCCATTCAACTGAATGACAACATCATCCTGGAATTCAACATTGTCTACAAAACAGTTTCTCGAACTTCTCTTCCAAGAATCATTCTAGTTCTGCTCTTCTTTCTCAGTCCAGACGCTCAACCACAATACCAAGATAATTCAGACTTTTTCTTCCTTTTACACTAGGGCCTCTTACCCTAAGAAAGAAACTACACACTGCCGTGACATTTTCTTGTTTCAAATCCATCATGTCCTTCCTATTCCATAGGACGTCAATCTTGGAGTCTGCGCTAACGGTGGTGTTTTACTCCAGAACGTAGATGCCACCATACTCGGCATTCTTCTTCCCATAATTCAGTCACCTCAAGTGACAATATCTATTCGTCCTTGGTTTCCACCAATTCACGTATCGAATACTCGATTAGACTACCTCAAATCACTCTGTAATTGTACTCTAAGCGCCCTTTTCGCTTATTAAATCATTCACTAGAATTACACCCATCCAGGACTATCAAGTCCGTTCACTTTTCTTTTCATCAACGACCATCTCGTGGTCCAATCGTCCTTCAAGAACGATGCCCTATTCTTTAGGGAACAACAACTCATGATTTCATTTCTCATGGTTCCAGTTCAATCAACCGATCCCAGGAAATCATTAATTCCAGGCAAACTAGCATGCCGATTTTTCCTCGACTCCTTCCATAACAAAAGAGACCGACTACCCATTTTCCAGCATGGGTCTTACGTCTAGGTAATCAACCATTCCTTGGAGACACTTTTCGTGTTCCAGTAGTGACGTTCCCATCACTCATATTTCTTCCAATCATTCACTACTCTTATTAAAATCCATTACAGTTCCTCAAACCGTAAACAACCATTAGCCATCAAGCTTTCAAACTTTTATCCACTCAAGGACTTCACGTCTCATTCAAAGGGTCCTTGACCACTTTCAGCACATTTAGACAACCTAGAGGACTCCGCCTCACATGGATCAATCATCATCAGATCCTCACAAGAATTTTAGGATCCAAACAGCCTTTGCTCTCAAGCAATCCCAGGAAAGCACTTCCTTTAAACGACTCAATGAAGGCGATTCTAACAATACCATGCCTTCAAGGAAACCTTTCCTTTGGAGACCTTTCATCAATCATCAACAGCCTTTTAAGGCTAATTACTGCTAGTGTCACTTTCTTTCTCAAGTGTACCCAAAACCTCTAAGGTTTCCTTACCAAGATCCCCAATTCAGAGGGGAACAATTTCAAATATCATCCCTCCGTCAAACTCAGTCAATCTCAACATTATTCATAACTTCACAAGCTTTTCAAAACTCTAGTGGTTTTTCCCACATATTCACTTTAGAATGAAATAACTCAGAGTCACCACTCTCGTGACTTCCATCACTTAACACATTAACACTAGCATCAGTCGTCTCAACGACTTGGGTACAAGGCAGCTTCTTCTCGAGCTTGCCTACCCATCAATTTTCCTCATTCCCACGTAAAGTTCCCATGACCCCTTATTACACTAGGGTCTCGCACGATTAACAAATCGAAGCATATTCTCTTTTGGTACTCATACTCCAATCGCTTTTCTTTACTCAATTCTCATGATACTTCTCAGTTCTCGAATCTTCCATATCATGTATACTCGAGCGCAATGCTCTTCTACGACCATACTTTGGTCGTTCAATGTCATTAGATTCTCATGTTACTTGACCCACTATGATTCCCTCCAGGAATCGAAGACTCAAGTCATCTACTCAAGTCTAGCAGTCTCAAGCTGCTCATCTCATCATTCATCACCATCAATCAACCATTCAGTGGTTCCCGAACAACTCTCAACTAGTTGTCCTTCATTCAAGAATTCTAAATCATCCTTAAGCCGCAAACACGCAACAAGCCAACCTCAACAAGGCAACCTTTCAATTAACAGCCATTACTAGGCAAGCCTCAACTAGGCCAAAACTCAACTAGGTCAAAACCTAGTAAGTACTCAATGGGCCACTTCAATTATTCAAGCTATAGATCCAAGGGCATCTGCCACTCTAGCATAAACACAACATACTATCTCAATATCAACAAGCATCAACTCAATGGGTATAAACCCCACATGCTGTCTAATTTCTCAGTTAGACCTCGGCCAAAACAATCACTATGCCAATTACAAAACACGCCAATCGGGCCAATTATGAACATCAGTTTTCGTTTTCAAACGGCACTCACTGCCAAATACAAGGCTCTCAGCCATACCAACCACATGCGCCAATACAAATTCAATGCCATTTTCGATCATTCACTTGAGAATTAATCACGTGCCATACAACTCACTTAACAACAATCAGACTCAACCTGATACCTAGGCTTTCCCTTTCAATTTATGACTTGAGTCATTCCTGCATCCTCGCTATCTTAGAAGCCTGCCAGGAGCCGCTCCTTGTCCAGACATCTCTGTCCCGGCGATCACTCCCTGCCCTCATCAGACCTGGTTGTTACAGGTTGTCCCAAGTCATATATCTACGGAGGAAGCCCAGTTCCACACGCCCCATAACATGTTTCATTACGGTTTATAGGTATCCCATCAACTCGTCCCATACCAAGCGATAGCTTATTAAGTCTGATAGTGACAAGCTCATGCATGCACCCTCATCAACTTTTGTTTCAAAGCCATAAATACTTGCACAGCATGTTCGTTCTCACCACTTGTCATACCATAATCGTCCCCAGATCGATTCTTAACAGCATAAGGTCTCTAATTTCCACAAGTGGTCAGCGCCTCTCACCGATCAATCACCTATATTCCCTTATATTCCTCAAGTCCAGTCACTAATCAAATCAAATCCCAATGCATTCGATCACAACTGATCTTCAATCCAAATATTTCTTGTATCCATCTCATCTCATATCACCGAAAGTTGTCAATAGCAATCGACAGCTAAGATCATCAAGTCATAACACAGTTCAAGCCTGAATCCACTAGTACCAATCGTCTCCTTATAACACATATTCTCCTCAAGTTGGGTCATTGACAAACCACAATCACATTCATATACTTCAATTGACCCATTAATCATAACAATCCTCTACCAACCTCAAGCACAATTACTACCTTAAAATCCATGCCTATGTCTCTTTAACATCAACTTGCTTCCACTTGAACCTCAATCACCGCATTACTCAAGATCATCGATTAAAGTCGACCCTAAGACCATTAAAATACCACACAAGTTCAAGCTTATAATCCTTAAAATTCAACGATCATTGCTTAATCCTATAGGTCTCACTGTCTAATTATCCCCAAGTCATCCCTCCTTATCACTCCAAACCTCAATCTCAATGGATCGAGCTGACCTTGCTCTGATACCACTTAAACGGGGATGTCACGCCCCGAACCCGGCGAGCACACGAACATCCCAACTTGCCTCTGATCTTCAATAATCTCCCAAGATCCATCGGCCAACTAAATACAGCTCCAAAATAATACAAGGTCACGGAAGCGATTAAATTACTCCATTCAAATCCACAATAAGATGACTCGGGCAATAGGGTATACACATCTCATAAATAATAAGGTCAATTACAAATCTAACTCCAACGACTTCTTCAAATGCCATCCCATGGCAAGTCCAGGTTTTCTTCGCCTGAAACCTGAAAATAATAAGCCTCCACTGGGGTGAGATATAAATCTCAATAAGTGAAACCTAATCCTAGACCTGAACACCAGTCCTCCCAGACCATGAAACTAACACCAGATGCAGAACATTATCCAAGAAAATGGCACAAGGCATCCACCAATCAACTATCTCAGCAAGATAGGTATAACCAAATGTCACAGTCATGCGTACTTAACCTCATGGGTTCAAGCTCATAACACTTAGCACATAAACCAATACTCATAGTCATTATAAGTATCACAGCCACTCATCGCCCGGGCTCTTACCGCGATGCATTTATCTCTCACTTTTGCCAACTGATATAACTGGAACTCATAATCAATTGATATCACTGGGGCCACATGCCAATCGATATCATCAGGGCTCTAAGCCAAATCATCGCCAAGGCCCACGGCCGCGATGTAGTTCACAAAGGCATCTAGCCAAATCATCGACACGGCCCACGGCCGCGTTGTAGTTCACAAAGGCATCTAGCCAAATCATCGCCAGGGCCCACAGCCACGATGTAGTTTCAATTTATTCAAGCATCGCTAGGGCCCAAGGCCGCAATGCAATTTCAACTCACTTAAGCATCGCTAGGGCCCACGGCCGAGATGAAATTTCGATTCACTCAAGTATCGCCAGGGCACACGGCCGCGACGTAATTTCTCAAGGCCAACGGCCAATTCACTAGCAATAACAGGGCCCACGGCCAATCTCAATAACAATAATAGGGCCCACGGCCAATCTCAATAACAGTAACAGAGCTTCATAGCTAATTCATAAATACATGGCTCAATAGCCAAACATGTCATCAAGCCTATCACAGTCCAATTGTCATGCTATGCCATTCAACCCATGGAATCCACTACTCAATTAAGCAATTCAAGGCATAGGCTTCATAAAGCAATCAATTCACTCGACCACTCTGTCCAGTAGTGTCCTAGCATTCAGAGAAAGGATTAGGAAACACTTACCTGGAACAGTTAGCTAAATCTCACACCAAAAGATTCACCTCAAAGTCATAAGTTTAGAATTCCCACGAATGCGTCATCAACCGAAAAAGAATTGTCAAACTTTTGTCACCAACTATGGAACGCTTAATTCCATTAACTCAATCTTTCTCTAACCATGCCATTGGTAATTCGAGACATCTTTTCTAACAATCAAATACGTGACAATGCTCACTTCGAGCCCTTAATGTGTTCGTTTTACTCCGCCATACACATGGCAAGACACAACTTAGAGTTTCGTGCACCAAACTTGCCAAAAATCACCTTTAAACCTCAATCCACTTCTAACACTTCTCATTCACATCTCACATGATATCGTACAAGACACTATAGGTCAACATGATGTCCAAATATTCCTCATTCAGCCCCTAAACAGAACTGGCCAGCATGTATACACCCTCAAAACAGAACCGGTTTTGGGTTCTAACCGTTCAATCGAGCCATACTTCAATTCCAAGCCTAACTCTTTGCACAAATAACATACCAAAACCTTAATTTACATGATTAGAAGGCTCACCAAGAGATTTGGAGTCGGTTGACACCCCAAAGACAACAAAACAGTCCAATCTCCTCTTGATCAGAATCTGTTCAAATTTTACCTCTATTGTTCATCCATGAAAACTGAAGTTATCCATTTCTATTTGTAGCCAAAATTTATCTGAACATAGTACTAGGTGTTATGAAGCTCTCCTAAAAAATTTGAAGTCAATCGGAATTTCTAAGGGGGTAAACCATAACCTTCTCTCAGCTCACGCGGAATCCGTTCGCTTTTCTTCCAAAAATCACTATAAATTAACCAAACCTCCTAAAATCACTAAACCAATGGGAAAATGTCGAGGACACATAGATCTAACCTCTGGAAGTTGAATCACCTTACACGGCTACCAGGAAGGGCTGTTCGAGCTCACCGAACAGCAAGCACAGAAACAGACTTTTCTGGAAGTTTTTGGTTTTGGCAAAATGGAGAGGAAATGCAAGGGAAAAAGGTGAGATGGCTATGCACGGCTGATGAGGCTTCATTATAGTTGTCTCACACCAATTATTGGCCCAAAATTGATAAGACTTGGTTAGGTGAGGGCATTTAATGCTTAGGGGTCTCTAAGCTTGACATGTGGCAAGTGACCAATAATGCAACTTCAACTTTGACTCATCTTTGACACCTTGGACAGCAAGTTTTGGCAGCCATGGTGGAGGAGAAAATGTCCATTTCGTCCTTCGTGATATCTTAAGCCATAGGCAAATGGTCTAGGGGCAAAATGATCATTTGTCATTTTTCGTCCGAAACTTTCTTTTTTCTATTCTGAATGACCATTAGCAAGACGACGTCAGACCATTTTCTAATTTTGAAATTGTTCCTTTCCAATTGCCAATTCGAGCTTTCATTTCCTATCTCAAGCCGCGAGGGGTCGGAATCCATAATGTCACAATTCTTCACCCCTTAAAGAAATTTCGTCCTTGAAATTTGTCACTTTATTATCCACTCAATCTCTTGGGCATCGACGCCTCATCGCTACCTCACTCTTTCAGATAACCTCTTTCATGACTTGTCGTTCTTACTTGAAAGTTACACTTCCTCAGGACTTGTTTCCCTAAGTCCTCAATCTGTATTTGCTTCTCTCTGTTCTCTTTCGATATTCACACATCTGTTAGCGGTTTATCCTCAAACATTCGCACCGTCTCTTCCATTTGTCGATCATCAATACTACTAACTCCTCGCCAGAATGCACTCCTTAGTGCCCATGCCATCGGGCGGATCATTGTCTTCAAACGTCCGTTAGTACCAACGGAGATTTAAGGGCTTAATCAACTTGCCCTCCATTATCCAAATCGAGCTATGGCCCTCTTGATTTCTTAAACCATTTCACGGTTAGTACCGCATTAACCCGATCTCGACTCCATTCGAAAATTCCCTTGGATCAAAGTAATCCATTAACTTTCATGGTCATGTCCCTCTCTTTTCGGCATGTCTAATGCTCAACCACATGTTAGACTATCCCAACTCTCAGTCCACATTACCTATAGTATTAAGGAAAAACAACCTTGGCACATCCTTGTGCCATCTCAAGGGACACCATAATTCCCACTTCAAATTTTCGATGAGGCCATCTCTTTAAATTCCCCTTTCAATACTGGACTCATACCCTCATCTTTGGAACTACAAGGGTTTTATTCATTCCCACAACCCCCTTTAGTATCAGGGTTTGTTCAAGGCAATACGTCAATTCCCTCTTACCTTCAGGCTAGGTACTTTCAGTAGCCGTTAACTAGTTAATTGACAAACTTCTAATTTAGAAGTTGAGCCTCTTATTTCTCGGGGGAAGATTTGTCTCACTATCACCGTTTATACTAAGCTCAATCATCAACCTCTTATAGTTCACACAACTTCGAGATCTTTCCTTATACCAACGACGTTTCTACATCCACAACAATTTCATACATCTGCGTTGCCTTTTGTTCAATTCCCCTTGGGAAACTCTTTGTATTACCTTATTCTCTCGTAGTAGACAAAGACTCAATATCTTCTTTCACTCAAACAAAGTTTCTCAATTTTTGTCGCGAGGACATTCGCAAACCAATTCCAATCATGCTCTAAGCATTCCAGCTCATATGGCATTATCGTCACAGCGCGTTCGCGCAATTCGTATCAGTTTGCCACACAACGACTCAAATTTCTCTCTTACGCCACGTCATTATGTTCTCCTCGACTCTTTCAATTCCAAACAGGAATGCCACTATCAGCGTAGTCGTCAACTTGACTCAAGCCCTCAGAGACTCTTCGCGTTCATTCACCCCTTCGGGTTACATCTTTTCCTGAGTCCATTTCATCAAGGAAACAACTCTCGTGGGGAATCTCCCACAATCCGTCTATAACAATCTATCAATCCCAGGAAACTTCAAGTTTCAGCAACTCATATCGACCCTAGTCGATCCGTCACTTATTCCCATCCTCAAAGGCTCTACAAGGATTTCATTATCCATAAATCTCTCGACAGAGGAATCTTACCTCATCTTATCCACAGCTCACATTCTTCCCATTAATATACAATGAGCATCTTCTTTGAGTTCATAGGATACTCTCGAAAGTCATTCATGTTTCTCATGACTCCTTAAACGAGTCCCATCATCGTCTCTCAAGACAGTAACAATCAACTCATTCATTCCTTGGATACCCAATTCGACTATTATCCACTTCATTACTACCAAGTTTCGAATCATTTCAACTGTCCATGGTACCATTCACTTGAGACTCATATCTTTGCTCTCTGTTCCCATGGGTCTCCACTTGGACCATACCATATTTTGTTCATTTTTGTCACTCTTTCCTCAAGAAGCATTAGTGTCTTGACCTCTCGGTTCCACAATCAACTAATACGATTTGTCTCGATTCCACCCATTCAACTGAACGACAACATTATCCTGGAATTCAACATTGTCTACCGAACATTTCTCGAACTTCTCTTCCAAGAATCATTCTAGTTCTACGTCTTCTTTCTCAGTCTAGACGCTCAACCACAATATCAAGATAATTCAGACTTTTTCTTCCTTTTACACTAGAGCCTCTTACCCTAAGAAAGAAACTATACACTTCCGTGACATTTTCTTGTTTCAAATCCACCATGTCCTTCCTATTCCATAGAAAGTCAATCTTGGAGTCTGTGCTAACGGCGGTGTTGTTCTCCAGAACGTAGATGCCACCATACTTGGCATTCTTCTTCCCATAATTCAGTCACCTCAAGTCACAATATCTATTCGTCCTTGGTTTCCACCAATTCACGTATCGAATACTCGATTAGACTATCTTAAATCACTCTTTAATTGCACACTAAGCGCTCTTTTCGCTTATTAAATCATTCACTAGAATTAAACCAGCCAGGACTATCAAGTACGTTCACTTTTCTTTTCATCAACGACCATCTCGTGGTCCAATCGCCCTTCAAGAACGATGCCTTATTCTTTAGGGAACAACAACTCATGATTTCATTTCTCATGGTTCCAGTTCAATCAACCGATCCCAGGAAATCATTAATTCCAAGCAAACTAGCATGCCGATTTTTCCTCGACTCCTTCCATAACAGAAGAGGCGGACTACCCATTTTCCAGCATGGGTCGTACATCTAGGTAATCAACCATTCCTTGGAGACACTTTTCGTGTTCCACGAGTGACGTTCTCTTCACTCATATTTCTTCCAATCATTCACTACTCTTATTAAAATACATTACAGTTCCTCAAACCATAAACAACCATTAGCCATCAAGCTTTCAAACTTTTATCCACTCGGGGACTTCATGTCTCATTCAAAGGGTCCTTGACCACTTTCAGCACATTTAGACAACCTGGAGGACTCCGCCTCACATGGATCAATCATCATCAGATCCTCACAAGAATTTTAGGATCCAAACAGCCTTTGCCCTCAAGCAATCCCAGGAAAGCACTTCCTTTAAACGACTCAATGAAGGCGATTCTAACAATACCATGCCTTCAGGGAAACCTTTCCTTTGGTGACCTTTCACCAATCATCAACAGCCTCTTAAGGCTAATCACTGCCAGTGTCACTTTCTTTCTCAAGTGTACCCAAAACCTCTAAGGTTTCCTTACCAAGATCCCCAATCCAGAGGGGAACAATTTCAAATCTCATCCCTCCGTCAAACTCAGTCAATCTCAACAATATTCATAACTTCACAAGCTTTTCAAAACTCTCGTGGTTTTTCCCACACATTCACTATAGAATGAAATAACTCAGAGTCACCTCTCTCGTGACTTCCATCAATTAACACATCAACACTAGCATCAGTCGTATCAGCGACTTGGGTGCAAGACAGCTTCTTCTCGAGCTTGCCTACACATCAATTTTCCTCATTCCCACGTAAAGTTCCCCTAACCCCTTATTACACTTGGGTCTCGCACGATTAATAAATCGAGTTATATTCTTTTTTGGTACTCATACTCCAATCGTTCTTCTTTACTCAATTCTCATGATACTTCTCAGTTCTCGAATCTTCCATATTGTCGCGACCCGTCCGGAAGCGGACGCGGCTAATGGATTACCGATCGCGGGCTTTGGATCGGCGCGGGCCCTCCCAGGCCCATACCAAATCGCGGCGGGAGTATTTTTCAGAAGGATTCGACTATAAGAGTCGATCTCTTTCGACCTTAGTGTGGTCGTGGTGGCATGTGCAACTTGTGCATGCATTTGGAGTCGCCACCGGTCTTTCTTGGAGGGTAGACCGGAAACCTTATTGACCGATTGGGAGAGATCGATCAATTCTGCGGAACCAGAGATTTTGGGTTCGGGGACTTGGTTACGTTGATGTCATTACCAACACCCTTTCGGTACCTAACGCGAGTGATTTTCCTAACTAGGATTTCATGCATGTGCAATTTTGGGTGAGGTAAGTCTGACTTTGCATATTGACCAGTTTAACATGCTCACGTAATCATAATAAAAAAATAGATGTCAATCACATAAACATCTATCCTACGTGGTGATCATGGAATTATGATTTAATGGGTCTCGAGCCAATGAGACCACATTTAATCATTTTAATATTTTAATATCGGAGAGCCGCTCTTTGCTTCTTCTTGGTTTCTTGAACTCTTCAAGAACTGGGCCCCAAAGAGCTCGCCGACTTAAAAGGCTCCCCCACGTAATCCTTGTAGCATTTACATCAACAATTGACTATGCTAAAAATAAAGATTACATGAAAAATAAAAGGAGTACGCAGCCTCCATTTAATAATTACAATCCAAAATATATAAATAATCATCATACATTCATATATACATCAATCACATTGATTAGGGATTTTTCCATGATCACCACCCTTCCACGTAAGTAATAAATTCACAATTTAAAACTTAAGAAGGCACAATAAAAATTCTACGTTGAATCATATTCAGAATTTTTACGTAAAATAAGATAGCCATAAATTTTCGATTCAAAATTGATTTAGTCTCAATTTTTTTGCTACGTTGATTAATTTATCATATAAAATAATCAACCTCCATTAGCCATGTAAGACGAACAATTCGTTAATACATATTGGCCATAGTATTGCAAAAATAGCAAAAATCAATTAAATGCACGAAAACACCTAAGGATTGGCTCTGATACCACTATTGGGATCCACGTAACACGTAGCGGAAATAAATAACAACCCATACATGTATCTCCAGAGGCGTACTTCGTGCATTTCAATCGAAAAAAATCACAAAGCCTCAAAGGGAGTAAATAGATTACCTCTCGTAGCGTGCTTGAACGGAGGTGTCGGTTCGATGTTCTTCGATCTCAGCCTCCACAAGTGTTAGGCATCTAGTTCGGACGCACCACCAATTGACGAATGGAGAGACGACTAATAACTCCACAACAATTGTGCTAGCAATATGCGGAATCAATATTCCGAACTTAGTATATTTTGCTCACTCAAGATTATGAGAATATAGAGAGTGTTTGTGTTCTTCTCTCTAAGCTCTCAAAAATTTGCCCACTCTACAAAATGTCTCCCCCCTTCAACCTCAAAACTCTTGCCATCCTTTTATAGCCAAAAATACCTTCCAATAAATTGTATTTAAAAATAGCACTAACAATTATAAATTCTATCTAAAAATAGCACTCACAAATAAATGACATTTAAAAATAGCACTAACAATAGCACTCACAATTTATAATACAAAAATGCTATTTAAAAATAGCACTAACAATAGCACTCACAATTTATAATACAAAAATTCTATTTAAAAATAGCACTAACAATTATAAATTCTATCTAATAATAGCACTCACAAATAAATGACATTTAAAAATAGCACTAACAATAGCACTCACAATTTATAATACAAAAATGCTATTTAAAAATAGCACTAATAATAGCACTCACAATTTATAATACAAAAATTCTATTTAAAAATATCACTAACAATTATAAATTCTATCTAATAATAGCACTCACAATTTATGATAAATAAATGCCATTTAAAAATAGCACTAACAATAGCACTCACAATTTATAATACAAAAAATGCTATTTAAAAATAGCACTAGCAATAGCACTCACAATACAAAAATGCTAAAAAAAGGCACTAACAAAGGTGTTAAAAATAATAACCATTATTATTATTACAAGAGTTAAAGAGGTTACCAAACAATACAAATATGCATAACATATAAATACGTATGACGTATAAATACGTAGAGCATACGAATACATCCGTGAAACCGGGGACTAATTGAAAGAAAAATGTGCAATTAAGCCCTTTTGGTAAAAATTGATTAAATTGGAGGGCAAATTGACCTAATTGCACTTTAAGACTTTAGAATCCAATGTCATAGCTTATAAAAAGTGAGAATTGAAAACTAAAAGACTTGAAAATGATTTTTTTTAGGCTCGGTTCGGGTTTATGTTTGTGAAGGAACATAGTGACCCGAGCCGAATTTTTGAGATTTAAAGTGACACACTTGAAGAGGAAATTAAAACAAAATATTGAATATTTTTGGGTATTTTTCTGACCACGAATGGTATTTTTCTGATTTTTTGGGTATTTTTATAATTAAATAAACTCGAAAAATATTAAAAATACCGAAAAATATTTTTTGTTCAAAATTGGTTCCTAAGGTTAAACCAAGGCTTCCAAAGTTGATTTTGTGATTTTATGACCTTTTTTGATATTTTTAATTAATTTTAAAGAATAAAAATCACAATAATAAATGGTAAAAAAAATCAGGTGTCAACAGCTGCCCCTCTTTGAGAGGAATCTCGTTAGAGGTTTCTCTCAAAGATAAGGTGGCACCTGATTCCTAACCGACTCAACTGGGAAAATAAGAGAAGAAATGTTATGACATCGGACCCTTAAGCCTATTGATAAAAGCTCAAATCAATCCCCGGTTTGCTCTAACAATTTGAACATGGGCCGGAGTGAGAGAGGCTTACCTGAAGCTCACCTGTCGGATGCTGCCGGTTGCGACGACTTTCAAGAAGATGCCTAGGACTCGTCATTCAGAATATCCCAGGGAGATTAAGCTCTGACCTGTATGGTAGGTCATACCATGATGGGATTCCTAACTTGTAGGAACCTAAGGAAGGCGCATCCCACGCTTTGGGATTTGCCAAGAATTTTGATCCGTATGGTGGATCAGATCTTTGTGTTGATCCTTACTGCGATATTTATCAATGAGTTGACCCTTATGCGGTTTCTACCAATGAATTGACCCTTATGGCGGTTTCTACCATATGTGATCCCTCAGGCGGTTTCTACCTTGGTTTGACCCTTCAGGCGGTTTCTACCTTGAGTTGACCCTTCAGGCGGTTTCTACCTTTGATTTGACCCTTCAGGCGGTTTCTACCTTGTGTTGACCCTTCAGGCGGTATCTACGGTTTCTACCTTGTGTTGACCCTTCAGGCGGTATCTACCATGTGTTGACCCTTCAGGCGGTATCTACCTTGTGTTGACCCTTCAAGCGGTATCTACCTTTGAGTTGACCCTTCAGGCGGTATCTACCTTATTTTGACCCTTCAGGCGGTATCTACCTTCATTTGACCCTTCAGGCGGTATCTACCTTTGATTTGACCCTTCAGGCGGTTTCTACCTTTGTTTTGACCCTTCAGGCGGTTTCTACCATTGTTTGACCCTTCAGGCGGTATCTACCTTTGTTTTTATTTGAAAAGGGGTCTCATGACGAGGGTTCTCCACGTCCGTTGAGATTTCCTTGATATTTTTGAAAAGGGTGTCCTAGGACGAGGGTTCTCCACGTCTGTTGGGACAGTTTGTTGACTTCTTTTGAAAAAGGGTTCTATCCTCACACCTTTTTTTGAAAGATCCCGAAATTTGCCGGGAATTCAGTTTTGAAGCAGAGAAAGATTTTATTTTGACAAAGCTTCATTTGATTCTGTTGAGGCGACATTCTGGGAGCTGTGTTCTCCAGGTATCCTGCAGAAAGTTCAAACCTGAAAGATTTTTCTTCACCCAGAAAACGTTAGTAATCTTTGGGAAGACCACGGCTGTCCATTTGACAAAAACCGTATGACTTAAGTTTTAATCGTGAAATGTGCATTTTGATGCTGGAGGTTATCCAAAGCATTCTTGCAACATGCAAATGTGATCACAAATCCCTTGCACGGAAAATCTGGACCAACAGTTTGAAAATTCCAAAAAGAGTTTGTTCAAAACACCAACTGGAATATTTCTCGACAATGAGGTCTTCTCACCTATTTTGAGATAGTGGTTTTTATAGGGGATGCACTCAATTCCCTACTAACCTGTGCCTAGGTTTTAGGCTCATTCGCAGCGCATACATTTTGATCGGTCGGGAGGTCTTCCACGGGACCGTAATGTTGGGCTTGGATATTGGTCTTCAAGGGGGACTCACTTTTGAGTCAAGGTCATTAAATGAAAGTTTTCACCATCTGCTCCGGGTTTACAAGTCAAGAACCCTGCAAAATGAGAAAGAAATATTCTTGCTCGTACTTCTTCGAGCTAAGCTATATGTTAACCCAAGTGTCTTAGTCAGAGAAGACTGTTTCAGGGTTATGATGTTGGTAGGATTGGGGACCGAAAAAAGGCTTGTTTTTGGCCCAGAATTTATGAGGGGATTGACATTGGTGATCATTGCAAACTTGTCACATGTCTTTTCCATTCTGCATCTTCATTTTTGAGGTGTGCAACCGCTTTTGAGGTGTGCACAAGTCCTTTAGAGAACGTCTCTTGTGGTATTAAGAGATTGACAATTATGTCCGTGTTTTTGCACCACGGCTGACATCATTTGGGGAGCAGTCTTCTTGATCTGACTTCTTTATGGGTTTTTCTCTCTTCCCAACTAGGCTTTATTGGGGATCAATCAAACAATTTTCACGAGCATCGGCCTTGCTTTTACCAGGCACTTTGCTTTTTCTTGATGCTGGGGATTTTTTCTTTGTTGAAATCCCGCCTTTTCTTTTCCTTTGGAACTACGATGTTCAGAAAATTGTGCTAGATATACAACTTGAATCATAGCACATTTAAACGCCGATATGAGATTTTTCTATAAATCCCATCTCTTGATTTCTTCCGTTCTTGGAGTGATGCAGTTTCCATCTTGAAACATCCCATGATCACCAACAGGGGTTTATGAAATGAATTTGCAGGCTCAACTTGGCTGTGCAAAGGATATGGTGTGTGGGATAGAGAAATGAATGCTTCTCGTCATCCTATGGCACTTGGATTATCATATAAACAACACACAAAGATTAATGTTAGTCCGAGCAAGAAAATTTCTGACCATTTTCTCCTGATGCCGCTGGACTCACCTCCATTTTGCCCCGATGTGGGGTGGTTCTTGACAGGGTTAAGAATGAAAACCGTCGTTCAAAGGGTTTATCAACGGTCACCTGTAGTGTTTGAGGGATATGAAACGAATGCCTCCGTCATCCCAACCCATGTAATCGTTGCGAATAATCCCTACTTCCGTAGGTCCAGATTTTGCTATCTGATCCGCTCCACTTCTCTCCAGTGTGTGTAGGACGTGTTTGGACTAGGCTTTGCCTCTTTTCTTTTGAGAAAACGTCCTTTTAAAAGTCTTGAACTTTTGATTGGAAAAAATCTCTTTCATTTTCTCCAAAAATTTTACCCCTCAAGGGGATTTTATGATGCACCATGCATGTTCTTATTCATATTCAGATAACCTCCTGTTTTAAGACATGAATGCCAATGAAGTTTGAATTCTATGTCTTTTCTAGACATTAGATTCTGAAAGCTTTTCTTTTTATTTAACACCTTCAATGGATTGGGGAAAAGGATACTTACCTGTCCCCCGTGGCCGAAAATCCCTGAAAATGCAGAAGAAACATGTTATTGTATGTTCGCGAATTTTTCAAAAAATTAGAACGATACATCTTACCCTTGGTCGTGTGCCCCTGCGAGTGCACACAGGTTGTGACAATCTGTCCTCCTTGATGGTGAGTCCCTATCAAGGATAAATAACAAGTGTTAACTCATATTCCCAAATTGAAGACAAATTGGGACGATACAACTTTACTCTTGGTTCTCATCCCGTTCTGACGTCGCGTATTGATATGAACCACGTCTATCAAATCCGCTTATCCATGCTTGGAATATTTGCAATATCAATGGTTCAGCTGCCCCCGGTTGGGCAACGTCTGTTTTGTTATTTGAACAGATGGCTCCTTGAGTGATTTATCCACGTTTATCACCTGAGAAGGGAAAGAAATGAGACATTACTTTGGTATGCGATAGAAGATCGTTTAGGAACGATACATCGTTTTACCAAATAGGTGGCTTCGCGGCCAAACGTATTTCGTGTTGAAGGGGTAGATCCCATTATGCTCAGCGGGTGATAATTATGGTTCATGGAACTTGCTCCACGGATTAAGTGATTAATCCACGGCCTTCGGCTTGAAGATGCTCAAAGGGTGATGTTGACACTCACGCGCAATTAGTTCTAGATATTAATGAAAGATGTTCCCGTGGGAACCTTACAGTGCGATCAACAACATATGCAATAGGAGTATTCAACCCCTTTTCTCGAAGCATTTTTCATCGAGTAGCCATGCCTTGCATCAGACGTTTGATCACCGGCCTCGCGTCACCACTGCGATGGTCCTCCGGCTCCAAATTGATCGAGCCAAAGATTGAACTCATCGCCAAGGAAATTGCTCGGGTCTTCGAGCCATTGATGTTCAAGTTGGGTATCAACGATTGTTGGGGGCAGATTTCTTTCATTGCCTTCGTTGTGAGGGATTGGAGTTTTTGAGCTGGAACCTTCATCATTGCCCTGTTGGGGTTGAGACATACATTCCTGAAAAGTATTGATCCAAGTGTCCAGCTCCTCATCAAGGAGATCACCTGTTCTTTCTAGCCCTTGGTGCCCAGATTGGGTGTCGTCGACTGCAGGCGAGGGATTCCTCTCTTTGCTCTCGCCGTGAGCAATTTGACCCCTCGAATTGAAACTTCCTCCAATGACCGGCAGGTTCATATGTGCACTCTCTACCAATGCCAGATCCACTTCAAGGACAGCATTAATGACTGATTCGCGCTCAAACTGAGGAATCTCTATGTGCTGGAACTGTGGCATATACTCCTGAGGAGTATTGAGATAGCTCGGCGGAGCATTCTGATTTGGGTTAGAGGAGTCGCTGACACGACTGCTAGTCCCGTCATTGCTGAAACACGGTTGGGTGCTCTTGGCTCTCCAATCATCATGGTTGTAACTCTGCCCAGCACTTGAGCTCCAACTGGCTTTATGATGGTTTAACGCTATCCTTCCATCCCTTAGCAATCTCCTATAGTACTTGAGGTGAGACTCAACGTTAATTCTAGAGAGCCCCGGCACATTCATAATCTCGAGTATGCGTAGTGGGCTAGCCGAATCAACTCCCAGCTCTCGAATTGCATCAACAAATTTGGTGTGAAGCTCATAGGTCCAGTAAAACCTTGTTCTCTTATCACCCAAAATATCGTCAATACTTCGGTAGCTATTCTCTACGGGATCTAGTCGTTTCAAAAGTTGTCCAGGGAGGGACTCACCGACTTTGGATTGGCTGGCTGCGACAGCGAGTTCGTCATTAAGAGAATTCCCCCTGTGATGATTCATATCCCATTTCTCAGAGGATGTTGGTGTTGATCCTATGGTGTTGACTTGCTCATGCAGATCTCCGGCGGTATCTGGCTGTGTCGGAAAATGCTGTGGAGAATACGGTAACAGCTGAGCGTTATTCGTCAACAGGGATGGTTCATCGAGGAACACCTCGCCGAGGACAACAGGATTACCACAATTAAGGCAGGTGGCCTTGGTCAGAGCTTCCTTATATCTCGCGCTTTCAGCTTGAAGCTTCTCATTCTCCTCCTTCAGGACCAGTAACTCATGGTCTGCGTATTGCTGTTTCACCCGGGTTCGTTTGTTGGCGAACCAAAACTTGACCTTCGAAAGCTCCAATCCTATCTTTCGGCTCAACTCCATTTTCTGTTGTCTGCTTGGAGTGGGGCATTCATTGAAGAAAGCTTCGAGCTCTCGGATTTGGCCTGGAGTGTGGCGTTGTAGTTGCTTCCTTTTCCGACTCCAGTCATCATTGTATACTCCTTCTTCGTAGCTGAAACCTAGAATTTCATCGCTGGAGGAGTCAGTCTCTATGGCCTTCGGGCAGGATTCAGCTCCAGGATCTTCAAAGTCTCCCAGCAGTTCGTGCTCAGAAATGTCCAGGTCGGGCGTTTCTAGCAGATGGGAATAACTTTTAAACATGATGGATCGGGGTATCTCGGGCTGATCTAGTTCACTCAGCTTTCTCAATTCGCTCTTACGTGTTTGCTCACTCTAGAAATTTTCTCAAGTGATTGTGCGTGTCCTGGAACCATCCTTCAGGCTGCATATGAAGACCAGCAAGCAAGCGCTCCTCCCGAGATCTTGCAATTACTCATCGTCTGTATTCCCCTTTCTTTTTCCTCGTGATAGGATCACAAACTCACTTGCATTGATTCGATTTCATCGAGTAATGCGCTCGTCCCCTAATTCAGTCTTCAAAGTGGTGGGTCTACAATCTTTCGGCGCCTTTTATGATTTGCTAGGCCCGAGAACGTAGGGAGCAGCGGTGGACCCGCAATTAATGACTCTGTTTAATTCATTTAGCTCCATGGGAATTAACGCCATGATCTTCTCTCAACCCCTTTTCATCGTTCAAACGAAAGTGGCATTTTCCCTGTGCATGCTGTTACTCTTCATTTCAGCATCCCGGGCGCTTGGTGAGGAATGAGTTCGTAGCCACTCAAAATTTTAAAGACCGTCTCTGGTTTCAGACTTAATCTAACAAGGGATCATCACAACTGAGCATGACGATGTTCGTCGATAGCGTTGGTTTTCATACATAATTAACTATAGCCATTAAAGAAAAATGTTCCCATAGGAACTTTACAATGGATAAAAAGAGTGATCCACTCGTGAACATGCTCTTCTTCCTATGGGTGTTCGTAGTGACCGACCCATCGTGCCCCGAGCTAGGTGCTAGATCATGGCTGTCCAAGCATGCCAGCTTCCCACTGATTGAACAAGGCATCGAGCCCCTCATCGAAGAAATCGTCTGTCGTGGGTTGACCAGCGGCAGGCAGAGCACCAGCCGACTGTTGCTCGAATGGAGGAGTGCGCACTCGCTGTACTTGTGACACGCGCTCTTGAGAAGTGTTGAAATGGCCTGGGAGGACATTCTGATCAGCTTTCAGTTTGCCGGTGGTCGGGTTGCTAGCTTGATTGATGCTTAGATTTGGCCGGGTATCTCTTGATGCCTGAGCATTACAATGGCGGTCGCCTCTAGCTTTTGGGCTCGAGACGGATTCCTCCCGGTTTAGCTCCGCTCGACGTTGTTTTAATAGCTTTCTGTAGGCAGCAAGGTGATTCCTGACCAGCTCCTTACTAAGCCCCGGTACATTCATGGCCTTAAATATGCGCGTCGGAGTTGCTGAGTCGATCCCCATTTGGTGAACCACGTCTAGGAATCTGGAATGCAGTTCAGGGGGCCAAGCGAACCTCCTCTTATCGTGGCCCAAAATCGCATCGATGGCTTGACGACTGATTAACTCATCTCCAGCAGGACCCGACCCTATCGAAAATTGTTGTGCATGAGGCTGATATGCTTTGAGCTGGTCGGCGGTAACATCCAGCTCCTTGAAACTATAACTCCAATCAAAGCGATGCAAATCCCATCCCCCAGGAGGCATTTGTATCACCTTCGTAGGATCATCATGCTCATGCGTGACTCCGGCAAAATCTGGTTGAGCAGGAGATGCCCCGAGGGAGTAAGGTGGTAAATGAACGTCTTCAATCATCGCGTGAGGCTTATCGGGGAACATCTTACCGAGGGCGACGAGGTTATCGCAATGAGGGCAAACGGTAATATTGAGAGCTTTTTCATACCTCATGTTTTCTGTTCGCAGCTTTTGGTTTTCTTCCTTTAAAATCTCGACCACCTGACGTTTGCGTTGAGCCCTCGATTTGGATCTCCTATTTTGAAACCAAAACTGGATCCTCGACTGATTAATCCCCAACTCCCGGCTCAATTCAATTCTCCACTTCTTTTTCATGTAATGGCTTTTACTGAAAAGGGTTTCCAGCATTTGGGTTTCCTCCTGAGAGTATTGGTGAGGACGTCTTCTTTTCCCGAGTTGAGCATTGTGGATGTCGTTGTCGTCGTCGCCGTGATCTTGATTTCCGTTGCCAGAAGTGTTGGGCTCCATGGTTTTGGCGTTAGACTTGATCTTGGAATCTTCAAGATCCCTCTGTGGTTCAATTTCTGAGATTTTTGAGTCAGTCGCCTCTAGCAGCTGACAGTAACCTCTTAAATATGTTGGATTGAGAAATGTTTGATTGGTTCTTGCCCACTCAGAGTTCTCCACTCTCTCCTGTATGCTCACTCCCTATAAAGTTTTCTTCGAGTGACTCTGCATGTTCAGGAGACGCTCTTCAAGCATCATTAGGCAAACGTTCCCCCTCAAGACCTTGAATTTCTCGCTTAGCTTTTCAACGTGATGGGACTGCCAAACCCTGTTAGGGCTCTCTTCGATAGTTGCGCTTTCCTCCCACCTAACTCTAATAATGGTGATCCCGACAAATCTTTTACATCTTTTAATTGATGAGCCGGAAATCGCGGACCGAAACGAATCCAATGGTTCTCGTGAGGGGACCTCCTGCTTTACCCCCTAACTGGGCTCCACCAGCATTATTACTGAGACCCTTCATCATCCTCGAGTTGCTATAAAATGAGGAATTAATGTATGGAAGGTTAACGTTCTCGCATAATCAGCTTCTTCCTTCTAATCTCTCTGTTAAACTCGTCTTATTCTCAAGCCAACCCAACGCAAATGGCCTCCTCTCCCGTACGCACTTTTTCAACTGATGTCTTGGCCCAGTGGGAAAAGCTTTATAACCTACTGGGTCGCGGTTACGCGCACATAACCGATCATTCTGCAACCGAGGATGCAATCTGTGTCCTGCTCGAGGACCTTGATACCACTTCTCTCGAAGGTACTACACTGGGGAGGGAATATAGAACTTTCCCGACTCTCTTTGCACACTCCTTAGAGGCCTATCGTGTTGCTAGTCGGGAGGTTCTGGTGGCTCGCGTCTTGCGGGCTCGTTATGAGGATCGATCTGATCATTTGGTGCTGACCAACTATCTGGTTGATAGTTACAAAAAGGCCGTCGAGTTTGCTAATGAGCGGGTCGCGACGTTGCTTCGCGAGAGGAGAAATCTGGTGGATCAATTGGCCATATCCCTGACCACCGGCGAGCATGACCGCCGCAACGTCCTGTTGAGGCTTCAGAGCGACTGGCAGGAAGAACGGCTCGACAAGATAACCGAGGACATAGCTCGCGGGAATGGACTGGTTCGGGACCTGGAAGTAGTCACCGAAGAACACGAGGCCAAGGTCGCCGAAGTTAAGGGAGAATGCAGAAGTCTTCTCCTCAGGCTTGCCGACCACAACATGCGGAGCTGGGAGTATGAGCAGAGCATTAACAACATGGAGGGTCAGTTGGGCTCCTTTGTGTCGTTAATTAGGGCTCACTTTGGCTTTACTTTTCCACCCCGAATTGTATGACCTGCTTCTGAAAACCCTCCGCTGAGAAAAATAAATGAAAGTTCTCGTGTGTGTTTTAACTTCTGCATGGTTCCTTTCTTCGAGCGTTCGAACATCTTCAACTTAGGTGAGCCGAACCATAATATCAATAAGTCGAGCAAATATGGATTTTATAACTCGCTCATGATCAGATGAAAGAATAGCCTCAGACTTATCCAGGAAAAGATTTCTCTCTATTACCTATTTTTTACCTGCAAATAGAAAGACAGAATCAGAAGGAATAATCTGAAAAAGAAAGCATAGACCCCTTTCAATCTTATGCTTGCTCGTGATTAATAAGGACAAGAACTTTTACAAGGGTTTTAATCTTGCGCGAAAAGTTTTTATCAATATTCCTCGAAAGAAAGCATACTATTGAAAGGAATGTAATTCACAATAATCGCTTTTGATCAATTTCGAGAGGAACGAATTACTCAAAAGTGCGAGGCATAATAACGTGTTTTAAATTTAATTGAAGATATGGCATCCAAATCAAGGCCGTTTTGTTAAGAACGAGAGTAATTTGGACATCTATCTCGTCATTAAATTCAAAACAACATCGATATTCTCGATCAATTATCGTGGATTACCAGCGACGTAAAACATGCACGAAACAATTCAAGTGTATAATTCCTTCTAGAGAAATTGAGATTGGACTACTCTATACGACCAAAAGGTCGTGTAAGACTTCCAATTTTAATTTCCTCTAAAGGAATTATAAACTTGACTTGGGAGTATTCGGATGATTAGAGAAAATGCCACTATCACATTCCCATGACCCGTCAAAAGAAATACAACCAAGTTCCATCTGAATGTATACACCAATAGATCCCTAATACAATCACTCTAAGGGGTGGGATAGAAAAAGCCTCGATAAAAATAAACCCTATACAAGAGGACTAGTAATGGAAAATGAAACAAAGGAATGTGATCCTAACGTTTAAGGATGCCCCAAGTTCGATCTGTGGCTTCCGGATCACTTGCCCCAACTCGTCATCTTCATTGGACGATATCTCAATAAGGTCCATAGTAGGCTCTTTTGTTGCTCACTCGGTGTTCGCCATGGGATATCATCCTCCTCGTCTTCTATCAAGGACGTTTGGGAAAAACACACACATCTATCCTTGAAATGGCATTTAATCTAATCACCAGAATGCAATGAATGAAATGCCTATATTTATATGAACTGTAATAGATTTGAGGGATAGAGAGTCTTACCAACCAAACTCGTCGACTTATGTGCGGTTTTAGGTGTACCAACCGCCCAAAGACATGCGCATGAGACAAGTGATGGTGAACTTCTAAAAATCAGAGGGTTTGGCACCTAAGGTTAAGGTTCCCACTTCGAGTTCTAGAAAGAGCCGATTCCATTGCACAGCTATCGTTGCATTGGGACTCGATCCATAGTTCGAAGCGAGCAGAATTGAAAAGTGGATTACCCCGCGTTTTTCCTCACGGAGATTCCATTCTCAATTCCTTCTATTGTGTTCCTAAAGGCGGCGCCCGGGGTTTTAGGCGCGGTTGTGTGTGTCCACGTGTTGTGATCATCATAATGCAATTCATGCACAGCAGTTTATCAATCAGCACTTCAAATCATCCACACAACATACATTCCTACGCCCAACCTGCATAAGACAATGTTAATCACGGACTACACCCCTTATTTCTCCAATCTGCCAAAAACATATAACACCTACCATAAGCGGACTTACCTCACCTTCGAGAGCGCCTGCAAAGTTAGAAAAATCACTCAGCGTTTTAATTACGGCCTAAGTCCACTTGAGGTCTAGAATCATATGTTCTAGAGCAAGAGTCCCCAGTGGAGTCGCCAGCTGTCGCGACCCGTCCGGAAGCGGACGCGGCTAATGGATTACCGATCGCGGGCTTTGGATCGGCGCGGGCCCTCCCAGGCCCATACCAAATCGCGGCGGGAGTATTTTTCAGAAGGATTCGACTATAAGAGTCGATCTCTTTCGACCTTAGTGTGGTCGTGGTGGCATGTGCAACTTGTGCATGCATTTGGAGTCGCCACCGGTCTTTCTTGGAGGGTAGACCGGAAACCTTATTGACCGATTGGGAGAGATCGATCAATTCTGCGGAACCAGAGATTTTGGGTTCGGGGACTTGGTTACGTTGATGTCATTACCAACACCCTTTCGGTACCTAACGCGAGTGATTTTCCTAACTAGGATTTCATGCATGTGCAATTTTGGGTGAGGTAAGTCTGACTTTGCATATTGACCAGTTTAACATGCTCACGTAATCATAATAAAAAAATAGATGTCAATCACATAAACATCTATCCTACGTGGTGATCATGGAATTATGATTTAATGGGTCTCGAGCCAATGAGACCACATTTAATCATTTTAATATTTTAATATCGGAGAGCCGCTCTTTGCTTCTTCTTGGTTTCTTGAACTCTTCAAGAACTGGGCCCCAAAGAGCTCGCCGACTTAAAAGGCTCCCCCACGTAATCCTTGTAGCATTTACATCAACAATTGACTATGCTAAAAATAAAGATTACATGAAAAATAAAAGGAGTACGCAGCCTCCATTTAATAATTACAATCCAAAATATATAAATAATCATCATACATTCATATATACATCAATCACATTGATTAGGGATTTTTCCATGATCACCACCCTTCCACGTAAGTAATAAATTCACAATTTAAAACTTAAGAAGGCACAATAAAAATTCTACGTTGAATCATATTCAGAATTTTTACGTAAAATAAGATAGCCATAAATTTTCGATTCAAAATTGATTTAGTCTCAATTTTTTTGCTACGTTGATTAATTTATCATATAAAATAATCAACCTCCATTAGCCATGTAAGACGAACAATTCGTTAATACATATTGGCCATAGTATTGCAAAAATAGCAAAAATCAATTAAATGCACGAAAACACCTAAGGATTGGCTCTGATACCACTATTGGGATCCACGTAACACGTAGCGGAAATAAATAACAACCCATACATGTATCTCCAGAGGCGTACTTCGTGCATTTCAATCGAAAAAAATCACAAAGCCTCAAAGGGAGTAAATAGATTACCTCTCGTAGCGTGCTTGAACGGAGGTGTCGGTTCGATGTTCTTCGATCTCAGCCTCCACAAGTGTTAGGCATCTAGTTCGGACGCACCACCAATTGACGAATGGAGAGACGACTAATAACTCCACAACAATTGTGCTAGCAATATGCGGAATCAATATTCCGAACTTAGTATATTTTGCTCACTCAAGATTATGAGAATATAGAGAGTGTTTGTGTTCTTCTCTCTAAGCTCTCAAAAATTTGCCCACTCTACAAAATGTCTCCCCCCTTCAACCTCAAAACTCTTGCCATCCTTTTATAGCCAAAAATACCTTCCAATAAATTGTATTTAAAAATAGCACTAACAATTATAAATTCTATCTAAAAATAGCACTCACAAATAAATGACATTTAAAAATAGCACTAACAATAGCACTCACAATT
This sequence comes from Rhodomyrtus psidioides, assembly GCA_021437785.1. Lineage (NCBI taxonomy): Eukaryota > Viridiplantae > Streptophyta > Magnoliopsida > Myrtales > Myrtaceae > Rhodomyrtus > Rhodomyrtus psidioides. The sequence continues at coordinate 260,391 of JAILYB010000219.1, read as the reverse complement.
TATAATACAAAAATGCTATTTAAAAATAGCACTAACAATAGCACTCACAATTTATAATACAAAAATTCTATTTAAAAATAGCACTAACAATTATAAATTCTATCTAATAATAGCACTCACAAATAAATGACATTTAAAAATAGCACTAACAATAGCACTCACAATTTATAATACAAAAATGCTATTTAAAAATAGCACTAATAATAGCACTCACAATTTATAATACAAAAATTCTATTTAAAAATATCACTAACAATTATAAATTCTATCTAATAATAGCACTCACAATTTATGATAAATAAATGCCATTTAAAAATAGCACTAACAATAGCACTCACAATTTATAATACAAAAAATGCTATTTAAAAATAGCACTAGCAATAGCACTCACAATACAAAAATGCTAAAAAAAGGCACTAACAAAGGTGTTAAAAATAATAACCATTATTATTATTACAAGAGTTAAAGAGGTTACCAAACAATACAAATATGCATAACATATAAATACGTATGACGTATAAATACGTAGAGCATACGAATACATCCGTGAAACCGGGGACTAATTGAAAGAAAAATGTGCAATTAAGCCCTTTTGGTAAAAATTGATTAAATTGGAGGGAAAATTGACCTAATTGCACTTTAAGACTTTAGAATCCAATGTCATAGCTTATAAAAAGTGAGAATTGAAAACTAAAAGACTTGAAAATGATTTTTTTTAGGCTCGGTTCGGGTTTATGTTTGTGAAGGAACATAGTGACCCGAGCCGAATTTTTGAGATTTAAAGTGACACACTTGAAGAGGAAATTAAAACAAAATTATTGAATATTTTTGGGTATTTTTCTGACCACGAATGGTATTTTTCTGATTTTTTGGGTATTTTTATAATTAAATAAACTCGAAAAATATTAAAAATACCGAAAAATATTTTTTGTTCAAAATTGGTTCCTAAGGTTAAACCAAGGCTTCCAAAGTTGATTTTGTGATTTTATGACCTTTTTTGATATTTTTAATTAATTTTAAAGAATAACAATCACAATAATAAATGGTAAAAAAAATCAGGTGTCAACACATATCATGTATACTCGAGCGCAATGCTCTTCTACGACCATACTTTGGTCGTTCAAAATCATTAGATTCTCATGTTACTTGACCCACTATGATTCCCTCAAGGAATCGAAAACTCAAGTCATCTACTCAAGTCTAGCAGTTTCAAGCTGCTCATCTCATCATTCATCACCATCAATCAACCATCCAGTGGTTCCCGAACAACTCTCAACTAGTTGTCCATCATTCAAGAATTCTAAATCATCCTTAAGCCGCATCCACGCAACAAGCCAACCTCAACAAGGCAACCTGTCAATTAACAGCCATTACTAGGCAAGCCTCAACTAGGCCAAAACTCAACTAGGTCAAAACCTAGTAAGTACTCAAATGGCCACTTCAATTATTCATGCCATAGATCCAGGGGCATCTGCCACTCTAGCATAAACACAACATACTATCTCAATATCAACAAGCATCAACTCAATGGGTATAAAACCCCACATGCCGTATAATTTCTCAGTTAGATCTCGGCCAAAACAATCACACGATGCCAACTACAAAACACGCCAATCGGGCCAATTATGAACGTGAGTTTTCTTTTTCAAACGGCACTCACTGCCAAATACAAGGCTATCAGCCATACCAATCACATGCGCCAATACAAATGCCATGCCACTTTCGATCATTCACTTGAGAATTAATCACGTGCCTTACATCTCACTTAACCACAATCAGACTCAACCTAATACCTAGGCTTTCCCTTTCAATTTATGACTTTCATTCCTGCGTCCTCGCTATCTTAGAAGCCTGGCAGGAGCCGCTCTTTATCCAGATCTCTCTGCCCGTCGATCACTCCCCGCCCTCATCAAACCTGGTTGTTACAGGTTGTCCCAAGTCATATATCTACGGAGGAAGCCCCGTTCCACACGCCCCATAACATGTTTCATTACGGTTTATAGGTATCCCATCAACTCGTCCCACACAAAGCGATAGTTTATTAAGTCTGATAGTGACAAGCTCGTGCATGCACCCTCATCAACTTTCGTTTCAAAGCCATAAATACATGCACAACATTTTCGTTCTCACCACTTGTCATACCATTATCGTCCCTAGATCGATTCTTAACAGCATAAGGTCTCTATTTTCCACAAGTGGTCAGCGCCTCTCACCGATCAATCACCTATATTCCCTTATATACCTCAAGTCCAGTCACTATTCAAATCAAATCCCAATGCATTCAACCACAACAGATCTTCAATCCAAATATTTCTTGTATCCATCTCATCTCATATCACCGAAAGTTGTCAATAGCAATCGACAATTAAGATCATCAAGTCATAACACAATTCAAGCATGAATCCACTAGTACCAATCGTCTCCTTATAACACATATTCTCCTCAAGTTGGGTCATTGACAACCCACAATCACATTCAAATACTTCAATTGACCAATTAATCATAACAATCTTCTACTAACCGCAAGCATAATTACTACCTTAAAATCCATGCCTATGTCTCTTTAACATCAACTTGCTTCCACTTGAACCTCAATCACCGCATTACTCAAGATCATCGATTAAAGTCGACCCTAAGACCATTAAAATACCACACAAGTTCAAGCTATAATCCTTAAAATTCAACGATCATTGCTCAATCATATAGGTCTCACTGTCTAATTATCCTCAAGTCATCCCTCCTTATCACTCCAAACCTCAATCTCAATGGATCGAGCTGGCCATTCTCTGATACCACTTAAACGAGGATGTCACGCCCCGAACCCGACGAGCACGCGAACATCCCAACTTGCCTCTGATCTTCAATAATCTCCCAAGATCCCTCGGCCAACTAAACACAGCTCTAAAATAATACAAGGTCACGGAAGCGATTAAACTACTCCATACCAATCCACAATAAGATGACTCAGGCAATAGGGTATACACATCTCATAAATAATAAGGTCAATTACATATCTAACTCCAACGACTTCTTCAAATGCCATCCCATGGCAAGTCTAGGTTTCCTTCGCCTGAAACCTGAAAAAGATAAGCCCCCACTAGGGTGAGATATAAATCTCAATAAGTGAAACCTAATCCTAGACCTGAACACCAGTCCTCCCAGACCATGAACTAACACCAGATGCAGAACATTATCCAAGAAAATGGAACAAGGCATCCACCAATCAACTATCTAAGCAAGATAGGTATAACCAAATGTCACAGTCATACGTACTTAACCTCATGGGTTCAAGCTCATAACACTTAGCACATAAACCAATACTTATAGTCATTTTAATTTTCACAACCACGCATCGACCGGGCTCTTAGCCTCGATGCAGTTATCTGGCCCTTTTGCCAACTGATATGACTGGAACTCATAATCAATTGATATCACTGGGGCCACAGGCCAATCGATATCATCAGGGCTCTAAGCCAAATCATCGCCAGGGCCCATGGCCGCGATGTAGTTCACAAACGCACCTAGCCAAATCACCTAGCCAAATCATCGCCAGGGCCCACGACCGCGATGTAGTTACAATTCACTCAAGCATCGCTAGGGCCCACGGCCGCGATGAAATTTCAATTCACTCAAGCATCGCCAGGGCCCACGGTCGTGAGGTAATTTCTCTGGGCCCACGGCTAATTCACTAGCAATAACAGTGCCCACGGCCAATCTCAATAACAATAATAGAGCTCACGGCCAATCTCAATAACAGCAACAGAGCTTCATAGCTAATTCATAAATACATGGCTCAATAGCCAAATATGTCATCAAGACCTATCACAATCCAATTGTCATGCTATGCCATTCAACCCATGGAATCCACTACTCAATTAAGCAATTCAGGGCATAGGCTTCGTAAAGCAATCAATTCACTCGAATACTCTGTCCAGTAGTGTCCTAGCATTCAGTGAAAGGATTAGGAAACACTTACCTGGAGCAATTAGCTAAATCTCACACCAAGCGATTCTCCTCAAAGTCACAAGTTTAGAATTCCCACAAATGCGTCATCAACCTAAAAAGAATTGTCAAACTTGAGTCACGAACCATGGAACGCTTAATTCCATTAACAAAATCATTCTCTAGCCTTGCCATTGGCAATTCGAGACATCTTTTCTAACAATCAAATACGTGACAATGCTCACTTCGAGCCCTTAATGTGTTCGTTTTACTCCGCCATACACATGGCAAGACACAATTTAGAGTTTCGTGCACCAAACTTGCCAAAAATCACCTTTAAACCTCAATCCACTTCTAACACTTCTCATTGACATCTCACATGATATCGTACAAGACACTATAGGTCAACTGATGTCCAAATATTCCTCATTCAGCCCCTAAACAGAACCGACCAGCATGTATACACCCTCAAAACAGAACCGGTTTTGGGTTCTAACCGTTCAATCGAGCCATACCTCAATTCCAAGCCTAACTCTTTGCACAAATAACATACCAAGACCTTCATTTACATGATTAGAAGGCTCACCAAGAGATTTGGAGTCGGTTGACACCCCAAAGACAACAAAATAGTCCAATCTCCTCTTGATCAGAATCTGTCCATATTTTACCTCTACTGTTCATCCATGAAAACTGAAGTTATCCGTATCTATTTGTAGCCAAAATTTATCTGAACATAGTACTAGGGGTTATGAAACTCTCCTAAAAACTTTGAGGTCAATCGGAATTTCTAAGGGGGTAAACCATAACCTTCTCTCAGCACGCGTGGAATACGTCCGCTTTTCTTCCAAAAATCACTATACATTAACCAGACCTCCTAAAATCACGAAACCAATGGGAAAATGTCAAGGACACATGGATCTAACCTCTGGAAGTTGAATCACCTCAAACGGACATCGAGAAAGCCTACTCGAGCTCACCGAACAGCAAGAATAGAAACTGACTTTTCTGACAGTTTTTGGTTTTGGCAAAATGGAGAGGAAATGCCAGGGAAAAGGGTGAGATGGCTATGCACGGCTGATGAGGCTTCATTATAGTTGTCTCACACCAATTATTGGCCCAAAATTGATAAGACTTGGTTAGGTGAGGGCATTTAATGCTTGGGGTTCTCTAAGCTTGACATGTGGCAACTGACCAATAATGCAACTTCAACTTTGACTCATCTTTGACCCCTTGGACAGCAAGTTTTGGCAGCCATGGTGGAGGAGAAAATGTCCATTTCGTCCTTCGTGAAATCTTAAGCCATAGACAAATGGTCTAGGGGCAAAATGGTCATTTGTCATTTTTCGTCCGAAACTTCGTTTTCTCTATTCTGAATGACCATTAGCAAGACGACATTAGACCTTTTTCTAATTTTGAAATTCTTCCTTTCCTATTGCCAATTCGAGCTTTCATTTCCTATCTCAAGCCTAGAGGGGTCGGAATCCAGAATGTCACAATTCTTCCCCCTTAAAGAAATTTCGTCCTCGAAATTTGTCACTTTCTTATCCGCTTAGTCTCTTGGGCATCGACGCCTCATCGCTACCTCACTCTTTCAGATAACCTCTTTCAAAACTTGTTGTTCTTACTTGAAAGTTACACTTCCTCAGGACTTGTTTCCCTAAGTCCTCAATCTGTATTTGCTTCTCTCTGTTCTCTTTCGATATTCACACATCTGTTAGCGGTTTATCCTCAAACATTCACACAGTCTCTTCCATTTGTCGATCATCATTACTACTAAATCATCGCCAGAATGCACTCCTTAGTGCCCATGCCATCAAGTGGATCATTCTCTTCAAACGTCCGTTCGTACCAACGGTGATTCAAGGGCTTAATCAACTTGCCCTCCATTATCCAAATCGAGCTATGGCCCTCTTGATTTCTTAAACCATTTCACGGTTACTACCGCAGTAATCCGTTCTCGACTCCATTCGAAAATTCCCTTGGATCAAAGTAATCCATTAACTTTCATGGTCGTGTCCCTCTCTTTTCGGCAGGTCTAATGCTCAACCACATGTTAGACTATCCCAACTCTCAGTCCACATTATCCATAGTATTAAGGAAAAACAACCTTGGCACATCCTTGTGCCATCTCAAGAGACACCATAATTCCCACTTCAAATTTTCGATGAGGCCATCTCTTTAAATTCCCCTTTCAATACTGGACTTATACCATCATCTATGTAACTACAAGGGTTTTATTCATTCCCACAACCCCCTTACGTATCAGGGTTTGATCATAGCAATACCTCAATTCCCTCTTACCTTCAGGCTAGGTACTTTCAGTAGCCGTTAACTAGTTAATTGACAAACTTCCAATTTAGAAGTTGAGCCTCTTATTTCTCGAGGGAAGATTTATCTCTCTATCACCGTTTATACAATACTCAACCTCTTATAGTTCACACAACTTCGAGATCTTTCCGTATACCAACAACGCTTCTATATTCACAACAATTTCATACATCTGCGTTGCCTCTTGTTCAATTCCCCTTGAGAAACTCTTTGTATTACCTTATTCTCTCGTAGTAGACAAAGACTCAATATCTTCTTTCACTCAAACAAAGTTTCTCAATTTTTGTCGCGAGGACATTCGCAAACCAATTCCAATCATGCTCTAAGCATTCCAACTCATATGGCATTATCGTCACAACGCATTCGCGCAGTTCGTATCAGTTTGCCACACAACGACTCAAATTCCTCTCTTACGCCATGTCATTTTGTTCTCCTCGACTCTTTCAATTCCAAACAGGAACCCCACTATCAGCGTAGTCGACAACTTTACTTAAGCCCTCAGAGACTCTTCGCGTTCATTCACCCCTTCGGGTTACATCTCTTCCTGAGTCCATTTCATCAAGGGAACAACTCTCGTGGGGAATCTCCCACAATCCGTCTATAACAATCTATCAATCCCAGGAAACTTCAAGTTTCAGCAACTCATATCGACCCTAGTCGATCCGTCACTTATTCCCATCCTCAAAGGCTCTACAAGGATTTCATTATCCATAAATCTCTCGACGGAGGAATCTTACCTCATCTTCTCCACAGCTCACGTTCTTCCTATTAATATACAATGAGCATCTTCTTTGAGTTCATAGGATACTCTCGAAAGTCATTCATGTTTCTCATGACTCCTTAAACGAGTCCCATCATCGTCTCTCAAGACAGTAACAATCAACTCTTTCATTCCTTGGATACCCAATTCGACTGTTATCCACTTCATTACTACCAAGTGTCGAATCATTTCAACTGTCTATGGTACCATTCACTTGAGACTCATATCTTTGCTCTCTGTTCCCATGGGTCTCTACTTGGACCATACCATATTTTGTTCATTTTTGTCAGTCTTTCCCCAAGAAGCATTTGTACCTTGACCTCTTGGTTCCACAATCAACTAATCCGACTTTGTCTCGTTTCCACCCATTCAACCGAACGACAGCATTATCCTGGAATTCAACATTGTCTAGAGAACAGTTTCTCGAACTTCTCTTCTAAGAATCATTCTAGTTCTGCGTCTTCTTTCTCCGTCCAGACGCTCAACCACAATACCAAGATAATTCGGACTTTTTCTTCCTTTTACACGAGGGCCTCTTACCCTAGGAAAGAAACTATACACTTCCATGACATTTTCTTATTTCAAATCCACCATGTCCTTCCTATTCCATAGGACGTCAATCTTGGAGTCTGCACTAACGGTGGTGTTTTACTCCAGAACGTAGATGCCACCATACTTAGCATTCTTCTTCCCATTATTCAGTCACCTCAAGTGACAATATCTATTCGTCCTTGGTTTCCACCAATTCACGTATCTAATACTCGATTAGACTACCTCAAATCACTCTGTAATTGCACTCTAAGTGCTCTTTTCGTTTATTAAATAATTCACTAGAATTACAACCAGCCAGGACTATCAAGTCCGTTCACTTTTCTTTTCATCAATGACCATCTCGTGGTCCAATCGCCCTTCAAGAACGATGCCCTATTTTTTAGGGAACAACAACTCATGATTTCATTTCTCACGGTTCCAGTTCAGTCAACCGATCCCAGGAAATCATTAATTCCAAGCAAACTAGCATGCCGATTTTTCCTTGACTCCTTCCATAACAGAAGAGACGGACTACCCATTTTCCACCATGGGTCTTACGTCTACGTAATCAACCATTCCTTGGAGACACTTTTCATGTTCCACAAGTGATGTTCTCTTCACTCATATTTCTTCCAATCATTCACTACTCTTATTAAAACCCATTACAGTTCCTCAAATCATAAACAACCATTAGCCATCAAGCTTTCAAACTTTTATCCACTAGGGACTTCACGTCTCATTCAAAGGGTCCTTGACCACTTTCAGCACATTTAGACAACCTAGAGGACTCCGCCTCACATGGATCAATCATCATCAGATCCTCACAAGAATTTTAGGATCCAAACAACCTTTGCTCTCAAGCAATCCCAGGAAAGCACTTCCTTTAAACGACTCAATGAAGGCGATTCTAACAATACCATGCCTTCAAGGAAACCATTCCTTTGGTGACCTTTCACCAATCATCAACAGCCTCTTAAGGCTAATCACTGCCAGTGTCACTTTCTTTCTCGAGTGTACCAAAAACCTCTAAGGTTTCCTTACCAAGATCCCCAATCCAGAGGGGAACAATTTCAAATCTCATCCCTCCGTCAAACACAGTCAATCTCAACATTATTCATAACATCACAAGCTTTTCAAAACTCTCGTGGTTTTTCCCACACATTTACTTTAGAATGAAATAACTCAAAGTCACCTCTCTCGTGACTTCCATCACTTAACACATCAACACCATCATTAGTCGTCTCAGCGACTTGGGTACAAGGCAGCTTCTTCTCGAGCTTGCCTACCCATCAATTTTCCTCATTCCCACATAAAGTTCTCATGACCCCTTATTATACTTGGGTCTCGCACGATTAACAAATCGAGCCATATTCTCTTTTGGTATCCATACTCCAATCGTTCTTCTTTACTCAATTCTTATGATACTTCTCAGTTCTCGAATCTTTCATATCATGTATACTCGAGTGCAATACTCTTCTACGACCATACTTTGGTCGTTCAACGTCATTAGATTCTTATGTTACTTTACCCACTATGATTCCCTTCGGGAATCGAAGTCTCAAGTCATCAACTCAAGTCTAGCAGTCTCAGGCTGCTCATCTCATCATTCATCACCATCAATCAACCATCCAGTGGTTCCCGAACTACTCTCAACTAGTTGTCCATCATTCAAGAATTCTAAATCATCCTTAAGCAGCAACCACGCAACAAGCCAACCTTAACAAGGCAACCTTTCAATTAACAGCCATTACTAGGCAAGCCTCAACTAGGCCAAATCTCAACTAGGTCAAAACCTAGTAAGTACTCAAATGGCCACTTCAATTATTCATGCCATAGATCCAAGGGCATCTGCCACTCTAGCATAAACACAACATACTATCTCAATATCAACAAGCATCAACTCAATGGGTATAAACCCCATATGCCATCTAATTTCTCAGTTAGACCTCGGCCAAAACAATCACACGATGCCAATTACAAAACACGCCAATCGGGCCAATTATGAACATCAATTTTTTTTTCAAACGGCACTCACTGCCAAAAAAAGGCTCTCAGCCATACCAACCACATGGGCCAACACAAATGCCATGCCACTTTCGATCATTCACTTGAGAACCAATCACGTGCCGTACATCTCACTTAACCACAATCATACTCAACCTGATACCTAGGCTTTCCCTTTCAATTTATGACTTGGGTCATTCCTGCGTCCTCGCTATTTTAGAAGCCTGCGAGGAGCCGCTCCTTGTCCAGACCTCTCTGTCTCGGCGATCACTCCCCGCCCTCATCAGATCTGGTTGTTACAGGTTGTCCCAAGTCATCTATCTATGAAGGAAGTCTCGTTCCACACACCCCACAACATGTTTCATTACGGTTTATAGGTATCCCATCAACTCGTCCCATACCAAGCGACAGTTTATTAAATCTGATGGTGATAAGCTCATGCATGCAACTTCATCAAATTTCGGTTCAAAGCCATAAGTACATGCACAGCATGTTTGTTCTCACCACTTGTCATACCATAATCGTCCCCAGATCGATTCTTAACAGCATAAGGTCTCTAATTTCCACAAGTGGATAGCGCCTCTCACCGATCAATCACCTATATTCCCTTATATACCTCAACTCCAGTCACTATTCAAATCAAATCCCAATGCATTCGAACACAACTGATCTACAATCGAAATATTTCTTGTATCCATCTCATCTCATATCACCGAAAGTTGTCAATAGCAATCGACAGCTAAGATCATCAAGTCATAACACAATTCAAGCCTGAATCCACTAGTATCAATCGTCTCCTTATAACACATATTCTCCTCAAGTTGGGTCATTAACAAACGACAATCATATTCATATACTTCAATTGACCCATTAATCATAACAATCCTTTACTAACCTCAAGCACAATTACTACCTTAAAATCCATGCCTATGTCTCTTTAACATCAACTTGCTTCCACTTGAACCTCAATCACCGCATTACTCAAGATCATCGATTAAAGTCGACCCTAAGACCATTAAAATACCACACAAGTTCAAGCCTATAATCCTTAAAATTCAACGATTATTGCTTAATCCTATAGGTCTCATTGTCTAATTATCCCCAAGTCATCCCTCCTTATCACTCCAAACCTCAATCACAATGGATCGAGCTGACCTTGCTCCGATACCACTTAAACGGGGATGTCACGCCCCGAACCCGGCGAGCACGCGAACATCCCAACTTGCCTCTGATCTTCAATAATCTCCCAAGATCCCTCGGCCAACTAAACATAGCTCCAAAATAATACAAGGTCACGGAAGTGATTAAACTACTCCATACCAATCCACAATAAGATGACTCAGGCAATAGGTATACACATCTCATAAATAATAAGTTTAATTACAAATCTAACTCCAACGACTTCTTCAAATGCCATCCCATGGCAAGTCCAGGTTTCCTTTGCCTGAAACTCGAAAAAGATAAGACTGTTGACACCTGATTTTTGACCAATCTATTATTGTGATCTTTATTCTTTAAAATTAATTAAAAATATCAAAAAAGATCATAAATTGTAAAATCAACTTTGGAAGCCTTGGCCTAGTCTCAAGAGCCAATTTTGAACAAAAAATATTTTTCGTAATTTTTAATAATTTTTTGAATTTATTTAATTATTAAAAATACCAAAAAAATTAGAAAAATAACATTAATGGTCAGAAAAATACAAAAAATATTTAATAATTTTGTTTTAATTTCCTCTTCAAGTGTGTCACTTTAAGTCTTGAAAATTCGGCTCGGGTCGCTATGTCCCTTCACAAACATAAACCCGAACCGAGCCTAAAAAAAAAAAAAAAAATGCCAATCGAGTCTTTTAATTTATAGATTTTTGTATTTTTTTAGTCTAGACATTCAATTAGAACAACCACCATTTGCAATAAATGCCCATCGTTTTTCTTTTTCATGAGGGGACTAGAATGGATTTAAAAAAAAAAATGAAAATGAAAAAGAATGAGGAGTGGAGGACAGATTATACCTTGAGCAAAAGTGGGGGGGAGCGGCGCCTCAAGAACCAAAAGGAATAAAAAAACTTGGAAGAAGTAGAGGACAGCAGGGGTCTGCCCTCCACCGTGCAAAGAAAGAGTAAACAAAAAAAAGATGGGGAGACCGGCGGCAGTGCATGGGTTGGTGAGATGATAAAAAAACTCAAGGGAGGATTTTGGGCGGGGGTCCTGAGCATAGAGGAAGGTCCATCCGCAAAAAGGAAGAGAGGGGAAGATCACAAGGTGGCGGTCCTTGCTCGACGGTAAGCTGGCCAAGATCAGGAGCCTGTCCCAACAAGCCCAGGTACATACATACACACAGACGGAGAGAGGGAGAAAAAAGACGAAGGCAATAGGGGAGCATCGCACCTTCCTTCTCCGATCAAGAAACAGCAGCCACCCTCGCCACCTAGCCGTCGTTTCACCGCGGACTACCACCCCGGTCGTCGTCTAACCGCTGCCGAGGACTCGCTATCGCCGCCAACTCGATCTCGACTCCAGGGATATATGAGCTACCACCTCCCCTCTCTCTCTCTCACCGAACGCCCTCAGTCACTTCGCCCCGATCATCACCAGCCATCGCCACCAGCTCCGGCCCGAGTCGCGAGCGAACCGTTGCCATCTAGCCATGCCGATCAGCCAAGGCCGCACCTCGTGAGCTCGAGCCCAGCCCTGGACCTATGCACCCGTAGCTTCCACCGAGCTCGCTACTGCCCGTGGTGCCCGAAGGTCGAGGTAAGCCTCAACTTCTATTTTGCTATGTCTCAGTCGGACACTGAGATTTGTTTCCTTCGGCTCATGCGTATATAGGTGTAGAGCGAGCCGTTTTTGATAAACTTTGCTCGTAGACTTCTTTGCGTCGAGTGCGAATCCGAGTTTCGATGGGGTTGCTTCCCCTACGTTGAGATGCCAACCTATGCATGTCTACTTCTTCGTCTGTTATCATCGATCAGTGGTAAGGAAATGTCATGCATGCTTCCTTGGAATGGTGGTCTCTCGACATGTGTGCATCAGTTTGTCCCTCTAATCTCTTCAGCATCCATTCCCGTGGTCGTCTGTTTGTAAATCACGGAGGTCGTTTGGTTCGGCAACGGGACTTGACGTCAACCCCCATGAACTTCACCTTGGACACAAAAAATATGAATTCACCCCGAACTTGAAAACACGTCTCGAGCTTGCGAGCTCATCTCAGGTGAAACCGAAACAACTAGGATATCAGTTTTCGATCGCCAGCAAGCATAACGAGCGCGAAACCGGTTGAAGACCGGCGAGTCTGATGAGAGATAACCAGGTGCGGCAATGATGAGACCAATAGGTCCCGGAGACGATGTGAGCTCGGGTTGAGAACGACGCGTTAACAGGTCCTTACTGGTCTAAGCAGAGCGAGGCATAGGCTCCGACGAGACGATGAGGAGGCCGAGCCCAAGACGGTGACATCCCGAGCTCTCGGCGTCGCTATCTTGGCGTCTCGGGCGAGTGAGAGTAGATTCCGATGAGGGCTATCGGGCTGCGGCGTGATGGAGTCTCACTTGTGTCTTGAGGCGATGACCGTTAGTTTTGGGTCAAAACCGTCGGTACCACCGTTTTGCAGCGTGTGGAACTCGGCCGAAACTTCTTCGTCGAGGAAGAGCTGATGACGTCCGCTACCAGCCAGCAGGGAGGTCCGAGGATGGCTAAGGCTCATCGTTGGTCGACGTCAAGAGCGCGGGTTTGATGTTGGCTGCGATCTCTTCTTGGAGATCCAGTTGTGAAGACGTCGCGGTGGAGGATTCGCACGATGAAGAAGATGATTGAACAGTGCCATGTTGGGCTGTTGTGTTAATTTACGTTGGTTTGCTTGTTTGGGGCTTGTGGGAGTATGAAGGGAATTGGGTGGGCCTGGGCGAAAAGGGCTGAAGAGAGTTTCTACTCTTTTAACCCTATTTGGGACTGGACGGGCTGGGTTTGGGACCAGGCCCGGTTCCGGTTCCGCCCCCCCCCTGACCGGTCCGGGTCATTGGGTCCGGTCCAGGTCCGAGTCCGAGAAACCGACCCGGACCCGGCTCCCTTAATTAATAAATTAATAAATAAATAATAAAAAAATTCAAAAATTCAATAAAAAAAATAGAAAAATTCAAAAAAATTCGAAAAATTCAGAAAAATTCTAAAAAATCCAGGAAAATCCCAAAAAATAGGAAATGGCCACAGACAACTGGCCAAGACTCATTCCGGGTGTTTTGAACCCCGAACCTTCTTAAAAGGACGATTTCGCCCTTTGGGCGAATCGTCTTCCAAAAATTGATTGTGATTGATAGGAATAGTCGTCCAATCTGCATGAAACCCTGAATTAAACCTACCTCACCCAAACTTGCGCCTGTATGAACTCTTAGTCAGGAAAATCACTCGCGTTAGGTACCGAAAGGGCGTTGGTAATGACACCAGCGTAACTAAGTCCCCGAACCCAAAATCTCTGGTTCCGCAGAATTGATCGATCTCTCCCAATCGGTCAATAAGGTTTCCGGTCTACCCTCCAAGAAAGACCGGTGGCGACTCCAAATGCATGTACAAGTTGCACATGTCACCACGACCACACTAAGGTCGAAAGCGATCGACTCTTATCGTCGAATCCCTCAAAAATACTCCCGCCGCGATTTGGTATGGACCTGGGAGGGCCCGCGCCGATCTAAGGCCCGCGATCGGTAATCCATTAGCCGCGTCCGCTTTCGGACGGGTCGCGACAGCTGGCGACTCCGCTGGGGACACTGTGTTCTAGAACCTATGGTTCTAGACCCCAAGTGGACTTAGGCCGTAATTAAAACGCTGAGTGATTTTTCTAACCATGCAGGCGCTCGTGAAGGTGAGGTAAGTCCGCTTACGATAGGTGTTATATGTTTTGCAGATTGGAGAAATAAGGGGTGTAGTCCGTGATTAACATTGTCTTATGCAGGTTGACGTAGGAATGTATGTTGTGTGGATGATTTGAAGCGCTGATTGATAAACGGTTGTGCATGACTTGCATCGTGATGATCACGACACATGGACACACACAACCGCGCCTAAAACCCCGGGCGCCGCCTTTAGGAACACAATAGAAGGAATTGAAAATGGAATCTCCGTGAGGAAAAACACGGGGTAATCCACTTTTCAATTCCGCTCACTTCGAACTATGGATCGAGTCCCAATGCAACGATAGCTGTGCAATGGAATCGGCTCTTCCCAGAACTCAAGGTGGGAACCTTAACCTTAGGTGCCAAACCCTCTGATTTTTAGAAGTTTACCATCACTTGTTTCATGCGCATGTCTTTGGGCGGTTGGTACATCTAAAACCGCACATAAGTCGACGAGTTGGGTTGGTAAGACTCTCTATACCTCGAATCTATTACAGTTCATATAAATATAGGCATTTCATTCATCGCATTCTGGTGATTAGATTAAATGCCATTTCAAGGATAGATGTGTGTGTTTCTCCCAAACGCCCTTGATAGAAGACGAAGAGGATGATATCCCATGACAAGCACCGAGTGAACAACAAAGGAGCCTACTATGGACATTATCGAGATATCGTCCAATGAAGATGACGAGTTGGGGCAAGTGATCCGGAAGTCACAGATCGAACTTGGGGCATCCTAAAACGTTAGGATCACATTCCTTTGTTTCACTTTCCATTACTAGTCCTCTTGTATAGGGTTTATTTTTATCGAGGCTTTCTCTATCTCACCCCTTAAAGTGATTGTATTAGGGATTTATTGGTGTATACATTTAGATGGAACTTGGTTGTATTTCTTTTGACAGGTCATAGGAATGTGATAGTGGCATTTTCTCTAATCATCCGAATACTCCCAAGTCAAGTTTATAATTCCTTTAGAGGAAATTAAAATTGGAAATCTTGCACGACCTTTTTGGTCGTATAGGGTAATCCAACCCCAATTTCGCTAGAAGGAATTATACACTTGAATTGGTCCATGCATGTTTTACGTCGCTGGTAATCCACGATAATTGATCGAGAATATCGGCGTTGTTTTGAATTTAATGACGAGATAGACGTCCAAATTACTCTCGTTCTTAACAAAACGGCCTTGATTTGGATGTCGTATCTTCAATTAAATTTAAAATACCAAATTGATCAAAAGCGATTATTGTGAATTACATTCCTTTCAATAGTATGCTTTCTTTCGAGGAATATTGATAAAAACTTTTCGCGCAAGATTAAAACCCTTGTAAAGGTTCTTGTCCTTATTAATCATGGGCAAGCATAGGATTGAAAGGGGTTTTTGATTTCTTTTTCAAATTATTCCTTCTGATTCTGTCTTTTTATTTGCAGGTAAAAAAATAGGTAATAGAGAGAAATCTTTTCCTGGACAAGTCTAGGGCTATTATCTCATCTGATCATGAGCGAGTTATAAAATCAGGACATATTTGCTCGGCTTACTGATATTATGGTTCGGCTCACCCAAGTTGAAGATGTTCGGATGCTCGAAGAAATGAACCATACAGAAGTTAAAACACACACACAAGAGTTCTCATTTATTTTGCTCAGTGGAGGGTTTTCAAAAGCAGGTCATACAATTCGGGGTAGAAAAGTAAAGCCGAAGTGAGCCCTAATTAACGACACGAAGGAGCCCAACTGACCCTCCATGTTATTAATGCTCTGCTCATACTCCCAACTCCGCATGTCATGGTCGACAAGCCTGAGGAGAAGACTTTTGCATTCTCCCTTAACTTCGGCGACCTTGGCCTCATGTTCTTCGGCGATTGTTTCCAGGTCTCGAACCAGTCCATTCCCGCGAGCTATGTCTGCGGTTATTTTGTCGAGCCGTTCTTCCTGCCAGTCGCTCTGAAGCCTCAACAGGACATTGCGGCGGTCATGCTCGCCGGTGGTCAGGGATAGGGCCAATTGCTCCACCAGATTTCTCCTCTCGCGAAGCAACGTCGCGACTCGCTCATTAGCAAACTCGACGGCCTTTTTGTAACTATCGGCCAGATAGTTGGTCAGCACCAAATGATCAGATCGATCCTCATAACGAGCTCGCAAGACGCGAGCCACGAGAACCTCCCGATTAGCAGCACGGTAGGCCTCTAAGGAGTGTGCAAAGAGAGTCGGGAAAATTCTATATTCCCTCCCCAGTGTAGTACCTTCGAGAGAAGTGGTATCAAGGTCCTCGAGCAGGACACGGATTTCATCCTCGGTCGCTGAATGATCGGTTATGTGTGCGTAACCGCGACCCAGTAGGTTATAAAGCTTTTCCCACTGGGCCAAGACATCAGTTGAAAAAGTGCGTACGGGAGAGGAGGCCATTTGCGTTGGGTTGGCTTGAGAATAAGACGAGTTTGACAGAGAGATTAGAAGGAAGAAGCTGATTATGCAAGAACGTTAACCTTCCATACATTAATTCCTCATTTTATAGCAACTCGGGGATGATGAAGGGTCTCAGTAATAATGCCGGTGGAGCCCAGTTAGGGGGTAAAGCAGGAGGTCCCCTCACGAGAACCATTGGATTCGTTTCGGTCCGCGATTTCCGGCTCATCAATTAAAAGATGTAAAAGATTTGTCGGGATCACCATTATTAGAGTTAGGTGGGAGGTAAGCGCAACTATCGAAGAGAGCCCTAACAGGATTTGGCAGTCCCATCACGATTGAAAAGCTAAGCGAGAAATTCAAAGTCTTGAGGGGGAACGTTTGCCTAATGATGCTTGAAGAGCGTCTCCTGAACATACGAAGTCACTCGAAGAAAACTTTATAGGGAGTGAGCATACATGAGAGAGTGGAGAACTCTGAGTGGGCAAGAACCAATCAAACATTTCTCAATCCAACATATTTAAGAGGTTATTGTCAGCTGCTAGAGGCGACTGACTCAAAAATCTCAGAAATTGAACTACAGAGGGATCTCGAAGATTCCAAGATCAAGTCTAACGCCAAAACCATGGAGCCCAACACTTCTGGCAACGGAAATCAAGATCACGGCGACGACGACAACGACATCCACGATGTTCAACTCGGGAAAAGAAGACGTCCTCACCAATACTCTCAGGAGGAAACCCAAATGCTGGAAACCCTTTTCAGTAAAAGCCATTACATGAAAAAGAAGTGGAGAATTGAATTGAGCCGGGAGTTGGGGATTAATCAGTCGAGGATCCAGTTTTGGTTTCAAAATAGGAGATCCAAATCGAAGGCTCAACGCAAACGTCAGGTGGTCGAGATTTTAAAGGAAGAAAACCAAAAGCTGCGAACAGAAAACATGAGGTATGAAAAAGCTCTCAATATTACCGTTTGCCCTCATTGCGATAACCTCGTCGCCCTCGGTAAGATATTCCCCGATAAGCCTCACGCGATGATTGAAGACGTTCATTTACCACCCTACTCCCTCGGGGCATCTCCTGCTCAACCAGATTTTGCCGGAGTCACGCATGAGCAGGATGATCCTACGAAGATGATACAAATGCCTCCTGGGGGATGGGATTTGCATCGCTTTGATTGGAGTTACAGTTTCAAGGAGCTGGATGTTACCGCCGACCAGCTCAAAGCATATCAGCCTCATGCACAACAATTTTCGATAGGGTCGGGTCCTGCTGGAGATGAGTTAATCAGTCGTCAAGCCATCGATGCAATTTTGGGCCACGATAAGAGGAGGTTCGCTTGGCCCCCTGAATTGCATTCCAGATTCCTAGACGTGGTTCACCAAATGGGGATCGACTCAGCAACTCCGACGCGCATATTTAAGGCCATGAATGTACCGGGGCTTAGTAAGGAGCTGGTCAGGAATCACCTTGCGGCCTACAGAAAGCTATTAAAACAACGTCGAGCGGAGCTAAACCGGGAGGAATCCGTCTCGAGCTCAAAAGCTAGGGGGACCGCCATTGTAATGCTCAGGCATCAAGAGGTACCCGGCCAAATCTAAGCATCAATCAAGCTAGCAACCCGACCACCGGCAAACTGAAAGCTGGTCAGAATGTCCTCCCAGGCCATTTCAACACTTCTCAAGAGCGCGTGTCACAAGTACAGCGAGTGCACACTCCTCCATTCGAGCAACAGTCGGCTGGTGCTCTGCCTGCCGCTGGTCAGCCCACGACAGACGATTTCTTCGATGAGGGGCTCGATGCCTTGTTCAATCAGTGGGAAGCTGGCATGCTTGGACAGCCATGATCTAGCACCTGGCTCGGGGCACGATGGGTAGGTCACTACGAACACCCATAGGAAGAAGAACATGTTTACGAGTAGATCACTCATTTTATCTGTTGTAAAGTTCCTACGGGAACATGTTTCTTTAATGACTATAGTTAATTCTATATTAAAACCAACGCTGTCAACGAACATCGTCATGCTTAGTTGTGATGATCCCTTGTTAGATTAAGTCTGAAACCAGAGACGGTCTTTAAAATTTTGAGTGGCCACGAACTCATTCCTCACCAAGCGCCCGGGATGCTGAAATGAAGAGTAACAGCATGCACAGGGAAAATGTCACTTTCGTTTGAACGATGAAAAGGGGTTGAGAGAAGATCATAGCGTTAATTCCCATGGAGCTAAATGAATTAAACGGAGTCATTAATTGCGGGTCCACCGTCGCTCCCCACGTTCTCGGGCCTAGCAAATCATAAAAGGCGCCGAAAGATTGTAGACCCACCACTTTGAAGACTGAACTAGGGGACGAGCGCAATACTCGATGAAACCGAATCAATGCAAGAGAGTTTGTGATCCTATCACGAGGAAAAGAAAGGGGAATACAGACGATGAGTAATTGCAGAATCTCGGGAGGAGCGCTTGCTTGCGGGTCTTCATATGCAGCCCGAAGGATGGTTCCAGGGCACGCGCAATCACTTGAGAAAATTTCTAGAGTGAGCAAACACGTAAGAGCGAATTGAGAAAGCTGAGTGAACTAGATCAGCCCGAGATACCCCGATCCATCATGTTTAAAAGTTATTCCCATCTGCTAGAAACGCCCGACCTGGACATTTCTGAGCACGAACTGCTGGGAGACTTTGAAGATCCTGGAGCTGAATCCTGCCCGAAGGCCATAGAGACTGACTCCTCCAGCGATGAAATTCTAGGTTTCAGCTACGAAGAAGGAGTATACAATGATGACCGGAGTCGGAAAAGGAAGCAACTACAACGCCACACTCCAGGCCAAATCCGAGAGCTCGAAGCTTTCTTCAATGAATGCCCCACTCCAAGCAGACAACAGAAAATGGAGTTGAGCCGAAAAATAGGATTGGAGCTTTCGAAGGTCAAGTTTTGGTTCGCCAACAAACGAACCCGGGTGAAACAGCAATACGCAGACCATGAGTTACTGGTCCTGAAGGAGGAGAATGAGAAGCTTCAAGCTGAAAGCGCGAGATATAAGGAAGCTCTGACCAAGGCCACCTGCCTTAATTGTGGTAATCCTGTTGTCCTCGGCGAGGTGTTCCTCGATGAACCGTCCCTGTTGACGAATAACGCTCAGCTGTTACCGTATTCTCCACAGCATTTTCCGACACAACCAGATATCGCCGGAGATCTGCATGAGCAAGTCAACACCATAGGATCAACACCAACATCCTATGAGAAATGGGATATGAATCATCACAAGGGGAGTTCTCTCAACGACGAACTCGCTGTCACAGCCAGCCAATCCAAAGTCGGTGAGTCCCTCCCGGGACAACTTTTGAAACGACTAGATCCCGTAGAGAATAGCTACCGAAGTATTGACGATATTTTGGGTGATAAGAGAACAAGGTTTTACTGGACCTATGAACTTCACACCAAATTTGTTGATGCAATTCGAGAGCTGGGAGTTGATTCGGCTAGCCCACTACGCATACTCGAGATTATGAATGTGCCGGGGCTCTCTAGAATTAACGTCGAGTCTCACCTCAAGTACTATAGGAGATTGCTAAGGGATGGAAGGATAGCGTTAAACCATCATAAAGCCAGTTGGAGCTCAAGTGCCGGGCAGAGTTACAACCACGATGATTGGAGAGCCGAGAGCACCCAACCGTGTTTCAGCAATGACGGGACCAGCAGTCGTGTCAGCGACTCCTCTAATCCAAATCAGAATGCTCCGCCGAGCTATCTCAATACTCCTCAAGAGTATATACCGCAGTTCCAGCACATAGGGATTCCTCAGTTTGAGCGCGATTCGGTCATTAATGCTGTCCCTGAAGCGGATCTGGCATTGGTAGAGAGTGCACATATAAACCTGCCGGTCATTGGAGGAAGTTCCAATTCGAGGGGTCAAGTTGCTCACGGCGAGAGCAAAGAGAGGAATCCCTCGCCTGCAGTCGACGACAGCCAATCTGGGCACCAAAGGCTAGAAAGAACAGGCGATTTCCTTGAGGAGGAGCTGGACACTTGGATCAATACTCTTCAGGAATGTATGTCTCGACCCCAACAGGGCAATGATGAAGGTTCCAGCTCAAAGACTCCAGTTCCTCACAATGAAGGCGATGAAGGAAATCTGCCCCCAACAATTGTTGATACCCAACTTGAACATCAATGGCTCGAAGACCCGAGCAATTTCCTTGGCGATGAGTTCAATCTTTGGCTCGATCAATTTGGAGCCGGAGGGCCATCGCAGTGGTGACGCAAGGCAGGTGACCAAACGTCTGATGCAAGGCATGGTTACTCGATGAAAAATGCTTAGACGAAAGGGGTGGAACACTCCTATTGAATATGTTGTTGATCGCACTGTAAGGTTCCCACGGGAACATCTTTCATTAATGTCTAGAACTAATTGCGCGTGAGTGTCAACATCACCCTTTGAGCATCTTCAAGCCGAGGGCCGTGGATTAATCGCTTAATCCGTGGAGCAAGTTCCCCGAACAATGACTATCACCCGCGGAGTATAATGGGATCTACCCCTTCAATACGAAATACGTTTGGCCGCGAAGCCACCTATTTGGTAAAACGATGTATCGTTCCTAAACGATCTTCAATCGAATACCGAAGTAATGTCTCATTTCTTTCCCTTCTCAGGTGATAAACGTGGATAAATCACTCAAGGAGCCATTTGTTCGAATAACAGAACAGACGTTGCCTAACTGGGGGCAGATGAACCATTGATGTTGCAAACACTCCAAGAATGGATAGGCGGATTTGATAGATGTTGTTCATATCAATACGCAATATCAGAACGGGATGAGAACCAAGAGTAAAGTTGTATCGTTCCAATTTGTCTTGAATTTGAGAATATGAATTGATACTCGTTATTTATCCTTGACAGGGGAATCGCCTTACAGACGAACAGGTTTTCACATCCCATGTATTACCCGTTAGAATACATGACCAAGGGTAAATTGTATCGTTCTAATTTTTTGAAAAATTCGTGAACGTACAATAACATGTTTCTTCCGCATTTTCAGGATCTCCAGCCGCGGGGGACAGGTAAGTATCCCTTTCCCCAATCCATTGAAGATGTTAAATAAAAAACAGAGAGAAAAAGAAAAGCTTTCAGAATCTAATGTCTAGAAAAGACATAGAATTCAAACTTCATTGGCATTCATGTCTTAAAACATGAGGTTATCTGAACATGAATAAGAACATGCATGGTGCATCATAAAATCCCCTTGACGGGTAAAATTTTTGGAGAAAATGAAAGAGATTTTTTCCAATCAGAAGTTCAAAACTTTTAAAAGGACGTTTTCTCAAAAGAAAAGAGGCAAAGCCTAGTCCAAACACGTCCTACAAACACTGGAGAGAAGTGGAGCGGATCAGATAGCAAAATCTGGACCTACGGAAGTAGGGATTATTCGCAACGATTACATGGGTTGGGATGACGGAGGCATTCGTTTCATATCCCTCAAACACTACAGGTGACCGCTGATAAACCCTTTGAACGACGGTTTTCATTCTTAACCCTGTCAAGAACCACCCCACATCGGGGCAAAATGGAGGTGAGTCCAGCGGTATCAGGAGAAAATGGTTAGAAATTTTCTTGCTCGGACTAACGTCAATCTTTGTGTGTTGTTTATATGGTAATCCAAGTGCCATAGGATGACGAGAAGCATTCATTTCTCTATCCCACACACCATATCCTTTGCACAGCCAAGTTGAGCCTGCAAATTTATTTCATAAACCCCTGTTGGTGATCATGGGATGTTTCAAGATGGAAACTGCATCACTCCAAGAACGGAAGAAATCAAGAGATGGGATTTATAGAAAAATCTCATATCGGCGTTTAAATGTGCTATGATTCAAGTTGTATATCTAGCACAATTTTCTGAACATCGTAGTTCCAAAGGAAAAGAAAAGGCGGGATTTCAACAAAGAAAAAAATCCCCAGCATCAAGAAAAAGCAAAGTGCCTGGTAAAAGCAAGGCCGATGCTCGTGAAAACTGTTTGATTGATCCCCAATAAAGCCTAGTTGGGAAGAGAGAAAAACCCATAAAGGAGTTAGATCAAGAAGACTGCTCCCCAAATGATGTCAGCCGTGGTGCAAAAACACGGACAGAATTGTCAATCTCTTAATACCACAAGAGACGTTCTCTAAAGGACTTGTGCACACCTCAAAAGCGGTTGCACACCTCAAAAATGGAAGATGCAGAATGGAAAAGACATGTGACAAATTGGCAATGATCACCAATGTCAAATCCTTCGTGATTTCTGGGCCAAAAACAAGCCTTTTTCGGTCCCCAATCCTACCAATGTTACAACCCTGAAACAGTCTTCTCTGACTAAGACACTTGGGTTAACATATAGCTTAGCTCGAAGAAGTACGAGCAAGACTCTTCCTTTCTCATTTTGCAGGGTTCTTGACTTGTAAACCCGGAGCAGATGGTGAAGATTTTCATTCGATGGCCTCGACTCCAAAGCGGGTCCCCCTTGAAAACCAATATCCAAGCCCAACATTACGGTCCCGTGGAAGACCTCCCGACCGATCAAAATGTATGCGCTGCGAATGAGCCTAAAACCTAGGCACAGGTCAGTAGGGAATTGAGTGCATCCCCTAAAAACCACTATATCAAAACAGGTGAGAAGACCTCATTGTCGAGAAATGTTCCAATTGATTGTTTTGAACAAACTCTTTTTGGAACTTTCAAACTGTTGATCCAGATTTTCCACGCAAGGAATTTGTGATCACATTTGCTTGTTGTAAGAATGCTTTGGATAACCTCCAGCATCAAAATGCACATTTCATGACTAAAACTTAAGTCATAAAATTTTGTCAATTGGACAATTATTGTCTTCCCAAAGATTACTAACGTTTTCTCGGTGAAGAAAAATCTTTCAGGCTCAAACTTCTGCAGGATACCTGGAGAACCCAGCTCCCAGAATGTCGCCTCAACAGACCCAAGTGAAGCTTTGTCAAGGTAAAATCTTTCGCTGCTTCAAAACTGAATTCCCGGCAAATTTCGGGATCTTTCAAAAAATGGGTGAGGATATAACCCTTTTTCAAAAGAAGTCAGCAAACAGTCTCATCGGACGTGGAGAACCCTCGTCATGAGACCCCTTTTCAAAAATCAGACAGTCTCATCGGACGTGGAGAACCCTCGTCATGAGACCCCTTTTCAGATCAAATCAAGGTAGATACCGCCTGAAGGGTCAATGTAAGGTAGAAACCGCCTGAAGGGTCAAACCAAGGTAGAAACCGCCTTAAGGATCAAACTAAACTCAACGGTAGATACCGCCGGAAGGGTCAAATATGGTAGAAACCGCCATAAGGGTCAACTCATTAGTAACTACCGCTGTAACACAAAGGTCCGATCCACCATACGGATCAAAATCCTTGGCAGATCCCAAAGCATGGGATGTGCCTTCCTTAGGTTCCTACCAGTCAGGAACCCCCATGATGGTATGACCTACCATACAGGTCAGAGCTTAATCTCCCTAGGATATTCTAAACGAGTCCTAGGTATCTTCTTGAAAGTCGTTGCAACCGGCAGCATCCGACAGGTGAGCTTCAGGTAAGCCACTCTCACTCCGGCCCATGTTCGAATTGCAAGAGTAAACCGGTGATTAATTTGAGCACTCATCAAAAGACTTAAGGGTCCGATGTCATAGCACTTCTTTTCCCCAGTCGAGTCGGTTAAGATTCAGGTGCCACCTTGTCTTTGAGAGAAACCTCTAACGAGATTCCTCTCAAAGAGGGGCAGCTGTTGACACCTGATTTTTGACCAATCTATTATTGTGATCTTTATTCTTTAAAATTAATTAAAAATATCAAAAAAGATCATAAATTGTAAAATCAACTTTGGAAGCCTTGGCCTAGTCTCAAGAGCCAATTTTGAACAAAAAATATTTTTCGTAATTTTTAATAATTTTTTGAATTTATTTAATTATTAAAAATACCAAAAAAATTAGAAAAATACCATTTATGGTCAGAAAAATACAAAAAATATTTAATAATTTTGTTTTAATTTCCTCTTCAAGTGTGTCACTTTAAGTCTTGAAAATTCGGCTCGGGTCGCTATGTCCCTTCACAAACATAAACCCGAACCGAGCCTAAAAAAAAAAAAAAAATGCCAATCGAGTCTTTTAATTTATAGATTTTTGTATTTTTTTAGTCTAGACATTCAATTAGAACAACCACCATTTGCAATAAATGCCCATCGTTTTTCTTTTTCATGAGGGGACTAGAATGGATTTAAAAAAAAATGAAAATGAAAAAGAATGAGGAGTGGAGGACAGATTATACCTTGAGCAAAAGTGGGGGGGAGCGGCGCCTCAAGAACCAAAAGGAATAAAAAAACTTGGAAGAAGTAGAGGACAGCAGGGGTCTGCCCTCCACCGTGCAAAGAAAGAGTAAACAAAAAAAAGATGGGGAGACCGGCGGCAGTGCATGGGTTGGTGAGATGATAAAAAAACTCAAGGGAGGATTTTGGGCGGGGGTCCTGAGCATAGAGGAAGGTCCATCCGCAAAAAGGAAGAGAGGGGAAGATCACAAGGTGGCGGTCCTTGCTCGACGGTAAGCTGGCCAAGATCAGGAGCCTGTCCCAACAAGCCCAGGTACATACATACACACAGACGGAGAGAGGGAGAAAAAAGACGAAGGCAATAGGGGAGCATCGCACCTTCCTTCTCCGATCAAGACACAGCAGCCACCCTCGCCACCTAGCCGTCGTTTCACCGCGGACTACCACCCCGGTCGTCGTCTAACCGCTGCCGAGGACTCGCTATCGCCGCCAACTCGATCTCGACTCCAGGGATATATGAGCTACCACCTCCCCTCTCTCTCTCTCACCGAACGCCCTCAGTCACTTCGCCCCGATCATCACCAGCCATCGCCACCAGCTCCGGCCCGAGTCGCGAGCGAACCGTTGCCATCTAGCCATGCCGATCAGCCAAGGCCGCACCTCGTGAGCTCGAGCCCAGCCCTGGACCTATGCACCCGTAGCTTCCACCGAGCTCGCTACTGCCCGTGGTGCCCGAAGGTCGAGGTAAGCCTCAACTTCTATTTTGCTATGTCTCAGTCGGACACTGAGATTTGTTTCCTTCGGCTCATGCGTATATAGGTGTAGAGCGAGCCGTTTTTGATAAACTTTGCTCGTAGACTTCTTTGCGTCGAGTGCGAATCCGAGTTTCGATGGGGTTGCTTCCCCTACGTTGAGATGCCAACCTATGCATGTCTACTTCTTCGTCTGTTATCATCGATCAGTGGTAAGGAAATGTCATGCATGCTTCCTTGGAATGGTGGTCTCTCGACATGTGTGCATCAGTTTGTCCCTCTAATCTCTTCAGCATCCATTCCCGTGGTCGTCTGTTTGTAAATCACGGAGGTCGTTTGGTTCGGCAACGGGACTTGACGTCAACCCCCATGAACTTCACCTTGGACACAAAAAATATGAATTCACCCCGAACTTGAAAACACGTCTCGAGCTTGCGAGCTCATCTCAGGTGAAACCGAAACAACTAGGATATCAGTTTTCGATCGCCAGCAAGCATAACGAGCGCGAAACCGGTTGAAGACCGGCGAGTCTGATGAGAGATAACCAGGTGCGGCAATGATGAGACCAATAGGTCCCGGAGACGATGTGAGCTCGGGTTGAGAACGACGCGTTAACAGGTCCTTACTGGTCTAAGCAGAGCGAGGCATAGGCTCCGACGAGACGATGAGGAGGCCGAGCCCAAGACGGTGACATCCCGAGCTCTCGGCGTCGCTATCTTGGCGTCTCGGGCGAGTGAGAGTAGATTCCGATGAGGGCTATCGGGCTGCGGCGTGATGGAGTCTCACTTGTGTCTTGAGGCGATGACCGTTAGTTTTGGGTCAAAACCGTCGGTACCACCGTTTTGCAGCGTGTGGAACTCGGCCGAAACTTCTTCGTCGAGGAAGAGCTGATGACGTCCGCTACCAGCCAGCAGGGAGGTCCGAGGATGGCTAAGGCTCATCGTTGGTCGACGTCAAGAGCGCGGGTTTGATGTTGGCTGCGATCTCTTCTTGGAGATCCAGTTGTGAAGACGTCGCGGTGGAGGATTCGCACGATGAAGAAGATGATTGAACAGTGCCATGTTGGGCTGTTGTGTTAATTTACGTTGGTTTGCTTGTTTGGGGCTTGTGGGAGTATGAAGGGAATTGGGTGGGCCTGGGCGAAAAGGGCTGAAGAGAGTTTCTACTCTTTTAACCCTATTTGGGACTGGACGGGCTGGGTTTGGGACCAGGCCCGGTTCCGGTTCCGCCCCCCCCTGACCGGTCCGGGTCATTGGGTCCGGTCCAGGTCCGAGTCCGAGAAACCGACCCGGACCCGGCTCCCTTAATTAATAAATTAATAAATAAATAATAAAAAAATTCAAAAATTCAATAAAAAATAGAAAAATTCAAAAAAATTCGAAAAATTCAGAAAAATTCTAAAAAATCCAGGAAAATCCCAAAAAAATAGGAAATGGCCACAGACAACTGGCCAAGACTCATTCCGGGTGTTTTGAACCCCGAACCTTCTTAAAAGGACGATTTCGCCCTTTGGGCGAATCGTCTTCCAAAAATTGATTGTGATTGATAGGAATAGTCGTCCAATCTGCATGAAACCCTGAATTAAACCTACCTCACCCAAACTTGCGCCTGTATGAACTCTTAGTCAGGAAAATCACTCGCGTTAGGTACCGAAAGGGCGTTGGTAATGACACCAGCGTAACTAAGTCCCCGAACCCAAAATCTCTGGTTCCGCAGAATTGATCGATCTCTCCCAATCGGTCAATAAGGTTTCCGGTCTACCCTCCAAGAAAGACCGGTGGCGACTCCAAATGCATGTACAAGTTGCACATGTCACCACGACCACACTAAGGTCGAAAGCGATCGACTCTTATCGTCGAATCCCTCAAAAATACTCCCGCCGCGATTTGGTATGGACCTGGGAGGGCCCGCGCCGATCTAAGGCCCGCGATCGGTAATCCATTAGCCGCGTCCGCTTTCGGACGGGTCGCGACAAAGACCCACTGGGGTCAGATATAAATCTCAATAAGTGAAACCTAATCCTAGACCTGAACACCAGTCCCCCTAGACCATGAAACTAACACCAGATGCAGAACATTATCCAAGAAAATGGCACAAGGCATCCACCAATCAACTATCTAAGCATGATAGGTATAACCAAATGTCACAGTCATACGTACTTAACCTCATGGGTTCAAGCTCATAACACTTAGCACATAAACCAATACTCATAGTCATTATAAGTTTCACAACCACTCATCGCCCGAGCTCTTAGCCGCGATGCATTTATCTGGCACTTTTGCCAATTGATATAACTGGAACTCATAATCAATTGATATCACTGGGGCCACAGGCCAATCGATATCATCAGGGCTCTAAGCCAAATCATCGCCAGGGCCCACGGCCGCAATGTAGTTCACAAAGGCATCTAGCCAAATCACCTAGCCAAATCATCGCCAGGGCCCACGGTCGCGATGTAGTTTCAATTTATTCAACCATCGCTAGGGCCCAAGGCCGCGATGAAATTTCAATTCACTCAAGCATCGCTATGGCCCACGGCCGCGATGTAGTTGACAAAGGCATCTAGCCAAATCATCGCCAGGGCCCACGGCCGCGATGTAGTTTCAATTTATTCAAGCATCATTAGGGCCCACGGCCACGATGAAATTTCAATTCACTCAAGCATCGCCATGGCCCACGGCCGCGATGTAATTTCTCAAGGCCCACGGCCAATTCACTAGCAATAACATGGCCCACGGCCAATCTCAATAACAATAATAGGGCCCACGACCAATCTCAATAAGACTAATAGGGCCCATGGCCAATCTCAACAACTGTAACAGAGCTTCATAGCTAATTCATAAATATAGGGCTCAATAGCCAAATATGATATCAAGACCTATCACAGTCCAATTGTCATGCTATGCCATTCAACCCATGGAATCCACTACTCAATTAAGCAATTCAAGGCATAGGCTTCATAAAGCCATCAATTCACTCGACCACTATGTCCAGTAGTGTCCTAGCATTCAGAGAAAGGATTAGGAAACACTTACCTGGAGCAGTTAGCTAAATCTCACACCAAGCAATTCTCCTCAAAGTCACAAGTTTAGAATTCCCACGAATGCGTCATCAACCTAAAAAGAATTGTCAAACTTGAGTCACGAACCATGGAACGTTTAATTCCATTAACTCAATCTTTCTCTAGCCATGCCATTGGCAATTCGAGACATCTTTTCTAACAATCAAATACGTGACAATGCTCACTTCGAGCCATTAATGTGTTCTTTTTACTCCGCCATACACATGGCAAGACACAACTTAGAGTTTCGTGCACCAAACTTGCCAAAAATCACCTTTAAACCTCAATCCACTTCTAACACTTCTCATTCACATCTCACATGATATCGTACAAGACACTATAGGTCAACATGATGTCCAAATATTCCTCATTCAGCCCCTAAACAGAACTGGCCAGCATGTATACACCCTCAAAACAGAACCGGTTTTGGGTTCTAACCGTTCAATCGAGCCATACTTCAATTCCAAGCCTAACTCTTTGAACAAATAACATACCAAGACCTTCACTTACATGATTAGAAGACTCACCAAGAGATTTGGAGTCGGTTGACACCCCAAAGACAACAAAACAGTTCAATCTCCTCTTGATCAGAATCTGTCCATATTTTACCTCTACTATTAATCCATGAAAACTGCAGTTATCCTCATCTATTTGCAGCCAAAAATTTTTTGAACATAGTACTAGGTGTTATAAAATTCTCTTAAAAAATTTGAGGTCAATCGAAATTTCTCAGGGGGTAAACCATAACCTTCTCTCAGCTCGCGCGGAATCCATTCGCTTTTCTTCCAAAAATCACTATAAACTAATCAATCCTCCTAAAATCACGAAACTAATGGGAAACTGTCAAGGACACATAGATCTAACCTCTGGAAGTTGAATCATCTCAAACGGCTACCGAGAAGGCCTGGTGGAGGAGAAAATGTCCATTTCGTCCTTCGTGAAATCTTAAGGCATAGGCAAATGGTCTAGGGGCAAAATGGTCATTTGTCATTTTTCGTCCGAAACTTTGTTTTCTCTTTTCTGAATGACCATTAGCAAGACGACGTCAGACCTTTTTCTAATTTTGAAATTCTTCCTTTCCAATTGCCAATTCGAGCTTTCATTTCCTATCTAAAGCCTCGAGGGGTCGGAATCCAGAATGTCACAACTTTGGTCTTGAAATTTTTGATCGCTCGCTTCGGCAATCATCAAGCGAAATCGTCGCCTTTGATAACTTTCTCATTGAACTGGTTTCACTCGTCGAATTTGACTTCTTGAAGTTACATGTCGAAGATATTGTATATAGCTCCCTTAGTGAAACTCCAGATGTGCGCTTGTTCTGGATGAGTGTTTTAACTCCTTCTGATATTGCTCTGAACCTGTCGAATAGGGGTGAGTTCTCTTCTGGCCTTGAGATTTACAACCTCCATTACTGCGCTCGCCAATTCAGGTTAACTCAGGGTATTCCGATGCCAATGATGACTTCAATGAATTACCCTTTCTCCCTTGGTCAATCGGAGGATTTCGATCAGGCTTGCTATATGGAGATTACTCATATTATTGGTAATCGATTCTCATTCATCAATTTTCCTGGTCATCCGTGTAACCTGGTGACTTTCGATAAGTGGTGGGCTGGCTATCAGTCTTCTATTTTCCCACGTGGTATTAACGACATAATCTCCAAGGTTTATCGTTTACCACTAGGTTTGATGCTGCCCTTCAGGATGACTGCGTCGAACGTCGCTATCGAAATATCACCTGTTGACGGTACTTTCTGTGTTCTTAATCTTTGTCAACTGTGTTTGATCATATCCTTGTTGACTCTTTTCATAACGCAGATAACTCGCTGGCGTTAGATGGTCGAACTGAAGGAAAATTTAGTAGCACTCTTGTAGTTTCCACCAACCTTATATGTACCTCCAATGGCATTTCAAACATGATTAACAATCATTATCACCTTGTTTATGCCAAGTGGTCACGGCTCCATGATATGTTGGAAGAAGGATATGCAGCTATTTGCAACAATATGGTCGTTGAGAATGAAGTCAAGTCCCTCCTTGCTTTCTTACCACACTTACCTAGTTCGATCCAAAGTTGCATACTCGGGCCTGCTATAAATGAGCTCTTCCTTACATTTAGCTCAGCTCTGAGATCTTTTAAAGCGAGGCAGGATGACCTGAAGGTGATTGCCAAACTAGAGGAAGCTACTTTCCTTGCTGATGAAAAACTCGTCCGTCAACGCCAAATCTTGGATATGTTGAACAGTAATGTTCATACCCCATTGCAAACTTTGTTTGTCCAATTAAAAGTTGTCAAAGAACAAGAGGCCGCCTGTGAATATCTGCACCTCGAACTGCTAAAGGCCAGTTATCAAAAGGAAGCCATCACTGATGACAACTGTAATAGTGAGATGCAACTTCAAAGTCTTGTTCTTAGTATCCGGCAGCACGTGCTGTGATTTGTCTCATGTAAATGCCTATTTCGGTCTTTTCAAAGGACATTAATCTTTGGCGTCGTGTATTCATAATGAGGGTTCTCCCCTTTTTTTTCTTCTAGCATTTAATGCCAGACATCGTTTCAGGCTATCCCTAGAATCCATATCGCCACGGCGTTTCAGTGGAAAAAATAGGTAATCAAAGTATTACTGTCCATATCACTACACCTTTCCACTTCTCCACGATGCACTTGATTGCCTTGTAACTCGCTATTCATCCACTATCTCTGCTCCGATTACTGAAAGGTCGTGGACGAATACTCCGCATCGTGGGTAAAACTGTTGTTAGGGTTTTGTCTATAAATACCATCGCTTTTTTGCTAAGTAGGTCACCATTTGGAAATCCCTTTCCTTTCATCATCATGAAGCCTACTTCTTCTTCTGCGTCTTCCTTTGCGTCGACTCGTGAGTTTTCTTCCCTTTGGAAGTGTCGCGACCCGTCCGAAAGGCGGACGCGGCTAATGGATTACCGATCACGGGTCTTGGATCGGCGCGGGCCCTCCCAGGCCCATACCAAATCGCGGCGGGAGTATTCTTCGACGATAAGAGTCGATCGCTTTCGACCTTCAGTGTGGTCGTGGTGACATGTGCAAATTGTGCATGCATTTGGAGTCGCCACCGGTCTTTCTTGGAGGGTAGACCGGAAACCTTACTGACCGATTGGGAGAGATCGATCAGTTCTGCGGAACCAGAGATTTTGGGTTCGGGGACTTGGTTACGCTGGTGTCATTACCAACGCCCTTTGGTACCTAACGCGAGTGATGTTCCTAGCTAAGAGTTCATGCAGGCGCAAGTTCGGGTGAGGTAGGTTTAATTCAGGGTTTCATGCAGATTGGAAGACTATTCCTATCAATCACAATCAATTTAAATGAAAGCGCAATCAAGTGCATAAATAAATCACATCAATGCACGTCAATTCACATCACATGGCCTCCTAGTATAGCCATAAGGGCTTAGGGAAGGCGTGATTTAGGGCCGAGGTAAAATGGGAAGATTTGGAGGCGATTTAGCTCGGAGGGCAAAATCGTCAATTTTTGGAAGACGATTCGCCCAAAATGCTAAATCGTCATTTTTAAGAATGATCGGGTTCAAAACCCCCGGGATGACCCTTGGCCAATTGATTGTGGCCATTTCCTATTTTCTAGAATTTTTTAGAATTTTTCTAATTTTTCGAATTTTTTTTATTAATTAATTAATTATTATTATTTTTTTTTTGAACCAATTGGGCCTAACTCGCTGAAGCCCAGCCACTACCCGCCAATACCGCCGGCCCCATTCTAACTAAATAACCCAACGGCCCAACCCAACATTAAAATAAAACTTACCCACTGTTCATCGTCTCCCTCATGCAGAGTGAATGGGGTTGATGGATTTCGGGCGTCGGAGCATCCTCTCAGGTCGCGAACGGGAGCTCAGGTTAGCATCGAGATGACTTGTGGAGCTCGTGGCCGGTCGGAGGAGTCGTCAAGGAAGGCGTGCAAGGTTGGTCTTCGCGCAAAGGGACAGAGATGGTTGGAGATGATGGGGGTTCGGCCATAAAAATGGTCTGAGACGGCGGCGAAGCGGGTGGCTCGGCCAGGCACGGCCGACGGCAGTGATAACTCCACGGGGTCCTCGAGGTTCTCGGCACTCTCAGCTTCCCTCGGCGACATGGGAAGGGCTCGACTCGGCTCGAGTCACGGTGGCCGATCACGGGGTGACGACCTAAAGCGGCCTGGCTGAGGGACTCTCTGACCTTCAGGTTCTCGGTGGCTCGTGAGTAGGCGAGGGACGGTGAAACGGGGGCTTGGCAGTCACGGGGTGGCCGAAGGTCTTCAGGGTAGAGAAAGAAGGGGTTCGAGTCATGGCGGTCAGCCCGAATATGACCGGGCGCGGGAACAGGGTAGCAGAACAGGGACGTCAGGCTCAGGCTCTTCGGCGATTCTGTGGTGGTTGCAGGCGACAAGAGGCTGTCCGAGAAGGTTGACGGAATTCAGAGGGATGTTACGATGGTGGCTGAGACGGCGCAGCGAAACTGCTCCAAAGGACTTGACTGATTCCGAGTTGAAAGCTCATCTGAGGGTAGGCAAGTTGCTGTTGCGAATGTGTCTATAACTCTGACAACTCATGGGAATGCTGAAGGTGCTACTCCATCTACAAGGTCTTTGACGTGCATGGGGTTGAAGCGAAGATGGAGAGTGGAGCTGCCAAGTCATCTGATGGGAAGTTCCCCATTAGCAGCAGCAACGATCACCAACCGTGGCTTCTCGGCGGCGAAGAAGTCTTCGACATCCGACTGGCGTGTGAGGTCAAGCTCGGCGTGGGTGCGAAGGACCAGATTGGCAAACCCCGGATCCCGGAGCTTCCGTACGATGGCGTAGCCCGCAAGGCCGCGGTGGTCCTCGACGAAGACCTTGGCCGATCTTTCGGAGAGGAAGGAGTCTCCTGCTGCGTCCGCGTTGGGTCCTCCCCCTCGTAGCAGATGCAGGAGATAGAGCTCCGCGACAACACCCCGCGAGCCGGTTCGTATGGATTCGGGGTGTCTTCTTCTTCCCGTCCTCTTTTTTTTTTAGATTCGGGCCATCACATGTCGTGCAGACTGCCAAAAGAAAAGGTTGCCACCCTCTAATAAAGAACCAGAAGCCAGCCCCCCCTGTGAATGATGTTCAGTCCTCTCCCCTTTTTTTATTTCCTCGCCACCTTGAAGTGCTGGTCATCAGAGGAACCATGATGGCCCAGTGCGGCAACGCGAATCCCTTCTCAATGCCCTTTCTTTTGCAAACAATGGCGCCGCTCCCTTCCTTTTGGTAATATTGTATCACATTTGGCTTTAGGGATCCAGCTCCTTGGATTCGATCACCGTCCTTCGGTGAACGAACTCTTCTAACACTTTCATTTCCTTTCTAATTAGGTCAAGCATTAGCAACAACTAAAAAGGGGTCAAGACTCAAAAATGAAAAACTTTCAAACTAAAAGACTCAAACAATTTTTTATGCCCGATTCGGGTTTATGTTTGTGAAGGAACATAGTGACCCGAGCCGAATTTTCAAGATTTAAAGTGACGCACTTGAAGAGGAAATTAAAACAAAATTATTGAATATTTTTGTGTATTTTTCTGACCACGAATGTATTTTTCTGATTTTTTGGGTATTTTTATAATTAAATAAATTCGAAAAATATTATAAAATACCAAAAAATATTTTTTGTTCAAAATTGGTCCCCGAGGCTAGGCCAAGGCTTCCAAAGTTGATTTTGTGATTTTATGACCCTTTTTTGATATTTTTGATTAATTTTGAAGAAATAAATAATAAAAAAAATCACAATAATAAATGGTCAAAAATTAGGTGTCAACAGCTGCCCCTCTTTGAGAGGGATCTCGTTAGAGGTTTCTCTCAAAGATAAGATGACACCTGATTCCTAACCCACTCAATTTGGAAAATGAAAGGAGAAATGCCATGACATCGGATCCTTAAGGCCCTTTGATGAAAGCTCAAATTAATCCCTGGTTTGCTCTAACAATTGGAACATGGGCCGGAGTGAGAGAGGCTTACCTGAAGCTCACCTGTCGGATGATGCCGGTTGCGACAACTTTCAAGCAGATACCTAGGACTCGTCATTGAGAATATCCTAGGGAGATTAAGCTCTGACCTATATGGTAGGTCATACCATTATGGGATTCCTAATTGACAGGAACCTAAGGAAGGCGCATCCCCTTTGGGATTTGCCAAGGATTTTGATCCGTATGGTGGATCGGACCTTCATGTTGATCTTTGAGGCGGTATCTACCTCGTGTTGACCCTTATGGCGGTGTCTACCTTTGATTGACCCTTCAGGCGGTATCTACCTTGGTTTGACCCTTCAAGCGGTTTCTACCTTTGTTTGACCCTTCAGGCGGTTTCTACCTTGGTTTGACCCTTCAGGCGGTTTCTACCTTGTGTTGACCCTTCAGGCGGTATCTACCTTGAATTGACCCTTCAGGCGGTATCTACCTTGAGTTGACCCTTCAGGCGGTTTCTACCTTGTGTTGACCCTTCAGGCGGTATCTACCATTGAGTTGACCCTTCAGGCGGTTTCTACCATTGTTGACCCTTCAGGCGGTATCTACCTTTGATTTTGCTTTGAAAAGGGGTCTCATGACGAGGGTTCTCCACGTCCGATGAGACTGTTTGATATTTTTGAAAAGGGTATCCTAGAACGAGGGTTCTCCACGTCTGCTGGGACAGTTTGCTGACTTCTTTTGAAAAAGGGTTCTATCCTCACCCCTTCCTTTGAAAGATCCCGAAATTTGCCGGGAATTCAATTTTGAAGCAATGAAAGATTTTATCTTGACAAAGCTTCACTTTAGTCTGTTGAGGCGACATTCTGGGAGCTGGGTCCTCCAGGTATCCTGCAGAAATTTGAGCCTGAAATATTTTTCTTCACCAAGGAAACGTTAGTAATCTTTGGGAAGACCACGGCTGTCCATTTGACAAACTGTATGATTTAAGTCTTAATCATGAAATGTGCGTTTTGATGCTGGAGGTTATCCAAAGCATTTTTGCAACATGCAAGTGTGATCACAAATCCCTTGCACGGAAAATCTGGATCAAACAATTTGAAATTTCCAAAAAGAGTTCGTTCAAAACATCTATTGGAGAATTTCTCATCCAAGAGGGCTCCTCACCGCTCTGTGATAATGGTCTTTTGTAAGGAATGCGTTCAACTTCCTACTAACCTGTGCCTAGGTTTTAGGATCATTCGCAGCGCATACATTCTGATCGATCGGGAGGTCTTCCACGGGACCGTAATGTTAGGCTTGGATATTGGCTTTCAAGGGGGACTCGCTTTGGAGTCGAGGCCATTGAATGAAAGTCTTCACCATCTGCTCCGGGTTTACAAGTCAAGAACCCTGCAAAATGAGAGAGAAATAGTCTTGCTCGTACCTCTTCGAGCTAAGCTATATGTTAACCCAAGTGTCTTAGTCAGAGAAGACTCCTTCGGGGTCGTAACATTGGTAGGATTTGGGACAGAAAAGGCTTGTTTTTGGCCCAAAATTCTTGGAGAGTTTGACATTGGTGATCATTGCAGATTTTGCTACCTGTCCTTTCTCTTTTGCGCCTTTATTCCGTGCTTGACACCATTTGGCGAGCAGCCTTTTTGGAATTTGGCTCCTTCGGGGATTTCCTCTTTTCCCATCGGCTTCATTGTGGATCAATCAAACAACTTACACGAGCATCGGCCTTGCTTTTACCAGGCACTTTGCTTTTTCTCGATGTTGTGGATTCTTTTCTCATTTTCATCTTCTTCTTCTTCTTCTTCTTTTTTTTTTTGAAATTCCTTAGTCTTGAGCTCTTCCGTTTCTAAAGTAATGCTGCATCCATCTTGAAATGTGCAATGATCACCAACGGGTTCATGAAACGAATTTGCAGGCTCAACTTGGCTGTGCAAAGGATAAACGTATGTGGGATAGAGAAATGAATGCTTCTCGTCATCCTATGGCACTTGGATTACCATATAAACAACACACGAAGATTAATGTTAGTCCGAGCAACAAAATTTCTAACCATTTCTCCTGATGCTGTTGGACTTACTTCTATTTTGCCCCAATGTGGGGTGGTTCTCGACAAGGCTGATAATGAAAACCTCCGTTCAAAGGGGTTATCAATGGTCACCTGTAGTATTTGGGAATATGAAACGAACGCCTCCGTCGTCCCAATCCATGTAATCGCTGCGAATGGTCCCTACCTCCGTAGGTACAGATTTTGCTATCCGATTCACTTCCCTCATCTCTCGAGTGTATGTAGGATGTGTTTGGACTGGGCTCGCCTCTCTTTTGAGTAAACTTCCTTTTGAATGATTTGACAAATAATCATATTTGGAAAAAATTCATTTCTTTCTTTCCCAAAATTTATCCATCGAGGGGATTTTGTGATGTATCGTGCATGTTTTATTCATGCTTTGGGCAACCTCCCAATTTAAATCATGAATATCGATGCATTGGAAAATCTTTATGCCGGCTGAAAGGATTCTGACATTTTTTTATCTCCAGCTGACTGGGAAAAGGGATACTTACTTGTCCGTCGCAGCTGCGGATCCCTGCAAATGTAAAAGAAGCATATCATTGTAGGTTCACGAATTTTTCAAAAATTGAAACGATACATCCTACCCTTGGTCATGTACTCTAACGAGTAGTACATGGGATGTAAAAACTTGTTCGTCTGCAAGGCGACTCCCCTGTCAAGGATAAACAATGAGTGTCAATTCATATTCCCAAATTCAAGACAAGTTGGGACGATACAACTTTACTCTTGATTTTCATCACATTCTGATGTTGCATATTGATATGAACAACATCTATCAAATCCGCCTATCCATTCTTGGAGTGTTTGCAACATCAATGGTTCATCTGCCCCCAGTTAGGCAACGTCTGTTCTGTTATTTGAACGCATGGCTCCTTGAGTGCTTTATCCATGTTTATCATCTGAGAAGGAAAAGAAATGAGACATTACTTCGGTATTCGATTGAAGATCGTTTAGGAACGATACATCGTTTTACCAAATAGGTGGCTTCGCGGCCAAACGTATTTCGTATTGAAGGGGTAGATCCCATTATGCTCCGCGGGTGATAGTCATTGTTCATGGAACTTGCTCCACGGATTAAGTGATTAATCCACGGCCCTCGGCTTGAAGATGCTCAAAGGGTGATGTTGACACTCACGCGCAATTAGTTCTAGATATTAATGAAAGATGTTCCCGTGGGAACCTTACAGTACGATCAACAACATATTCAATAGGAGTATTCAACCCCTTTCCTCTAAGCATTTTTCATCGAGTAGCCATGCCTTGCATCAGACGTTTGATCACCGGCCTTGCGTCACCACTGCGGTGGTCCTTCGGCTCCAAATTGATCGAGCCAAAGATTGAACTCATCGCCAAGGAAATTGCTCGGGTCTTCGAGCCATTGATGCTCAAGTTGGGTATCAACGATTGTTGGGGGCAGATTTCTTTCATTGCCTTCATTGTGAGGGATTGGAGTCTTTGAGCTGGAACCTTCATCATTGCCCTGTTGGGGTTGAGACATACATTCCCGAAGAGTATTGATCCAAGTGTCCAGCTCCTCATCAAGGAAATCACTTGTTCTTTTTAGCCCTTGGTGCCCAGATTGGGTGTCGTCGACTGCAGGCGAGGGATTCCTCTCTTTGCTCTCGCCGTGAGCAATTTGACCCCTCGAACTGGAACTTCCTCCGATGACCGGCAGGTTCATATGTGCACTCTCTACCAATGCCAGATCCGCTTCAGGGATAGCATTAATGACTGATTCGCGCTCAAACTGAGGAATCCCTATGTGCTGGAACTGTGGCATATACTCTTGAGGAGTATTGAGATAGCTCGGCGGAGCATTCTGATTTGGGTTAGAAGAGTCGCTGACACGACTGCCAGTCCCGTCATTGCTGAAACACGGTTGGGTGCTCTCGGCTTTCCAATCATCGTGGTTGTAATTCTGCCCAGCACTTGAGCTCCAACCGGCTTTATGATGGTTTAACGCTATCCTTCCATCCTTTAGCAATCTCCTATAGTACTTGAGGTGAGACTCAACGTTAATTCTAGAGAGCCCCGGCACATTCATAATCTCGAGTATGCGTAATGGGCTAGCCGAATCAACTCTCAGCTCTCGAATCGCATCAACAAATTTGGTGTGAAGTTCATAGGTCCAGTAAAACCTTGTTCTCTTATCACCCAAAATATCGTCAATACTTCGGTAGCTATTCTCTACGGGATCTAGTCGTTTCAAAAGTTGTCCAGGGAGGGACTCACCGACTTTGGATTGGCTGGCTGCGACAGCGAGTTCGTCATTGGGAGAACTCCACCTGTGATGATTCAGGTCCCATTTCTCAGAGGGTGTTGGTGTTGACCCTATGGTGTTGACTTGCTCATGCAGATCTCCAACGGTATCTGGCTGTGTCGGAAAATGTTGTGGAGAATACGGTAACAGCTGAGCGTTATTCGTCAACAGGGATGGTTCATCGAGGAACACCTCGCCGAGGACAACAGGATTACCACAATTAAGGCAGGTGACCTTGGTCAGAGCTTCTTTATATCTCGTGCTTTCAGCTTGAAGCTTCTCATTCTCCTCCTTCAGGACCAGTAACTCATGGTCTGCGTATTGCTGTTTCACTCGGGTTCGTTTGTTGGCGAACCAAAACTTGACCTTCGAGAGCTCTAATCCTATCTTTCGGCTCAACTCCATTTTCTGTTGTCTGCTTGGAGTGGGGCATTCATTGAAGAAAGCTTCGAGCTCTCGGATTTGGCCTGGAGTGTGGCGTTGTAGTTGCTTCCTTTTCCGACTCCGGTCATCATTGTATACTCCTTCTTCGTAGCTGAAACCTAGAATTTCATCGCTGGAGGAGTCAGTCTCTATGGCCTTCGGGCAGGATTCAGCTCCAGGATCTTCAAAGTCTCCCAGCAGTTCGTGCTCGGAAATGTCCAGGTTGGGCGTTTCTAGCAGATGGGAATAGCTTTTAAACATGATGGATCGGAGTATCTCGGGCTGATCTAGTTCACTCAGCTTTCTCTATTCGTTCTTACGAGTTTGTTCACTCTAGAAATTTTCTCAAGTGATTGTGCGTGTCCTAGAACCATCCTTCAGGCTGCATATGAAGACCAGCAAGCAAGCGCTCCTCCCGAGACCCCGCAATTAGTCATCGTCTGTATTCCCCTTTCTTTTTCCTCGTGATAGGATCACAAACTCTCTTGCATTGATTTGGTTTCATCGAGTATTGCGCTCGTCCCCTAGTTCAGTCTTCAAAGTGGTGGGTCTACAATCTTTCGGCGCCTTTTATGATTTGCTAGGCCCGAGAACGTGGGGAACAGCGGCGGATCCGCAATTAATGACTCCGTTTAATTCATTTAGCTCCATGGGAGTTAACGCCATGACCTTCTCTCAACCCCTTTTCATCGTTTAAACGAAAGTGGCATTTCCCCTGTGCATGCTGTTACTCTCCATTTCAACATCTTGGGCGTTCGGTGAGGAATGAATTCGTGGCCATTCAAAATTTAAAGACCGTCCCTGGTTTCAGACTTAATCTAACAAGGGATCATCGCAACTGAGCATGACGATGTTCGTCGATAGCGTTGGTTTTCATACATAATTAACTATAGCCATTAAAGAAAAATGTTCCCATAGGAACTTTACAATGGATAAAAAGAGTGATCCCCTCGTGAACATGCTCTTCTTCCCATGGGTGATCGTAGCGACCAACCCATCGTGCCCCGAGTCAGGTGCTAGATCATGGCTGTCCCAACATGCCAGCTTCCCATTGATTGAACAAGGCATCGAGCCCATCATCAAAGAAATTGTCTGTCGTGGGTTGACCAGCGGCAGGCAGAGCACCAGCCGACTGCTGCTCGAATGGAGGAGTGCGCACTCGCTGTACTTGTGACACGTGCTCTTGAAAAGTGTTGAAATGGCCCGGAAGGACATTCTGATCAGCTTTCAGTTTGCTGGTGGTCGGGTTGCTAGCTAGATGGATGCTTAAATTTGGCCGGGTACCTCCTGATGCCTGAGCATTACAATGGCGGTCCCCCCTAGCTTTTGAGTTCGAGACGGATTCCTCTCGGCTTAGCTCTGCTCGACGCTGTTTTAATAACTTTCTGTAGGCAGCAAGGTGATTCCTGACCAGTTCCTTACTAAGCCCCGGTACACTCATGGCCTTAAATATGCGTGTCGGAGTTGCTGAATCGATCCCCATTTGGTGAACCACGTCTAGGAATCTGAAATGCAGTTCAGGGGGCCAAGCGAACCTCTTCCTATCGTGGCCCAAAATTGCATCGATGGCTTGACGACTGATTAACTCATCTCTAGCAGGACCCGACCCTATCGAAAATTGTTGTGCATGAGGCTGATATGCTTTGAGCTGGTCGGCGGTAACATCCAGCTCCTTGAAACTGTAGCTCCAATCAAAGCGATGCAAATCCCATCCCCCAGGAGGCATTTGTATCGTCTTCATAGGATCATCCTGCTCATGCGTGACTCCGGCAAAATCTGGTTGAGCAGGAGATGGCCCGAGGGAGTAGGGTGGTAAATGAACGTCTTCAATCATTGCGTGAGGCTTATCGGGGAATATCTTACCGAGGGCGATGGGGTTATCGCAATGAGGGCAAACGGTAATATTGAGAGCTTCTTCATACCTCATGTTTTCTGTTCGCAGCTTTTGGTTTTCTTCCTTTAAAATCTCGACCACCTGACGTTTGCGTTGAGCCTTCGATTTGGATCTCCTATTTTGAAACCAAAACTGGATCCTCGACTGATTAATCCCCAACTCTCGGCTCAATTCAATTCTCCACTTCTTTTTCATGTGAGGGCTTTTACTGAAGAGGGTTTCCAGCATTTGGGTTTCCTCCTGAGAGTATTGGTGAGGACGTCTTCTTTTCCCGAGTTGAGCATCGTGGATGTCGTTGTCGTCGTCGCCGTGATTTTGATTTCCGTTGCCAGAAGTGTTGGGCTCCATGGTTTTGGTGTTAGACTTGGTCTTGGAATCTTCGAGATCACTCAATAGTTCAATTTCTGAGATTTTTGAGTCAGTCGCCTCTAGCAGCTGACAGTAACCTCTTAAATATGTTGGATTGAGAAATGTTTGATTGGTTCTTGCCCACTCAGAGTTCTCTACTCTTTCCTGTATGCTCACTCCCTATAAATTTTTCTTCGAGTGACTTTGTATGCTTAGGAGACGCTCTTCAAGCATGAAAGAAAATCATTAGGCAAACGCTCCCCGTCAAGACCTTGAATTTCTCGCTTAGCTTTTCAACGTGATGTGAGTGCTGAATCCTGTTAGGGCTTTTTTCGATAGTTGCGCTTACCTCCCACCTAACTCTAATAATGGTGATCCCGACAAATCTTTTACATCTTTTAATTGATAAGCCGGAAATCGCGGACCGAGACGAATCCAATGGTTCACGTGAGGGGACCTCCTGCTTTACCCCCTAACTGGGCTCTACCAGCATTATTATTGAGACCCTTCATCATCCTCGAGTTGCTATAAAATGAGGAATTAATGTATGGAAGGTTAACGTTCTCGCATAATCAGCTTCTTCCTTCTAATCTCTCTGTTAGCCTCGTCTTATTCTCAAGCCAACCCAACGCAAATGGCCTCCTCCCCCGTACGCACTTTTTCAACTGATGTCTTGGCCCAGTGGGAAAAGCTTTATAACCTACTAGGTCGCGGTTACGCACACATAACCGATCATTCTGCGACCGAGGATGAAATCCGTGTCCTGCTCGAGGACCTTGATACCACTTCTCTCGAAGGTACTACACTGGGGAGGGAATATAGAATTTTCCCGACTCTCTTTGCACACTCCTTAGAGGCCTACCGTGCTGCTAATCGGGAGGTTCTCATGGCTCGCGTCTTGCGGGCTCGTTATGAGGATCGATCTGATCATTTGGTGCTGACCAACTATCTGGTTGATAGTTACAAAAAGGCCGTCGAGTTTGCTAATGAGCGGGTCGCGACGTTGCTTCGCGAGAGGAGAAATCTGGTGGATCAATTGGCCATATCCCTGACCACCGGTGAGCATGACCGCCGCAACGTCCTGTTAAGGCTTCAGAGCGACTAGCAGGAAGAACGGCTCGACAAGATAACCGAGGACATAGCTCGCGGGAATGGACTGGTTCGGGACCTGGAAGTAGTCACCGAAGAACACGAGGCCAAGGTCGCCGAAGTTAAGGGAGAATGCAGAAGTCTTCTCCTCAGGCTTGCCGACCACAACATGCGGAGCTGGGAGTATGAGCAGAGCATTAATAACATGGAGGGTCAGTTGGGATCCTTTGTGTCGTTAATTAGGGCTCACTTTGGCTTTACTTTTCCACCCCGACTTGTATGACCTGCTTCTGAAAACCCTCCGCTGAGCAAAATAAATGAAAGTTCTCGTGTGTGTGTTTTAACTTCTGTATGGTTCATTTCTTCGAGCATCCAAACATCTTCAACTTGAGTGAGCCGAACCATAATAGCAATAAGCCGAGCACATACGTCCTGATTTTATAACTCGCTCATGATCAGATGGAAGAATAGTTGCAGATTTGTCCAGGAAAAGATTTCTCTATACTACTTGTTTTTCACCTGCAAATAAAAAGACAGAATCAGAAGGAATAATTTGAAAAAGAAAGCATAGACCCCTTTCAATCTTATGCTCGCTTGTGATTAATAAGGACAAGAACTTTTACAAGGGTTTTAATCTTGTGCGAAAAGTTTTTATCAATATTCCTCGAAAGAAAGCATACTATTGAAAGGAACGTAATTCACGATAATCGCTTTTGATTAATTTCGAGAGGAATGACTTACTCAAAAGTGCAAGACATAATAACGCGTTTTAAATTTAATTGAAGATATGGCATCCAAATTAAGGTCGTTCGCTAAGAACGAAAGTAGTTTGGACATCTATCTCGTCATTAAATTTGAAACTACGCTGATATTCTTGATCAATTATCGTGAATTACCAGTGGTGTACAACATGCATGAACCAATTCAAGTGTGTAGTTCCTTCTAGCGAAATTGGGGTTGGATTACCTCACATGACCAAAAGGTCGTGCAAGACTTCCAATTTTAATTTCCTCTAAAGGAATTATAAACTTGACTTGGGAGTATTCGGATGATTAGAAAAAATGCCACTATCACATTCCAATGACCCGTTAAAAGAAATACAACCAAGTTCCATCTGAATGTATACACCAATAGATCCCTAATACAATCGCTCTAAGGGGTGAGATAGAGAAAACCTCAGTAAAAATAAACCCTATACAAGAGGACTAGTAATGGAAAATGAAATAAAGGAATGTGATCCTAACGTTTAAGGATGCCCCAAGTTCGATCTGTGACTTCCGGATCACTTGCCCCAAGTCGTCATCTTCATTGGACGATATCTCAATAATGTCCATAGTAGGCTCCTTTGTTGCTCACTCGGTGCTTGTCATGGGATATCATCCTCTTCGTCTTCTATCAAGGACGTTTGGGAAAAACACACACATCTATCCTTGAAATGGCATTTAATCTAATCACCAGAATGCAATGAATGAAATGCCTATATTTATATGAACTGTAATAGATTCGAGGTATAGAGAGTCTTACCAACCAAACTCGTCGACTTATGTGCGGTTTTAGGTGTACCAACCGCCCAAAGA
The DNA here is from genome assembly GCA_021437785.1 of Rhodomyrtus psidioides. NCBI lineage: Eukaryota > Viridiplantae > Streptophyta > Magnoliopsida > Myrtales > Myrtaceae > Rhodomyrtus > Rhodomyrtus psidioides. The sequence goes on along the minus strand of JAILYB010000219.1, from coordinate 215,810 downwards.
CATGCGCATGAGACAAGTTATGGTGAACTTCTAAAAATCAGAGGGTTTGGCACCTAAGGTTAAGGTTCCCACTTCGAGTTCTAGAAAGAGCCAATTCCATTGCACAGCTATCGTTGCATTGGGACTCGATCCATAGTTCGAAGCGAGCGGAATTGAAAAGTGGATTACCCCGCGTTTTTCCACACGGAGATTCCATTTTCAATTCCTTCTATTGTGTTCCTATAGGCGACGCCCGGGGTTTTAGGCGCGGTTGTGTGTGTTCACGTGTTGTGATCATCACAATGCAATTCATGCATAGCAGTTTATCAATCAGCACTTCAAATCATCCACACAACATACATTCCTACGCCCAACCTGTATAAGACAATGTTAATCACGGACTACACCCCTTATTTCTCCAATCTGCAAAAACATATAACCCCTATCATGAGCGGACTTACCTAACCTTCAAGAGCGCCTGCAAGGTTAGAAAAATCACTCAACGTTTTAATTACGGCCTAAGTCCACTTGAGGTCTAGAACCATAGGTTCTAGAACAAAGGTCCCCAGTGGAGTCGCCAGCTGTCGCGACCCGTCCGAAAGGCGGACGCGGCTAATGGATTACCGATCGCGGGTCGTGGATCGGCGCGGGCCCTCCCAGGCCCATACCAAATCGCGGCGGGAGTATTCTTCGACGATAAGAGTCGATCGCTTTCGACCTTCAGTGTGGTCGTGGTGGCATGTGCAAATTGTGCATGCATTTGGAGTCGCCACCGGTCTTTCTTGGAGGGTAGGCCGGAAACCTTACTGACCGATTGGGAGAGATCGATCAGTTCTGCGGAACTAGAGATTTTGGGTTCGGGGACTTGGTTACGCTGGTGTCATTACCAACGCCCTTTCGGTACCTAACGCGAGTGATGTTCCTAGCTAAGAGTTCATGCAGGCGCAAGTTCGGGTGAGGTAGGTTTAATTCAGGGTTTCATGCAGATTGGAAGACTATTCCTATCAATCACAATCAATTTAAATGAAAGCGCAATCAAGTGCATAAATAAATCACATCAATGCACGTCAATTCACATCACATGGCCTCCTAGTATAGCCATAAGGGCTTAGGGAAGGCGTGATTTAGGGCCGAGGTAAAATGGGAAGATTTGGAGGCGATTTAGCTCGGAGGGCAAAATCGTCAATTTTTGGAAGACGATTCGCCCAAAAGGCTAAATCGTCATTTTTAAGAATGATCGGGTTCAAAACACCCGGGATGACCCTTGGCCAATTGATTGTGGCCATTTCCTATTTTCTGGAATTTTTTAGAATTTTTCTGAATTTTTCGAATTTTTTTATTAATTAATTAATTAATTATTATTTTTATTATTTTTTTTGAACCAATTGGGCCTAACTCGCTGAAGCCCAGCCACTACCCGCCAATACCGCCGGCCCCATTCTAACTAAATAACCCAACGGCCCAACCCAACATTAAAATAAAACTTACCCACTGTTCATCGTCTCCCTCATGCAGAGTGAATGGGGTTGATGGATTTCGGGCGTCGGAGCATCCTCTCAGGTCGCGAACGGGAGCTCAGGTTAGCATCGAGATGACTTGTGGAGCTCGTGGCCGGTCGGAGGAGTCGTCAAGGAAGGCGTGCAAGGTTGGTCTTCGCGCAAAGGGACAGAGATGGTTGGAGATGATGGGGGTTCGGCCATAAAAATGGTCTGAGACGGCGGCGAAGCGGGTGGCTCGGCCAGGCACGGCCGACGGCAGTGATAACTCCACGGGGTCCTCGAGGTTCTCGGCACTCTCAGCTTCCCTCGGCGACATGGGAAGGGCTCGACTCGGCTCGAGTCACGGTGGCCGATCACGGGGTGACGACCTAAAGCGGCCTGGCTGAGGGACTCTCTGACCTTCAGGTTCTCGGTGGCTCGTGAGTAGGCGAGGGACGGTGAAACGGGGGCTTGGCAGTCACGGGGTGGCCGAAGGTCTTCAGGGTAGAGAAAGAAGGGGTTCGAGTCATGGCGGTCAGCCCGAATATGACCGGGCGCGGGAACAGGGTAGCAGAACAGGGACGTCAGGCTCAGGCTCTTCGGCGATTCTGTGGTGGTTGCAGGCGACAAGAGGCTGTCCGAGAAGGTTGACGGAATTCAGAGGGATGTTACGATGGTGGCTGAGACGGCGCAGCGAAACTGCTCCAAAGGACTTGACTGATTCCGAGTTGAAAGCTCATCTGAGGGTAGGCAAGTTGCTGTTGCGAATGTGTCTATAACTCTGACAACTCATGGGAATGCTGAAGGTGCTACTCCATCTACAAGGTCTTTGACGTGCATGGGGTTGAAGCGAAGATGGAGAGTGGAGCTGCCAAGTCATCTGATGGGAAGTTCCCCATTAGCAGCAGCAACGATCACCAACCGCGGCTTCTCGGCGGCGAAGAAGTCTTCGACATCCGACTGGCGTGTGAGGTCAAGCTCGGCGTGGGTGCGAAGGACCAGATTGGCAAACCCCGGATCCCGGAGCTTCCGTACGATGGCGTAGCCCGCAAGGCCGCGGTGGTCCTCGACGAAGACCTTGGCCGATCTTTCGGAGAGGAAGGAGTCTCCTGCTGCGTCCGCGTTGGGTCCTCCCCCCCGTAGCAGATGCAGGAGATAGAGCTCCGCGACAACACCCCGCGAGCCGGTTCGTATGGATTCGGGGTGTCTTCTTCTTCCCGTCCTCTTTTTTTTTTAGATTCGGGCCATCACATGTCGTGCAGACTGCCAAAAGAAAAGGTTGCCACCCTCTAATAAAGAACCAGAAGCCAGCCCCCCCTGTGAATGATGTTCAGTCCTCTCCCCTTTTTTTATTTCCTCGCCACCTTGAAGTGCTGGTCATCAGAGGAACCATGATGGCCCAGTGCGGCAACGCGAATCCCTTCTCAATGCCCTTTCTTTTGCAAACAATGGCGCCGCTCCCTTCCTTTTGGTAATATTGTATCACATTTGGCTTTAGGGATCCAGCTCCTTGGATTCGATCACCGTCCTTCGGTGAACGAACTCTTCTAACACTTTCATTTCCTTTCTAATTAGGTCAAGCATTAGCAACAACTAAAAAGGGGTCAAGACTCAAAAATGAAAAACTTTCAAACTAAAAGACTCAAACAATTTTTTATGCCCGATTCGGGTTTATGTTTGTGAAGGAACATAGTGACCCAAGCCGAATTTTCAAGATTTAAAGTGACGCACTTGAAGAGGAAATTAAAACAAAATTATTGAATATTTTTGTGTATTTTTCTGACCACGAATGGTATTTTTCTGATTTTTTGGGTATTTTTATAATTAAATAAATTCAAAAAATATTATAAAATACCAAAAAATATTTTTTGTTCAAAATTGGTCCCCGAGGCTAGGCCAAGGCTTCCAAAGTTGATTTTGTGATTTTATGACCCTTTTTTGATATTTTTGATTAATTTTGAAGAAATAAATAATAAAAAAAATCACAATAATAAATGGTCAAAAATTAGGTGTCAACAGGAAGGAAATCATTTCTTACTTAGGTTACACATACACCCTGCTAGTGACACGCCCCAAGGTCCTCGAAAAACTTCATGGTCTTCTGAGTCGCGCCTCTCCTGATCATCTTGTCATGACCTCACTGACCACAAAATATGGTGCAAAACCAAAGAGGTCGAGAACGGTGAGGTACTGTACAAGGAGCTATGCGATGCTCGGGAGGCTGTCTCGTCTTCTTTCACCAGCATTCTTCGACTATGGGGGCTCATTTCCGACTGGCTAGCGGCAAGTCGCCGGCATTTGTCGAAGCCGTTGAAAGATGCCGAGAGGCAAGAGCACGAACTAGGTGAAGCCTGTGAGGTTCGCTCCCTGGCATCCATTGAGGGTCACGTTGAAACCCCAAGGGTAATTCTGAACACCCTTGATGACTAGGTGCAAGCCCTCATAGAGCACCTCAAGAAGCTGGAGCAAGAACGGGACGAGCTGGAAGTTTTCTTGGTGGAGCTAGCCAAGGCCAAATACTCTGCTGAGGAGGAGAACAGGAAGCTTGAGGCTCGTCTTCACTGTTTTGTCGTGCGCTTCAGAGAGCATCTCCGACAGAATTGAGGGTAGGTCGGGCAGGGCTGGTGAGGAAGAGAAGCGAGGAGAAGAGAGGAGAGAAGGTGGAGAGAAAGAGAGAGAGAGAGAGAGAGAGAGAGAGAGTGGAAGGGAGAGTGAAGGAAGGAAAGAATGTACCTGTCCTTTTTTCAATGAATTTTTATTCTCGTCACTCCTTGCCCTCTTCTTGCTCTTCTGCGTTTTCTTGCATTTCCCACATCAATGGATAAAACTTCTTCAAGTATTTTTCGTTGATAGATCGTGGTAGTTCTCTGCCATCAATTTCCATTATCCGATGTGCATTTCCTAGAAGTACGTCGGTTACCACGTAGGGTCCTTCCTATTTTGATGACCACTTGCCGAACTTTTCGTCGTCGAGACTTGTGGGAAGAATAGTTTTCCACACAAGGTCTCCCATGCTGAAACGCTTGATCCTTACGTGCTTGTTGTAAGCTTTGGCGACCCTTCGTTTCTGAGCAATCAGTCTCTCAAGTGCCAAAGCTCGATTTTCTTCCAACTCGTCGATGTTTGCGTACATCGTCTCATCGTATTGCTCCTTCGACATGTTTCCTTGGAGCTTCACCCTTAATGACTGTACAGTGATTTCAAGGGGAAGGACGGCCTCTTGTCCATATGTTAACATGTATGGACTAACACCAGTACTTGACCTTTTTGAGGTTCGGTAGGCCCATAGAACTGTCGATAATAGTGAATCACATTCCTTTCGGTTGTCTTCCAAATGCTTTTTTATCAAACTAATGATAGTCTTGTTTGAGGCTTCGGTCTGACCATTAGCTTGGGCATAATATGGCGTCGAATGGATCATCTTGATTCCTCTTGATCTAGTGAAATCCAATATCTCTCGCCCTGTGAAGACTGTCCCTTGATCCGCGGTTATGATTTTCGGGATTCCGAACCTGTGGATAATTCTCTCTTCAATGAATTCTTTGACCACCTTCTGTGTCACATTTTTGTAAGAAGCTTCTTCGACCCACTTGGTAAAATAATCTGTGGCCACCAAAATAAAACTGTGCTTTTTCGATGAGGGAGGATAGATCTTCCCTATTACATCCATTGCCCATCCTCAGAAAGGCCACGGCTTGACTATGAGATTCATTAATACAGCAGGGGCGTGCTGAACTAGCCCATGTCTTTGACACGGTTGATATCCTTTAGTATATTCAATGCAGTCCTTTGTGATTGTCAGCCAAAAATATCCATGTCGCCTCAGCAGCCATTTTGTCTTCAGACCCGCATGGTGTGCTCCACAAATCCCTTCATGAACTTCCGTCATTGCGAGCATTGCTTCTTCTTTCCCTAAACATCTCAAAAGTAACCCGTCAATTGTCCTTCGATATAACTCATCATCTATCAGGGTGTACTTCAAGGTTTGTCTTTTGAAATCTCTGCTGCTAGGGCCAGGGCTCTTTAAGTAACTTATAAATGGGCTTCTCCAATCTTGTCGATCTGGTGCCTGATTTGAACTGTTGTCTGGTTCTTGATGAACCATCATTACCCCGGCTTCTAACGAAGGTAGAATCTCCTTTTGAGTAATAATGTGTTTCGCTAATTCTATATATCCGGTATCCGGATGCCATCTAGGCTAACTCGTTGGCCTCCGAATTTTCTATTCTTCTTACATGGACCAAGTCGTATTCGGTAAAATTCGACAATAGCCTTTTCACAATTTCATAGTATGATATGATGTTCTCACTCAAACATTGGTACTCACCTCTGAGCTGTTTTATCACCAATTGAGAATCACCTTTGACAATGATTGATCGTACTTTCATATCGATCCAAATGTTCAACCATACTATTAAGGCTTCATATTCGGCCTGATTATTTGAACAATTGAAATCAAGCCTGAACATGAGCTTTGTTTTTTGCTGGTGGGGAGAGACGATCATGATTCCAGCCCCGATGATTCCGATGTTACCGATCCATCAAAATAGAGTATCCAAGGTGTTATGCGAACATAATTTTCATCATCTTTTATTTTTAAACCTATTGGATATTCAGTGATGAAGTCGGACACGGCATGCTCTTTAATTGCTTTGAGCGGCACATATGTCAAATTGATTTCTGTCAGAGTAAATACCCATTTCGCGATCCGGCCTCTTGTGATTGGCCTGGACAACATGTACTTTATTACATCTATTTTTTAAATTACATGTACCGTAGTCGGCAACATATAATGACGTAATTTCGTACATGCATGATACTATGAGAGGCATAGCTTCTCCATGGGGGTGTATCTTGTCTCTACATCATTGAGCATCCTGCTCAGGTAGTATACGGCCTGTTCTTTTCCTTCATCATTCTCTTGTGCCAGCATACTCCCGACCATGGTTTCGGTCGCGGACAAGTATAACTTCAGCGGCCTGCCTACTTTTGGTGGCATCAAGACCGGCGGCTTAGTTAGATAATCTTTCAAATGCTCAAAAGCCAGCTGGTGTTTTTCCTCCCAAACAAACTCTTGCTTGCTTTTTAACTTGAGCAAAGGGGAAAGCACTTCAATCTTCCCTGACAAGTTAGCTATGAAACGTCGCAGAAAATTCAACTTTCCAATCAACATTTGAAGTTGTTTTTTGTTAATGGGGGCGACAATTCTAGAACAGCTTTAGTTTTGTTTTTATCCACCTCAATTCCTCTTTGATGGACCAAAAATCCTAGAAAATTACCATCTTTTATCCCAAAAACACATTTTAACGGGTTCATTTTCAACTTGAATTTGCGCATTCTAACAAAAGTTTGTTCAACAAGGTCTAGATGACTTACTTGGTTGGCTTTGACTATTACGTCGTCAATGTAGACCTCCATGAATTCTCTGATCATGTCATGGAAGATGAAATTCATCGCCCTTTGATAGGTGGCTCCGGCATTCTTTATTCCGAACGGCATGACGACCCATTCAAATGTTCCAATAGCATCAGGGCATCTAAAAGCCGTCTTGTGGACATCTTCTACAGCTATGAAGATCTGATTGTACCAGGAATGTTCATCCATCAAAGACATGATTTCATTATTGGCGGCTGAGTCGGTCAGCATATCTGCCATAGGCATCTGATACTCATCCTTTGGTGTGGCAGCGTTCAAGTCGCAGAAGTCGATGCAAACTCTTAGCTTGCTGTTCTTTTTCTTGACTAGGACGATGTTCGACAGCCATTCAACGTACCTAACTGTCCTTATGAACCCAGATGAGAGGAGTCGTTCGATTTCCTCTTTCACCTTAAGGATTACTTCAGGTGCGAACCTCCTTGGTGGTTGTGATGTGGTCGAAATCCTCTTTTAATTGGTAGTCGGTGCTCGACTATGTTCCTTGCTAGACCAGACATCTCATGATAGTTCTACGCAAAGCAATCTTTATATTTTCTGAGCAAGTCTATCAATTGTGATTTGCATGACTGATCGAGCAACTTACTTACGTAGGTTGGTTGTGGGGAGGCTTCGTCTCCAAGGTTTATTTCTTCTAATGGATCTTGAGCTTGAATCACTTTGTCGTCTTCCTTGATTGGAGATTCCTTGAAGTCTATGATCCCATCAACTATTTCATCCGTTTGCTCGGTTTGCTCGGCCTCGTACCTCTTAACGAGGTTTTGTGACAATTGCTGATCTTCCATCAGCAAATTTTTCAAGCTGAACCGTCGGCTCCTTCCTAGGGATCCACTCAGTGTTTCCCTTGTCAAAACGGCATAAAGCAATATCCCTTGAGTCGGTCTGAGGAGGTTTTGAGATGCGTAAACAATCATCCGACATGACCTGATCTCGCCCTGATATCCGAGTCCATGTGACGCAAGTCTGAGGAATGGCTTTCACATATTCTACCTTATCCCTATTCCAGAATGCCGACATTTGATGTAGTGTAGAAGGGACATACTGGTTTCCATGTATCCAATCTCTCCCCAGTAGAAGGTTGTATGAACGAACCATCAGCGTCCACCACACAAAAAGACGTCCTTGATGTTTTGGATCCTACGGTAAGATTGGCGACATATATCACTTTAACTTCAGTGATTTCTCCAATAAAGTCTGATAGTTGAACGTTCGACGGGATGATCTCATCATCGGTTCTCCCAATCTTTTTAAAAAATCTGTATGGGATGAGATTTAGCATCGATCCTCCATCTACTAAAACCTTCATGACTAGCCGTCCATTTATCTTGGCGTTAATATTGAGTGACCTCAGATGATTGGAGACTTCCTCAATGGGCTTTCTAAACTCCATAGTCTCTTCATTGTCGAAGCAAAATTGAGCACTTTCCTTTTCTTGTGCTATTATTTCCTTATCAAGGTGTTCCAGGTTCGACTCAAGTCGAAATTCATGGGGTAGCTTGACTTGGACCATGCAAGAACTTAATGGGGAGACTGACCTACTTATGCGAGTTCTGAACCGAGATTCTTGCTTCGATGGCTTCAAGGGCTCAGGTTGTGCATGAGTCTGCTCCTGAATTGACTGCTATTCTTCTGTCTTACTTTTCCAGACCAGGTTCCTTGTTCTTCAGATCTTTGGTTGTTCCTTTACTGATTTCGGCTCGAATAAAGTAGCTCGATGCTGCAACATGAGACTCCTCTTTTTCCTCTGTGCCTTTCTTTTCTTGGTATGGGTCATGACCTCTTCTTTCTTTTGGTTTTTTGTAACCTCATACCATGATTCCTTTACCGGATTGGCTGGAATCCTCAAGGTTCGTTGGTAGTGTGGTCGAGCTGAAGTATAGTGGTCTCGACGTATCTTTTTGTCGATTCTATCCTTTCTTACATAAGCGAACGTCTCTTGGGTATGGGTTGAGGGACGACCGTAGCTGACATAATAATCAAACTTTCCGCTGGGTTCTCCTAACGTGCCAATAGTAGGGTCCCCCTCCTCGTACCTCTGTTTGAATGATTTGTAGCCTTTTTTCTTGGGGACGATCTTCCTGCTTTGTGGTACTTCACGATTTGTTTGGTTATTGCGGTCGTTCCACTGGCTTCGACCTGTACCTTCTAGTTCCTCTTGCAATGCGGACAAAAGTTTGGTAATTTGTATCCTTTGTCTGCTTGCTTCAGGGATACCATTCCAGTCATCACAAGAAATGGATCAATATTAATGTTCATAGGGGATTTACCTTTGTCATCAGCGAACCGGATCTTCCCTTGTCGAATTGCTTCTTGGATGTTCTTTTTAAGAACTAAACAATCCGACGTATTACTCACTTACAATATTTCTTACCGGTCAACTCCTCCTTGGATGGTATATGTTGTCTTTCTATTAGCCCGATTTGACCATCGGCCAATAATATGTCGAAGATTTCTTCGGCTCGATTCGCATTGAATGAATAATACACTGCCTCTTTGGCTTTAGCCATAATAGTTGACTTTTCTTTCATCTTCGCCGGCTTTAGTGCCTAACAGGTATATGGCTTGTCTATGATTATTTGTGCTACAGCAACTTCGGCTGGATCTGCCTGTTCTTCATCGAAATCATGAGTTTCAACAAAACTTGTTTCCCCTCTCCGGACGTGCCTATTGTCTTTTTCTTTAAGTAGGCTCTCATGCTTGACTGCCATAGTAGACAGTTCGAATAAATCTGCACATGGATGTCCTACCATCCTATCTCGCATCTCAAATTTCAGCCCGTTAAAGGCAAATTCCGCGACTATTTTCTCAGGTAGGGGAATCAGGCATTTGTTCCGAGCTCGTTTGAATCTGACGATGAACTGGTCTACGGTCTCGTTGTACATCTGCTTCATTGTTGACAAATCGGCTACAGACAGTTTGGCACAGCTCGTTGAAACTGTCCATGAAAGAGGCGCTCCATTTGTTCCCATGACAGTACTGAATTCGGTGGCAGAGCAGTGCACCACGTGAAAGCTGTTCTGGATAAAGAGAGTGGAAATAACCTCAACTTCCAGTGATCGGACTGGGTAGCATCTCCGCAAAGTGCTAAAAAGCGGTTGACATGTTCATAGGTGGATTGGCCGTCTTCACCGGTGAACAATGTAAATTCTAGTATCTTGAACCCTCTTGGATATGGGATCATGTCCATCCAATCAGGATACGATTTTCGGTAAACGTTGACTCTGTATCCTATCATGGGATCATTATATCCAGCTATTTGCTCAATGTTGACACCTAAATTTCGATTAAATTTTTTTAGTCATTCACAAAAGAAAAAAAAAAGAATCAGAACTGATCTCTGTTCTGAACAAAAATTCATATTTATTTTATCATTATCGTATTTCTGTGGCTTGTTAGAATCGGGACTAAATTTTTAACCGATACGAACGTGCGTCCGTGGACCGAAGCATCTTCCCAAAGAGGTTGATGAAGAACACAAAGGATGCGCGAAATTGGTGAAACCTAAGCAACTATCAAATATGCCTTCTCAATATTAGAAAAGTGACGGAGAGCCCACTCAAAATTTCTCTTCCACCACCTGACGTTACTTTTTCCATTGCTTATTTTAGGTGAAAGATGCTCTCTGACAAAAGGGACAAAGGCAGTCTTCCGTTGGGGACTGAAGAAAAAAAATAATAACAAGTGGAATATTGTCTTCCACTCTTGCGCCCCGGACATCAGAGAATAACATGGGGGAATGCTTTAAAAAAAAAGAGAGGAGGGGAGGTAGAGAGGAGAGCGGGGAGTTTGGGCAAAAGGAGGAGGAGATGATAGTCAGGGGGGTTCGGTTCTCGACAGTGAGAAGAGAGCTCTGATTCTTGAGGTTCAGTCCTCCACGGTCGCCACCCGAGACTCGGTTTTCTCGGCTGCCAGAAGACTCGCCCGTCCGTTTTTCATATCCGGAGTTTACAGATTGAGGAGTCCGTGCTAGGACCTTTCTCCCACACATCCGCTTTCATCCGACTCTCTCGGACCTCTCTAGCTTTAATCGTAAACCAGAGCAAGTTCTTGAAGGTAACTTCCATCACTCTTCTCTGGCTTGTTTTAGTTAAGGCAAGGACCAGATCTCTGCACATGCGAGCTTGTCTCTTTTATCTTGGGCTGCTACTTGCCAACGTCCAGCATTTGTCTGTGGTGTATGAAGTCTCAATGTTTTGCGCAAAGTCCAAAAAGTTGAGACCTCCCTCTCCTTTCATCGCACACTTAGAGTTTCACCTAAACCTCGGGCCAGTTTTACATTCCTGGTTCGGTTGCTTTGGCCGAGTGTCTTGCACCTAGCTATCGTGCCAAGAGGCAGGATAAGGGTTGGACCCAAAGGTTAGCGAGCAACACATCACTGGTGTTGGTTCGGTAGGATCATGGGAGACGACTAGTGATGACGGGTGGTCATGGTCGTGTCTAGCTCGACGGATGTTTTGACGAAAGCGAGTGTGGTGTTGGCGACTCGAGGCGACGGTCAGTTGTCGAAAGTGGTCCTGTTGAATATGGTTAATGGGGAAGGATTCGTTGAAGGTCTGTATAGGTCCGGCCACTGTCGTCGTGATCCGAGATGACGGTGGCCTCGTGCGCGAGCCACCGCTAGCCAGGTTCCCGTTTGTCCCGAGCTGACCGCCAGTCTCCATTCCAACCTCCCACGCGTCCCTTCCAGCACGACTTCGGCCCGCCAGGTCTCGTTTCGGGTTCGTCTCTGTGGGGACCGGTAGCGAGGCAGAGCGCGGGAGTCTAGCGGGTCTGACCAGGAAGTGCGACAGCCAATGCTGGTCGCGAGCAAACCTGGCATTGGCTCGGCGAGCAAGTCCCACCATTGGCGCGGCGAGATCCTGATGACTGACGAGTGAATCCAGTAGCGAAGCAAGCTGAGTGGAATGCGAGCCTGAGCTTGACCCGAGGCAGTGGCGTGGCGGTTGATTTGCAGCGTCGTGGTCTCGGCGTTCGGTAGCCAGGTAGAGGCGGCGACGAGCGAGTCTCCACCGCGTGTCGAGCCTATCCCGACGGACGTGAAGGCCACTCGAGCTCGGGCTAAGACGACGTGAGGGTAACGGCGGCATAACAAGCGAGTCCGGACAGCGAGCCGAGCGAGGGCCGTTGGTGTCGAAGGAGCAGAGTCGTCGTCGGGTCTTCGCAGAGCAAGAAGGCGACGCGAGGTTGATGATGATGAATAGTGATAATAAGGCTAGTGTGGGCTACTCAAGCGGGCTATTGCAAAAAGAGAGTCCGGCTGTGGGTTTGGGCTGTTTTATTTTAAAGAGGTTGAAGGTTGAGCGTGAGGGAGTTGGGCCGGTTCGTGAGGAAACGAACTTGGGACTTGGGCCTCTGGTGGTGTCCGTCGGGCCCGAGCTGGCTCTTCTTATTCGGGCCTAATCAAGCCCGATGGCTTGATCCAGACCCGTGTCCGGAGCCCGACCCGGATCCGGCCCTTTTAAATAATAATAGATAATTATTATTAAATGATTATTAATTGGTAAATAAAATAAAATAAAAACAAAAAAAATAATAATAATTAAAAATCAAAAAATTCATAAAATGTCAAAAACAATTGTAAAACAATTTCTCAAGCTTGACTGAAACTTCCCTAGGCTAATAGAGCCTTATTAGGAGTGTCATGTTGATTTGATGTGTTCATTTTGCATATTTTGATTCATCGATTTGCGCATTAGTGTGATTTATTTATGTATTTGATTGCGCTTTCATTTAAATTGATTGTGGTTGATAGGAACAGTCTTCCAATTTGCATGAAACACTGAATCAAGCCTGCCTCACCTAAAATTGCGTCTGCATGAACTCTTAGTTAGGAAAATCACTCGCGTTAGGTACCGAAAGGGCGTTGGTGATGACACCGTCGTAACCAAGTCCCCGAACCCAAAATCTCTGGTTCCGTAGAACTGATCGATCTCTCCCAATCGATTGGTAAGGTTTCCGGTCTACCCTCCGAGAAAGACCGGTGGCGACTCCAAATGCATGCACAAGTTGCACATGCCACCACGACCACACTGAAGGTCGAAAGCGATCGGCTCTTATCGTCGAATCCTTGAAGAATACCCCCGCCGCGATTTGGTATGGGCCTGGGAGGGCCCGCGCCGATCCGAAGCCCGCGATCGGTAATCCATTAGCCGCGTCCGCTTTCGGACGGGTCGCGACAGCTGGCGACTCCGCTGGGGACGTTTGTTCTAGAACCCATGGTTCTAGACCTCAAGTGGACTTAGGCCGTAATTAAAACGCTGAGTGATTTTTCTAACCCTGCAGGCGCTCTTGAAGGTGAGGTAAGTCCGCTTATGGTATGTGTTATATGTTTTTGCAGAATGGAGAAATAAGGGGTGTAGTCTGTGATTAACATTGTCTTATGCAGGTTGGGCGTAGGAATGTATGTTGTGTGGATGATTTGAAGTGCTGATTGATAAACTGTTGTGCGTGACTTGCATTGTGATGATCACGACACGTGGACACACACAACCGCGCCTAAAACCCCGGGCGCCGCCTTTAGGAACACAATAGAAGGAATTGAAAATGGAATCTCCGTGAGGAAAAACACGGGGTAATCCACTTTTCAATTCCGCTCACTTCGAACTATGGATCGAGTCCCAATGCAACGATAGCTGTGCAATGGAATCGGCTCTTTCTAGAACTCGAAGTGGGAACCTTAACCTTAGGTGCCAAACCCTCTGATTTTTAGAAGTTCACCATCACTTGTCTCATGCGCATGTCTTTGGGTGGTTGGTACACCTAAAACCGCACATAAGTCGACGAGTTTGGTTGGTAAGACTCTCTATCCCTCAAATCTATTACAGTTCATATAAATATAGGCATTTCATTCATTGCATTCTGGTGATTAGATTAAATGCCATTTCAAGGATAGATGTGTGTGTTTTTCCCAAACGTCCTTGATAGAAGACGAAGAGGATGATATCCCATGACAAGCACCGAGTGAGCAACAAAGGAGCCTACTATGGACATTATTGAGATATCGTCCAATGAAGATGACGAGTTGGGGCAAGTGATCCGGAAGTCACAGATCGAACTTGGGGCATCCTTAAACGTTAGGATCACATTCCTTTGTTTCATTTTCCATTACTAGTCCTCTTGTATAGGGTTTATTTTTATCGAGGCTTTCTCTATCTCACCCCTTAGAGTGATTGTATTAGGGATCTATTGGTGTATACATTTAGATGGAACTTGGTTGTGTTTCTTTTGACAGGTCATGGGAATGTGATAGTGGCATTTTCTCTAATCATCCGAATACTCCCAAGTCAAGTTTATAATTCCTTTAGAGGAAATTAAAATTGGAAATCTTGCATGACCTTTTTGGTCGTATAGGGTAATCCAACCCCAATTTCGCTAGAAGGAATTATACACTTGAATTGGTTCATGCATGATTGTGCGCCGCTGGTAATCCACGATAATTGACCGAGAATATCGGCGTTGTTTTGAATTTAATGACGAGATAGATGTCCAAATTACTCTCGTTCTTAACAAAACGGCCTTGATTTGGATGTCGTATCTTCAATTAAATTTAAAACACGTTATTATGCCTCGTACTTTTGAGTAATTCGTTCCTCTCGAAATTGATCAAAAGCAATTATTGTGAATTACATTCCTTTCATTAGTATGCTTTCTTTCGAAGAATATTGATAAAAAACTTTTCGCGCAAGATTAAAACCCTTGTAAAAGTTCTTGTCCTTATTAATCATGGGTAAGCATAAGATTGAAAGGGGTTTTTGCTTTCTTTTTCAAATTATTCCTTCTGATTCTGTCTTTTCATTTGCAGGTAAAAAATAGGTAACAGAGAGAAATCTTTTCCTGGATAAGTCTGAGGCTATTCTTTCATCTGATCATGAGCGAGTTATAAAATCCATATTTGCTCGACTTATTGATATTATGGTTCGGCTCACCTAAGTTGAAGATGTTCGAACGCTCGAAGAAAGGAACCATGCAGAAGTTAAAACACACACGAGAACTTTCATTTATTTTGCTCAGCGGAGGGTTTTCAGAAGCAGGTCATACAATTCGGGGTGGAAAAGTAAAGCCAAAGTGAGCCCTAATTAACGACACAAAGGAGCCCAACTGACCCTCCATGTTGTTAATGCTCTGCCCGTACTCACGACTTCGCATGTCCTGGTCCGCGAGCTTGAGGAAAAGGTTTCTGCATTCTCCCTTAACCTCAGTGACCTTGACCTCGTGTTCTTCGGTGATTATTTCCAAGTCCCGAACTAATCCATTCCCGTGAGCTATGTCTGCGGTTATTTTGTCGAGCCGTTCTTCCTGCCAGTCGCTTTGCAGCCTCAATAGGACATTGTGGCGGTCGTGCTCGCCAGCGGTCAGGGATAGGGCCAATTGATCCACCAGTTTTCTCCTCTCGCGAAGCAACGTCGCGACCCTCTCATTGGCAAACTCGACGGCCTTTTTGTGACTATCGGCCAGATAGTTGGTCAGCACCAAATGATCAGACCGATCCTTGTAACGAGCCCGCAAGACGCGAGCCACGAGAACCTCCCGATCAGCAACACGGTAGGCCTCTAAGGAGTGTGCAAAGAGGGTCGGGAAAGTTCTATATTCCCTCCCCAGCGTAGTACCTTCGAGGAAAGTGGTATCTAAGTCCTCGAGCAGGACACGGATTTCATCCGCGGTTGCAGAATGATCGGTTATGTGCGCGTAACCACGACCCAATAGGTTATAAAGCTTTTCCCACTGGGCCAAGACATCAGTTGAAAAAGTGCGTACGGGAGAGGAGGCCATTTGCGTTGGGTTGGCTTGAGAATAAAACGAGTTTAACAGAGAGATTAGAAGGAAGAAGCTGATTATGCGAGAACGTTAACCTTCCATACATTAATTCCTCATTTTATAGCAACTCGAGGATGATGAAGGGTCTCAGTAATAATGCTGGTGGAGCCCAGTTAGGGGGTAAAGCAGGAGGTCCCCTCACGAGAACCATTGGATTCGTTTCGGTCCGCGATTTCCGGCTCATCAATTAAAAGATGTAAAAGATTTGTCGGGATCACCATTATTAGAGTTAGGTGGGAGGAAAGCGCAACTATCGAAGAGAGCCCTAACAGGGTTTGGCAGTCCCATCACGTTGAAAAGCTAAGCGAGAAATTCAAGGTCTTGAGGGGGAACGTTTGCCTAATGATGCTTGAAGAGCGTCTCCTGAACATGCAAAGTCACTCGAAGAAAACTTTATAGGGAGTGAGCATACAGGAGAGAGTGGAGAACTCTGAGTAGGCAAGAACCAATCAAACATTTCTCAATCCAACATATTTAAGAGGTTACTGTCAGCTGCTAGAGGCGACTGACTCAAAAATCTCAGAAATTGAACCACATAGGGATCTCGAAGATTCCAAGATCAAGTCTAACGCCAAAACCATGGAGCCCAACACTTCTGGCAACGGAAATCAAGATCACGGCGACGACGACAACGACATCCACAATGCTCAACTCGGGAAAAGAAGACGTCCTCACCAATACTCTCAAGAGGAAACCCAAATGCTGGAAACCCTTTTCAGTAAAAGCCATTACATGAAAAAGAAGTGGAGAATTGAATTGAGCCGGGAGTTGGGGATTAATCAGTCAAGGATCCAGTTTTGGTTTCAAAATAGGAGATCCAAATCGAGGGCTCAACGCAAACGTCAGGTGGTCGATATTTTAAAGGAAGAAAATCAAAAGCTGCGAACAGAAAACATGAGGTATGAAAAAGCTCTCAATATCACCATTTGCCCTCATTGCGATAACCTCGTCGCCCTCGGTAAGATATTCCCCGATAAGCCTCACGCGATGATTGAAGACGTTCATTTACCACCCTACTCCCTCGGGGCATCTCCTGCTCAACCAGATTTTGCCGGAGTCACGCATGAGCAGGATGATCCTACGAAGATGATACAAATGCCTCCTGGGGGATGGGATTTGCATCGCTTTGACTGGAGTTACAGTTTCAAGGAGCTGGATGTTACCGCCGACCAGCTCAAAGCATATCAGCCTCATGCACAACAATTTTCGATAGGGTCGGGTCCTGCTGGAGATGAGTTAATCAGTCGTCAAGCCATCGATGCAATTTTGGGCCACGATAAGAGGAGGTTCGCTTGGCCCCCTGAACTGCATTCCAGATTCCTAGATGTGGTTCACCAAATGGGGATCGACTCAGCAACTCCGACGCGCATATTTAAGGCCATGAATGTACCGGGGCTTAGTAAGGAGCTGGTCAGGAATCACCTTGCTGCCTACAGAAAGCTATTAAGACAACGTCGAGCGGAGCTAAACCGGGAGGAATCCGTCTCGAGCTCAAAAGCTAGGGGCGACCGCCATTGTAATGCTCAGGCATCAAGAGATACCCGGCCAAATCTAAGCATCAATCAAGCTAGCAACCCGACCACCGGCAAACTGAAAGCTGATCAGAATGTCCTCCCAGGCCATTTCAATACTTCTCAAGAGCGCGTGCCACAAGTACAGCGAGTGCGCACTCCTCCATTCGAGCAGCAGTCGGCTGGTGCTCTGCCTGCCACTGGTCAACCCACGACAGACGATTTCTTTGATGAGGGGCTCGATGCCTTGTTCAATCAGTGGGAAGCTGGCATGCTTGGACAGCCATGATCTAGCACTTGACTCGGGGCACGATGGGTCGGTCACCACGAACACCCATAGAAAGAAGAACATGTTCACGAGTAGATCACTCATTTTATCCGTTGTAAAGTTCCTACGGGAACATTTTTCTTTAATGACTATAGTTAATTCTATATTAAAACCAACGCTATCGACGAACATCGTCATGCTCAGTTGTGATGATCCCTTGTTAGATTAAGTCTGAAACCAAAGACGGTCTTTAAAATTTTGAGTGGCCACGAACTCATTCCTCACCAAGCGCCCGGGATGCTGAAATGAAGAGTAACAGCATGCACAGGGAAAATGCCACTTTCGTTTGGACGATGAAAAGGGGTTGAGAGAAGATCATAGCGTTAATGGAGCTAAATGAATTAAACGGAGTCATTAATTGCGGGTCCACCGCTGCTCCCCACGTTCTCGGGCCTAGCAAATCATAAAAGGCGCCGAAAGATTGTAGACCCACCACTTTGAAGACTGAACTGGGGGACGAGCGCAATACTCGATGAAACCGAATCAATGCAAAAGAGTTTGTGATCCTATCACGAGGAAAAAGAAAGGGGAATACAGACGATGAGTAATTACAGGGTCTCGGGAGGAGCGCTTGCTTGCTGGCCTTCATATGCAGCCTGAAGGATGGTTCTAGGACACGCACAATCACTTGAGAAAATTTCTAGAGTGAGCAAACACGTAAGAGCGAATAGAGAAAGCTGAGTGAACTAGATCGGCCCGAGATACTCCGATCCATCATGTTTAAAAGCTATTCCCATCTGCTAGAAACGCCCGACCTGGACATTTCTGAGCACGAACTGCTGGGAGACTTTGAAGATCCTGGAGCTGAATACTGCCCGAAAGCCATGGAGACTGACTCCTCTAGCGATGAAATTCTAGGTTTCAGCTACGAAGAAGGAGTATACAATGATGGCCGGAGTCGGAAAAAGAGGCAACTACAACGCCACACTCCAGGCCAAATCCGAGAGCTCGAGGCTTTCTTCAATGAATGCCCCACTCCAAGCAAACAACAGAAAATGGAGCTGAGCCGAAAGATAGGATTGGAGCTTTCGAAGGTCAAGTTTTGGTTCGCCAACAAACGAACCCGGGTGAAACAGCAATACGCAGACCAGGAGTTACTGGTCCTGAAGGAGGAGAATGAGAAGCTTCAAGCTGAAAGCGCGAGATATAAGGAAGCTCTGACCAAGGCCACCTGCCTTAATTGTGGTAATCCTGTTGTCCTCGGCGAGGTGTTCCTCGATGAACCATCCCTGTTGACGAATAACACTCAGCTGTTACCGTATTCTCCACAGCATTTTCCGACACAGCCAGATACCGCCGGAGATCTGCATGAGCAAGTCAACACCATAGGATCAACACCAACATCCTCTGAGAAATGGGATATGAATCATCACAGGGGGAGTTCTCTCAATGACGAACTCGCTGTCGCAGCCAGCCAATCCAAAGTCGGTGAGTCCCTCCCTGGACAACTTTTGAAACGACTAGATCCCGTAGAGAATAGCTACCGAAGTATTGACGATATTCTGGGTGATAAGAGAACAAGGTTTTACTGGACCTATGAACTTCACACCAAATTTGTTGATGCAATTCGAGAGCTGGGAGTTGATTCGGCTAGCCCACTACGCTTACTCGAGATTATGAATGTGCCGGGGCTCTCTAGAATTAACGTTGAGTCTCACCTCAAGTACTATAGGAGATTGCTAAGGGATGGAAGGATAGCGTTAAACCATCATAAAGCCAGTTGGAGCTCAAGTGCTGGGCAGAGTTACAACCATGATGATTGGAGAGCCAAGAACACCCAACCGTGTTTCAGCAATGACGGGACCGGCAGTCGTGTCAGCGACTCCTCTGACCCAAATCAGAATGCTCCGCCGAGCTATCACAATACTCCTCAAGAGTATATGCCACAGTTCCGGCACATAGAGATTCCTCAGTTTGAGCGCGAATCAGTCATTAATGCTGTCCCTGAAGCGGATCTGGCGTTGGTAGAGAGTGCTCATATAAACCTGCCGGTCATCGGAGGAAGTCCCAATTCGAGGGATCAAATTGCTCACGGCGAGAGCAAAGAGAGGAATCCCTCACCTGCAGTCGACGACACCCAATATGGGCACCAAGGGCTAGAAAGAACAGGCGATTTCCTTGATAAGGAGCTGGACACTTGGATCAATACTCTTCAGGAATGTATGTCTCGACCCCAACAGGGCAATGATGAAGGTTCCAGCTCAAAGACTCCAGTCCCTCACAATGAAGGCGATGAAAGAAATCTGCCCCCAACAATTGTTGATACCCAACTTGAACATCAATGGCTCGAAGACCCGAGCAATTTCCTTGGCGATGAGTTCAATCTTTGGCTCGATCAATTTGGAGCCGGAGGGCCATCACAGTGGTGACGCAAGGCAGGTAACCAAACGCCTGATGCAAGGCATGGTTACTCGATGAAAAATGCTTAGACGAAAGGGGTGGAACACTCCTATTGAATATGTTGTTGATCGCACTGTAAGGTTCCCACGGGGACATCTTTCATTAATGTCTAGAACTAATTGCGCGTGAGTGTCAACATCACCCTTTGAGCATCTTCAAGCCGAGGGCCGTGGATTAATCGCTTAATCCGTGGAGCAAGTTCCCCGAACAATGACTATCACCCGCGGAGTATAATGAGATCTACCCCTACAATACGAAATACGTTTGGCCGCGAAGCCACCTATTTGGTAAAACGATGTATCGTTCCTAAACGATCTTCAATCGAATACCGAAGTAATGTCTCCTTTCTTTCCCTTCTCAGGTGATAAACGTGGATAAATCACTCAAGGAGTCATTTGTTCGAATAACAGAACAGACGTTGCCTAACTGGGGGGGCAGATGAACCATTGATGTTGCAAACACTCCAAGAATGGATAGGCGGATTTGATAGATGTTGTTCATATCAATACGCAACATCAGAACGGGATGAGAACCAAGAGTAAAGTTGTATCGTTCCAATTTGTCTTGAATTTGAGAATATGAATTGATACTCGTTATTTATCCTTGACAGGGGAATCGCCTTACAGACGAACAGGTTTTTACATCCCATGTACTACTCGTTAGAGTACATGACCAAGGGTAGGATGTATCGTTTCGATTTTTGAAAAATTCGTGAACATGCAATGATATGCTTCTTTTACATTTTCAGGGGTCTGCAGCCACGACAGGTAGGTAAGTATCCCTTTCCCAGTTAGCTGAAGATAAAAAAATGTTAAAATACTTTCAGCCGTCATGAAAATTATCCAATGCATCGATGTTCATGATTTAAATCGGGAGGTTGCCCAAAGCATGAATAAGACATGCACGATACATCACAAAATTCCCTCGATGGATAAATTTTGGAGAAAAGAAAATGAATTTTTCCAAATATGATTATTTTTCAAACCATTCAAAGGGATGTTCCCTCAAAAGAGAGGCGAGCTCAAATCCAAACACATCCTACATACACTTGAGAGATGAATGGAGTGGGCAGATAACAAAATCTGGGTCTACGGAGGTAGGGACCATTTGCAGCGATTACATGGGTTGGGACGACGGAGGCATTCGTTTCATATCCCCCAAACACTACAGATGACCGTTGATAACCCCTTTGAACGACGGTTTTCATTCTTAACCCTGTCAAGAACCACCCCACATCGGGGCAAAATGTAGATGAGTCCAGCAGCATCAAGAGAAAATGGTTAGAAATTTTCTTGCTCGGACTAACATTAATCTTTGCGTGTTGTTTATATGGTAATCCAAGTGCCATAGGATGATGAGAAGCATTCATTTCTCTATCCCACACACCGAATCCTTTGCATAGCCAAGTCGAGCCTACAAATTCGTTTCATGAGCCCGTTGGTGATCATTGCACATTTCAAGATGGATGCAGCATCACTTTAGAAACGGAAGAGCTCAAGACTAAGGGATTTTAAATTAAAAAAAAAAAGATGAAAATGAGAAAAGAATCCACGACATCGAGAAAAAGCAAAGTGCCTGGTAAAAGCAAGGCCGATGCTCATGTAAGTTGTTTGATTGATCCACAATGAAGCCGGATGGGAAAAGAGGAAATCCCTAAAGGAGTCAGATCAAAAAGACTACTCCCCAAATGGTGTCAAGCGTGGAGTAGGGACGCAGACAGAGTCATCAGTCTCTTAATACGACGAAACGCTCTCTGAAGAGCTGGTGCACACCTCAAAAATCGGTTGCGCATCCCAAAAACTGAAGGTGCAGAGAGGAAAAGGGCATGTGGTAAATTTGCAATGATCACCAATGCCAAACCCTTCGTAATTTCTGGGCCAAAAACAAGCCTTTTTCGGTCCCCAATCCTACCAATGTTACAACCCTGAAACAGTCTTCTCTGACTAAGACACTTGGGTTAACATATTGCTTAGCTCGAAGAAGTACGAGCAAGACTATTTCTTTCTCATTTTGCAGGGTTCTTGACTTGTAAACCCAGAGCAGATGGTGAAGACTTTCATACAATGGCCTCGACTCCGAAGCGGGTCCCCCTTGAAAACCAATATCCAAGCCCAACATTACGGTCCCGTGGAAGACCTCCCGACCGATCAAAATGTATGCGCTGCGAATGAACCTAAAACCTAGGCACAGGTTAGTAGGGAATTGATTGCATCCCCTATAAAAAAACCACTATCGCAAAACAGGTGAGAAGACCTCCTTGTCGAGAAATATTCCAATTGATGTTTTGAACAGACTCGTTTTGGAATTTTCAAACTGTTGATCCAAATTTTCCATGCAAGTAATTTGTGATCACATTTGCTTGTTGCAAGAATGCTTTGGATAACCTCCAGCGTCAAAATGCACATTTCATGATTAAAATTTAAATCATACGGTTTTGTCAAATGGACAGCCGTGGTCTTCCCAAAGATTACTAACGTTTTCTTGGTGAAGAAGAATATTTCAGGCTCAAACTTCTGCAGGATACCTGGAGAACCCAGCTCCTAGAATGTCGCCTCAACAGACTCAAGTGAAGCTTTGTCAAGATAAAATCTTTCACTGCTTCAAAAACTGAATTCCCGACAAACTTCGGGGTCTCCAGAAAAAAAGGGGGAAGAAAAACCCTTTTAAAAGAAAAAGTCCTATCAGACGTGGAGAACTCTCGTCCCAAGACCCATTTTCAAAATATCAAACAGTCTCATCGGACGTGGAGAACCCTCGTCATGAGACCCCTTTTCAAAACTTAGGTAGTCTCATCGGACGTGGAGAACCCTCGTCATGAGACCCCTTTTAAAAAATTTAAGCAGTCTCATTGGACGTGGAGAACCCTCGTCATGAGACCCCTTTTCAAAACTCAATGGTAGAAACCGCCTGAAGGGTCAATCAAAGGTAGAAACCGCCTGAAGGGTCATCGCAAGGTAGATACCGCCTAAAGGGTCAACCAAAGGTAGAAACCGCCTGAAGGGTCAAACTCAAGGTAGAAACCGCCTGAAGGGTCAAACCAATGGTAGAAACCGCCTGAGGGGTCAAATATGGTAGAAACCGCCTAAAGGGTCAAGTATGGTAGAAACCGCCATAAGGGTCAACTCATCGGTAAATACTGTCGTAAGGATCAACACAAAGGTCTGATCCACCATACGGATCAAAATCTTTGGCAAATCCCAAAGCGTGAGATACGCCTTTCTTAGGTTCCTACTAGTTAGGAATCTCATAAGGGTAAGACCTACCATACAGGTCAGAGCTTAACCTCTCTAGGATACTTTAGTACGAGTTCCTAGAAATTCTCTTGAATCCATCAGACACCGCGAAAATCGCACAAACATTGAATAGATAAGTGGCAGGTATGTCTCTCTACTATCTCACTCTCTCATGTCAAATGAATGTTTTCCCTTCAAGAAAGAACATGCATCGACAAGCAGGAAAAATTAGATGTCGTGATTCCTTTTATTTTCTTGTTTCCAGTCGAGTCGATCGGAGCACAGGTGTCACCTTGTCTTTGAGGGAAACCTCTATGAGATTCCTCTCAAAGAGGGGCAGCTGTTGACACCTAAATTTCGATTAAATTTTTTTAGTCATTCACAAAAGAAAAAAAAAAGAATCAGAACTGATCTCTGTTCTGAACAAAAATTCATATTTATTTTATCATTATCGTATTTCTGTGGCTTGTTAGAATCGGGACTAAATTTTTAACCGATACGAACGTGCGTCCGTGGACCGAAGCATCTTCCCAAAGAGGTTGATGAAGAACACAAAGGATGCGCGAAATTGGTGAAACCTAAGCAACTATCAAATATGCCTTCTCAATATTAGAAAAGTGACGGAGAGCCCACTCAAAATTTCTCTTCCACCACCTGACGTTACTTTTTCCATTGCTTATTTTAGGTGAAAGATGCTCTCTGACAAAAGGGACAAAGGCAGTCTTCCGTTGGGGACTGAAGAAAAAAAATAATAACAAGTGGAATATTGTCTTCCACTCTTGCGCCCCGGACATCAGAGAATAACATGGGGGAATGCTTTAAAAAAAAGAGAGGAGGGGAGGTAGAGAGGAGAGCGGGGAGTTTGGGCAAAAGGAGGAGGAGATGATAGTCAGGGGGGTTCGGTTCTCGACAGTGAGAAGAGAGCTCTGATTCTTGAGGTTCAGTCCTCCACGGTCGCCACCCGAGACTCGGTTTTCTCGGCTGCCAGAAGACTCGCCCGTCCGTTTTTCATATCCGGAGTTTACAGATTGAGGAGTCCGTGCTAGGACCTTTCTCCCACACATCCGCTTTCATCCGACTCTCTCGGACCTCTCTAGCTTTAATCGTAAACCAGAGCAAGTTCTTGAAGGTAACTTCCATCACTCTTCTCTGGCTTGTTTTAGTTAAGGCAAGGACCAGATCTCTGCACATGCGAGCTTGTCTCTTTTATCTTGGGCTGCTACTTGCCAACGTCCAGCATTTGTCTGTGGTGTATGAAGTCTCAATGTTTTGCGCAAAGTCCAAAAAGTTGAGACCTCCCTCTCCTTTCATCGCACACTTAGAGTTTCACCTAAACCTCGGGCCAGTTTTACATTCCTGGTTCGGTTGCTTTGGCCGAGTGTCTTGCACCTAGCTATCGTGCCAAGAGGCAGGATAAGGGTTGGACCCAAAGGTTAGCGAGCAACACATCACTGGTGTTGGTTCGGTAGGATCATGGGAGACGACTAGTGATGACGGGTGGTCATGGTCGTGTCTAGCTCGACGGATGTTTTGACGAAAGCGAGTGTGGTGTTGGCGACTCGAGGCGACGGTCAGTTGTCGAAAGTGGTCCTGTTGAATATGGTTAATGGGGAAGGATTCGTTGAAGGTCTGTATAGGTCCGGCCACTGTCGTCGTGATCCGAGATGACGGTGGCCTCGTGCGCGAGCCACCGCTAGCCAGGTTCCCGTTTGTCCCGAGCTGACCGCCAGTCTCCATTCCAACCTCCCACGCGTCCCTTCCAGCACGACTTCGGCCCGCCAGGTCTCGTTTCGGGTTCGTCTCTGTGGGGACCGGTAGCGAGGCAGAGCGCGGGAGTCTAGCGGGTCTGACCAGGAAGTGCGACAGCCAATGCTGGTCGCGAGCAAACCTGGCATTGGCTCGGCGAGATCCTGATGACTGACGAGTGAATCCAGTAGCGAAGCAAGCTGAGTGGAATGCGAGCCTGAGCTTGACCCGAGGCAGTGGCGTGGCGGTTGATTTGCAGCGTCGTGGTCTCGGCGTTCGGTAGCCAGGTAGAGGCGGCGACGAGCGAGTCTCCACCGCGTGTCGAGCCTATCCCGACGGACGTGAAGGCCACTCGAGCTCGGGCTAAGACGACGTGAGGGTAACGGCGGCATAACAAGCGAGTCCGGACAGCGAGCCGAGCGAGGGCCGTTGGTGTCGAAGGAGCAGAGTCGTCGTCGGGTCTTCGCAGAGCAAGAAGGCGACGCGAGGTTGATGATGATGAATAGTGATAATAAGGCTAGTGTGGGCTACTCAAGCGGGCTATTGCAAAAAGAGAGTCCGGCTGTGGGTTTGGGCTGTTTTATTTTAAAGAGGTTGAAGGTTGAGCGTGAGGGAGTTGGGCCGGTTCGTGAGGAAACGAACTTGGGACTTGGGCCTCTGGTGGTGTCCGTCGGGCCCGAGCTGGCTCTTCTTATTCGGGCCTAATCAAGCCCGATGGCTTGATCCAGACCCGTGTCCGGAGCCCGACCCGGATCCGGCCCTTTTAAATAATAATAGATAATTATTATTAAATGATTATTAATTGGTAAATAAAATAAAATAAAAACAAAAAAAATAATAATAATTAAAAATCAAAAAATTCATAAAATGTCAAAAAAAATTGTAAAAAAATTTCTCAAGCTTGACTGAAACTTCCCTAGGCTAATAGAGCCTTATTAGGAGTGTCATGTTGATTTGATGTGTTCATTTTGCATATTTTGATTCATCGATTTGCGCATTAGTGTGATTTATTTATGTATTTGATTGCGCTTTCATTTAAATTGATTGTGGTTGATAGGAACAGTCTTCCAATTTGCATGAAACACTGAATCAAGCCTGCCTCACCTAAAATTGCGTCTGCATGAACTCTTAGTTAGGAAAATCACTCGCGTTAGGTACCGAAAGGGCGTTGGTGATGACACCGTCGTAACCAAGTCCCCGAACCCAAAATCTCTGGTTCCGTAGAACTGATCGATCTCTCCCAATCGATTGGTAAGGTTTCCGGTCTACCCTCCGAGAAAGACCGGTGGCGACTCCAAATGCATGCACAAGTTGCACATGCCACCACGACCACACTGAAGGTCGAAAGCGATCGGCTCTTATCGTCGAATCCTTGAAGAATACCCCCGCCGCGATTTGGTATGGGCCTGGGAGGGCCCGCGCCGATCCGAAGCCCGCGATCGGTAATCCATTAGCCGCGTCCGCTTTCGGACGGGTCGCGACACTCAACAATTGGTTGATTTTGATATACTGGCTGGTATGGCATCTGATATCCGGGATGCGGTAGGACTTGGTATGTTGGCTACATGGCAGGTTGAAGAGTTTGTGGTGCAAATTGATTACCTTGTGGTTGGAGAATCGGATTCACCTGTTGATATCCGGGGTGTATCTGCTGATGAACCGCTGGCGGGATAGGCTGCTCCTACCCCCCGGGTTGAGGGAATTGGTCCTGTCCCCTATGCTGCCACTGCCCCCTAGGGAAGGCTGGCAATGTTCCGTGAATTTTTGACGATCGTAGGCGTAGGTTGCTCGTTCACAGGTATAGTGTTTGCCTGCATAACAGTTCCATACTGGACCACTGGTACATTTTGTCGAAAATGATGGCCTAGGAATATACCTGGGTCATCTGCCTGAGGGTTGGGCTTATTTATTGGAAGAGCTTCTCCCGTGGCAAAATTCTGACAGGTGCAACTGGTGGTGCGTTCTGACCAGGGAGTCCCATGTTTGTTGTTGACAAAGGCACACTTGCAGCAGGGATAGAAAGATTTCCCATTTGCGGCTGTGAGATGCTTGGGGACGCTCCATGTTGTCCAGATATGCATTCGTGGTATGTATTAATGGTTAATGGTCTAACGACTTCAGTTATGCGTTGGACCATGTGATTTGCCAACTCGTTCTGGGCCTCTTCGATAGTACGCCTTATTGAAGACAGCATGACTGGCTTCACTTCAGGGTTTCGCCTTGGTTCTTCAACAGGTCGTCATTGAACTTTGCCCTCTTCAACTTGGTGCAGATCTTGGACTCCTCGAAATGTTGAAGACTCTACTCGTGGTACTTCCTCCATGAGTTCGTCACCGTCTAGATTGCCACGACCTCTTGTACGCGGCATAGCACTCTCTCAAACTTAACAACAGTGTCCCACCGGGCGTGCCAAAAAATGATTGTTGCGCGAAAAATCTCCCTCGGTAAGGCCCAATGGATTCTCTTGGGATTCAGCCCAGGAGATTGGAGCCCAAAAGGGTCGTAAGCGGAAAAAACTCATTTTATCGAACATTAGCAGTTCGTTAAGAAAGAATGGTTCCGGGTAAGCTATGTACAGAGAGTGTCAAATGCAATGTTCTATTGATGAAGACGTGCCATTCGACAGCGTTGTACAAGATTTCGACAAACGTGTAGATGACGAATTTCGATGAACTCGTCGAAATACTTCAATGAAAGTGGCAGAGATACAACACCGGAATTCAATCAACGATGCTGAACCTTACTGTAGGACACAATGTCGGAATTTATTCTACGACACTGGACCGGTGGAAATGTAGGACACAGTTCTGGAATCTAATCGACGGGACTGGACAGGTGGAAAGTGAGCCAATACAACACCGAAATCCAATCGACGGTACTGGACTGGGAGAGTAGAAGTAGGAATTTAATCGACGACACCTATCTCTAGATATGAAACACGTCAGAAATGAATCGACGATGGGAGTCTAAAAGCTATGGCTAAGATTAAGCTAAGATGAAAGATAAAGATTTGTTATGTTGTGTATGTGTGTGTGTGTCTCGCTGGATATCCTTCGGTTTTTATAGGCGTGCTCCGGTAACCATCGAAGGGACTTTTGTCTTGAGCTCCAAGATTTGCTTTGGTAACCGCTGGACAGCTGTCATCTTTCAAGATTTCTCGCATGTTGTCTTTCGACGAACCTTGAGGACGAAGTTTTTTCGAAGCTTACCGCGCCTTTCCTATTTCTTTTGATGGGATTGCCGTCAATTTCTGTGATTACTCCTGATCGTGTCTTCTTTCGCGCGCCCTTTTTAATTGGCATTTCGGGAAAAAAATACCCTCAAGGTCATCACTATAGCTAATCTTTGCCTGCACTGTACACATTTTCCGTAACTGATTACTTCCATTCCTTCATGCGCCTCACGTGACCCTTAGGGTAATTTTGAGTATCAACAACTACACCCATTATCAATAGGGGACCCAGATCCCCTACCTTAGTTTTTCCAAGGTAGGGGAATCCCCACCCTTGATATAGGGGGGGAGAGCATATCAAGGGTGGGGATGGGGTAAGTCACCCGCCTTTAAGACATTTGATCCCAACCCATCAATAGTACACTTCTCGTTCTCCTCCTCAACTACCAGAGAGAAACATTTTCTTGTCTTTAATCCTGGCCCACAAACCTCAACACCCACCTATTAAACTGTAGACTTATAGATATCAACCCTAGAGGAGTCTATGCTTTTCTAGAAAAAATTCACCAAATATCCGTGATATGTAGAGAAGGGGACTACAAACCCAGTTCATTCCTAATTAATCTCACGAATTTGATTTTTAGGTTACACAAATGAGGTTCGCGTTTTGCTAGCTCGGCATTTATAGATTCATTTAGCTTTATTTGGACAGGCACGAGAAGCACGTGCAGATATTTGCTAGTTCGACTTATAACCTTAACTAGCCTTCTAGCTTTTGGTTTTATAATGTTGTGTCATGTTATCACTGTAAGAATGCGTGCGGTAGGAGACGCCCAATCGAGTGATTGCCATGCGAGGATAGTTAAATCGAAGTCCCAACAACACTTACACTCGGACTCGCCTATAGATATGGAAGCATTTTGCTCAACAACACTCACACTCATTCCATCACAAAAACTTGTGCAATTCCTGATCTCACCAAATCTTCTCAACTTTCACTCAGTTGTCGTGGAATTCGAAACAGAACGAGTCCAGTTCCAAGCATGCCAAGCGAATATGCCGCAGGTCGTGGACACGATGCATCAAAGAAGATCAGCCAATTCTAAGCCTAACATTTGGAATTACGATTATGTCCAGTCGCTTTACAGCAAGCACCACATCGTAAGATTATAATTTGTACCTTCTCCAGTAGTGAGTTCGAGCTAATTCGTTAACTATCGTCAACCCATTTTTTTTTTTTTTAAAAGTTGCCCTCCTTAACTCAAGCGATCTAATCTTCACATGAGCAAACAGACAGTTGCATGCAATCATACAAGTATTTCCACACGAGAGACACATTGATGTTTTTAAATGAGCATTGTACCATTTTGCCTCAAATTCATTTGTAACGTCACATGCATGCTGTTAATATAACTCATTAATAAAACCACGTCATCTTGGCATTGCAATGCTCTACAGATCAAATTATTTGATGTCTTTTTGAGATAGATTTGGATCTTATGAGTTCGACTCGTTTCTGCAGAAAGAAGGAATTAAAGAACGGTTGGAACGGCTCGTGGAGGATGTAAAGCCAATGTTTGTGGAAGCAATCGATTCACTTCCGGAGTTAGAGTTGATCGACCGCATGAGAAAAATGGGGTTGTCCAACCTTTTTGGCAATGAGATGAAAGAAGCACTGGAAACTGTTGCATCCACCAACGATTTTACCATGGAAGATCATGTCTATGCTAGGGCACTTCGGTTTAGACTCCTTCGACAGCATGGTTATGTCGTTTCACAAGCTAACTTCTAGATGTACAATGCCAGAGATACTAAAGATTACTATGAAATTGAATGCACACGATCCACCTAAAGTTCATATATTGTTTTACAATATATTCTGAGTCATCAACCGTCGTACTTTCAAATACTATATCAATATCAAGTATATCTAGTAGTATCAATTATTATTCTTGGTTCTGTCCAACCGTGACTCTTCGACTTTCAATTTGTAATCAGATGCACTGAGGAGCTTCAAAGAAGGAAGCAACACTGATATTGAAGTTATGATAGAGCTTCTTGAGGCATCATATCTGGCTTTGGAAGGCGAAAGCATTTTGGATGAAGCAAAATCCTTCTCGACTAGGATTCTGCGTCAGAGAGTGTTCGATTTGGACAGTCGGCTCTCCAAACGCTCCATCCACGCTTTGAAGCTTCCAATGCACTGGAGGGTCCAGTGGTTCGACATCAAATGGCAAATCGAATTATACGAGCAGCAGGAGGACAAGCAAATTAATCTGTTGGAGCTTGCAAGCTCAATTTCAACACTGTCCAAGCCACACACCAGATAGATGTTATAGACATATCTAGGTAAATTTGAAAGTATTCATAAATTCTGTAGAAAGTGTAGCGAACTTATTCAACCGAGATCATTCTTTCAAATGATGTAATCTTCCTAACTTCGATTCGTGTCAAGATTGAGACACGACAAACTCTCTGATGATATATATAGTCCAAATTCATCCTGGGAGCGTGCCTTTGTTGAAGTTATCTATACCAGACATCATGTGATTTTAATAGCTTTTGATTTTGAGTAGCTGCTTTGGTAACTTCAGGTGGTGGAGAGATCTGGGACTTATCGAACGTGTGGATTTCACGAGGGATCGGCCGGTCAAGAGTTTTTGGTGCGCTCTCGGACTAGCTCAAGAACCACAGTTCAGCTCTCTCCGAAAATCTCTTACCAAAGTCGTCATCTTGAGACTGGTGATCGACGATATCTTTTCGGCTTGTTGGAGGAGCTAGAATGCTTCACCGGCGCCATTACCAGGTTGGTTGCTACGACAGCCAAGTCTCTAGCTTTCGTCTTTGTCCAGTTCATTTTCGTTAACCGGAAAATCCAATGCTTTTAGTTGGGACTCCGAGCAGATTCAACAGCTTGTGCATGAAGGTCTGTTTCCAAGCGCTTCTTGATGTTACATACGAGATCGCTTATGATATCCGCAAGGACGAAGATTGGCATCGAGTGCTACCACATCTCACCAAAGCCGTAAGCAAAAAACAGTTTGGATAACTGCATATAAATGCATATGTCAACCTAATTAGTTCATGTCCCTACTTAATTTAATCATCTTTGATTAAATATTTTTCTTTCCTTATTTTTCACAGTGGGCAGATTTTTGCAAAGCATTACTTGCTGAAGCAAAGTGGGATAATGTGGGCTACACACCATCTTTGGAAGAGTACTCGAGCAATGCATGGACAACATCTTCCGGACCACTGCTCTTGTCTTATGCTTATTTCTTTGTGGGACATATGAAATTGGAGGACGTAGTAGATTTACAGGAAAGAAATAAGGATCTCATTTACAGCGTGTCCATGATAATTCGACTCTGCAACGACTTAAGGACATCCAAGGTGATTATCAATCATCTGAGTTGCAAATACTTAGCTTGCAGAAAAATCTTGTACTTACAATATAATTGAATCAAGGAGATGAAATCTCGTCAAATCATGAATTGATTTGCTTGTTTGATTAGGCTGAAATAGACAGAGGAGATGCTCCATCATCGGTGATGTGTTACATGCGAGAAGTTTATGTATCAGAAGAGGTCGCTCGGACGCACATCAAGGTATTGATAAACCAAGCGTAGAAAAGCATTAACACTCGTTTCTTCCGCAATACTGAGACGCCGTTTCTCCGACCCTTCACCGATATCACAGTGAATGCTGCTCGTGCAGCGCATATGCTTTACCAGTTTGGAGATGGGTTCGGCATCCAGGACGGCAACATTGGGCAGCAAATTCTGTCTACTGTGATCGAGCCTCTCGTTCTTGATTGAGATATGAGCGCAAGGTGATGCGTTCCAATGGGTGGAAGAACTCACGTTAAAATGCATAATATGTAGAGATATAACAAAATAAATGTGCCCTCGTTTTCGTCTTGTTGCGGCAGAAGTTATTTTCTTCTTTCACGACCAAAATTAAGTTCAAAGTAAGCACCGTACATAGGGTTCAAACTCGGGATATAATTTAAGAAGAAGTATAAACTGTATTAGAGAAGTTCTTTATTGGGGATTAATGTAGTGTGAAATAGTTAATATAACTCATTGACTTAAACTTTTGAGCGACAGTATATTAACAGGCTCGAACTCACTCTTAGCGATCTCTCCGGATGAAAATATCAAACTTTTGTTGTGCACTCTCAATATTATTTCGTGCAATGAAACTTAGAATCTTCGGAGAGCTTAATTGTAAGGCTTCACTCTGAAGAAAAGATGGCCCTATAACAAGATGGATGAGAGAGAGAGAGATGACAATGTGTAAGATGGAGGTGATGTATGTTGACACATAAATTTTGACTTTTAGAAAAATCATACATTTTATTTCACAAAATGAGAGTTAATCGTAATTTTCGTAAAAATAAATCTTCATGCATTGCATATTTATTTTTCAGTCAAATGCATATTGTTGTATTAAGGTGAGTCAATTGAGCTTAATTTCGACAGGCGATCAGACTAAACTCAATTTGAAATTTTTGACCAAGCAAAAGGGGTGTGCCGAATTTTGTGTGGGCCAAATAAGCTTAATTTCAAAATTATTTCAGTCTATTACTCAGTGAGGCTTTCAATTTAGCCCTAACTGCAGCTCGGAAAATTAAGAAGAGCCCCATCACATTCGCATTTTTCGGCCATTATCAAACTTGCCATCATCGGCCGAATTTTTAAAAGGGATATAGTTGACAAATTCGGATTTTTGCTTGAGGGGAAGGAAAAATCAGCATTATTCTTTCAATATTTATTTGGGATGATATTCATCAAATATTCAGATAATATTGCAAGAATATTGCGTCCACCGAATATTCAGATTATATTCTTGTTCATCAAGTTAAACAATAAGACCTCGTTATAGCTTAGGGTTAAGGAGGCCACACAACATTTTCACATGGCAGAATTGAGAGAGAAGGGTTCTTCTTGCAAGTTCTGGGGCCATTATTCATTGAAAAGTAGACAGCACAAAGAGGAGAAGCACATTGGCGCCTTGATACAAGAGAACATCAACAAGAGTCCAAAGGCTTTAACCCATCCAACGTTGGACGGAACGGATGTCTTGCGGCTTCGATAGTTGACAACAATCTTCGGCTTGAAGTTTTGTTCACTCCCAGCCGATTGACATGTTTCTATTTTACAGGTTCATCGCCGAAGTTTGAGCAATACCGATGTTGTCCTTGCGGAGGAACAAAACCACCATCTGCAATAGACCCCGAAGCTGACAAATCCAGTTGTGAAGTCCTTGCTGAACACCCGACCCGCCCATCAACGGCTTGGCTCCTGAACATCGCTTCTAATCGCTGAGTCATTCCTCCCTTTTCGACAAGTTGGTCGCTGATCTGAAGCCACCGTCCCGAGCTCTAATTCTCGTCGAGTCATTCCTCCAACACGAGCAACAAACCTTCAGTAGTTTTTGTTGTTTGTTCAGATTAATCTAAGATGGCATGGGCTCCACGAGGAAAAGATACACTGACATACTTGGGGATTTATATTGGGTAGTTCATTCATAAAAGCCTCATCTTTATACCCTACTAATTTTATTTCTTTCCCAGGATCCATACAAAGAAGAAGTCATTGCATGCAGAAGTGTGTATTCCGAAGGAGTCATTCGATGTTGTATGAGAGGTCAATATGGACCATCTTCTGTCCGGTAAAGAGGATTCTCAAGGTCGTCTACTTTTCTTCATCAACGTGCACAAACTAGCCTTGACCATGAGCCCACGAGTAGCCGCACGAGCTGTCCCAAGTCGGATCTTCATCCGATGTCATGCCTTTGTCAAGCTGTCGCAGGTTCATCATACGGGGGGGGCGGCCATTACTAAAATTTTCAGCGCACGTTGGAGAGAGCAGCTTGAGAAGTACGAACGGGTCCAATTGTTTCCCTCGCGATCAAGGCAATCCTCTTGTCGTAGGCATCTTCCCGGCGTTCGAAGTTTGTGCATATCACCACCAGACCGGTGTCCTCGACATGTTCGACCCTTCAACAACCGTCTCAGCTCTCTCGCATAGCTCTGGTCGTTCGCCATCTTCCCAGCTAGCTGCCGTCGCTTGAAGCTCCATCAATCCAGCCCTGGATCGGCCCCTGGTTAAGGTCGATTAACCTTGATTTTATTGTCATCCAAAAGGCCTAACTGTATTGTTGCTTGTAGTGGACCATTTGGAGAGTGTTCCGTGGCGATTCAGGGTAGAACAGGGTGCGAAAGTGTTTGCTTCAAGCAATTCAATCTCAAAGGTCTGCTGGATCTTGGTCCAGAAAGAGGTATTTTTTAACCTTTAAATTGCTAATCTATGCACATTTATTTGGAAATCTGCATTGTTGTTCTAAACCTTTATGAACACATATGATTGAAAATTAAAGTTTTAAAAAAACAATATGGTGATGAAGCCGAAAATTGGTTATTGGTACATAAAATTATAATCTCTGAAGTATAATTTGATTTGGTAATGAAATTATTTGGATGAACTCTTTTCTCGATGTGATCTAAATCAGATTGGGAAGGATTGAATTTTTGTCAATTAAAAAATTTTAGCACGTAAGCAACATCTTGGCCGAAGTCTGCATGTATATTTCAGGTCCTCAAGTTGGATGGTTGACTTATTTTATCATGTAGTTGTGTGATGATTCTCATGTAGAACCAATTAGATTCTTGGCATGCGTATCCTATCAAGACCGAATTGTCATACACATGTTATGGAAGAATGTTTCTTACTTTGGATAAAGTTTGTTTTGCTGTTAACATCTATTTTGGGTCTCAATGCTTATCTTTAACATGTGATTGAAATGCTTATCTATTGGTTGATTGAAGTTATCTCGTAATTTTCTGATAATGATTTATCGTTAGAGATGACTTTTGATTGGATCGGATAAAGTCAGAATTTTTAGAATTATTTGAAAATTAAATTTTATGAACCTTAAAGATAATTCTCTTAAATTAAAAATTGGATCAAATTTTGGATGAGGAAAGGGGATCCCTAATCTCATAATTTCGGCCACCCCTCTTGGATTTCGAATTCAAAGCTCAATCGATTCTCATTTTCATTTTATTTTTTGTCTTGCTTGTGATAAAATTTGCACATTTTTAAAACAAGCATACCCATAACATATGCTCCCCTTATGCCTAGACCTTTCGGAAAATTAAATTGCACGCCTTGGCCATGATCTCATGGAATGGGTTGACATTTAGTATAAGGCTTCGTGTTCTTTCCCTTTGGCAAAAGGGACGTTGTCGTCTTATACATTTATCTGCATGCTAACTTGAATATGTAGCGGATAAAAATTCTTCTCTAACCCAGATATTTGGGAATGAGTGAATATTGATACCTGATTTTTAATCATTTTTATTTCGATTTTATTTCTAAAATTAATTAAAAATAGCAAAAAAAAGTCATAAAATTGCAAAATCAACTTTGAAAGCCTTGGCCTAGCCTTAGGAACCAATTTTGAACAAAAAGTATTTTTTGTAATTTTTAACATTTTTTTGAATTTATTTAATTATAAAAATACCCAAAAAATTAGAAAAATATCATTCGTGGTCAGAAAAATGCACAAAAATAGTCAATAATTTTATTTTAATTCACTATTCAAGCTGGTCTTATTAAATCTCGAAAATTTGACTTAGGTCACTATGTTCCTTCACAAACATACACCCGAATCGAGCATAAAAATTTCTCTTTGAGTCTTTTAAATTTTCAATTTCCACTCCCAATAAGCCATGACATTTTGACCTAGAACCTTGAAGTGCAATTGGGGTCAATTTGCCCTCCTATTTGGTCAATTTTAACCAAAATGGCTTAATTGCATAATTTTCTTTCGATTTAGTCTCCGGTTTCAAAAAACTTGAAATTAAATTTTACACGGGCATACCCATTAAAATAAAACACCTATAGCCTATAGTTTTCATCATAATGAATCTAATGGTGACCTCAATTGGGACTAATTTGATCGTTTGGACCCTCGATTGAGCAAAAATCATTTTCGGATCCTAGGGACAATTTGAGGTTTTCATTAAATTCCAATCCATTGATTCATGAAAATACCCATATTTGTTAGAAAACATGCTGGGTAATCCTATTTTGACATCAATTTCATGAAAAATGATCGTTTGAGGCCTCAATTTTATGAGGAGAGGGATCCGAGCCGGTCGGGTCGGACCCGACCCGACCCGGTCGGACCCGACCCGACCCGGTCGGACCGAGTCTGCAACTTAGTTGCAGACCCACAAGCACAGAACAGGGGAGCAAAAGCGGTAAGGAAAATAGGGCATGGGGCGGCTTTGATTCTCGAGAAAGGAGGACGAACGAACGTGGGGAACATCGGCAGAGGTCCATACCTCTCTTTCTCAGGCGAATAGGTACCAAAAGGGCGGTCGGCCATGGACAAAAGTGGGGGGATTCTCGGTATTTAAGGGAGGTTCGAGCGAGAGCAAAAAAGAGGGGAGTTCGGGGAGTTGAGGGCAAGAGATACGCACAAACAGCATCTCGAACCTTCAAAGAATCATCACCAGAGCTTCATCCGCCGTCGAAGATCCCGGAGCAGGTCGGTATTCCCTCTAAACTCCCATTCCACCGCCGCACGCCATGTGTTTGACAAAATGCCCGAATGAGCTTTGTATTTTTTGAGTCTTGACCGTGCCTTCCCGGGCCTTATTTAGTGTGAGTCTCGCCTTAATATATCTCTAGAACCGACTCTAAGCTCTGTTTGGCAACCTTTTTGCATTAAACCCCATCGGGAACGGAGGTTCGACTACCGCCGGCCATGGCTTCGGCTGTGAGCTTTTGCCGACGCGAACCTGCAGATTTCCAGCTCTAGACAAGCTGAGGTAAGCTCCCTGACCCTTCATGGATGCTCTGTGAATGATTGGAGTCGCTTTTGAACGAAAAAAAAAATGTTTTGCAAAAATGCTCGTCGGTGCCGGTTTGGTGGGGGGTTTGTTTGGCCGTTTTCCGACGTATTCGTGGCCATGTTTTAAACGTTTGTTAATGCTAAGGTTGAGAGGAGTCAAATGGGAAAAGGACGGGCGAAAAATTTGTAGGTTTTGATGCGGTTTGCGTTTTTCCGACGAGGATTCCGGCGAACTCGCCGGAATAATCACTATTCCGGTGAGTCGCCGGTCGTCTTCTCCGGCGGGCCGAGGTAAGTCAACGGTCAACGCTGACATGGCACGCCACGTAGGCAGCCACATCAGCGTGGGGGCCGTGTTCAAAAAACCAGATCGGACGGCCGTGGCTTCGCCACGTGTCGAGATTTGGGATTTTCTCAAAAATAAAAAGAATTTCAGAAATGATTTTCGAATAATAAATAAAATATCTGACAGTTGAGATTGGGCTAAGTGGCTCTCTGTGGATCGTCCGATCTTGTGCAAGATCGGACGCACCGGAAGAGGACACGTGGCACAATTTGGGGCGTCCGATTTGGAGGACTTTCGGATAATAAAAAAAATTCATAAAAAATATAGAAAATTCTTTAAAAAATCAGAAATGGCGTCGTTTTAGACCGGTTCTGACCCGTAGGGTTGGGCCGGGTGCCCTAGAGGAAATGGTCACAATCAACTGGCCAAGACCTGTTTCGGGTCTTTCGATCCCGATCTTTCCAGAAATGACGATTTTGCCCCTCCGGCAATCCGTCTCCCAAAATAATTCATAAAAAATCTAGGAAAATCCCAAAAAATAGGAAATGGCCATGATCAACTGACCAAGACTCATTCCGGGTGTTATGAATCCCAATCCTTCTTAAAAATGATGATTTCGCCCTTTCGACGAATCGTCTCCCAAAAATTGAAGAAAATCATGAAATTTCGAAAAAAATTCTCAAAAATGGGAAATGGTTACAATCAACTGGCCATGGAATATTTTGGGTAATTCGACATCCAAACCTCCCAAAAAATGACGATTTTTCCCTTTGGGCTAATCGTCCCACAATCTTCCTATTTTATCCTTAGTCTTTAATCACAGGCTCTCCAAACCCCTAGAGCCATGTTAGGAGACCCTTGTTGTGAATTGATAGGCATTGACTTGGTTCATTTATGCACTTGATTGCGCTTTCATTATATTGATTGTGATTGATAGGACCAGTCTTTCAATCTGCATGAAACCCTCAAACAGACTTACCTCATCCAAAATTGCGCCTGCGTGAAATCATAGTTAGGAAAATCACTCGCATTAGGTACCGAAAGGGCGTTGGTAATGACACCAGCGTAACCAAGTCCCCGAACTCAAAATCTCTGGTTTTGCAGAATTGATCGATCTCTCCCAATCGGTCAGTGAGGTTTCCGGTCTACCTTCCAAGAAGCACCGGTGGCGACTCCAAATGCATGCACAAGTTGTACATGCCACCACGACCACACCAAGGTCGAAAGCGATCGACTCTTATCGTCGAGAAATCTCAAAAATACTCCCGCCGCGATTTGGTACGGGCCTGGGAGGGCCCGCGCCGATCGAAGCCCGCGATCCACATTTCAGAGTGGGGAAAGGCCCGATCGGTAATCCATTAGCCCGTCGTCACGAAAGAAAAAAAAAATCCGGACGGGTCGCGACAATGAATTTTCGGAAATTTGGAAGTTAAGGTATTTTATGGGTATATTTTTTAAATTCTGTTCAAATTTTTGTTTGTTTTTAAATGTTTCTTTTTTCTAGCATTTAATCCGAAAATATACAAACATCACTTGTCATTTGCATATCATATAGTTTAGTCCATACTTTGCCATGTCATCATGCATTTTGCCATGTCATTTAGTATAGTTTGCATTGCATTCTTTTTCCTAAAATCAATCAATTCATTTCAATCAATCAAAAGGGCATGTTCATGAAATTGGTATCGAAAGGGCATTAATTTTTCAAATTAATGTAACCTAGTCTCCGAACTCAATTTCTCTGGTTCGTAGTGATAAAATAGTTTTCCCGCTATTTTATAAAGGTATCTAATCAAACTACCGTAAATGGTTAGTGGCGGCTCCAATTTAATAATTTTCATGATTTGAACCTAAGTTGCGATTCAGTAAATTTTGGGAGAGTTCGAATTAGGTTAGTTAATTTAATTAACCTGATAATCCGTTAGCTTAATTTTAGGTCGCGACAATGTAAAGCCAAGGTAGGCTTGAGGAAGACGAAGAAAGAAAACAAAATGAAGAAAAGAAAGCAAAAAGAAAGAAAGGAAGAAAGAAAGAAAGAGAAAATGACGTAATGTAGACGTTTTCGATTAGCGGTGGAATTACGCCTATGCAATTACCGATATTCATGAGATGCATGGTGGCCTACACAAAATGAACCCTAGTCATTAAGGGACTACAATGCTCATAATATATAGTTTAGATGGGTCATATAAATTGGCTTTTCTTTCTTTCTTTTTTCACAAGGGTCAAATTTTGCCGTAACTCGCAGATTTGATTTTTTGAAGTGATTTTGTTTTTAAAAATAAATGTATGAAGAAATCGCTAGCGAAACTTAGGTGGCAATAGAAATTCAATGAATTTTTTTTATGACACGGCTTATGTACAAAATAGGCTTTTTTTTCTCTTTTTCTCATAATACTCAACCAAACAGTCCTGCCTATTTATAGGTTCAATCGGCCAATTTACGAATGCAATTTATCCCTGCATCTATCAGATATTTTCTTCTTCGATGCAATTTATAGGTTATAGACTAGGGACTCGTTGTCCCTTAATCCTGGAGGAGACTTATAACCTATCCTTCCAAATTCATTAACGCACCGTTACCCAATATCGCTTAGCTCTCACCGATGTACCAATATCAATGATTATGAATTCTTCCACTGCCATGTGAGTACTACACCCATTATCAATATGGGGATCTCAATGATCCTCTACCATTAAGGTAGAGGATCCGGATCCTCAACTACCAGAGAGAAACATTTTCTTGTCCTTAATGCTCGCCCACAAACCTCAACAACTACCTATTAAACTAGAGACATAGACATCAACCCTGGAGGAGTCTATGCTTTTCTAGGAAAAATCCAATCGAGTGCTTGCCGTGTGAGGGCCCGGATCACCTACCTTAATTTTTTTAAGGTAGGGTGATCCCCACCCTTAATATAGGGGGCCCACCCCATATCAAGGGTGGGGAGGTGGGTAAGTCACCTGCCTTTAAGGCAAGTGATCCCCACCCGCCGTGTGAGGATAGTTAAATCGAAGTCCCAACAACACTTTCACTCGGACTCGCCTATAGATATGGAAGCATTGTGCTCAACAACACTCCCACTCATTCCATCACAAAAAAACTTGTGCAATTCCTGATCTCACCAAATCTTCACAACTTTCACTCACTTGTCATGGAACACAAAACGGAACGAGCCCAGTTCCAAGCATGCCAAGCGAATTTGCCGCGGGTCGTGGACACGAGGCATCAAAGAAGATCAGCCAATTATAAGCCTAACATTTGGAATTACGATTATGTCCAGTCGCTTTACAGCAAGCACCACATCGTAAGATTATAATTTGTACCTTTTGCAGTAGTGAGTTTGAGCTAATTCGTTAACTATCGTCAACGTTTTTTTTATTTATTTGCCCTCCTTAACTCTAACGATCGAATCTTCACATGAGCAAACAGACAGTTGCATGCAATCATGCAAGTATTTCCACACGAGAGACACATTGATGTTTTTAAATGAGCATTGCACCATTTTTCTTCGAATTCCTTTGTAACGTCACATGCATGCTGTTAATATAACTCACTAATAAAACCGCGTCATCTTGGCATTGCAATGCTCTACAGATCAAATTATTTGAGGTCTTTTCGAGATAGATTTGGATCTTAAGAGTTTGACTCGATTCTGCAGAAAGAGGAAATTAAAGAACAGGTGGAACGGCTCGTGGAGGATGTAAAGCCAATGTTCGCGGAAGCAGTCGATCCACATGCCAAGTTAGAGTTGATGGACCGCATGAGAAAAATGGGGTTGTCCAACCTTTTTGGCAATGAGATGAAAGAAGCACTGGAAACAGTTGCATCCACCAACGATTTTACCATGGAAGATCATGTCTATGCTAGTGCACTTCGGTTTAGACTCCTTCGACAGAATGGTTATGTCGTCTCACAAGGTAAGTTCTAGCTGTACAATGCCAGAGATACTAAAGATTACTATGAAATTGAATGCACACGATCCACCTAAAGGTCATACATTGTTTTACAATAGATTCTGAGTCATCAACCGCCGTACTTTCAAATACTATATTAATATCAAGTATATCTAGTAGTATCAATTATTATTCTTGGTTCTGTCCAACCGTGACTCTTCGACTTTCAATTTGTTATCAGATGCACTGAGGAGCTTCAAAGAAGGGAGCAACACTGATATTGAAGCTATGATAGAGCTTCTTGAGGCATCATATCTGGCGTTGGAAGGCGAAAGCCTTTTGGATGAAGCAAAAGCCTTCTCGACTGGGATTCTGCGTGAGAGAGTCTCCGATTTGGACGGTCGGCTCTCCAAACGCACCATCCACACTTTGGAGCTTCCAATGCACTGGAGGGTCCAGTGGTTCGACATCAAATGGCAAATCGAATTATACGAGCAACAGGAGGACAAACAAAGTAATCTTCTGGAGCTTGCCAAGCTCAATTTCAACAGTGTCCAAGCCACACACCAGAGAGATCTTATAGACATATCTAGGTAAATCTGAAAGTACTCATAGATTCTGCAGAAAGTGTTGCGAACTTATTCAACCGAGATCATTCTTTTAAAGGATGTCATGTTCCTAACTTCGATTCGTGTCAAGATTGAGACACTACAATCTCACTGATGATATATGTAGTCTAAATTCATCCTGGGAGCGTGCCTTTGTTGAAGTTATCTGTACCAGACATCATGTGATTTTAATAGCCTTTGATTTTGCGTAGCTGCTTTGGTTACTTCAGGTGGTGGAGGGATCTGGGACTTGTCGAACATGTGGATTTCACGAGGGATCGGCCGGTTGAGAGTTTTTGGTGCGCTCTCGGACTCGCTCAAGAACCACAGTTCAGCTCTCTCCGAAAATCTCTTACCAAAGTCGTCATCTTGATACTGGTGATCGACGATATCTATGACCTTTATGGCTTGTTGGAGGAACTAGAATGCTTCACCGGTGCCATTACCAGGTTGGTCGCTACGACATCTAACTCTCTAGCTTTCGTCTTTGTCCAGTTCATTTCGTTAACCGGAAAATCCAATGCTTCTAGTTGGGACTCCGAGCAGATTCAACAGCTTCCGGAGTGCATGAAGGTGTGTTTCCGAGCTCTTCTTGATGTTACATACGAGATCGCTTATGATATCGGCAAGGGCGAAGATCGGCATCGAGTGCTACTACATCTCACCAAAGCCGTAAGCAAAAAAAAAAAAAAAAGTTCGAATAACTGCATATAAATGCATATGTCACCCTAATTAGTTCATGTCCCTACTTAATTTAATCATCTTTGATTAAATATTTTTCTTTCCTTATTTTTCACAGTGGGCAGATTTTTGCAAAGCATTACTTACTGAAGCAAAGTGGGCCAATATGGGCTACACACCATCTTTGGAAGAGTACTTGAGCAATGCATGGACAACATCTTCCGGACCACTGCTCTTGTATCATGCTTATTTCTTTGTGGGACATATGAAATTGGAGGACGTAGTAGATTTACTGGAGAGAAACAAGGATCTCATTTACAGCGTGTCCATGATAATTCGACTCTGCAACGACTTAAGGACATCTAAGGTGATTATCAATCATCTGAGTTACAAATTCTTAGCTTGCAGAAAAATCTTGTACTTACAATATAATTTAATCAAGGAGATGAAATCTCGTCCAATCATGAATTGATTTGTTTGTTTGATTAGGCAGAAATAGACAGAGGAGATGCTCCATCATCAGTGGTGTGTTACATGCGAGAAGTTCACGTATCAGAAGAGGTTGCTCGGAAGCACATCAAGGTATTGATAAACCAAGTGTGGAAAAGCGTTAATGCTCATTGCTTCGGCAATACCGAGATGCCGTTTCTCCGATCCTTCACCGATATCTCCGTGAATGCCGCTCGTGCAGCACATATGCTTTACCAGTTCGGAGATGGGTTCGGCGTCCAGGACGACAACATTGGGCAGCAAATTCTATCTACTGTGATCGAGCCTCTCGCTCTTGATTGAGATATGAGCGCAAGGTGATGCGTCACAATGGTTGGAAGAACTCATCCCGAAAAGCTAAAATATGTCGTAGGTTTCAACAGTTAAAGTTCAAGTCTCAGGGTGTTTTAAGGCATTTTCAAGTACCTAAATCTTTATTGTATTTTCTAGTTCTTATGTCAATGTTGGGTAATTACCATGTGTTTAATGTTTATGTATTTCCTATGTAATAGTCCCTTTATAAAAAGAGGCGAATTATCAAATGCAAGGCAGACGATTTTTTATAAATGAAAATATATGAGATTGCCTCTGTGTAAGTAAATATGTAGCCCCAGCATATGTACCCATGAAAGTTGGATTCTTTCGTTGTGGTAAGAAGCCTTGTATCTCGGCAAGTGACATTTTGTAGGCCTTGGTAGTGAGCTTCTCCTATTTAAAGTCCTATCACCTCGGTTAGTGATATTTTTGTAAGCTTTGATAGTGAATTTCGTCAATCCCGATTGTGAACCTTTTTTAATGGTGCGTTCGTACGCCTTGTTTCTGATTGTATGATGTCCTGCATTTGCAAACACCTATCGACACCCATTCCATGCACTCTCATTTATCCCTGCTTCCATCGACATAACTCAAAACTATAATTGCCCATCCCAATTTGAAAATTTGGTTTTAAGTAGAAGAAATAAAATCAACAAAGATATGTTGTTGATTGAAAACTCACTCTTTTATAGACTTGATGGACTAATTGTGACCACAATGCTTAAATCTTGGGGGGCCGACCACGAACCCATTTCCTTTTATTACATATGTTCAAATCTTGGTCGGCCAACCACGAACCCATGTCCATTATTTTACATAGTATTTGGGCCCCAGGCACTTCTAAATGATCACAAATATATAGATCATGGATGCTTCGGTTACTTCCAAGAATTGGAAACCCAGGAAGCCAAAGCTGTACAGTCTTGCATGAGCACCAATGCCGATTTCTTAAGCTCCACAACCACAAAGACCCATCTAATCTAACATCTTCATTCTCTCTGTGCAAGCTCTTAGGTTTCTTATTGGAAGAGAACATGCTCATGGCAATTGGAAAGGAATTATTGCTCCTAAAAGGCACCGACAGTCACCCATTTGTTATTGTGGGTGATCTCTTTCTGCGGTGGATCGTGAAAAACTGTTACCTAAATCTTTTTCTGTGAAGCTTGGGGTCGAATAGTGAACAAGAATAAGTCAAATATATTTTGCTCTGACAATATCAATGAGGATGATAGAAGCAATTCAAATTATCTGGGCAAGCATTTAGGTTTCCTCTATATGGTGATGGCAGGGGGACCTCCAAATTTGCTAGGCAGTGGGAAGATTGGGAAAAAAACTATTGTATCTAGCAATATCACCTAGAGGCAATATCACCTAGAGGAGAGGTGGTGATTCTAAACCG
The DNA here is from genome assembly GCA_021437785.1 of Rhodomyrtus psidioides. Lineage (NCBI taxonomy): Eukaryota > Viridiplantae > Streptophyta > Magnoliopsida > Myrtales > Myrtaceae > Rhodomyrtus > Rhodomyrtus psidioides. The sequence continues at coordinate 171,173 of JAILYB010000219.1, read as the reverse complement.
TTTTGAAACTTAATGCGGAATTAAAACCATTTTCAAAACACAATCTTATAGTATCAGTAAGATAACATGTAGATGAGCTAAACATAGTAATAAGAGTTCAGGGAAAGAAGATTGGACGCAATGTTTACAGTGGTTCGGCATGTTAGGCCGACGTCTACGCTCTCATGATGATAGCCAATTGACTAGATTCCACTAGAATGAAACAATGGAGGTTACTCTCAATCGCTATTACAAAACCTCTCAAAGATAATATGTTTTGCTCTCAAGAATAAGTATATGAATCTGAATAACTCAAGCACTTTGAAGTTATGCGTTATGATCTCTATCTATTGATCACCACGGATATCCTTTTATACTCATTTGCTTTTAAACTAGCTATTGGACAAACCTCCAAAGGATCGCTCTTCAATCATTGATTGGACGTCATCAATCGTGATTGAATGAGACTGTATCTAAGAAGATATAGTAGCCATTGGAGTAAAGTCTGAACTCTTCAGATTTAGCCGCCCATACAACCAAATCTTCAGTTTCCAAAAGTAGAGTTGATTCAAATAAACGACAATCCTTAGTCCTGGAAGGTAATTTCCAATCGAAGATATTCTCCTGATCTGATTGGAAAATAGTCTTGACAATCAAATATTAGAAACTTCCACAAAATATACCGCCAATATCAAGAACGTGCTAAACGTGGGTCTTCAGAATCTGTCTGAAAGTTATTGCATAATCTGAACATTATTCAGAAGTAGTCTTCAAAAGTAGAGACTTTCTGAATTTAAAGAGAATTTAAATAGCGACCTGAGCTTCAATATGATCCTTGCTGAAGTATCACATAAATCTTCAGAAGAATAAGTCTTCAGAGGCAGTAACATTTTCCATGTGAACGACTTTTAGAAGTAAATATATGATGACTACACTTTGAGTCTGAACGTCCGGTTTGGAAAGATATAACCTTTTATTCATGTGTTCATCCTATAATAAAATATTATAAATATTAAACAGATTCTAATTGAATAAGAATAATTTTGTCAGAATCAAAATATTCGGAAGGAAGGTTTTCGCGACAAAAACTTGTTGTTGGTGTACCCATTTGTTGTCCATGGTTGGAAGATCTACTCTCATTTGGTCCACCAACGAGGCTATCCTTTGCGGATCTATTCCCTCCAGCATCTTCAATCAGCTTGATATAACGATGAGTTAATGCCATAAAAATTTATAAATTATATTTACAGTGATATTAATGCCTCAAACTTTTCTTTGTATCACCAACGCCCCTAAACTATGTCGAGTACAAGATCATTGTCCAAATTTTTTTTTCGTCGCAATGCCCGCCCCCAAATCTGTACCAATGTAACAACAATAACTGTCATCGATAGGCTTAAGTACACTACAAGTGCCAAAACTTGTGTATGACACATACTTTAGTGCCAAAACTTTCAAAATGATAACTTAAATGCCATTTAAAAAAAAAAACCACTTCAATGCGAAAGCTTTCAAAATGATCACTTAAATGCCAATTAAAAAAAAACGATCACTTACGTGCCTTTTTTTTGTTGAAAAACACACACTTCATTGCTAACTCTGGCAAGCCACGTCAGCTCAAATATTAATAAAAAATAGGCTACGTCGGATTTCCGGCAAGCTACGTCAGGTCAAATCGGAGTTGACACTAAAGTGATCGGTTTTTAAAAAAAAGTTTGCACTGAAGTGATGGTTTTAAAAATTTTGACACTAAAGTGAGCGTTGAACACAAGTTTTGGTACTTGTAATGTACTTTACCTGCCATCGGCAGTTAAAAATCCGAAGTTGTGGCTTGCATTGCCTAGCAAGCAATGGATACGATGCTGGTTTTTTTTTTTTTTTAACTGAGAAGCCATGTCGTTTCATGGATTGTCACTTGGAGGGCTCTAAAAATAGCTTAAATACACATTCAGGCATTTCATGAACATCTTTGGGGCACGCAGTGTTTCTTGAACGGTTACATCGGAATGGAATTTGCGATGAATCTCTGGATGAAGGCATCACATTTTGGGAGCTCACCTGTTTTTTTTTTTTTTTGACGAAATCATTTACAAACTAACATAAACAAGCCATCAAATATTAAAATGTACGGAACAAGAAAATATATATTGTTATGATACATATGTGAGTAGTGCTTAAAAATATCAAATCGGAGAATTGATGTGTTGTGAAGCAGTTATATATTCTAGTTGGCCCATAACTATTTGAATTTAGCCTTTGAATGAAAGTTGGTCCAACTGAATATGTTGACAAGCTCAGAGTTGGGTTTCCTCTTGGCGATCTCCCTGAGTGAATGTATCGAACTTCAGCTAGATGCTCCCAATAAATGGTAACATAGTTAATGGTAGATTGGTAGGCTCCTAACCTATTATGATGTTTGCTGAATATCTCAAAGAAAGAATTTGTTGACCAAACACGGATTTCGGGTGGTGGCATTGTGGTGTAGCAACACAAGCCCGGTGATGAAGTTCATGATTCTTTCCGAAGAAAGAGGATAAGGATGAAATTAAGCATTGATGGAGATTTAAGATGAGATATCTTGAGATAGAAGGATACATGGATTATTATGAGCATGCCTAACATTGAACTCACATGTAAGGGGAATGTTGTTGAGATAGATGTATTGTATGCGGAATAATAGGATATTGCAAATTAAGCCAATGCGAAAAGCTCAAAGAAATAATGATGAATAATAAAGGACGCCAGAGGTTACGTGGTTCGGTCTAAATATCGATACCTTCATCCATGGGGAGAGATAGAAATAATAATCCACTATAATCGGATAATCGGAGTTACAATCACTTAATACACTCGTGTTTCCCATATTTAATTATACCCAAACCCAAAATGTTTACAAATAAACAACTCGATTAGATATAGAAATCTCATGCACAAATCGTCTATTCAGAGCTCCTCTCATATGGCAGAAATAAGAACATCACAATCCGTCTTTCTCTTTCCTTTGCAGCACGACACTTTGTACCAAAGAAAAAAAAAACATGATTTCTTTCATCGCGTGACACTTGTGTTTTCAGAGTGTCAGGGTGTGATGACCGAAAAACCCTCACATGTTTACAAATGGATTAGTATTTATTGAGTTCGAATTATTGGATAAGCTTTAAGGGATTGTTAACCGAAATCAATGGTATTTTTAAGGAATTATTATTGGTCAGCCACTATTTTTTACGGACACTACGTGTTCCATTTAGGTCCCATCGGATCGAATATGCGCAAAATTGGGACAACCGGAGGTAGGAAAAGACACAGGCCGCACGTGGACACGCAGAAGGCCACGGGACACGGGCGCGGCCATTGATGGACACATCGTGGACAAGTGTAATGCGCACGTGACATGTGACACCGATTGGCTCAGCCGTCCAAATCTAAGTTGCCTCAAGCTAACTAGTTTTCAGCTACTTCCCCTATGTGAACCTCTGAAGTTAGTTTATTTATCGCGTAATCGTCAGAACGTCGTTACACTACTTCCTTATATCCTTTGAGACTGCCAACCGCCGCTCGCTGTCCTTGACCGTTCGTCCGCCCCCACGTTTGATCATCGACACCATCCCTACCCTTAGCAGTCTAGATGCGCGTTCACCCGTTCATACGTCCATTTGTTCGTCCGTCTGTTTATCTGTCAGTCGTTGTTTTCTCGATTGATCGAGGCAAGTAGATTTATAGCACTTCTTACTAAACTGTCTATGGTTTTGCAATTGTGATCATTTCTTGTAGATATGTTGTGGCTGTGATAGCTTTGATTTGGATTTTCTAATATTCTGAAATCTTATCCTTCAGTATCCTAGATTCTGGTTCGATACATCTTGAATCGTGGTATTTGTGACTCTGATTTAGTTTATCCTTGGATTTTGATTGATTCTATCATTGGATTCTGGTTTGATTCGGAGATTTTATCCTTTGAATAGATTGGATTCTGTCGCGTGACTTTTAATTACAATTCTGCAACTCAGTAGCTAGTTTAATAGTTTGGCCAAAGAATCCTACCTGCGGAGGAGCTTTGGCTTACTCCCGTTGATTAATCATTTTTCATATTAGCAAGCTAGCGAGGATGAAGCTCGTGTGATGTCATTCCCGATTGATGGAGGCTGTGGATACTTTTTGATATTCGGGAATAGATCACTTTCCCTTGTAAATCCTCCTAGTTTAATCGGTGTATGTCGCAACCTGCCTTGAGCCTCCCTCGAGAGGTCTGGCGGGTTTAGAGGTATTGTTATCGGTCAATGACGTGAACTCTCCCAAGTCCTACCTCGCGTGACGTCAGATTTCATTTTACTGATTAGCATATTAAAATGCTATTAAGAGTCGCCACTAGCCTATTACGGTCGGCTAGAAACCAATCGAGACAGGGGAGTGTTATCTCGATTTCTACGAAACCAGAGCTTCTACATTTGGGAACTTGTTTACGCTAACTAGATAATTAGCACCATTTCGGTACCTAACTAGTTAATATTCCCTAAGGTGACCACACATTCTACATATCATTTTAAGCTTACCAGGTATCTAACCAGTGCTAGGTGAACATGCATAATGTTTTTCTGTCATTTCGTGCAATTACATATTTATCCTTAGACTAGCATCTAGGAAAGCAATTAACATGCAATTTTTCAAAAGACAGCGTTACGATAAACACTCAATCAAACAAATATGCAAAATAAAGACTGAAATAAGCACATGCAATCCAAATATATAAAAGGCAGTATTTAAATAAAGTAACTCCGACACGTGGATCGGATATTCAAAAATGGACCGAATTGGACGTCGGTCTTCAATCACCAAGCCCCAATGAACTTCCATCGCCATGGGCATCATCGTCAGTCACCACATTGGAATATCAAAATGGTGCATCAAGCCTTTGGAACATGCACTAACTCAAAATAGATAGTCAGCAAAGTTCAGCCAATTAAAGGATAAAATGAGTGTCTCGAATTAAACTCTAATTATAGTGCTAATTTAACTACTGAGATATCCATCGTTAAGTAAATAATTCACAAAAATATTCACATAACAAATATACCAATAATCAAGCATATAAGCCTAATTTAGACAACAGGCAAGTAGAGGCAATTTCTACCTATTTTCTATTTTTTGATATTTTCGGTAATATTTTATTTTTAATTCATTCATTCTTTTTTTATTAAAGGAAATCGGGTCCGGGTCGAGTTCTCGGACCCGGACTTGTGTCAGGCCGTTGGACTAGACTCGGTCCGAGAGAGAACCGGAACCGGGCCTGATCGGCACCCAGGAGTCAGGCCCAACAACCCATCTACTAGACTAGACTGGGTCCAGCTCGCTGGCCCAATTCCCGGCGCCCAAACCACACTCTTTAGTCTTGATATGGGCCCAACTCTAGCTAAAGAAGAAGAAATAAAAGGCCCAGCTGGCCATACCCAACCCTCTGTGCACGTAGCCCAAAAAAAAAAAAAGAGCCTTCCCCATGCTTACTGCTCATCTTCTTCTTCCTCGCGTCACCCAAATATCTGCAACACCCGACGGCAACAGTACAATCCCGACGTCGCCAACCTCCGAACGCCTCACCGCTACGCCTCCGAGACCCGTTCCTCGCACCGCCAGACCTCTTGGACACCGATCAGTTCTGTCTAGCTCGTGCCCACATGCGCTTTCTGCCGACCGACGCCCTTGATCGCCACCTGTCACCTCCAGGCAGCCACAACGGCCGCCGAGGCTCGCTCGCCAGATCTGCTCGTCCACTGCCAGTTCGGATGGCATCCGTTAAGACCTACTCGTGTGTCGGCTACACCCACGTCCTTGTGTCTCCAACCCAGCCAAACCGTCCCTGCTCAGCAGCATCGCCTTACATCGGAGCTCGTTCACCATACCACCGTCGAGACCTGCTCCTGCCTCTTGCTGACGCTCCTGACGGTCGTGCGCTACCCCCTAGCACCAAAGACAACCCCCGAGACTTGCTCAATGGCGATGCTTGATCTACTCATCCGCTAAGGGTCCAACAACACAAGGGCTCGTCCACTGCGCCAATGTCTATCTTCGTTTCCCAGGTGTCGCCTTTTCCTGTGCTACATCCGACGACAATACCGCACTTCGGCGCTACTGGCATTCACTCACTTCGGCGCCGCAACTTCAGGACTCGTTCGTTCGCACCACGACAGACCGACGTCTGCCCGGAGGACCGGCAATCGCCCGCGACGAACTCGACCAATGCTTAGACCTTTACCAAATCAGCGTCACGCAGGGTGGAACCTCTACAAAAGATTGATCACCCAAGAGAACCACTCACAGTTCAATAATGAACTGAATCAGTAAGCTAATAACTAAGACCTGGACATGCACGAGTAATGAACTAACTGGAAACTTGGGACCAGTCAAGGGTGCTTAATCTAAAGTGAATCAATTGTATAAGATTCACAGGGGTCACGGTAACAAGAGAAACTCAAGGCTTGCCGGTCGGAGAGATCGGAGTTCTCGGCCCGGCGAGCTTCGGGACTAAAATGGGGCGACCAAACCCGAGAGAGGAGGCCAATCTTTACGCACGAAGCAGCGGGCAAGCTCTGGAGATCAGCAACTGTGCTCTCCTTCTTCCTCGGCTTCCTGCGCACATCCAGTTTTTTTTTTCTCATTCTTTTTTTTAACCCTCACAGAGTTAACGTTCTCTCACTCTGCTCATCCCTCTCTTTTTGCTCGCCCCCCCATCGTTCCGCCTGGTGTTGCTTGTCGCCAACGCTAGGTCTGGCGACCAAAGCCTGCACTCCACCAACGGCGGGACTGCTCGCCACCAACACCGGACCTTCTCGCGCGTTGCCACGCCGCCCACCACGCACGCTCGAGCCGCAGCTTAGACACCACATGTATGGTTGTCGGGCTAACACCGGCCTTGCTCGATCGCCACAAGAGACCGGACCTACAATCGGACGGCCATGATGCTTGCACTGGAACGAGTCCAATGAGCACAAGACCTGAAGTTTCTGCACATGGCTCCGGGCTCGAAATGGTTCCAACGGGTTGCGGAACGAGGATACGGCATCGTCACACCCTTCATCGAGCTTGTTGGTGGGGATGCTTCAGAAAGGACGAGGCACGGTAGGACTTGTGTAGCTCGGCTTCTCCTCGTTGACCATGTCGCGCTCCCCCTCTTCAAAATACGATCGCGCCGCTGCTGCCTACCTCAATGAGGCTGAACCATCAGGCTGGTTCGCGGTGATTCGTAGTGCGAGGGTGCCGCCGACTCTGGTCGTGGGAACTCTCCCTCTGGCCTGCTGTTCTTCCTTTCTCCATCTTTGTTCTGAAACTCGACCGCCGGCCGTCATGAAACATCAGCAGGTTCCTTTGCGCGAATCCGAGCTTGCTTCGCCACTGCCACGTCGCCGTCGCCATTTACCCGCGAGGCTGGCAGCGACGATGATGACGACGATCGATGCCCTATGGCCTGGTCGCCCTCACCTTTAGTCCACGAGCTTCTCCTCTTTCTTTCGTGTTTTCCCTCTCTCTCTATTTTTCTCTCTATCTGTCCGCCCTCGTCCGAGCTCTCCCTTCCTCTCTCTCTCTTTTTCATCTTGTCCACTTCTCCATTATGACTGTCCTTGAACTTCTTGAGCAAGTTTTGCTCATGTGTGGACGTGAAGGTGAGTGATGCTTATGGCTGTGAATCAGCCACAGAGTGGGAGAAGTGAGGTCTAACCTGAGATGGGTTGGATAGGGTGACGTCAGTGGATGATGGGCCAAGTGTGCTGATAAGAAGAAATGGGCTAAAGAAATAAAAGCCGCAACCGAGCTCAATGAAAAAGGAAATAGGAGGCTAGCTTATGAGTGAAAGGGCCCAAATGGGCACGCGGGCCTGCTATCCTATAGATTGAAATTGCGGGCCGCGCCTCGCCCGCACGGGCTTGGCTCCATCTGGCCCGATCCCAATTTTTCTATTTTCTATTTTTTATTTTGCAATAAACAAGAAAAGATGTATAAAACAAATTAGACAATTCTAATAATAATAATAATAATAATAAATGCTGGATCGCCACAATTAGGTGTCAACAGCTGCCCCTCTTGGAATGGGAGCTCGAAGAGGTTCCATTCCAAGACGAAAGGACACCTAATTTTGTCGATAAACTAACCTAGTAGTGCTTGGGAAGACCACCAAAGCATCTATCGAGATCAAAATTGAGGAGACTCGCTCGGAGAACTAGCTTCGGGGCTCCACCTCTTAGTACACGCGCATGCAAGGTTAAATCAAACAAATAAAACTCTGGAGCAACCATATAGACGATACGGGCTTGGCCTTTAGAGGGAAATGGCACGACCGTATAAACAATACGGGTTTGACTTTCACTTGTGGTACCTGCACATGCAAGGTTAACTCAAACAAACAAAATCCATAGGATGACCGTATAACGATACGGGTTTGGTTTGGCTCGAGGAGACTTGCTCGAGAAACCTGCGCATGCAAGATTAACCCCAAGGCTCCGCTGTCGCGACCCTCTCAAGATTCGCCGTGGGCTCTCGAGGGCTAATGGGCCGTCCAGTCTGGTCGGACGCAGGCCTCTCCCAAGGCCCGTTACCCAAATCGCAACGGAGGTATGCGTAGTCGACCTTCAGTGTGGTCTAGTGACATGTGCTAAGTGTGCATGCCATGGAGTCGCCACCAATCATTTTTTTGGAGGGTATGATTGGACCACCCTATTGAATAGTCGGGAGTTTCTATTCAATTCTACGATAACCAGAGAAATGGGTTCGGGGACTTAGTTACGTCAACTGTCAGAGTTGACGCCCTTTCGGTACCTAAGTTGATTGAATTTTCTACAATTTTTCTCAATTTTTTTTTTGAATTTTTCCTTAGTATTCACTTTTTTTGAATTTTTTTTATTTGATTTTTTTTATTATAAATTTCCTGAAAATAAGTCCCAACTGAAACGGTCCCTAACTCGCCACGTGGCGTCTCGGTGACAATCGAATCATTTTAATTGTTGTAAAATTCGAATTTTATTTCTTTTAATGTTAAAAATATTTTTTTTATTCCGAAAATCATCGGATCACGACACGTGGCTCATCTGCAACCATCCAATCTAGCATTTTTTTTTGTTTTTATAGGACGCAACACAATGCAAAAATAATAATAATAATAAAGAAGATATTAAGTCATTATACAACATAAACATAAGCAAAGGAGATGGGATCCGGTGAATTTTACGACGTCGGAGTCCGTCGGTGCTCGTGCAACAATGTGTGGGGGGTATAAACCACCAGCAGGAGGCTCGGCCTTCCGATTCTGGGGTAGCACAATATAATTTACAGAAAATAAATAAATAAAACACCTTGGACACCAATAGGAGGCTTAGCCTTCCGATTCTGGGTCTTTTATGCGAAATATAGAAATGTTATGACATAAAGTAAATACACAGCAAATATTTAGACACCAACAGGAGGCTCGGCCTTCCGATTCTGGGTCTTTTATGCGAAATATAGAAATGCTATGACATAAAGTAAATACGCAGCAAATATTTAGACACCAACAGGAGGCTCGGCCTTCCGATTCTGGGTCTTTTATGCGAAATATAGAAATGCTATGACATAAAGTAAATACACAGCAAATATTCAGCAACCTTAAAATTCCAGAACATAGCCTATCATCTTAGGAAGCCATCACCGAAAATTTCACCTTAAAAGGAGTCCAAATGAGTGAGATATGACCACAATACCTCAATTCGCTCGATTTTCGTCGACTGTTTTTCAAAAAATCACCATAATTTAACCAGACCTCGAAAATTCACGAAACCAACGGGAAATTGTTAAGGACATCTTAACTTAACCTGTGATGGTCAGAGGGAGGCGCAAAGGTCGCCGGAAGGGCTGATCGTGGAGGACGACGGCGGCGGCAGAAACTGGTCGTTACAGGGTCAGCAACGACCTTTGCTCATTCAAACGGCTCCATCGGACGAATGGCTGGGCCAAATGAGCCTTATAATATATCCCTGGAAAGATAAGACGATAATCTTTCTATTGGAGGTGGTTTCGCCTCGATCTGATATTGGACGACGGAGTTATGATCGGAACAGTGAGATGGTTCGGGAAAGGGAGAGGAGAGAGGAAGAAGAAGAAGAAGAAGAAGAAGAAGAAGAAGAGGAAGAGGAAGAGGAAGAAGAAGGAGGAGGAGGAGAGAAGGAGAGAAGACGTGCGGATGATGAAGGGGAATAAATAGTAATGAAAATAAAATAAAATAATGAAATAATAATATAATAATAATATAATAAAATATTAAAAAGTAAAAATAATAATAAAATAATCAAAAGCGAAGACAAAATGATTAGTCCCCTTTTCCTTTTAAATGATGATGTTTTCACTCCTTTTCCTTTTAATCATTACTAATATTTTTGCCAAATTCAATTTTATGATGATCAAAGAACACCTAAAATCAAACCTGAATTTTACTATTTTATGAGGTCAGAAAATGGATAAAATAAAAATAAAAATACTGACTATTTTTATATATTTTTGTGACCTCAAATATTATTTTTCTTGATTTTCTTTTTCTTTTTTTCTCTTTTTTTGTATTTTTCGAAAATATATTAAAAAAATGAAAATTATGAAAATAATTTTTTTGGTCAAAATGGTTCATTTAGTTTGGCTAAGGTCACCAAAATTGATTTTTCAATTTTTAAACTTTTTATGGATTTTCTATGAATTTTCAAAATAAAAATAAAAATAATAAATAATAATAATAATAATAATAATAATAATAAAGTTGATCAAAATTTAGGTGTCAACAGCTGCCCCTCTTTGGGAGGAATCTCGTTAGAGGTTTCTCTCAAAGATAAGGTGACACCTGAGTCCTGATCGACTCGACTTAGGAAACTAAAGGAAAAAGAGTCATGACATCCAATTTTCATGCTTGTCCATGTATGCTCTTTCTTGAAGGGGGAAACATTCATTTGACATGAGAGAGTGAGATAATAGAGAGACATACCTGCCACTTACCTGTTCGATGTTTGTACGATTTTCGCAGTGTTTGATGGATTCAAGAGAATTTCTAGGAACTCGTTACTAGAGTATCCTAGAGAGGTTAAGCTCTGACCCGTATGGTGGGTCAAACCATAATGGGATTCCTAACTGATAGGAATCTAAGGAAGACGCGTCCCATTTGAGATTTGCCAATGATTTTGATCCGTATGGTGGATTGGACCATTGAGTTGACCATTTAAGTGATTTTCACTATTGGATTGACCCTTCAGGCGGTTTCTACCTTTGATTGACCCTTCAGGCGGTTTCTACCATTATTTTGACCCTTCAGGCGGTTTCTACCTTGTGTTGACCCTTCAGGCGGTATCTACCATGTGTTGACCCTTCAGGCGGTATCTACCATGAGTTGACCCTTCAGGCGGTATCTACCATAGTTTTGCTTTGAAAAGGGGTCTCATGACGAGCCACGTCCGATGAGACTGCCTGATTTTTGAAAAGAGGTCTCATGACGAGGGTTCTCCACGTCCGATGAGATTGCCTGATTTTCGAAAAGGGGTCTCATGACGAGGGTTCTCCACGTCCGATGAGACTGATTGAATTTTGAAAAAGGGGTCTCATGACGAGGTTCTCCACGTCCGATGAGACTGATTGAATTTTGAAAAGGGGTCTCATGACGAGGGTTCTCCACGTCCGATGAGACTGTTTGATATTTTTGAAAAGGGGTCCTAGGACGAGGGTTCTCCACGTCAAGTTAGGACTGCTTGATTTTTGAAAAGGGGTCCTAGGACGAGGGTTCTCCACGTCTGCTGGGACTGCTTGATTTTTTTTTTTTTTGTTGAGAAGGGGTCTCATGACGAGGGTTCTCCACGTCCGATGAGACTGCCTGATTTTTGAAAAGGGGTCTCATGACGAGGGTTCTCCACGTCCGATGAGACTGTTTCTTTTAAAAGGGTTTTTCTTCCCCCCCCCCTTTTTTTTTAGAGATCCCGAAGTTTGTCGGGAATTCAGTTTTGAAGCAATGAAAGATTTTATTTTGACAAAGCTTCACTTGAGTCTGCTGAGCCGACATTCTGAGAGCTGGGTTCTCCAGGTATCCTGTAGAAAGTTCAAACCTGAAAGATTTTTCTTCACCAAGAAAATGTTAATAATCTTTGGGAAGACAATAATTGTCTAATTGACAAAATTTTATGACTTAAGTTTTAGTCATGAAATGTGCATTTTGATGCTGGAGGTTATCCAAAGCATTCTTACAACATGCAAATGTGATCACAAATTCCTTGCGTGGAAAATTTTGATCAACAGTTTGAAGATTCCAAAAAGAATTTGTTCAAAACATCAATTGGAATATTTCTCGACAAGGAGGCCATCTCATCTGTTTTGAGGTAATGATTTTTATAGGGGATGTACTTAATTCCCTACTGACCTGTGCCTAGGTTTTAGGCTCATTCGCAGCGCATACATTTTGATCGGTCGGGAGGTCTTCCACGGGACCGTAATGTTGGGCTTGGATATTGGTTTTCAAAGGGGGGGACTCACTTTTGAGTCGGGGCCATTGAATGAAAGTCTTCACCATTTGCTCCGGGTTTACAAGTCAAGAACCCTGCAAAATGAGAAAGAAATAGTCTTGCTCGTACTTCTTCGAGCTAAGCAATATGTTATCCCAAGTGTCTTAGTCAGAGAAGACTGTTTTAAGGTTGTAATATTGGTAGGATTGAGGATCGAAAAAGGCTTGTTTTTGGCCCAGAATTCGTGACGGGTTTGACATTGGTGATCATTGCTGATTTGCCTCCTGTCATTTCCTTTCTGCATCTTTAGTCTTTGAGGTGCACAACCGATTTTGAGGTGTGCACCAGCTCTTTAGAGAGCGTCTCTTGTTGCATTCAGAGACCGACTCTCTCTATGTCTTTGTTCTGTGTTTGGCAGCATTTGGGGAGCAGCCCTTTTGGATTTGGCTCATTCAGGGATTTCCTCTTTTCCCATCCGGCTTCATTGGGGATCAATCAAACAACTTGCACGAGCATCGGCCTTACTTTTACCAGGCACTTTGCTTTTTCTTAATGCCGTGGATTTTTCTCATTCATTTTTGAAATCCCATTTTTTTTTCCTCTTCATGGGATCGTGTTTGACCTATGATCAAAGGTCTAACAAGGTTAAGCATTAACTTAGGAATTTTTTTTTTGCAAACCTTAAGTCTTGAACTCCTTCGTTTCTGAAGTGATGTTGCATCCGTCTTGGAATGTGCAATGATCACCAACAGGTTTATGAAATGATTTTGCAGGCTCAACTTGGCTATGCAAAGGATTCGGTGTGTGGGATAGAGAAATGAATGCTTCTCATCATCCTATGGCACTTGGATTACCATAACACACAAAGATTAATGTTAGTCCGAGCAAGAAAATTTCTAACCATTTTCTCCTGATGCTGCTGGACTCACCTCCATTTTGCCCCGATGTGGGGTGGTTCTTGACAGGGTTAAGAATGAAAAACGCCGTTCAAAGGGGTTTATCAACGGCCATCTGTAGTGTTTGGGGATATGAAACGAATGCCTCTGTCGTCCCAACCCATGTAATCGCTGCAAATGGTCCCTACCATCGTAGACCCAGATTTTGTTATCTGTCCACTCCACTCCTCTCTCAAGTGTGTGTTGGACATGTTTGGATTAGACTCGCCTCTCTTTTGAGTAAACTTCCTTTTGAATGATTTGACAAATAATGATATTTGGAAAAATTTACTCCCTTCTTTCCCAAAATTTATCCATTGAGGGGATTTTGTGATGTATCGTGCATGTTTTATTCATGCTTTGGGCAACCTCCCGATTTAAATCATGAACATCGATGCATTGGATAATTTTCATGACGACTGAAAGGATTTTAACATTCTTTATCTCCAGCTAACTGGGAAAGGGATACTTACCTACCTGTTGCGGCTGCAGACCCCTGAAAATGTAAGAGAAGCATATCATTGTATATTCACGAATTTTTTTGAAAATCGAAACGACACATCCTACCCTCGGTCATGTACCCTAACAAGTAGTACGTGGGATGTAAAAACTTGTTCGTCTCCAAGGCGACTCCCTTGTCAAAAACAAACAATAAGTGTCAGTTTGCGTTCCAAAATTAAAGACAAATTGGAACGATACCGCCTTGTTCTTGCTTGGTGTTTTCATTTGAACATAAACGCGCGGCTTGCAGAAATTGGCCTTCTATATTGTGGCCACGATTCCTCCGTTTGGTTGGCGATGAATCATTCTCGAGGATTTGCCCCAGAGGAAATCCATTTGTGTTTTTGGGCGCATTTCAGCGTCACTCTTCATAGTTCCTCCACTTGATCAAAGACCCTTCCTTGGAGTGCTGACTCCCAAGGTTAATAATTTTATTCGCCTCCTCATTGGCGAGTTCTTTTCTTTTGTGGCTTTTGGCGCCAACGACTTCCTGTTAAATGAGGAAAACTCATGTTAAGCATGGGATTTATGGAGATCAAATTGGAACGATACAAAGTTACCGCCTCTAGGTTTGTATCCTGGGGTTTATTTCTGATGCAGATAACTCTGTCATTGCGTCTACGGATTTTGCCAAAGAAGAAACGTCTTTCTTTGCCCAGGGCAAAATTGATTCGCATGCCCCAGTCATGCCTTAACGCTTTCCGCTTTTGTTGGAGATTTCTAATCCAATCTGAAGGAGTCCACGCACCTGCATGTGAAGAAATAGACGTGGGTTTTTTATCTGACTTCATTTGGAATTTCTGAAAAGAGGTACTCCCTCCGAAGTTTCGTCCTTTCGTGCTTTTCGAGCAATCTGCCCCGGTGAGGCCGGTTTCGCTGTTTGTCCTATTTGGATTTGATGACCCTGGTCTGTTGCACTTTTAGGGGGGGATCATGAGAGTTTGCCCCTGGCTGGGCTTCTCGGAGAAAAGGGAGAGACTTGCTCCCACGAGTTTTGCCAATCCTGGTCATCTATGAATTCGTGCTTTTCATTCTATTCAAAGAAGGTATTGATAAAACTTGAGATTTTCTTTTCAAGCATTCTTTTCATAGAGATTTTCAGGTGATGAGAAACTTTTTCAGGTTTTCTCAAAGATTTTGTTCACAAATTGAGCCATTAGAACGCTCTTGAAAACATTCAGTCAGACTTATGTTATGAAAAGGGGTACTCCTTGTTTCGTCATTTGGAAGCACTGCCATCTGATTCCCCTGCTTTTGATCGTCGCTGGAATGGATGGCTCCGCATCGTTTTATTCCCCATTTAGGAGGGAAGCTCCTCCTCGGGAACCTGAGTTATTTAACAACTGCTATGTATGCTTGGAATGGCATGCTTGAAATGTCACAAAGACGGTTATAAAATAGAGAAAGTTCATGTAATGATAAACTTCCTTGGGAGACGTCTTAAGAAAAATTGAAAGGGTAGGATGGGAGCTAGCCCTCATATCATTGGGCATCCTCGCATCCCAAAACTTTGCAAACCAGGAGACATGTGGGAAATCAGGTCTCAGTTTTTTTTTTTTTTTTTTCGTCATTGACCGATTTGTGGCTCCCACACGTCCCCCTTTTTTTGATTTTTGATTTTTGATGATTTTTTTGTTTTTTTTTTTGTTTTTTTAGTATACTTATATTACAATACAACACGTAAGAAAAAGCCCGAGGCACCTAATGTGGATTTAGATGCGTCGAAGAGAGACAGATATCTCTTTACTCCATGGTAGGAGCGTCGCCGTCGAGTGATTTGACAAAATCTCCCAAAGACAAGCTGGTCAAATCAAGTTCCTCCGATGTCGTTTCTATCCCCTCGTCCTTCGACCATTTGGAATCCTCAGAGAAGAACCGGTCGAACTTGTTGTCGAAGATCACCCCCACGGTTTGGTGATCAGGAAGTGGATTATTTTGCACGTTCGGCTCTGTTTTGTCGAATTCAAGGATGCAATTATCGATAAGGGCTTGCACCTTGTGCTTCAAAACAATGCAATTGTCTACGTTATGGCCCTTCTCTCCCATGTGATAGACACATGACTGGCTTTCATCGTACCCGTTAAATTTCACCGGATTCGGCCTTGGAGGCTCCTTAGCCACTAAGTGCTCCTCTAGTAACATAGGAAGTAATTTCGATAACGGCCTTGGCAGGGGGGTGAACTGCTTGGGAGGCAACTTCCTCCTTAGTTCATATGGTTTCTGTACCGACATCGACGAGTTTCCTTGCACCGTACTTGAATTGGAGAACTGCTTAGGGTTGGGTGGGTTTGGTACGAAGGCCACATCAACTTCAGTCTCCTTCTCCCTTCGGGCCGGATATTGGCGTCTTGTTGCGATTTCTGGTGCTTTCCTTTCCCTCATCGCCCATTCCAGCCTTTCTGCGATTTTTATGAGGTGTACAAATGTTTGACAACCAGATGTGTTCAGCCTATCGAAATACTCGTAAGGCAACGCTCTCAAGAAAAGGTCGACCAGCTCGTCCTCTGGAATGGACGGTTTGACTTGTGTTGCTAAGGCCCGCCATCTTTGAGCGTAGGCACGGATTGCCTCATTCCTCCCTTTAGTGGTCCTCAGCAATTCTTCTCTGGAAGGGGCTGTAGCAGTATTGAACTTATATTGATGTAAAAAGTCCTCCGCTAGGTCTTCCCATCCATCATAGTCCTCCAAATCTAATTCGATGAACCAAGCCAGAGCAGCACCCGCTAGACTCTCTTGAAACGTGTTCATCAGCAAGGGAACGTAGTCAGAAAAAAGTGCCATTTTACGTAGGTAATATTTTAAGTGAGCTCGGGGGCAGCTCGTCCCGTTGTATTTTCTGACGAAATCGGGTTCTTTATAGTCTAACGGCGCTTCAATTTTTGCAAATGGTGATATCTTGTCAAATCGAGCCAGCTCATACCCTTGGCTGCTTAGGCATTCCTCTATCTTCGCTAGCCTCTTTGCGCCTTCTTCGATTTTGCCCGGGGGTTTCTCCTTTTTGTCTTTTTCTAGGTCGATGACTGCAGACACGGCCTTCGGTAGTGCATCAGCTGCTAACACTCGATTAACATTCTCGGCCACATTCTCTTCCCGAGTTCGCGCCACATTCGAAGCATTGGGGGGTGCGGGCGGAGCATCCTGGCTGAGGTCATGATTTCTTTCTTGTGCAGCCACCATCATGGCTTTCATTTCTGCTAGCATGGTGGCCATTGACGCCATCTGACCTTCCAAACTATTCACGCGAGATCCCAACTCCTCTTGCTCCATTCTGGCTCGGAGACGAGTTATAATACGAGTTATTCTTGGTTCCGTGATTAAAGCTACCTGCCCTGTGGTAGGTAGAAAGACGTGTTAGCATATGGAAAAAAGTTATACTGAGTTCAAGGGGTGAAAGGAATGATACTTACAAACCTTTTGAAGGGGGTAAGACATGTCAAACACATCGATCATGCGCATGTAAACTTGTGAAGTTTTGACACCTAAATGGTGGGGTTCCTGAGGCTTAAAGGCTCCCACCTCGAGTTCTAGAAAGGGTAGGTTCCATTGCACAACTATCGTTGCATTGGGACCCAATCCATAGTTCGAAGTGAGCGAAATTAAAAATGGATTACCCCGTGTTTTTCCTCACGGAGGTTCCATTTTCAATTCCTTCTATTGTTTGCTTATAGGGGCGCCCGGGGTTTTAGGCGCGGTTGTGTGTGTTCAGGTGTCGTGATCATCACAATGCAAGTCATGCATAACAGTTTATCAATCAGCGCTTCAAATCACCCACACAACATACATTCCTACGCCAACCTGCATAAAATAATGTAAATCACGGACTACACCCCTTATTTCTCCAATCTGCAAAAACGTTTAACACCTCAAGGATTAAAGTACATACTTCAATTTGAAGAGCGTCTGCATAAAACAATCAACTTTTTAATCGGCTCAAGTCCACTAAATGGTTAAGAACCAGTCCCCAGTGGAGTCGCCAGTCTGTCGCGACCCTCTCGAGATTCGCCGTGGGCTCTCGAGGGCTAATGGGCCGTCCAGTCTGGTCGGACGCAGGCCTCTCCCAAGGCCCGTTACCCAAATCGCAACGGAGGTATGCGTAGTCGACCTTCAGTGTGGTCTAGTGACATGTGCTAAGTGTGCATGCCATGGAGTCGCCACCAATCATTTTTTTGGAGGGTATGATTGGACCACCCTATTGAATAGTCGGGAGTTTCTATTCAATTCTACGATAACCAGAGAAATGGGTTCGGGGACTTAGTTACGTCAACTGTCAGAGTTGACGCCCTTTCGGTACCTAAGTTGATTGAATTTTCTACAATTTTTCTCAATTTTTTTTTTGAATTTTTCCTTAGTATTCACTTTTTTTGAATTTTTTTTATTTGATTTTTTTTATTATAAATTTCCTGAAAATAAGTCCCAACTGAAACGGTCCCTAACTCGCCACGTGGCGTCTCGGTGACAATCGAATCATTTTAATTGTTGTAAAATTCGAATTTTATTTCTTTTAATGTTAAAAATATTTTTTTTATTCCGAAAATCATCGGATCACGACACGTGGCTCATCTGCAACCATCCAATCTAGCATTTTTTTTTGTTTTTATAGGACGCAACACAATGCAAAAATAATAATAATAATAAAGAAGATATTAAGTCATTATACAACATAAACATAAGCAAAGGAGATGGGATCCGGTGAATTTTACGACGTCGGAGTCCGTCGGTGCTCGTGCAACAATGTGTGGGGGGTATAAACCACCAGCAGGAGGCTCGGCCTTCCGATTCTGGGGTAGCACAATATAATTTACAGAAAATAAATAAATAAAACACCTTGGACACCAATAGGAGGCTTAGCCTTCCGATTCTGGGTCTTTTATGCGAAATATAGAAATGTTATGACATAAAGTAAATACACAGCAAATATTTAGACACCAACAGGAGGCTCGGCCTTCCGATTCTGGGTCTTTTATGCGAAATATAGAAATGCTATGACATAAAGTAAATACGCAGCAAATATTTAGACACCAACAGGAGGCTCGGCCTTCCGATTCTGGGTCTTTTATGCGAAATATAGAAATGCTATGACATAAAGTAAATACACAGCAAATATTCAGCAACCTTAAAATTCCAGAACATAGCCTATCATCTTAGGAAGCCATCACCGAAAATTTCACCTTAAAAGGAGTCCAAATGAGTGAGATATGACCACAATACCTCAATTCGCTCGATTTTCGTCGACTGTTTTTCAAAAAATCACCATAATTTAACCAGACCTCGAAAATTCACGAAACCAACGGGAAATTGTTAAGGACATCTTAACTTAACCTGTGATGGTCAGAGGGAGGCGCAAAGGTCGCCGGAAGGGCTGATCGTGGAGGACGACGGCGGCGGCAGAAACTGGTCGTTACAGGGTCAGCAACGACCTTTGCTCATTCAAACGGCTCCATCGGACGAATGGCTGGGCCAAATGAGCCTTATAATATATCCCTGGAAAGATAAGACGATAAGCTTTCTATTGGAGGTGGTTTCGCCTCGATCTGATATTGGACGACGGAGTTATGATCGGAACAGTGAGATGGTTCGGGAAAGGGAGAGGAGAGAGGAAGAAGAAGAAGAAGAAGAAGAAGAAGAAGAAGAGGAAGAGGAAGAGGAAGAAGAAGGAGGAGGAGGAGAGAAGGAGAGAAGACGTGCGGATGATGAAGGGGAATAAATAGTAATGAAAATAAAATAAAATAATGAAATAATAATATAATAATAATATAATAAAATATTAAAAAGTAAAAATAATAATAAAATAATCAAAAGCGAAGACAAAATGATTAGTCCCCTTTTCCTTTTAAATGATGATGTTTTCACTCCTTTTCCTTTTAATCATTACTAATATTTTTGCCAAATTCAATTTTATGATGATCAAAGAACACCTAAAATCAAACCTGAATTTTACTATTTTATGAGGTCAGAAAATGGATAAAATAAAAATAAAAATACTGACTATTTTTATATATTTTTGTGACCTCAAATATTATTTTTCTTGATTTTCTTTTTCTTTTTTTCTCTTTTTTTGTATTTTTCGAAAATATATTAAAAAAATGAAAATTATGAAAATAATTTTTTTGGTCAAAATGGTTCATTTAGTTTGGCTAAGGTCACCAAAATTTATTTTTCAATTTTTAAACTTTTTATGGATTTTCTATGAATTTTCAAAATAAAAATAAAAATAATAAATAATAAATAATAATAATAATAATAATAATAAAGTTGATCAAAATTTAGGTGTCAACATCCGCGCTACTCATAACCTGCGCATGCAAGGTTAACAAAAATAAACAGGCTTGGGGAGACTCACTCGGAACCTGCACATGCAAAGTTAAAACTCCGGGGCTACATGCTTATCATAACCTGCGCATTCAAGGTTAATTGAAACAAACAGGCTTGGAGAGACTCGCTCGGAACTTACGCATGCAAGGTTAAAACTCCGGGGCTCCATGCTTATCATAACCTGCGCATGCAAGGTTAATTGAAACAAACAGGCTTGGGGAGACTCGCTCGGAACCTACGCATGCAAGGTTAAAACTCCGGGGCTCCATGCCTTGGTAATGTGTTTGCTATGGGCTTTGAGGCTCCCCAGGCTTGAGGGGACTTGCTCTGAAAAGTGGCTCCGGGGCTCCGCGGCTCCGCGTCTCTCCGTACCTGCTCAGGCAAGGTTAGCTCAAACAAACACACCTCTAGAACGACTGTAAGAATGATACGGATTTGGTCCTCAGAGGGAAACGACACAATTCAGAGTCTTAGACTCGTGAAAAGGCGATTTGAAAAGTCACAAATCAGAGTCTTAGACTCGTGAAAAGGCTATTTGAGAAATCTCAATTCAGAATCTTAGACTCGTGAAAAGGTTCTTTGAAAAGTCACAATTCAGAGTCTTAGACTCGTCAAAAAGCTATTTGAAAAATCACAATTCAGAGTCTTAGACTCGTGAAAAGGCTATCTGAAAAGTCATAATTCAGAGTCTTAGACTCGTGAAAAGGCTGTTTTAAAAGTCACAAGGCTGTTTTAAAAGTCTCAATTCAGAGTCTTAAACTCGTGAAGAGGCTGTTTGAAGGGTCACAAATCACGGTGTTTAACCCATGAAAAGGCTACAGAAAAAGTCACAGTCCACGATCTTTGACCCATGAAAAGACTATAGAAAAAGCCATAGTTCACGGTCCTAGACCCATGAAATGGCTATGCAGAAGTCACAGTTCACGATTTTTGACCAATGAATAGGCTATACAAAAAGTCACAGTTCACAGTATCCGACCTGTGAAAAGGCTATAGAAAAAGTCACAGTTCACAGTCTCGGACTCATGAAAGGCTATGTAAAAGACTCAGTTCACAATACTCTAGCTCGTGAAAATGTGATTAAAAAGACATAATCCGTGCTATTTTAAAGCACGACAAAGGACTGAGCACTATATCTGCTCACCAGAATGAGGAAACCTGCCTATATGACGGATCTCGGGAAGCGAAAGTTCACCTCACCTGTCCAAAGAAGATTAGCTCCACAAATGGTAATTTCAATGGGAAAGAGAGTGCTGCTCCAAGACTGAACTTACACTTCGGCCTTCTGGAGTATATTTTCTAGATCCAATGGGACAAACTCTCGATCTTTGCGCTTGCTTGTTGATCGGAGCTTGCTGAATGAAGTGAAAATGTCATCTGTGAACTCTGCCACCGCGATTCACACTCGCGTGACTTGGCTTTTGATAGACACTTGGCGTCATCTCTATTCTAGGCTGTTAGACTTGCCAAACTGAGGAAGCTTATTTGAAACTGGTTTAAGGATGACAAAGCTCGTCTTACCTTCATAAACAAGGTTAGCTCGAACAAATATTAACACCAATAAACCTTTGTGATATGTTCCTTCATCGCTCGAAACACTGCCACAGATAATAGAACTGCTCACATTGGGTCCCTATGTGACTCAGGACTTATGAAACATGTTCGGAATGATGGGCATATGACATTAAATGCATAGGAAAAAGGAGTAAGTCTACTCGCTGGGGAAGCTATTTGGCACAACGCGATGCCGAGAGCTTCTCACTCGGCTAGATGACAATGTCAACTTTTAGACTCCATGGGGAAAAACATTTGATGAGGGAAACATCGTTCCCGAAAAATGATTTTTGTATGAATACTGCAATTCATGAAAGATGACAATTTTGCTTCATGAAAAGGGTTTATTGAGCATGCCAAACTAAGATCCCTAATCTGAAAGGGCTTCTCACACACTCTTGCAGAGGGATATCTATTGATCCCAATTGCTCACTTAGGGAGTTAGGATAAAACCTCTCGATACCTCGCACTCTTTTCGTGTCTAAGGTTTCGGACATATTCGCAATGCGTACATTCATAGTCAATCTGAAAGGTCTTTCAGGGACTATAATGTTGTCTTGGTCATGGGCTTACACAAGGGGTTTTTCTTACTTTGAGGCGACACTGGGGAAATATTTGAAGTTATTACCTTCGCCAGGTTTACAAGTCAAGAACCTGGAAGATAAGACAAGAAATGATTGGCTCCACTCCTTCGAGCGGTAGCTTCCTTGAGAAGCCTTCATGTAGACGCAAAACATCCCAATCGGAAAAGTCTTCGGATGGGTTGTAATGTCGGTTCAAGGAAGGCTTATAAGGTTCAAATTTTCTTTGATGGAAGAGGTTTAAGAGTTGGTGATCATCCTAGTGTCTTCAACAACCTCGCTCCGTTTGGGGAAAGCATTTAACTCTAGGGATCATAAAGTGCCTCGAGAGTCCATTGGATGTCCATTTCTCTATTTGCAACAAAAGGGTCTCACTCTATTTTCTGCATTTATTTCTATTTGAGGTGAGTTCTATGCTTTTTTTTTTTTTTTTGCATTTGACTTCTTCTTTTTCTCTTTGGGCTTCGGCCTTGCTTTTACTAGGCACTTTGCTTTTTTAGCCCTCTATTTTTCATTTTCTTTTTTTCTCTTCTTTGCTATTTTCATGAGCGCTCTAGACTCTCGAGACATTCCACAATGACACCGATTTTCTGGTATATCATACATCTTGCCCCAATGTGGGGAGATGATCACCACTCGGGTTCTAGAAATGAATGATTTCAGGCTCAACTTGGCTAGCAAATGGTATTGAGTATTTGGGTAGAGAAAGAAATGTTCTTCTTCATTTTGGGATGCTTCGAGCTTCCATGGAAATTCACCTGAAGCTGCCACACAAAGGTTAATGCAAGTGAAGGCAATTAAATATTTCTTACCTCTTTCACCGCTGATTTTCAACCGAAATCTCATGTATCTGCCTCGATGTGGGGTGGTTCTTGACAGGGGTATTTTGAATGTTCTCCTCATTCAGGCTCAACAGGGCTAGCAAAGGATATGTTGTGTGTATGGGGAAAAGAAAGGAACGCCTTTCATCACTTCGACCCTTGTACAGATTGCGAATAAATCATCTACCCTAAAACACGAATGCCGTTTTTTCCACCTACTCTCAGAGTGTGTAAGGGATGTATTTAGACAAGGCTTGCCTTTCATCTTAATCACTCATGGTTGGCATACTCAATACCTCTGTTTCACTCAGCAAAATCATTTTGTAGAGAAAACTTGCAACAGGATTTTGATGCAAAATGCATGCACACATGAATGGATGCACCAGTTCAGTGAACATGGATGATTTTCTCTGTATGATGATGAAATATTGACTTAGGCTCCAAGTCGAGATGAGATATTTCAATGATGCTTATGGACTGAAATTTTATTTTGATCTGATTGGAGATGCAATATTCGAACAATCAAGCTCTCTACATAAGTTTTGGGAAAGTGATAGTTACCTAGACTGCAGTGGCCAGTTGACCCTTTGTGTCTACTCTTCTGAGGATCTATGTTAACAGGGCCACCTGAAAATTCATGAATTAGCCTACTTGGCTGGCTATGAAGGAAGCCTAGTGCATCAGTGTGTCAACTGATATGGCAACGATGCTTCTTTAATACATCTAACATAAGTGGGAGGATAATTCCTCGCTGATCCGCTGTGAGGAAATGACCTTCTACATCCTTCTTCAGAAATTCCTGACTAGGGAGTATTTGCATGGTGGTCTTGTTAGGAATCAAATAACATGATGATTTTCCTGAACAACCATCACTACAATTTTGGGAATCACCTCCCGTCAGGAAACATGTCAGTCTTATCAGCAAAGTCAAAATCTATATTTAAGACTTGCATAAACTAAGATAAAGAAAACTTCTGGGGAATGGCAAGATTCATGTGTGTGCTCTGACTCCCTGTTTGAGATCTGTACAAATTGAAAGTTGCTGACTTCGTTTCTCCGAATGTCAACTACTCTATCACGGCTTCATGCCCATATTGGATGCTGGATTTGATGACTTCTTATTCCAGAATGTCATTCAAATTAGAACACCTAAGGTCTTTACCTAGGAATGCCCAAATTCCTAATCTAGGACTTAACAGGAGGCAAGACATTTAGGGAATCCTTTTTCTTGAAGGGTTTCAAGGAAGAGGATACTTACCCGATCCACACTGGATGGTTGATCCTGCAATCATGTCAAGGAAATCAAGTTAGCGAGTATCCTTTTCAAAATGACAAATTGGAACGATACAACGTTATGCTTATGTCTACACTTCTGGGGATTGATGGTTAGGTTCATCTTACCATTCTTTTGGCATGCCCCATTTTTATCTTTTCGCTTGTAACTCTCTTCTTGTGAGAAAGTTTCTTGTCTAATTTTTGCTTTCCTTTAAGGGAATTACCTGCGGCGAGCCGATCTGGTAATCCTGTCACGAACAGCAAGAAACATGTCACCACACGATTTCTCGGGATTAAAAAGCTAGAAACGATATAGCGTTACCCTTAGTCTGGGCCAATTTTCATACGATTGAAGATGCATCCTAGCTTGACCTCAAAGGTCACAATAATGCATGAGTGGGTTATACAAGATACATGGAGCTGCTGGAATCATCTTGCAGCTTTGTCACGTAAGGGACGATTTTGAGGAATATCGGCTCGCAATGACTAGCGAGATGTCTTCGATGCATCCTCGCCTTTGCTGAGATGCTCAATCATGTACTTGGGACCTGACTTCATCCCTTAATACATGGTAGTGAGTGGATCTGGTTGTCCTCATCATCTTTGCAAGGGCATCAGGATAGAAGTCCTAATTGCAAGGGTGACAAGCTTCATTGTCTGGTCCAATGGACTGGAGATCGCCTCTGCATTCCGGTTGGCAGCTACTCTTCATTCAATCCAGATTTCTCTCATGTTGCCACACTTGATGAAAGCTCTGACATAATGGAGACTGCATGTTGATCCGTCTTGGGCTTAGTTAGACCGGACGCTGATACACGTTAGCCAACTGATTCTTCATACTTGCCCTTCTGATTGCTTCGTCTGAGCTCGTCAGACAATTCTTCGAGTATAAAGATTCTCTTGACTACTCATGGGGTTCGTCTTTTCAATGTCCACATCTCCTGTCAGAGATGGAAAACATGTCAGATGCGTAATTAAAATGATACACTGGAATCGATACCGAACTACCCTTCGCTCCGATTTCGTCTTTTAGAGTGCTTTGCACCTTCCCTTTTGTCAGCTTTGCCATTTGGGTGTTTGACACTTTTCCTTTGCCGGCTTCACCACTTGGCAGCAATGGTTGAATGGATCAATAGCGTCCAAGGCCCGAGATTCCCTATCTATCTAGGTAACTCTTTTAAACTTCGTCGAGAACTTGACTGTTGATGCTAGGATTGTAAGGCAACATTGATTTTCATATTCTCATATTTTTCTGCAAAATAAGGGAAGTGCAAAATTTTTTTTTATTAATCTTTATACAATATGTACATTGATGTCGACCACGGGGATCGAACCCGGGGCCCGCTCGGACCATTGTCACTCCCCATGCCACCAGGCCGCGGCACTGTTGGCATCCTTGAGGTGACTTGCTTTTTATTTAAGCGCTAACTCCCAGACGTCACGCCTCTTAATGCTGCATCGGACGGCCATGCTTTGTACTAATGTCGAGTCATTTGACAATTCTCTGTCGGTAATGAAATAAATTCATGTTAGAATTGAAATAATTAAGGGTAAATTGGAAACGATACAGATTTACCCTTCTTCAGGCTCATTGAGCTTTGTCGTTCCCAACTTGAAGCTACTCAAAATCCCTTTGGCAGCACTCGGAAAGAGGGTACCACCTCCAATTTGATTTGCCTTATATCAGTTTGACGAGGCATACATGCACTCAATGAACGGATGAGGAGGGTTCGTCAGGTATTTTGCTCCACTACGACATGACTTTTTTTATTGTCGTTACTACGGATTGAATGACTTCGAGACGCGCTTCTGATAGCATTGACCGTGACAGATGGCCCACAGTCTTTTCTCGACGATCAGATTCAGCTGTTCATATATTTGTTGAATCCATTCGGCTTCTGACAATTTCAATTGAGACAGAATCCTCAATGATGGGATCTCTGTTTCCACTAGCAACACCGCTTCCATACCATACACCAAAGAGAAAGGAGTTGCCCTAGTTGAGGTACAGATCGACATCCGGTATGCCACTAGTGTATAGGGGAGCCTCTCATGCCAATCACGATAATTCACTGCTGTCTTGGACAAGATCTTATTGATATTCTTGTTTTCCGCTTCCACTGCACCATTCATCAGCGGGCGATAAGGCGAAGAGTTCAAGTGGCGAACGCGAAACTCGCCAAGGGCCTTGTCAACAATTTTGCTATTATGATTTGAGCCATTGTCGATGATTATAGCCTCTGGTGCCTCGTATCTGGCGAAAATATCTCGATGCAAAAACCCGACCACATTATTGGTTGTGACATTGGTGTATGAGTTGGCTTCAATCCACTTCGAGAAATAATCGATGGCCACGAGTACAAATCGATGCCCATTCGAAGCTTTGGGATTAATTTGCGCTATGACGTCGATCCCCCATATAGAGAAAGGCCATGCCTCAAACATCTGGTGCAGCTCATTTAGGGGAGCAGCAATTCTGTCTCCGTAAACTTGACATTGATGATAGGAACGAACATGCTGAACACAGTCAGCTTCTAAGGTGAGCCAATAGTACCCCCAACCTCATGATCTTCTTGCTTAGCAGGTAGCCGTTCATATGGGGGCCATATTCACCTTCATGGATTTCGCTCATCAACTGATTAGCTTCCCTAGCATCGACTCATCTAAGAAGAACGGAGTCATACGACCTTTTATACAACGTATTGCCACTGAGGAAGAATTTTGAAGACAGATTCACTAAATACTTTTTACGCTGCCTCACCCTCCTCAGGGAATTACCTTTTTTGCAAGTATGCCTTAATGTTATGGTACCATAGCCTGCCGTCTGCCTCTTCCTCTACTAGCATGGTGTAGGCTGATCATCTCAGGATCTCGATTCTCAATGGCTCGATATCTGAACCTGCCGTCACTCGGAACATCGAGGATAGGGTGGCCAAGACATCTGCAAATTGATTCTGGGCTCTGGGAAGGTACTTGAACGCTATCTCATCAAACTCTTCGATTATGTCCTCTAGAAACTCATGATATGGTACCAACTTTGGGTCGTGAGTCTTCCATTTTCCTTTTGTCTGAAGGATAATAAGGGCGGAATCGCCATAAACCTGTAGTCTCTAGATATCCATCTCCATAGCAGCCTTCAGCCTAAGGATACAAGCCTCATACTCAACGATGTTATTGGTGCATGGGAACAATAATTTAGCAGCTACTGGATAATAGTAGCCATCCGGGGAGATAAGGACAGCCCTTGTGCCAGATTCAGGCAAGTTAACAGCCCCGTCGAAATACATGACCCACCTTTCTGCAATCGCCACTAAGATACGATCATCAAGAAGGTCTATCTCATGCTCTGAAAGTGGCGCTGCTGCGTTTTCTGCTAACATGTCTGCTATGGCTCGACCCTTCACTAACTTCTGTGTCATGGTCTGTACATCAAATTCAGAAATAAGAATTTGCCACTTAGCCAATTTACCCACCAGCGTAGGTTTCTCCAAGAGATACTTGATGACATCACATTCAGTGACCAGGCTAATCTAATAATGAAAAGTATATTGACGCAATCTGTGTAACACCCAAACCAAAGCCATGCAAGTCTTCTCAACCTCCGGATATTTGACTTCGGAATCAGAGAACTTCTTGATGAGATAGTATATCGCACATTCCTTTCCATTTGACAGTCTTTTCTGTATCAATACAGCTCCTAGGGACTCCTTGTGAATGGTCAAATATAGGATCAATGGGATGTCGGGAACAGGTGGAACCAAAATTGGGAAATGGGTCAGGTAATGCTGGATCTTCAAGAAGGCCGTCTGACATTCGATATCCCACACAATTTTATCATTCTTCTTGAGCAATTTGAAAAATGGCTTGACAGTCTCCGACAGTTGGGATATGAATCTTGCAACATAGTTTAATCTCCCTAGTAAGCTGCGAACCTCCTTTACAGAAGATGGGGGCCGCAGATCACATATGGCCTTCACCTTGGAGGGATCAATCTCGATGCCCCTACTGCTTATAATGAAGCCCAATAGCTTCCCAGACTCTTTCCCAAAAATGCATTTCGCTGGATTGAGACGTAACTGGTATTTACACGTGCGCTCGAACAGCTTGCGAAGGATAGCAACATGGTCCTCTCCCAATCGCGATCTTGCAATCATGTCATCGACATAGACTTCAATTTCATTATGATCATATCATGAAATAAGGCCACCATGGCTCTTTGATACGTGGCTCCCGCATTTTTCAGGCCAAAAGACCTGATCTTATAACAAAATGTGCCCCACAGGGTTATGAAGGAAGTTTTG
The DNA here is from genome assembly GCA_021437785.1 of Rhodomyrtus psidioides. Lineage (NCBI taxonomy): Eukaryota > Viridiplantae > Streptophyta > Magnoliopsida > Myrtales > Myrtaceae > Rhodomyrtus > Rhodomyrtus psidioides. The sequence goes on along the minus strand of JAILYB010000219.1, from coordinate 142,432 downwards.
TTTCTGTCTTCTTCCTTCATTCGAATCTGGTTATAGCCAGAAAAATCGTCCATGAAAGAAAACAGCTCAAACCCTGCTGTGCTATCAACTAACACATCAATATGTGGGAAGGGAAAGTTATCCTTCGGGTTGGCCCTATTCAGATCACGATAATCAACACAAACCTTGACTCTCCCGTCTTTCTTGATCATTGGGACAATATTCGCTATCCAATCTGGGTAATGAGCGACCTCAATGAATTCGATTTTCAGCAGCTTCATTACTTCCTCCTCGATTTTTTAGACAGCTCAAGCTTTGTTCTCCTCAATCTCTGTTTCTTTGGCGATATATCCGGATTAATCGGTAGAGTATGTTGTACGATATCTGGATCCAATCTTGGCATATTGGTGTACGACCAGGCGAACACATTGTGAAACTCTCGAAGAAGACCGACCAATCTAACGGCCTCTGCTTCCTGCAACCCTGCCCCAGTTTTGACCTCTATGACACTATCCGCATCACCCAGACTTACCACCACGATCGGCTTTGCTGGTAGCGGCTTCACCTTCCCTTGGCGGTTCCATTTGAACTCTATCACACTCGGGTCTTCGCGGTCATTTGTTTGAATTTGAATAATTCATCTTTTCGAGAATCTGAGTTATAGGTGATCTCATCTTGAACCCACAGAATACCCTGCTTGATTTCTTGTGCTCATCGCTTAGGCCATTCTTCATTTTCACCTGCATGAGCAGAAATAATGCGTTAGCTTGCATTTCAGATGAATTCAATTTTAGGAACTAAATACTCCCTTTTATCTCGACTGGACGGCTTAGCTTGATCATCCTTCCCTCGTAGGATGCATTGTCACTACGATTGAGCACACTTATTTACCTGTAAAATAAGAAATAGAACGAGTCATTTCTATTCTCAATTGAGTTAAAATTAGGAACGACACATCTTGTTACCAAAATTGAATCATTCTTTCCAATCTAGATTTGTTGGCGAGAGTCATCGCATCCGCAATGGTCTGTAATCTCGCTTCATCAGAGACTCTACACTTCTCTGTTAAGTACTGCTTTTTCTATCGCAAGAATCTTGCTTGCCTCCCTGCTTCCAGCGAATGTCGTCTGGCGGCGCTCCTCATTCTGAAACTGTCTGTAGACATCGTGGCACACGGGATTGGCTTTTCGATCTCGGTCATTTAGGATTACGATTTCGTCGAGATCCTTAATTATTTTCGCTAGTGCAGCGTGGTTCGCAGCATGATGATCACGTCCTCGGTCTTGGAGTTGTAAGCCCGGGGGAATTTGAAAGGGATGACGTCAATCAGCTCATCTTTGAATAACGAGATTCCATTGATGGAAAATTCTCGAACAGAGGTGGAGGCTTCGTCCGCATCACGTTCTTACTCCGAGATTTGCTTGGAAAAGAAAGTGATGGTGTTAAAGGTTTTATGGATGACCTGTTCTAGCTTCTTCAAAGCTTTTCTCTCAGGACCAAAAAGACGATTGGCCTTGTCGCTATTCTCTTTGAAGAAAGCGAAGGATGGAAAAGGGGAAAGCCTCAGTAGCTACAGCTTATTGACGGTGTTAACAAGGTTGACAACATCCTCGTAGATTGGCGTCGATTTCTCAAGTAGCTTGGACCACATTGTCGTGGCCGTTGTCATGATTTTCCATTTGTTATCTACAGGAAAAGTATACAAAATATTATTTCATATATCAAATTGGATGATACTTTGAAACGATACATCCTCTTATTTCGAATCAAATAATTTCATCATGTTTTGATGCTAGAGGCTGCCCCAATGGTTGGGTCCACTGCCCCACTCATCTTTTGAGACCAGTCTGGATTACTGCATCCTGTCAAGTTTTTTGTAGCAAGGAGGATTGGTGTTGTCCACATGGATGGACGCGCGTCATGTCAACCATCAAATCGTTTGGTTTATGTTAAACCTTTCTTCATTCGAGTTGGGAGACCATGACATCTCATGCCCCCGGGTTATTCTATGATTTCTTCCTATTAAATGCCTTTCTGCATACTGAAGAAGAAATTGATCAGTTGTCTGTAATGATTTGAACTAAGAACAGGAACAAGTTATGTCATCTCCATTTTTTGTTCGAAAAGCTAGAGCATTCAGTGATCTATTGAGTCTGTTCAATGATCCCTTTCGATTTAGAATGATTGTCAGCCTTTTCGACTCGAACATGATGAGGCCCCATTTTGTCAATGGGAAGGCTAGCCGTCACATTTGAGTCCTCAATTCATCACCTCTAGGCAGATGCTTATCGATTATGTCTATCTTTTCCGCCTTTGATTTATTTCATTACACATGAAAAAAAAGGAACAATATCCAACATATAATTTAAAATGAAAGAGATCAGAAAAGACTTCCATTTCATTTAAACATGCATGACTGCCTCTCCATGGAGGCTATCCTCTGCTATCATTAGAAAAGGTCCTTATCCTTCAAGGAGTTGCCCCAGAGTGGCTCCTCTTGTCCATTTTCGCATTTTTGCTGATCGACTCTAGGTTGAAAAACAACAAGGAATGGGAGTTTGCCATTCTGCGAAATGAGTGATAGGTCACCGATTCATTTGGAAGTGTGGCCTTCATGCTTTCCGTCCAACACAGGTTTAACATTTTCAGGCCTCGCTTTCTGATGCAATCTTTGCATGGTCTCCCAAAAAATGATCTTCATTGATGGCCTATAAGAGAAAGGAAATACTATCAGTTCCTGGATAGTGAATCAATCTTTCAATGAGGTCGCCTCTTAGATGAAAATGAAGCCATGATACTTGCCCCGAATCTCAAAGGCACTTGGTACTTTGCCATGATTTCATTACAAGAGGAGACATCATTAAAAGATTATTCGCGATTATCAATAGAACGCCCATTTAATTTAAAAAGTTTAATGCACACAAAAACGTCGTCAATTTTGCAAAAATGCTTCGAGGTACTCCTTTTGCAAGAATGACGTGAAAATTATGACAAAATGATTTGTTCATATTGAAATTTATTCTCCAAATTCACTGCAAAAAATGATCACTAATATTTTCAACTATGGGTTTAGACCACGTAGGGCGTCCAATTGATATTCATGAACTGCCGAAAATAAAATTTGGAGTGAAATAATAAATGAAAGAATCCTACTTACAGTGGTTGGCGAACAATACTTGTCAATGGCATAGACATGCGCATGCTAACAGTGAGGTTCGGCACATAAAGATAGGATAGACTATTGGTTAAATGCTCCCACCACAACGAACTGATATACCGCCCCCAAAAATGCTGACAGCATAATCGGGTAAGGACACATATTTCGAGGTGATGAGCGGGATCAGAAATGATAGTGCCATTTGCATACCTGCATATGGCTCGATGTATTTCTGATACCTCCTAAAGATTCCCTAGAGTGGCAGTCGGGGTTTGACCGCTGGATGTATGTGCGAAAAGTGTAGTGCATGAGAAACATGCACGGCAGGGTATATCAAACATCGCTTCAATATATATACAAATAACATACATGCCCATGACTCCCTGCAAAACAGACAGGTCAACAATCACTACACCCCTTATAACTCCCAACCTGCAAGAACATCTAACACAAAGTTAGCAGATTAACCTGATTTTACTCGCAGCGCTACAAAATGTAGATCAAGTTAGGGAACAATCAATTGGTTATTACGGCCTAACTCTACACAGATTCAATCAATCTATTGAAGTCCCCAGCGAAGTCGCCAAGCTGTCGCGACCTGCCTTGAGCCCCCCTCGAGGGGTCTGGTGGGTTTAGATGTATTGTCATCGGTCAATGACGTGAACTCTCCCAAGTCCTACCTCGCATGACGTCAGATTTCATTTTACTGATTAGTAGACTAAAATGCTATTAAGAGTCGCCACTAACCTATTAGGGTTGGCTAGAAACCAATCGAAACAGGAGAGTGTTATCTCGATTCCTACGAAACTAGAGCTTCTAAGTTCGGGGACTTGTTTATGCAAACTAGATGATTAGCGCCCTTTCGGTACCTAACTAGTTAATATTCCCTAAGGTGACCACACATTCTGCATATCATTTTAAGCTTACCAGGTATCTAACCAGTGCTAGGTGAACATGCATAATATTTTTATGTCATTTCGTGCAATTACCTATTTATCCTTAACCTAGCATCCAGGAAAGCGATTAACAGGCAATTTTTCAAAAGACAGCGTTGTGATAAACAATCAATCAAAAAAATATGTCAAATAAAGACTGGAATAAGCACATGTAATCCAAATCTATAAAGGCAATATTTAAAGAAAGTAACTCCGACACGTGGATCGGATATTCAAAAATGGACTGGATTGGACGTCGGTCTTCAATCACCAAGCCCCAATGAGCTTCCATCGTCAGTCGCTACATTGGAATATCAAAATGGTGCATCAAGCCTTTGGAACATGCACTCACTCAAAATAGATAGTCAGCAAAATTCAGCTAATTAAAGGATAAAACGAGTGTCTCGAATTAAACTCTAATTATCGTGCTAATTTAACTACTGAGATATGCATCGTTAAGTAAATAATTCACAAAAATATTCACATAACAGGCAAATAGAGGCAATTTCTATCTATTTTTTATTTTTTGATATTTTCTGTAATATTTTATTTTTAATTATTTTTTTATTAAAGGAAATCGGGTCCGGGTCGAGTTCTGGGACCCGGACTTGTGTCAGGCCGTTGGACTAGACTCGATATGAGAGAGAGAACCGGAACCGGGCCCGATTGGCACCCAGGAGTCAGGCCCAACAACCCATCTACTAGGCTAGACTGGGTCCAGCTCGCTAGCCCAATTCCCGGCGCTCAAACCACACTCTTTAGTCTTCATATGGGCCCAACACTAGCTAAATAAGAAGAAATTAAAGGCCCAGCTGGCCAGACCCAACCCTCTGTGCACCTAGCCCAAAAAAAAAAAAAAGAACGAGCCTCCCCCATACTTACTGCTCATCTTCTTCGTCCTCGCGTCACCCTAATATCTGCAACACCCGACGGCAACAGTACAATCCCGATGTCGCCAACCTCCGAACGCCTCACCGTTGCGCCTCCGAGACCCGTTCCTCGCACCGCCGGACCTCTTGGACACCGACCGGTTCTGTCTAGCTCGAGCCCACCTGCGCTTTCTGCCTACCGACGCCCTTGACCGCCACCTGTCACCTCCAGGCAGCAACAACGGCCGCCGAGGCTCGCTCGCTAGATCTGCTCGTCCATTGCCAGTTCGGATGGCATCCGTTAAGACCTGCTCATGCGTCGGCTACACCCACGTCCTTGTGTCTCTAACTCAGCCGAATCGTCCCTGCTCAGCAGCATCGCCTTACATCGGAGCTCGTTCACCGTACCGCCGTCGAGACCTGCTCCTGCCTCTTACCGGCGCTCTTGACGGTCGTCCGCTACCCCCTAGCGCCAAAGACAACCCCCGAGACTTGCTCAATGGCGACGCTTGATCTACTCATCCGCTAAGCAGCCAGGCCGGCTCCTGCCTCTTACCGACGCTCAGCGGCATTGTAGCCAGGCCGGCTCGGCAGTTTGACTGCCGAGCTGGGCCTGATTTGGTAAAAAAAAAAAAATTAAACCTGTTTTGGTAAATATTTGTGTTTTTTGGCATGGTTTGGAAAAAAGCCCTTCGTTCGCACCACGACAGACCAGCGACTGCCCGGAGGACCGGCGATCACTCGCGACGAACTCGACCAAGGCTTAGACCTTTACCAACTCAGCGTCACGCAGGGTGGAACCTCAACAAAAGATTGATCACCCAAGTAAACCACTCAGAGTTCAATACTGAACTGAATCAGTAAACTAATAACTAAGACCTGGACATGCACGAGTAATGAACTAACTGGAAACTTGGGACCAGTCAAGGGTGCTTCATCTAAAGTGAATCAATAGCATAAGATTCACAGGGGTCACGGTAACAAGAGAAACTCAAGGCTCGCCGGTCCGAGTGATAGGAGTTCTCGGCCCGGCGAGCATCGGGATTGAAAGGGGGCGACCAAACCCGAGAGAGGAGGCCAATCTTTACGCACGAAGTAGCGGGCAAGCTCTGGAGATCAGCAACTGTGCTCTCCTTCTTCCTCCGCTTCCTGCGCACATCCAGTTTTTTTTTCTCATTCTTTTTTTTTAACCCTCACAGAGTCAGCGTTCTCCCTCTGCTCATCCCTCTCTTTTTGCTCGCCCCCCATCGTTCCGCCTGGTGTTGCTTGTCGCCAACGCTAGGTCTGGCGACCAAAGCCTGCCCTCCACCAACGGCGGGACTGCTCGCCACCAACACCGGACCTTCTCGCGCGTTGCCACGCCGCCCACCACGCACGCTCGAGCCGCAGGTTAGACACCACATGTATGGTTGTCGGGCTGACGCCGGCCTTGCTCGATCGCCACAAGAGACCGGACCTACAATCGGACGGCCATGATGCTTGCATTGGAACGAGTCCAATGAGCACAAGACCTGAAGTTTATGTTCATGGCTCCGGCTCGAAATGGTTCCAACGGGTTGTTGAACGAGGATACGACATCGTCACACCCTTCATCGAGCTTGTTGGTGGGGATGCTTCAGAAAGGACGAGGCACGGTAGGACTTGTGTAGCTCGGCTTCTCCTCGTCGACCATGTCGCGCTCCCCCTCTTCAAAATACGATCGCGCCGCCGCTACCTCCCTCAGTGAGGCCGAACCATCAGGCTGGTTCGCGGTGATTCGTAGTGCGAGGCCGCCGTCGACTCTGGTCGCGGGAACTCCCGCTCTAGCCTGCTGTTCTTCCTTTCTCCATCTCTGTTCTGAAACTCCACCGCCGGCCGTCATGAAACATCAGCAGGTTCCTTGCGCGAATCCGAGCTTGCTTCGCCACTGCCAAGTCGCCGTCACCGCCTGCCCGCGAGGCTGGCAGCGACGACGACGACGACGATCGATGCACTATGGCCTGGTCGCCCTCACCTTTAGTCCAAGAGCTTCTCCTCTTTCTTTCGTGTTTTCCCTCTCTCTCTATTTTTCTCTCTATCTGTCTGCCCTCGTCTGAGCTCTCTCTTCCTCTCTCTCTCTCTTTTTTATCTTGTCCCCTTCTCCATTATGACTGTCCTTGAACTTCTTGAGCAAGTTTTGCTCATGTGTGGACGTGAAGGTGAGTGATGCTTGTGGCTGTGAATCAGCCACAGAGTGGGAGAAGTAAGGTTTGACGTGAGATGGGTTGGATAGGGTGACATCAATGGATGAGGGGCCAAGTGTGCTGATAAGAAGAATTGGGCCAACGAAATAAAAGCCACAACCCAGCTTAATGAAAAAGTAAATGGGAGGCCAGCTTATGAGTGAAAGGGCCCAAGTGGGCACGCGGGCCTGCTATCCTATAGATTGAAATTGCGGGCCGCGCCTCGCTCGCGCGGGCTTGGCTCCATCTAGCCCGATCCCAATTTTTCTATTTTCTATTTTTTATTTTGCAATAAACAAAAAAAGATGTATAAAACAAATTAGACAATTCTAATAATAATAATAATAATAATAATAAAATGCGGGATCGCCACAATTAGGTGTCAACAGTATAGACAAAGAAGTGTTGTATTCGATAAGAATATGAATTATGTAAGTCAATTCGTTGAATGATTTTGTTGTTTGAGATATGCGTCTGGTTAGTGAAAAATCTTGTAAAGCCATATCCTTTGATTGGCATGCTTGCTATTGGATGTTTTGTATTCTATGCACTTGTGTCCATACGGCCGCCCCTGTTTGATTTTTTCTATTTCAAAGCTTCCGCATGCGCTAATTACTTCGAGTAATGAAGAATTTAATGATATAAGAAAATTTAGCAAGCATTCCTGACGCGGCATGACTGGGGAACTACACGGGGAAGAAAACGAACAGAGCAAAATGCCGTTTGTTATTTTCTTTCTTATAATTTCTTATTTGGCCCCACAGACTTTCTTTTTACATCCAAAAAGAGATTCGCAGAATCTGCTCCAAACTGGACCGCACATATAGAGATATAATAAAATAAGTGTGCCCTCGTTTTCATCTTGTAGTGGCAGAAGTTATTTTCTTCCTTTACGACCTAAATTAAATTCAAAGAAAGCACATCGGGCTCAAATTCGAGACATAATTTAACAAGACGTATAAATTATGTTAGAGAAGTTCTTTATTGGGGGATTAATATACTGTGAAGTAGTTAATATAACTCGTCGGTTTAAACTTTTGAATTACAATATGTTAACAAGCTCAAACTCTCCAGGTAAAAGTATCAAACTTTTGTTGTGCACTCCCAATATTATTTCATGAAATGAAACTTCGAATCTTCGTCGAGGTTAATTGTGATGTAAGGCTTCACTCCAGTCTCTAAAGAAAAGATGGTCCTATAACAAGATGGATGAGAGAGAGATGACAATGGGTAATATGGAGGTGATTAAAACGAAGTAGGCTTGAGGAAGATGAAGAAAGAAAACAAAATGAAGAAAAGAAAGCAAAAAGAAAAAAGAAAGAAAGAGAAAACTAAAGAAGAAGAAGAAGATATTCATGGATGAAAATGCCCATTTTTCGAATAAGATTTGGCTACCATATGAGTTGGAGTTCTTATTTGAGACTAAATTAGTCACTCCAGTTCTTTATTCGATGATCTGTAATAGACTCAAGAACATAGTCGACAGGAAATAGTGGGACCGACCAAAACATGAGAATAGCAAAATTTAGAGGCGGACCAAGAGATCGAGGCATCAAGGCTTGCGGTGCATACTAGGGCGAGGCGAACCATCATGCCCCGGTTTTGAATTTCGGTTCTATCAAGGCATTCTTGGCAAGTTGAACATAAATGGAAAGTGTTTCCTACTTTGAGGGGGGACATAACGACACGGCAAAGGAACTGAGATGACCTCTTGTTCGAGAGAGAGAGAGAAAGAGAGAATGGCTAAGAGAGGTGTGTATAACACTTGCACTCCACTCCCCCACAGCAAATTTTCCTGCTCAATCAAGCCTTATCACTCCACTAAGTTTGGTCTCCTACTTAGTCTAGATCCTCTCTAATTTCCATCCAATGCATTCAATTTTTCTATGCCATTTGGGATTTGATAGTGGGTGGCCTTTTTTTTTTGTTGGTCCAGGAAAGAGAAATGGACCCAAGAATGACGAATGCAGGCGTTTTCGATTAGCGGTCGAATTACGCCTATAAAATTACCAATCTTCATGAGATGCGTGGTGGCCTACACAGAATGATCCCTAGTTATTAAGGGACTATCATGTTTATAGTATATAGTTTATAAGGAATGTGGCGGAAACAAAGGAATGCAGGGTCATATAAATTGGGCATTTTTTTCACAAGGGTCAAATTTTGCCGTAACTCGTAGATTTGACTTTTTGAAATGATTTCGTTTAAAAAAGGTCAAATTTGCGAGTTACGGAAAAAATTGACCCTTGTGAGAAAAAAAGCCCAATTTATATGACCCTTCATTCCTTGATTCCGCCACGTTACGTGATTCTCTTTCCTTCATGAGAGCTCCCTTCTATCCATGGTGATAGTTTATTCCCTCAAATCTTAACCAATCCTAAGCCGCATTCTCCCATTCTCCCATTTTATTATGCCTTTGAAACCTAGATCGACAATCTGGTCTTTCCTCCGATCTCCAAACCCTAGATTTCCTTCCTAGCCAAAAAGAAACTGTCCTCCATCACGCCCACTCCCTCACCAGATCCTTAGCCTTCTTTGCTCGTCATCCACATTCCCCCTCCCCCAACCAAAATTTTCACGTTGTCTTAGCACGACAACCCTTTTCCCTCATTCTATGTATGCTTTGCGCTCCCTTCAATTTTTTCCCAAATTTCAAACCTTTTTTAGATAGTTGTATAATTTTAGCCTCTGCCAAGGAGTTGTGCCGACCCTCAGAAACACTTATAGCTGCTGTTTAGAGAAATCTATCCACCTGGGTATGAGCTGCCTCTACTGTTTGGGTCATTTCGAGGTTTTCGATTGAGCCGAGCTTATTTCCATTGTACCATATAGTTCCTGTTTCAGCTTTCCAAGTTGCTTCGACGGAACTAGTGCTGTTCAATATGGATATAAGGGTCTTGAGCTGGAATTGCTAGAGGCTGGGCTCTTCTTTGACTTTCCAGAAGCTGAGAACCATTGTGAATCTTGAAAGGCCTAGCGTGGTATTCTTAATGGAAACAAAGAATAAGGAGACTCTTGTGGATCGAGTTAGACGACGCCTCAATTTTTCGAACTTGTGTATAGTGCAACCAGAGGGTATTGTAGGGGGCTTAGTATTAATGTGGAGTGATGAGATCTCGATAGAAGTGAGTCTAAGCACGAAAAATCTCATTGATGTAAGGTGCAAGGTCCAAGACAGTGGACATATTATCAGGATTACCTTCATATATGCCTCAGCGAACTTCCATGAAAGACTCATATTATGGCAGCAACAATGTGAAATGCACACTAATAACCTACTCCTATGGGTTTGTATGGGCGATTTCAATGAAATTCTTTATCACTGGGAGAAGGTTGGTAGGAGGGAGGCAGACTACTACAGGTTAGCCGCTTTTCGAGATCTCTTGAATGATTGTTCATTAGTGGATGTTGATAGCAAAGGATGTGCATTCACTTGGGCAAATAATAGAGAAGGAGATGCCTTGGTAAAAAAGAGGTTGGATAGAGTATGGTGTACTATGGATTTGAGGGTATTGTTTTCTAATACTGAAGTGTTTGCCCTACCAGCTATTGGCCCTGATCATAGCCCCCTCTCGCTCTCTGTTTATCCAAATCGAGAAAAAGGAAAAAAAAAGAATTTAAATTTGAAGCATATTGGCTGGAAGACCAATATTGCAAAAAAATTGTGAAGGGAATATAGCTGGATTCCCGACCATCTCATGAAAATTTCATCGAGAAAGTTTAGGAGGTCTCAAAGGAACTAGCAATGTGAAGCAATTGGAGATTCTCAAATGCCTCTTGTCTAATTGGGGCTCTAAAGAGAAAGCTTATTAATATCACTAATAGTACAGCAGGAACATTCGCAAGGAGACAAAACAGGTGATTACGGATCAAATTGAGAAACTATGGAGGCAAGAGGAAATGTATTGGGGGTTAAGATCTAGAATAAATTGGCTAACCTGGGGCGATGGAAATACTGTTAGGAATATTATATTTAATTTTGAAGTAAACAAAACTATCTTGCTTTGCTGAAAAGATTTTGGATGAACTCGAAGGATCTATATCTCACTGCCGTTGATCTCTAACGTATCCATTTTGATAGAAGCAGGCAGATCATATGGCAAAGGCACACTGGTTCGACATTCATACTCTTTGATTATAAATTCTCTTTACTCAACTAATCTTATTTTCTGATTATCTTAGCAGATTAAATTTCTCTATTAACGGTCAATAATCTGGACAGGATTTCGAGACTAAATCATACTATTTTTGTATCAATCAAATCGATCTTCTAAAGATTTTCCTTATTCAAGGAGATCTCAATTTATATTCAAAATCTTTAGAAAAATACCTTATTTAGATCCTTTGTTTAAAGGTCTTAAGATATATTTGTATGGGAAAATATATCTTTCCAAATTTCTGATGTATCTTACCGTAAACAACTAGTGATCTTTTGTCAATCAACCAACATCTAGTATTGGTGATTGATCCTCAGAGTGGATCTGTCCAGCGGGGAGCCTAGAGGACGAGGACTATAAAAAGCACGAAATTCAAAGAACGGAGGAAGACTATGAGATAATCAACCTTATTCAAAAAGAGCTTCATTACTGTCTAAAAGTATTTTCTTGTGAATCCTGCAAGAGAGAGCGAAATAGAAAAAGAGTGTAGAGTGGAAAGGTCTCGGTAGAGGCATAGCTCGCTTATGTTGGAAGTGCTTGAAGTTGAAACAATCACTCTGGTTCCTGTAATATCTTATTTGATTACTTAGTGAAATCTAACCAGTAGGCTGTTAGTGTGGGTGAGTGAACGTAGGCCCTCAAAAGCCGAACCACTATAATCTTGTGTGCATTGCTTTTCTACTCGTTCTGTCTCTATCAACTGCCTGACAGAAGCACTGCAATACTTTACTTTTACTTGTGCTCCCTCGAATTCGATTAATTTATTAATTCCGCATTATTTGTTGAAATTAGATTGATACACTTATTCACCCCTAGGTGTATAGCCTAGCCAGTGCGACAATTGGTATCAGAGCCTAAGGCTTGTTATTTGGAAGTGCAGACTTCTAAACTAACGATCTTGAATGGCTAGTATCCTTGGAGCAGGTATTGTGGAATGCCAAAGCAACACACGACCTCCATATTTCAATGGAAAAGATTACAACATCTGGAAGAACAAGATGAAAGCATTCATCAAATCTACAGATCCACTAATGTGGGATGTTGTGCAAAAAGGGGCAAATCCAACAATCTCTTCGTCAAAAGAAAGTAATAAAGAAGAATCAAAACTTAGTGTTACAGAAATCTCCAAAAGAGAAGCTTTTGATTCAAAAGAAATTTATTCTTTCTATTGTGCCTTGTCTCCATCTCAATATAACTGTATTTGCTCTTGTAAAACAGCAAAGGAAATTTGCAAAAGTCTGCAACTTACCCATGAAGGGATTGATGGAGTTAAGGAAACAAAGACAAATATTCTCCTTGGAAAGTATGAATCTTTTAAGATGAGACCTGACGAATCCGTTTCTAATATGATCAACAGGTTTACATATATTGTGAATGGATTGACCTATTACAGCAAGCAAATCTCTCAATCAGAAAGAGTCAACAAAATTCTGAGGGGATTGACAAAGGAGTGGAACAACATCAAAACCATCATTCGTGAAACATCGAGAATCTCACTTTTAACTGTTGATGAACTTGTAAGTACATTAACATCCTATGAGTCTGAGCGTTAAAATGATGAAGATGAGACGAAAGGAAGAAAGGAAATTGCCTTGAGATCAAAGATGATCGATTCAATCGATTCGGAATCAGAGGCAGAGGACGACGATGAAGAACTGGCACTAATGGTTAAAAAGTTTAGAAAGATGGCTAGAAGAGGGAGAAACTTCAAAGGAAAATGCCCTATCAGGCAATCCGAAAAATCTATTGCCGAGAAAGATGAAAGCAAAGAGGTAACTTGTTTTGAATGTGGTAAACATGGACATATTAAGCCTAACTGTCCTTCTCTAAAGAAGAATCGAGGAAAGTTTGAGAAGAAAAAAAAAACTCTAAAAGCTGAGACGTGGAGCGATACCGAGTGTGAAGAGAGTGATGACGAAGACTGCGCAAATATTTGTCTTATAGCAACTTCGGATTCAGAGGATGAAAAAGAGGTAAGTTCTTTTGACATCCCTAATGAAGTATCTGATTACATTGATAAGTTATGTTCGGATCTCAAAAAGGCTCTTAAAAAGATCTCTGATTTGAAAAAAGGAAAATTCAAAACCAAGGCAACAGGATCTTTCCAAAAATGAAAAGATTGATCTTCTTCAAAAAGAATATTCCGTAATGCTTCAAAATCATTATCTTCTCAAAAAGGAAAATATAAGCTTATTCGAAAAACATGATTTTCTTAAAAAAGATCTCTTTGATTTGCAAGAAAAACACCATTCCCTTTCAAAAGAGAATGTTTTGATCAAACAAGATATTTCAAATATAAAAAATAATTTTTTGACAGGCTCAAAAACCTTAGAGCATATTCTTTCTATTCAGATTCCTTATTATAACAAGAATGGCCTTGGAATGGAAAAGAAAACAGTTTTACAAAGTGCATTTCCAAAATATGAAGAAAGATGAAAACAGAAACATTCGAAGAAAGCTTACAAAGAATATTTTCAAAGACATTTTATAAAACCTGTTGGCCACGAATTTTTCTGTTCCAACTGTGGAGACAAGACTCATTTTGAAAATGAGTGCTCTAAAGTTTGGAAAACTATCAGAGGCCCTTTTATCAAAATGATGCAGTCTACTAACGTAAAAGGACCAAAAAAGGTTTGGGTGTCAAAGAAACCGTGAATCTGTCCATTTGATGTAGGTACCAAAGAAGAAGAACAAGTGGTACCTTGATAGTGGTTGCTCAAGACATATGACAGGTGATGCAAGCAAGTTTATGGAAATCTCCAAAGTAAATGGTAGAAGTGTGTCTTTCGGAGGAAGCAAAGGCAAGATAACAGGCAAATGAACTGTCAGAATTGGAAAGCTGACGAAAAGCAATGTCTCACTTGTTGAAGGACTCAATTACAATCTCTTAAGTGTAAGTCAACTGTGTGATATTGGTTATAAGATATGCTTCCAAGAAAATAAATGCACATGTGAAAGCAGTGACAAAACTCAAATCTTCACTAGAAGAAGGCATGGGAACATCTATCTATTAGATGTGGACTCACAAGAAGAAAAATGTCTGGTCTCTATCAAAGAAGAATCGGATCTATGGCACAAGAAACTTGGGCACATTAGTCATAAATAAATAATCAAGCTATCTTCCAAAAGGCTTGTGAAAGGACTACCCAAAGTCAGATTTGACAAAACTGAATTATGTACAGCCTGCACTCTCGGAAAAAAGGTAAGAAGTTCCTTTAAACCAATCAATTTTATTTTTACTAATCGAGCATTGCAGGTATGGACATATTTGGACCTACTCGAAGTCAAAGCCTTGGTGATAAGAGATACTGTCTAGTGATAGTAGATGATTATACTCGTTTGACATGGGTATATTTTCTTGCTCACAAAAATGAAGTATTCTCATATTTCTCAAGCTTTGCAAAACTTGTCGAAAACGAAAAAGGTTACACCATTTCTTGCATTAAAACAGATCATGGCGGAGAATTTGAAAATCAAAATTTCTCATCTTATTGCATTGAAAAAGGTTTACAACATAATTTCTCGACTCCTTACACTCTAGAAAAAAACGGGGTTGTAGAGAGGAAAAATCGTTCTCTACATGAAATGGCGAGAACTCTCCTGATTGAAAGTAAAATTTCTTCATACTTTTGGGCAGAGGCAGTCTCAACTGTTTGTTATATTTCAAATCGTGTCTTTCTCAGATCGCTTCTAGATAAAACTCCTTATGAACTTTTTAAAGGTAGAAAACCAAATATCTCCTACTTCAAAGTGTTTGGTTGCAAATGTTTCGTGCTTAGAAATGCAAATGACAGAGTTGGTAAGTTTGATGAGAAGTCCGATCAAGCAATCTTTCTTGGTTACTCCACAACAAGCAAAACCTACAGGATCTTCAATAAAAATTTGTGCATTGTGGAAGAATCAATGAATATGAAGTTTGACGAAAAGAGCACTCTCTATGTCACTCAAGTGGAAGAAGATATTCAACATTCGTTTCAAAAAGGGGAACAGACCAACTTGCAAGAAGACTCTACTCAATCTGGATCTATCAAAGATTAGTCTGCCTCTACAGATGAAACGCAGAAAGAAAAGTTTCATCACAACTGGAAGCATAAATCTAGTCATCCACTACAACTTGTTATTGGAGATGTACAGGATGGAATCAAAACTCGAGCCTTTATTAAGGAAATGACAGGTACTTTTGCTCTTATTTCTGAAATTGAACCAAAAGATTTGACAGAAGCACTTTCGAATAAAAGTTGGATAGAGGCAATGCAAGAAGAGCTACTACAATTCAAAGTAAATCAAGTCTGGGATTTGGTTCCAAGACCAACAGATTGACCAGTCATTGGTGCAAAATGGGTATTCCGAAATAAACTTGATGACAAAGGAAGAGTCACAAGAAACAAGGCAAGGTTAGTCGCAAAAGGATACTCACAAGAGGAAGGAATTGACTACGATGAGACCTATGCGCCGGTGGCTAGGTTAGAAGCTATAAGAATATTATTAGCATATACACGTTATTATGGCTTCAAACCTTTTCAGATGGATGTCAAAGGTGCGTTCTTGAATGGTGTTGACACCTGATTTTTGATCAGTCTTTCATAATTTATTTTTAAAAAATTCATAAAAAATATATAAAAAGTTAAAAAAAATTAAAAAATCATCTTTGGTAGCCTTGACCAAGCTAAAGGAACCATTTTTGATAAAAAAATAATTTTTCATATTTTTTAATATTTTTTAATATTTTCCAAAAATAGAAAAATACATGAAAAATGAAGAAAAATAGCGTTCGATGTCGTAAAAATATAGAAAAATAGTCAATATTTTTATTTTAATTTCTTTTACATTTTGAACTCATAAATAGTCAAAATTTAAGTTCAATTGCATGTGTTTCTTCACGACGCATAGAGTTGAATTTGGCAAAAAAATGTCATTCGAGTATTTTAATTTGTAAATTTCTACATCTTTTTTAGTCTTGACGTCCAATTAGATCGACCACCGTCTACAATAAATGCCCCTTGCTGAATATTTTCGTTTTTGTTTCACATGATTTCATGGTGTAAAACGCCGAGTGGATCCCCAAATATAATCGGGTCGGCATGAGCTCGATAGCTCGTCCAAGACCAAACCAGGGCACGGCGAACCCCATGTGAGTACTCTCGAACTCCTTCGATGCTTCCTAATGCTTTTCTTAGGTTAGATCGTGTGTAGAATGGCTAGGACAGCTAAATCATTCTTGAGCTGTGATTGATAAATAGGACATTACTAGGAATGCCATGTGATTTATTTGCATATCTAGATTCCTTGAGTTGGACATTTTATTACTGATTGTGATTGCTAGGATAATCACTCTTATCTACATGAATTTCTAGATTTAGGGTTCATACCTTACTCATCCGCATGAATCTCAAGCTAGAAAATTTAGTCAACTTAGGTACCGAAAGGGCGTCAACTCTGACAGTTGGTGTAACTAAGTCCCCGAAACCATTTCTCTAGTTCTCGCAGAATTGAATAGAAACTCCCAACTATTCGATTGGGTGGTCCAATCATACCCTAAAAAAATGATTGGTGGCGACTCCATGGCATGCACACTTAGCACATGTCACTAGACCACACTGAAAGTCGATCACGCATACCTCCGTTGCGATTTGGGTAATGGGCCTTGGGAGAGGCCCGCGTCCGACCAGACAGGACGGCCCATTAGCCCTCGAGAGCCCGACAACCTCAAGAGGGTCGCGACAAATGGCTATATCAAAGAAGAAGTATATGCAGATCAGCCACCAGGTTTCGAAGACCCACTCAGATTAGATTATGTTTACAAGTTGAACAAAGCCCTATATGGTCTAAAACAAGCACCACGTGCTTGGTATGAAAGGCTAAGTACTTTTCTCATTTCGAATGGCTTCGAGAAAGGTAAAGTAGATACTACTTTGTTCATTCAAAGGGAATGTAAGAACATTCTTCTCGTTCAAATATATGTTGATGATATCATTTTTGGATCTACTAATGAAACTTTGTGCAAATTTTTTTTGTAGATTATGACGAATGAATTTGAAATGAGTATGATGGGTGAGTTAAACTTCTTTCTTGGTCTACAAATCAAGCAAGGAAATGAAGGTACATTCATCTGTCAAGAAAAATATGCAAAGGAGCTTGTAAAAAGGTTTGGGCTTGATAAATGCAAAAAGATTGAAACACCTATGTCTTACTCTTCAAAGCTTGATAAAGACGAAACTGGAAAAAAGGTTGATAAAAAACTCTATAGAAGCATGATTGGATCTTTACTTTACCTTACTGCTTCTAGAACGGATATTCTTTTCAGTGTGTGCATGTGTGCTCGTTTTCAATCTGATCCAAAAGAATCACATCTCTCTGCTGTCAAAAGAATTATTAGATACGCCAGCACTTACTCTTCACTTGGATTATGGTATCCTAGTAACTCAAATTTTTCTCTTAATGGATATTTTGATGCTGACTATGCTGGTTGTCGCATTGATAGAAAAAGCACATCAAGAACATGCCAACTAATGGGAAACATGATGGTATCATGGTTCTCTAAGAAGTAGAGTACAGTGGCTCTATCGATAGCAGAGGCAGAATATGTTGCTCTTGGAAGCTGTTGCGCACAAATCTTGTGGATGAAGCAACAACTTCGAGATTTTGATATTGAGGAATCCAACATTGAGATTAGGTGTGACAATACAAGTGCAATCAACTTGACAAAAAATCATGCTCTTCATTCAAGAGCCAATCACATAGAAATCAAGCACCACTTCATAGGAGATTATGTGCAAAATAACGATGTTCATATTCAGTTTGTTGATTCTAAAATTCAATTGGCTGACATTTTTACGAAGTTTTAATTTCATTAAAGAAAGGCTTGGAATCACTAACTCGCTTATAAAGTCTTGAGCAGATGCAGGAAACATGGGTTTAAAGAAAAGAAATAAAATCCTTTCTTAAAAGAATAAGAAGCGAAGGTATGATCTCGAATCTTTTATGTGATTATTCGAATATGTTGTGATTGATTGACTACATATTATCATGCATATTCACTTTCCAAGAAAAACTACCCGTTGCCAATTTTCAAAAATCCCTATTTTTTCGGATATCTTGGAAAATCGCTTGGAAAGTTGCCTTTAATAAATCGCTCTTTACATTCTCTATAAAAATAACAGTTTCTTACTCTCCAAAAACACAACCGTCCTTCGAAAAGCTTAAAACACTCTCGCATCTTCTCAAAGATTCAAACTTTTCTCAAGAAAACCGTTCATCTTCTCCATAATGCCTCGCAAACCCGTCTCCGACAAACCACAGAAAACCTCCATCTTTGTTCGCCGGTCCCAAAGAGCCTCAACCCAAGCTGCTCGATTCTCAAAGCGGGGGCCTTCATAGATCACCTTGGTGGACGAAGAATCAGATAGCATGTCGATATCCTCTGAGGAGCGAGGATCAAGTGGTTCTGCGAACTCATTGCCAAAGGAGGGAACTTTACAGGTGTTTCACACTCTTGACACTCGTCCGAGTCCAGGTTCGGGTATTTCGACTCCCTTTTCTTTGCAAACTCTTGAAGGGATTCAAAAATCTATAACCCTGATGCGTGAATCTGGCATGGATGACTATGCTGTGGAAAAATTTCTGAAGAATTTTGGGTTTGATTCTAAGTCGGATGTTGAAACTGAAGTTAAAAAGTTCGAAAATTCTCTTGGGTTTGTTAACGTTGAGAAAAGGAATGTTGGTACATCGAAGGGTAAGGAAAAGATGATTGAAGAAATAGAGGAGACTTACGACTCTACGGAAGGAGGAGAAGACACTGAATCAAGGGTGAGGGCTACTGATGACGATGACTTGCTGTTTGAAAATTCTAAAGCATTTGGTGGTTTTGCCAAAGATACAAAATTTCGGCCAAAACTTTTCAAGAGTCAACAACATCATGACTCTTTCAATAGTTTTCTGAAAAGGAAGGTAATGCCACATAAGACAGTCGATTTTGAGTATCTTGATAGTCACGGCATTCTAGTTTCTAACATGTTTGAGAAGCTAGACTTGATAAATTTTTGTACTGACTCTGAAGTTGTGTATCTCGAGTTGGTGGCCCTATTCTATTCGAACCTACATTTCACCAAGAACCCCAATAGGATGACTTTTACAGTTGGTGACAATTGGTATCTTGTGTCTGCTGAGCTCATAGCCTCTCTTATCGGAGTAAGAGCTTCTGATTTTGTGAAAATTGAGATACCTGTCGCGACCCGTCCGAAAATCAAAACGGACGCGGCTAATGGATTACCGATCGCGGGCTTTGGATCGGCGCGGGCCCTCCCCGGGCCCATACCAAATCGCGGCGGGTATGTCTTTTGAGGGATTCGACAATAAGAGTCGATCGCTTTCGACCTTAGTGTGGTCGTGGTGGCATGTGCAACTTGTGCATGCATTTGGAGTCGCCACCGGCCTTTCTTGGAGGGTAGACCGGAAACCTTACTGACCGATTGGGAGAGATCGATCAGTTCTGCGGAACCAGAGATTTTAGGTTCGGGGACTTGGTTACGTCGGTGTCATTACCAACGCCCTTTCGGTACCTAACGCGAGTGATTTTCCTATTTAAGATTTCATGCAGGCACAATTTTGGGTGAGATAGGTTTGATTCAGGGTTTCATGCAGATCGGAAGACTATTCCTATCAATCACAATCAATTTAAATGAAAGCGCAAGTCAAGTGCATAAATAA
Source organism: Rhodomyrtus psidioides (assembly GCA_021437785.1). NCBI lineage: Eukaryota > Viridiplantae > Streptophyta > Magnoliopsida > Myrtales > Myrtaceae > Rhodomyrtus > Rhodomyrtus psidioides. The sequence goes on along the minus strand of JAILYB010000219.1, from coordinate 122,428 downwards.
ATCATCTCAATGCACATCAATTTCAATCATTGGCCTCCTAGTATAGCCATAAGGGCTTAGGGAATGTGTGATTTAGGGCTAGGGGGTAAAATGGGAAGATTCGGGGACAATTAGCCCGAAGGGCAAAATTGTCATTTTTTGGAAGGTTTGGATACCGAATTACCCAAAATATTCCATGGACAGTTGATTGTGGCCATTTCCCATTTTTGAGAATTTTTTGGAATTTCTTGATTTTTCTTCAATTTTTGGAAGACAATTCGCCTAAAGGGTGAAATCGTCATTTTAAGAAGGGTCGGGGTTCAAAACACCCGGAATGAGTCTTGGCCAGTTGATTGTGGCCATTTCCTATTTTTTGGGATTTTCCTGGATTTTTTTAGAATTCTTTTGGAAGACGGTTTACCGGAAGGGCAAAATCGTCATTTTTGGAAAGATCGGGGGTCGAAAGACCCGCAACAGGTCATGGCCAGCTGAATGTGGTCATTTCCTATTTTCTGGAATTTTTTAGAATTTTTCTGAATTTTCCGAATTTTTTTTGAATTTTTTTATGATTTTTCATTTTTTTATTGATTTTTTGATTATTTTATTATTATTTATTATTTTCCGAATTTTTTAATATTTAAAAATATTTTCCGGGCCGGGTCAAACCCGGCCCACGCCTCTCGGGCGCCCGGCCCGACCCTAGGGGTTGAAACCGGCCTAAAACGACACCGTTTTATATTTTTAAATATTTTTTCCTATTTTTTAACAATTTTTTTGATTTTTTATCTATTTTATTTAATTATCCGAAAATTCCCCGGATCGGACGGTCCACGTTGTGCCACGTGGCTTCGTATCGTGCGTCCGATCTTCCACTAGATCGGGCGACCCACATAGAGACACGTGGCTCAATAATAGCCGTCGGATCAAAAATTAATTTATTTTCATTTTTTAGAAAACCTACAAATCGGGCGCTCTAGAACGTGCCACGTGGCCTCCTCTGGTGCGTCCGATCTTGTACAAGATCGGATGTCTCTCAGTGAGCCACGTGGCACATCCTTGTCCGCCGGATCGATTATTCGAAAATCATTTATTTAATTTTCCAAAAACTCCAAGATCGCGACACGTGTCGCGATCGTGGCCGTCCGTTTGTTTTATTTGAATATAACCGGACCGGACCCCACCCGGCTGACGTGGCTGCCTACGTGGCACGCCACGTCGGCCGTTGACCGTTGACCGGCCGGAGGGTCGCCGGAGAAGACGATGAACAGTGAAAAATCCGGCGGGAATAGTAAAAATTCCGGCGAGGTCGCCGGAAAATTGCGAAACGGGCCCGAAACTTGGTATTTTTCGCCCGTTCTTGCGGCATTCGACTCCTTGGACCACCCACATCAACATACAACATAAATAAGGCCGTGAACACGCCGAAAAATAAGTAAACCGGGCCTCCCCGAACCCGGCTCCGGCGAGATGATTTGCAAAATTTTTTTAACGTTCGACCTCGATTCCAATCATTCACAGAGCATTCAACTAAGGTCTAGAGACTTACCTGAACCCCTTTAAGGGTCGGCGGCCGCCGGAAGTCCCTCGTCGAGCTCCCGGTCCGGATCAAGGCCGGCGAGGCTCCGACCTCCCCTCTCGGTGGTTTCCGATGCAAAACGAAGGTCAACACGAGGCTTAGAGTCGGTTCTAATGCATGCTTGAGGTTAAACACGCGCAAATGGAGCTCCGGGATGGCTCGGCCGAGAGCCAAAAACTCAAAGCCCGTTTGGGCATTTCATCGAACACATGGCCTACATGTGAAAAACGAGGGTCGGGGGAGGAAAACCGACCTTGTGGTGGCTTGTCGACGGCGGCTGAAGCTCCGGTGGCGGTCGGTGAGGTGCGTTGAAGGTCGAGGACGTCCGCTCCTCCTTGGTTTTTGCCAAAAAAAATCCTCTCCCCTATTCACGGACGAGCTCGGTTTTAACCGAGAATCTCCCTCGGTTTGGCATGGCCGACCGGCGTTTTTGCGCCCATGCCTTTGCCAGAACGCCAAATATTCCTCTGCCAATGTTTCCCACGCTTGGTTGCCATTTTTTCTTAGAAAAATCGACCCCGCACGTTCCCCTGTTTTTTTTTTGTTTCCTCCCACGGCTTGCTGCACATTCTGTGCAAGCCTTGCAGACCCGGGTCGGGCCGGGTCGGGTCGGGTCGGACCCGACCGGCCCGGTTCGGCCAAATCGCCCAAATCGCCAAATTGATCCCCTAAATGACCTCTTTTCATGAAATTGATAGCAAAATCGGATTCCTTGACATGTTTTCCATCAATTATGGGTATTTTCGTGAATCAATTTATTGAAATTCTATGAAAACCCCAAATTGTCCCTAGGATCCGAAATTCAATTTCGTCAAATCGAAGGCCTAGACGATCGAATTAGCCAAAATTGAGCCCACCAATGGATTCAGCATGATGAAAACTGTTGGGTAGAGGTGTTTAATTTTAATGGGTGTGCCCGTGTGAAATTTAATTTCAAAAATTGTGAAACCGGGGACTAAATTGAAAGATTTTTATGCAATTAAGCCCTTTTGGCTAAAATTGATCAAATTGGAGGGCAAATTGACCCAATTGCATTTCAATACTTTAGAGTCCCATGTTATAGCTTATAAAAACCGAGAATTGAAAATTAAAAGACTCGAAAAGGATTTTTTAGGCCCGGTTCGGGATTAGGTTTGTGAAGGAACACAATGAACCAAGCCGAATTTCCCTAATAAAAAGTGAAAATATTAAATATAGAATTAAAATGAAATTTCTGAATATTTGTTTGTAATTTTCTCACCACGGATGGTATTTTTCTAATTTTTTTGGTTATTTTTATAATTAAATAAATTCCAAAAAATATTAAAAAATTCAAAAAATATTTTTTGTTCAAAATTGGTTCCTAAGGCTAGGCTAAGGCTCCCAAAGTTGATTTTGCAATTTTTGACCTTTTTTGCAATTTTTAATTAATTTTAGAAATAAAAACTAAAATAAAAGATGGTCAAAAATCAGGTGTCAACAATACCCTCTAATGAAGCTTACAAGTTGATCACAGAGGACACTGATTTTCGAAGAAGCATAGGGACATCCATCAACTATGCTACAATGCCTCTGCTATACAGGATTGTGCATAAAATTCTCATTGGGTGTATTCGTCCAAAGGCCTCATCCACCACAGATGTATCGAGATATGAAGCTCGACTGTTGGCTGCAATTGTCAAAGGTAAATCCTTTTCTTTGGCACATACCATAATCTTTTAGATGTATCGCACCGTCACAAGGAAAGCTGGGCAACTTCCTTATGGAGCCCTGATCACTAAGCTATTTCGCGCATTGGAAGTTAAGTCTCCTTCAAAGATGAAAAATGAGATTCTACCTGGTATGACAGTTGGGGCTGATACTCTGTTTAAGATGCATTTTTCTGTTACACCTGATGGCTGGCTAGATAAGGATGGGAAAGTCATTAAGATAGGCTGTGATCTTGATGACACGGAAAAGAAGATCATTGGTGAAACATTGATAAGGTAGAAAGGAAAACCTAAGAGGAAAGCATTGATGAAAGCAAGTGCGTCCAAGAAGAAAGGAAAAAGGTTTAAGAAGGATTCTGTCTCATCTGGCTCTGAAAACACTCTGTCTGGAGATGTCTCACCCCTCACCAAGAAGTTTGATCAAGCTGAGATAGAGGCACAAATTGAAGAAGCAATGGACAAAGCAGAAACTACTCTAATGGAAAAGAGTACACAATTGAAGGCGAGTGCCATAAATTTGTCAAAGGAACAGGAGCAGGCCATTCAGAAAACTAAAGACAAAATCCGAGTTTTAGATACTCAGGCACGTGAGAAAGCTAGAGCAGAAGCAGAAGCACATGCTCAGTTGGAAGCTGCGAATCATGCGAGAGTACTTGAAGAGGCAAAATCTCAAGCAGAAGCTGCTGCAAAGGAAAAGGCAGAAGCAGAAGCCTTATCAGAGAAGGAAAGCATTGAGCTAGCACAACTAGAAGCAACAGCAGCAGTTAGGAAAGTGATTGAGGAAAAAAAGAAAAGGAAGGCTGCAGAACTGGCAGCAGAAGAGAACAGAGAACGAAGAAAGAGGAGGAACAAAGAAAACTTCAAGAGGAATACTTTGATGCCCTTAGAAGTGACAGAACTAAAAGTACCAAGGACAACACTGCTCTTGTTAATGAACTTGATCTTGCTGGACTTGCAGAAGGAGCTGATGTTCAGTGGGAGAAACTGATCAAAGTCCTCGAAAACTTTATGAAGATTCCAACAAATCTTCAACAGGGACAAGAGAAGATCCAGAGGCAGGTTAATATTCTCCAGGCCGAACTATTCAAGCAGACTGAAGCACTTCAACTAAGAATGAAATCTATAGAAGAATGTCTTCAAGTGGAGGTCAAGAAGGTACAAGACCAAGTGTCAGGAGACCTGGTTAGGTTTGGACAGAATCAAGTCTTATTGGCCAAAGAAATGAAGAATCTGACAGATGTGTTCGACATGAGGCTGCGTGATTTGTCCACTTTCAATGTAGTTCGTGTTCCCGTCGACCTCGCAACATCTAGACCCTCATCCTCTGTCCAACCTCCTAAATGATTTCATTTTCGAACCATCATGTTTTTTGCATTTTCAGTTGTTCCTGGTTATGCTTGCTAGACTACTTCATTGTACTATCGTACTATAAACTACATGCTTAAATCAATTGCTATTTCTCTTGCATTATATCTGTCTCTTATATTTTGATGCTGACAAAAAGGAGGAGACACGCACCACACGATCAATCACGATCAGTATGGTAAATTCATATCGTAAGTTCATCTCACAAACTCTTTTCACCTTCTATGAGAATGGTTTTGTCTCCATCAAAATAGGGGGAGATTGTTAGTAATATTATATTTAATTTTGAAGTAAACAAAACTATCTTGCTTTGTTGAAAAGATTTTGGATGAACTCGAATGATCTATATCTCAATACCATTGATCTCTAACGTATCCATTTTGATAGAAGCAGGCAGATCATATGGCAAAGGCACACTGGTTCGACATTCATACTCCTTGATTATAAATTCTCTTTACTCAACTAATCTTATTTTCTGATTATCTCAGCAGATTAAATTTTCCCACTAACGGTCAATGATCTGGATAGGATTTCGAGACTAAGTCATACTATTTTTGTATCAATCAAATTGATCTTCTAAAGGTTTTCCTTATTCGAGGAGATCTTGATTTATATTCAAAATTCTGTAGAAAGTGTAGCAACTTATTCAACCGAGATCATTTTTTTCAAAGGATGTCATGCTCTTAACTTCGATTCGCGTCAAGATTGAGACACCACAAACTCACTGATGATATATATTGTCTAAATTCATTATGGGAATGTGCCTTTATTGAAGCTATGATTTTAATAGCTTTCGATTTTGAGTAGCTGCCTTGGTAACTTCAGCGTGGTGGAGGGATCTGGGATTTATCAAACATGTGGATTTCACGAGGGATCGGCCGGTCGAGAGCTTCTTGTGCGCCCTCGGATTCTCTCAGGAACCACAGTTCAGCTCTCTCCGAAAATATCTCACCAAAGTCGTCATCTTGACAGTGGTGTTCGACGATGTCTACGACCTTTATGGATCATTGGGTGAGCTAGAAAGCTTCTCCGACGCCATCAAGATTTCCAAATCTGGTCAGAGGGTCGGCACTTTCCCTCTTGTTCTTTTCTGAATTTCCTTTCAACGAATAATTCAACAATCCAAATCCAGCTATGGACTGTCCTTTTTTATCGTGAAACTTTCGAGTATCACGTTTTTATATAATCGGACATAAAAACGCGCCACGCGGTTCCATCTGGTGGGAAGCCAGACCCTCGGAAAAAAGTCATGGCTTGTGGGATACCCTTCATCACATATGTCATGGCTTTCGGTTCATGGGACCAGTAGTTTCTTCTCATGTGATGTGCCTATGACATATCTGAACGATTGACAAACCTTAGTATACAGACAAAATCACTTACGATTAGCGTCGTCACGATGGAACACAATAGAACTGGGGAAAAAAAAATCAATCACCAGCTCCTTTTCGCTAACTGGAAAACCCAATGCTTCTAGGTGGGACTTGGAGCCGATTCAAGAGCTTTCCGAGTGCATGAAGGTCTGTTTCCGAGCTCTTCGAGATGTAACATACAAGATCGCTTATGATATCGGCAAGGGCGAAGATTGGCATCGAGTGATGCCACATCTAACCAAAGCCGTAAGCGAACAATAGTTTGATAACTGCACATAAATGCATATCATTCTAGTAAATTTATGCTCTTTAGTCTTTACATAATTTAATCATCTATGATTAAATCTCTCTCTCTCTCCTTATTTTTCACAGTGGGCTGGTTTTTGGAAAGCATTATTTACTGAAGCAAAGTGGGACAATACCGGCCAGATACCATGATTGGAAGAGTCCTTGAGCGATGCGCGGACATCATCTTCAGGAGTCAGGACCACTGCTCTTGTCTCATGCTTATTCTGGAGAGACACAAGGATCTCATTTACAATGTGTCCAATGTCCATGATAATTCGGCTCTGGAACGACTTAAGAACATCAAAGACAATTATCAATCTTCTGGACAAAAGCTTCAAACACATTGAATTTGACAGGATGTACAAATTCTAGCTTGCCAAAAAAAAAAAAATAATAATAGCTGCTAATAACACGACACACTGCGTGATTGAATCAAGTAGATTGAATCTCATTAATGCATTGAATTGATTTATTTGTCTGATTAGGCTGAAATATGGAAAAAAATTACAGTAGAAGTGCAAGTATTTGTGTACGGAGATGACTTTAGGGCTTTTTTTTTTTTTGGATCACTTCAGCGCTAATTTTTTTGAAAAAAAAATGGTTATTTGAGTGCCATATCCGACGTGTCTTGCCGGAAATCATGCGTGGCACGCAAGTGGTTTGCCAGAGATCCTAATCAGTAATAACAAAAAACCAAAAATAATAAAAACCACCTAATAATTTGAAAATTGAAAAAAAAATAATTAAAAAAATATTGACACTAAAATGATCTCCGTATATAAATATTGGCAATTTTGTTGTACTTCTGCCGCTGAAATACATAGAGGAGATGCTCCAAATTCCATGTTGTGTAACATGCGAGAAGTGAGCATATCTAAAGACGTAGCTCGGGAGCCCACCGAGAGATTGATAAACTCAGCATGGAAAAGCATTAATGCTCGCTTCATCGATGTCAACGTGAACACTGCTTGTGCTGCACCTATGCTTTACCTACTTGGAGATGGGTTCGGTGTCTAGGATGGCGACGTGAGGCGGCAAATTCTATCTACCGTGATCGAGCCTCTCGCTCTCGACTGAGACATTAGCGCAAGTTCTAATTATACTGCGTCGTCTTCTTGTGTCCTATTTTATGTTGGTATTTGTCGATTAATGAACACTCAATCATCCGTCGGTCCATTACAATTATCCCAAGTTGAAAGTTTCTTCTTTATTTGACTATTGAACAAAACCAAACCCGTTTGTCAATCCGCAAGTGAAAATCATGGCACAACTCTCTCGCCCTCCTCATGATATGTTTTTTTTTTTTAAATGCTAGATTAACAGTCTGACGGTACTATTTTTAATTAACCACACAATCTCCATAACAGCATGTGGATTTGCGATTGAAATTGTACCGTCGCTGACAATACCGTCATGGAAGCATTTCCCTATGCTTTTTTGTGACTCGGATGCCATCCGAATGGAATAAAGAAATTAACTTGCACGACGCAATCAGAACAGGATAGGATAGTGCTAAAATTTCCGTGTGGCACACAAACACATTCCAAAATTATTGCAAGCTTATTTTATGACGTGTATATTCAACTATGTATGACCCTAATGCGTATCTTCACTTTCATTGCAGATAATAATAATAATAATAAACCTATATATATATATATATATATATATATATATATATATCGGAACAATCAAATCGCAGCGTGCTTGTGAATTACCTCCCAATGAAATTGCAAGTGTTTTGAAGTCTGATAAATCTTTAGGTACTAGTTGCGAATTCCTATGTAATATTGAGATATTATTTTATGAAAAATTGTGAAGCTAAACATTATGTGAGTCATTCAGCATAATTAGTACTGGATAACACTATGAATGTTTGATTGATTTGAGTCTGGTTGCAATCTCTTTGTGTCAGTTGATCTATAGAAAATCTTGTGTTGCTCTTCCCATGGACTACGTCGCACTGATCGAATCACATAAATCAGATGTCCTTTCATTGTCTTGTACTAATTATTTTCTTGTTCGATCACTTTGGTTTTTTTTTTTTTTTTACAATTAGTCTAGGGGCCAAACTTGGCTAACTTAAATCGAACTGGGGGTGAAAGAAGAAGAAATAGCTAAAATCTGTACATTTGGGTGGAAGGATTTTGGATTTAGGAAGAAACACAATGAGGACTATCTATACCAAAAAAATTTGCACTTATTTTTTGAGACATATTCTAATAATCTTTACATTGACTCAATTTCTATTGCTCCTATGGAATTTCCTATGCTCTTTTGACCTCATCAAAGCAATGGAAGTCACATGTTGGATGGTGATTTTCGTATGATTGAGAGATTACCTTGTGCGGAATTATGAGAGTTAAATACCGTGTGAATTATTAGGTATAATTGGTGGCTTGAAAACAATTAGAATATTTGAATAATTCGAGTGTAGTTATAATTTCATTATATCACTTTATTTATAATGGAGTCCCGTATTACTTTGCCCATAGAGTGGGTCACACTGATCGAATCACATAAATTTAATGACTTATTTATTCCCTCTTTCGTCCATTTTATTGCTGGATGACTTGTTTTTCGCAACATTATTATTGTTTCGAAGTGGCGGCATACTTGGAGAGAAAGAAATCACGATGGCTATATTCAACTTCTCCACCTGTGCATGTGCAAGTGATCTTCACGTGGGACTATGTCCCACCAATTTTGTAGTTATTGTACAGTACGTCCATACTGCTGATAACGTACACGTAAACATTAACGAACGTGATTCGTGTTTCAGTACCGTCAAGATTATGTTGTCTACCATCAAGATTATTTGGTCTTTTCAACCAAAAAAAAAAAAAAAACTTTCAACCACACAAAAAATAATAATAATAATAATAAATTATGTTGTCTAGTAGCCTGATTAGGCATGCGAACATAGACAATAATTTGCACGTAATATCTTATGGTAAAGCAAAGAACTAAAAACTAAAAGCCCTAATTTTTCAATCTCATGTGATGCACGAATGCTTTGCTAGTGTCATATTGAACCCATCAAAATATTAGGATGCATTTGGTAATATTTCTGTTCCCGAGAATAATTTCTTTTTAGAAATAACTTTTTTATTTATGTTTCCTAGATAAGTTTTTAAGCAGAAGAGCGCGTTTGGTAACTGCATAAAATTTATATTCTTAAAATTGGAAAAAGAACATAAATGCATTTGGTGCGACCCTAAATATTTCTATTCTTGTTTTTTTTTATGTATAAAAAGTTGGTGGAGACTTAACAATTAAAATTTTGGATAAAATTGAATTTTTGTAAAGACTTAACTGATCAAGATATTCTAAAACGGTGTCAGAAAATCTAAGGTAATAGTTACTTTAAACACTTCAACATTCATGTCCCAGTAATAGTTGATTATATAAAGTTCTTGAAAAAGGAAGTTGAATCATGAAGGACTTTTTTGGTAATTTTCTTGATGAGCATTAAGTTACGCTAAGTTTTTTTCTCTCTTTTTTCTCAGAACAAAAAAGTAATTTTTTTTTTTACTTTTTGTTTCTATTACAAATCTATTCTTTGTCCACTAATCTTTTCCAAGGAATAGGAAAATTAATTGACGTACAAAAATTGATTTTTTACCCTTTGTTTTCCCAATTTTGGGGATTAAAAGAAGCGATGAAGTAAAAATAAGGGCTTGCTGATTGAGATCATATAATGTGTTCTTTTACATCTTACGCAGTATCTAGAGGTGGTCACCTTATCCACTTTATTTTGAAAAAAAAAAAAAAAGACACAACGAATGACATAATTTTCGTTGCCTTTAGAGGAAAGAAGCTGAGGAAGGCGACATTCGTTGCCTAACCCTTTTCTTAAAGGAACCTTAACCCTTGCCTCAGAGGAAAGATGGGAGAGAGAATCTCAACATTTGTGGTGGATAGAGAGAGAATCCGAACATTTTCTTCAATGCCCAACACTTGTTCCAGTGCAAAGAACGACAGCAACGGCAATGAGAAGAACGGCGATGTCCATGGAACTTTCTGAGGGGAACTGCGAGAAGATTTTTTAGCTCAGTTGTTGTTCCTAGCCAATCTATTCCACGACCTGTGAAATGGAGTTCTCACCAATGGACTGAACGTGGCTTGCAGTTTGCCAGCTAGGCAGTTATACATTCACCTAGCTTTTTCTCGTGTATTCTAAACGTGACTGGTGATTGCTGCGTGTGGCCGGTGATGGGACCGAACCGAGTACGAGGTTGACGTGCGGGCCTTGTGGTGCTCGACAACACTCACGCACCAACTTGCCTATATATATATATATATCGAAGCATTGCCCTCAACAACACTCACCCTCATTCCATCATCAAAGTTAAGAAGTCCCGTGAGATCTTCTTAACTTTCACTCACTCATCATGGAGTATACTGTTGGGTGTTCTTGTACCTCTCTCACCCCAAAAGCTAATTCAGCAAGTCAGGCTTTGTCTCACACTTGTAAACCAATCACCAACCCCTTCTACAACCGATGTGGGATAACTCCAACCTACAAAACAGAACAAGTCCGATTCCGACCATGCCACGCTAGTTTGCCTCAAGTCGCGGACAAGATGCCTCAAAGAAGATCCGCTAATTACAAGCCTAACCTTTGGAATTACGAATTCCTTCAGTCGCTTGACAACAAATACAGCCACGTAAGATTCTAATTTGTACCTTAAGCGCTTATGAGTTCAAGCTTATTGGGTCGTTAATTGTCGACATTGACCTATTTCGGTTGTTCTACTTAGTTCTAGCTAGTGATGTCTTCCTGACACGAGCCCGCACAGTGGCATACAATCATGCAAGTATTTGCATATGAGACATACGTTGATGTTTTTGGAAATTGAGCGTGGTAGAATTTCGCTCCAAATTTATTTGTAACACCACGTGCATGATATTAGTATATGTGGTTATTCCATCAAATGAAGCTAGAAATGTCCAAGAGTTAGGCAATGTCATAATGCATATCAGCCATCACATCTACACTTGATAGGACTCAATTGAACTTTCCTAACAAGTTGCAGAACTTGAATACACTGCATTTTCGTGATAAGTTTCAAGACTTCTAGCGCACTTATCCGTAAATTTCAATCTAGCAAATTCGACTTCATTTTGCAGGAAGAAAGAAATAAAGAACAGATGGAGCGGCTCGTGGAGGATGTAAAGCGGATATTCGTGGAAGCAGACGATTCACTTGCGAAGCTAGAGTTGATCGACCACATGACAAAAATGGGGTTGTCAAACCTTTTTGACAATGAGATGAAAGAAGCTCTTGAAACAGTTGCATCGATAAATAATTTCACCATGGAAGGTCATGTCTATGCTACGGCACTTCGATTTAGACTACTTCGACAGAATGGTTATGTCGTTTCACAAGGTAAGTTCTAGATGTACAATGCCAGAGATACTCCCATGATTACAACTTTTGGTCTAAACCATAGGCCACTCGTACGTTTAAGTGGACTTGACATCACTCCAAAGCTCAAGAGCCTATTGAGTATATCAATTGCAAGAAATTTCAATATGTTATTAGGGTGTCATTTGAAAGTTGACGGGTTTTTTTCCAATTTAATACAAAAAAAAATTATTTACAAAATTAGACACTATTCAAACATATTTACCAATTTAGGTCTCGCGTGCTGGGTGGAACAACGCGCGAGATCTGCGCGCTGGTATAAGCAACGCTCAGTGCTTGCGCGCTGCTTATAACAGCGCGCGTAGCTTGTGCGCTGCTATAAGCAGCGCGTAGCTCCCTGCGCGCTCCTACAAGCAGCGCGCATGGAGCAATCTTTTTTTTTTTTTTGGCCTTTTAGCCTTTTTGGCCGTTTGGCTTTTGCCTGTGTTTTTTGTTTTTGTTTTGTTGCTTGTGTTCTTTTTTTTTTAAGCCATGCACAATTTTTTTTTTTGCTTGCTGCTACACAAACAAAAAGAAATTATATTTATTATTAATTTGCGATGAATTTTATTAAGGACGAATTTTATTAGCGACGAATTCTAAGACGAACGTGTCGTTGGAAATGTGCGTTATGTATTTTGTGACGAAACATTATATTTCATATTTCGTCGGAAAATACATAACACACATTTCCAACGACACGTTCGTCGTAGAATTCGTCACTAATAAAATTCGTCCCTAATAAAATTCGTTGCTAATAAAATTCATCGTAATTTTTTTTTTGTATTTGTTGCCAATTTGCGACGAATTTCTACGCTATATATTTTGCTCAAATTTCGTCATGCGACACTTTTATATTTTGCGACAAACTCATGCGACAAAAGACATCTAATATAAAAGTGTCGCATGACGAAATTTGCGCAAAATAAATAGCATAGAAATTCGTCGTAAATTGGCAACGAATACAAAAAAAAACTTTTTTTTGCGATGAATTTTATTAGAGACGAATTTTATTAGCGACAAATTTTACGACGAACGTGTCGTTCGAAATGTGCATTATGTATTTTCTGACGAAATATGAAATATAATGTTTCGTCGGAAAATACATAACGCACATTTCCAACGACACGTTCGTCGTAGAATTCGTCACTAATAAAATTCGTCCCTAATAAAATTCGTTGCTAATAAAATTCATCGCAATTTTTTTTTGTAGTTGTTGCCAATTTGCGATGAATTTCTACGCTATATATTTTGCTCAAATTTCGTCATGCGACACTTTTATATTTTGCGACAAACTCATGCGACAAAAGACGTCTAATATAAAAGTGTCACATGACGAAATTTGCGCAAAATAAATAGCGTAGAAATTCGTCGTAAATTGGCAACAAATACAAAAAAATACTTTTTTTGCGATGAATTTTATTAGGGACGAATTTTATTAGCGACGAATTTTACGACGAACGTGTCGTTGGAAATGTGCATTATGTATTTTCCGACGAAATATGAAATATAATGTTTCGTCGGAAAATACATAACGCACATTTCCAACAACACGTTCGTCATAGAATTCGTCACTAATAAAATTCGTCACTAATAAAATTCGTCCCTAATAAAATTCGTTACTAATAAAATTCATCGCAAAATTTTTTTTGTATTTGTTGCCAATTTGCGACGAATTTCTACGCTATATATTTTGCTCAAATTTTGTCATGCGACACTTTTATATTTTGCGACAAACTCATGCGACAAAAGACGTCTAATATAAAAGTGTCGCATGACGAAATTTTCTCAAAATAAATAGCGTAGAAATTCGTCGTAAATTGGCAACAAATACAAAAAAAAAATTGCGATGAATTTTATTTGCAACGAATTTTATTAGGGACGAATTTTATTAGTGACGAATTCTACGACGAACGTGTCGTTGGAAATGTGCGTTATGTATTTTTCGACGAAATATGAAATATAATGTTTCGCCGCAAAATACATAACGCACATTTCCAATGACACGTTTGTCTTAGAATTCGTCTCTAATAAAAATTGTCCTTAATAAAATTCATCGCAAATTAATAATAAATATAATTTCTTTTTGTTTGTGTAGCAGCAAGCAAAAAAAAAATTGTGCATGGCTTAAAAAATAAAAGAACGCAAGCAACAAAACAAAAAGCAAGCAACAAGAAAAAACACAGGCAAAAGCCAAACGGCCAAAAAGGCCAAAAGGCCAAAAATATATATATATTGCTCCTTGCGCGCTGCTTGTAGGAGCGCGCAGGGAGCTGCGCGCTGCTTATAGCAGCGTGCAAGCTACGCGCGCTGTTATAAGCAGTGCGTAAGAACTGCGCGTTGCTTATACCAGCGCGCAGATCTCGCGCGCTATTTCTTCCAGCGCGCGAGACCTAAATTGGTAAATATGTTTGAATAGTGTCTAATTTTGTAAATAATTTTTTTTTTGTATTAAATTGGAAAAAAACTCAAAGTTCACACTCGTCGGCTTCGGTATCACTCATTGAGGAATTGGAATCGCGCAATCGACATACCTTTATGGAAATAATTATACTGAAAAATCCTTCTTATTTCTAGAGAAATTATTATTTAAAGAACGGACAAATGCATTGAAAGTCATAAAACTTATCACGATAGTATAATTAAGTCTAAAAATTTTAAAAAGTGCAGTTAAATCCTACAACTTATTGAACAGATAAAATCAAGAACTTCCGTTAATTGCACTTTTTGAAAGTTTTAGGACTCGATTGCACTTACGTTTAGAATTTGATTGTATTTTTTGAAAGTTTCAGGACTCAGTTGCATTTTCGTAATAAGTTTTAGGACTTCCTGTGCACTTATCCATTAAAAAAAAAAACTTGAGTACTAATATTTAGTAATATCGAGTATAGTCAGTAGTGTTAGCAATTATTCCCAGCTCTCATCCGGCCGTAAATCTTCGACTTTCAATTTGCAATCAGATGAATTGAGGAGCTTCAAAGAAGGAAGCAACACATTCGACAGAAGCAATCGCGAAGATATTGAAGCTATGATACAGCTTCTTGAGGCATCACACCTGGCTTTGGAAGGCGAAAACATTTTGGACGAAGCGAAAGCATTCTCGACTGGGATTCTCCGGGGGAGTCTCTCCGATTTGGATGGTCAGCTCTCCGAACGCGCCGTCCGTGCTTTGGAGCTTCCGATGCACTGGGGGGTCCCGTGGTTCGACGTCAAATGGCAAATCGACTTGTACGAGCAACAGGAGGACAAGCGAAGTAATCTGCTTGAGCTTGCCGAGCTCAATTTCAACACGGTCCAAGCCACACACCAAAAAGATCTTAGAGACATATTCAGGTAAATTTTAGAAGTAATGACGTAAAAAATGTAGGGACTTGTCGTTCTTTTAAAGGATATCTTGTTCGTGTCTTCCCTTGATGTCGAGATTAAAACACGACAAACTCGCTCATGATATGTACGGTCTAAAGTCATTCTAGGAATGTGCCTATTTTTAGGTTATCTGTACCACACACAACGTGGTTTGCGTAGCTTTCGATCTTGATAGTTGCTTCGGCAATTTCAGGTGGTGGAGGGATCTGGGACTTATCAAACGGGTGGACTTCACGAGGGATCGGCCGGTCGAGAGTTTCTTGTACGCCCTCGGATTCTCTCAGGAACCACGGTTCAGCTCACTCCGAAAATCTCTCACCAAAGTTGTCATCTTCATACTGGTGATCGACGATATCTACGACCTTTATGGTTCGTTGGAGGAATTGGAATGCTTCACCCGCGCCATTACCGGGTTGGTCACGACGCCATCCAAGTCTCTTGCTTTCATATTTGTCCGGCTCATTTCTGCTAACCGGAAATTTCAACACTACTAGGTGGGACTCGGAGTCGATTCAACAGCTTCCGGAGTGCATGAAGGTCTGTTTCCGAGCGCTTCGCAATGTTACATACGAGATCGCTTATGATATCGGGAAGGACAAAGATTGGCATCGAGTGGTACCACATCTCACCAAAGCCGTAAGCGAAAAAACAGTTGTATTACTGCATAAAAATGCACATGTCACCCTAATTGGTTTACGCTCCTTACATAATTTAATCATCTTTGATTAAATCTCTCTCTTTGCTTATTTTTCACAGTGGGCAAATTTTTGCAAAGCATTACTTACTGAAGCAAAGTGGGACCATTTGGGCTACACACCATCTTTGGAGGAGTATCTGAGCAATGCATGGACATCATCTTCAGGACCACTGCTCTTGTCTCATGCTTATTTCTTTGTGGGACACATGAAACTGGAGGATGTTGCAGATTTGCTGGAGAGAAACAAGGACCTCATTTATAATGTGTCCATGATAATCCGACTCTGCAACGACTTAAGGACATCCAAGGTGAATTTGGGGAAAAATCCTGTAGCAACATGACGTACGGCTTAGTTGAATCAAGGAGATCAAATCTCATCAACTCATTAAATTTATTTATCTATTTGATTAGGCTGAAATAGACAGAGGAGATGCTCCATCATCAGTGGTGTGTTACATGCGAGAAGCTAACGTATCAGAAGACGTCGCTCAGGAGCACATCAACGGATTGATAAATAGAGCATGGAAAAACGTTAATGGTCATTGCTTCGGCAATGACGTGACGCCGTTTCTCCTATCCTATATTGATGTCACCATGAATGCAGCTCGAGCTGCGCATATGCTTTACCAGCACGGAGATGGGTTCGGTGCCCAAGACGGCGACACTAGACAGCAAATTCTATCTACTGTGATCGAGCCTCTCGCTCTCGATTGAGATATATAAGCGCAAGGTCTAATTATTTAGTGTATTAGTGTGTCCTATTTATGTTTTGTTTAATGAACACTAAAGGCTATTACAAATATCCGAAGTTGAAATGTAAGTGTATTGAATGAAATCAATAAAGAGTTGGGTGGTCTTGAGATTTGATCCGCTCTATCGTGTTTCGGCATCATTTAGTATCAGAGCACATGTTGCTTCAAACCGATGGTTGAACAAAATCGTGGTGGTCGAAGGCAGCGTGGTCGTGGAGGCCAGGGACATGGAGTCGTTCCTGATGCAGATGAACAACCGCGTATGCGAGATCTACGAGACATAGAAAACGAAGACCTGAGGAGATAAGTTCGGGATTTGCACCAACGTCTTGCGGAGGTAGGACTTGACGCAACCCGAAGAAGGAGCGGAATCTGTTGATCCATCCGATGTTGGAGAGGAAGATGAAAACCCTTTCGGGGTTCTGGACTAGGGGCGGAATCGAGGAGTACGACCTGGAAATCAACCTTTTTCTCAAAATTTCGGAATGAAGATAGAGATTCCTGAGTTTCATGGTAAGGCTCATCCTGATGAGTTTATTGACTGGTTACATACAGTAGAGCGGATCTTTGATATTAAAGATCTGACTGAGGGGCAAAAAGTAAGTTAGTGGCTATTAGGCTACGAAAGCATGCTTCGATTTGGTGGGAGCATGTGAAAAAGCAGCGTGCTAGGGAAGGAAAATCGAAGGTAGATCGTTGGGATAAAATGAAAAAATTGTTGCAAATTTTTTTTTTGCCTACTCATTATAGGCAAGTGCCGTTTATTGAATATCACAATGTTAAGCAGCGAGAGTTGACAGTCGAGGAATATACAGAGGAGTTTGATGGGTTGCGGATGCGTTGTGATGTGGCGAAAGAAGACGAGCAAACAATTGCTCGATATTTGGCAGGGTTGCACTATGAAATTTCTGATGTTGTCCAACTACAACAGTATTGGACATATGAGGATGTGTGCAAGTTAGCCCTAAAGGTGGAAGGGCAATGTAAAAGGAAGGCCAGTGGTTCCAAATGGTCAGGCGGCAGTTCCAAGCGGTCAGGCAAAGAATCCCGCGGAAAAACGGGGAGCTCTTCAACTAATTCAAACCCAGCAACAGTTAAGAGTGCGAGTTCTAAATCGACATCAAAAGGGGAACAGAGTAGTGCTGAAACTAGTAGGGGAGGAGCTGCAGCCAAGCGATGTTACAAGTGTCAAGGACTCGGACATTTCGCTGTTGATTGTCCAAACCGACAGTTTGTAACATTGGTTGATAATCCCGCATTTGCTAAGGACCCCGTTTATGACGAAACTGATGAAGAACGAGAGGACGTGGATCCAGATCAAGAAGAAATTGTCTATGCCGATTCTGGTGAGTCTTTAGTTGTGCGAAGAATTCTAAATATTGTTGAAGTTGATTTCATACTAAGTGTACCAGTAGGGGAAAGGTGTGTAGTATGATAATCGATGGAGGGAGTTGTGAGAATGTAATATCTACTACTATGGTAGAGAAGTTGAGGCTGAAAACTGAAGATCATCATCAACCATATAAACTGTCGCGGCTTAAGAAGGGAAACGAAGTGAAAGTAACCAAGAGATGTCTGGTACAGTTCTCGATTGGAAAGAATTATGTTTATGAAGTTTGGGGTGATGTAGTCCCCATGGATGCTTGTCATATTCTGTTGGGAAGACCATGGCAATTCGACAGAAAAACTCAGCATGATTGGTTCAAAAACACATACACTTTCAAGAAGGATGGTCGGTCTATTACGTTGGGTCCTTTAGATTTGAGAAAGAAGGTGATGTGGACATCGAACCATATTGAGGAGGAGGTTCTAGGGACTCGTTGCTCTATCCGCTTGGTCCAATTACTCGAGCGAGAGCGAGGGAATTCAAGCAAGCTATCGGCATCATGGTTCAAGATCTTTGGAATGGAGGTGATCTTGATTCGAGAATTAAAGATTCTGAAGCTCCTTGGCGCAACATGATTACATTTAGCCTCGCGAATTCTGAACGAATTTAGGACTAACGAGCTCCGAATGAGCTCAAATTTGGTCAGCTGAAGAGAAACGGCATCCTGATCAATACTCATGGCCTTTGGCCATGAACTACGATGAATTTCAACCATTCGGCATCATTTAGATGGACTTTTAGGACTTTTTCTATTTTTAGGCCAATTTTTATTAATTAAGGGTATTTTTGTAATTTTTGCCTTTTAGGGTTAGCACCATATATAAGGATGCTTATGAGTTTCTGAAAACATAACATTAATTCAGAATTTTATACAGAGAGGTTTTCTCTTCTTCAAGTTCTCTTGAAAACAAGATCTTATCAAGGCTTCCTTGTGGCGATCGATCGACTTATCGAGCAAGATCGCGAATTTTCTTGTTCGTAGCGTCTATAGCGTGGATTGGTTGACACAGGTTCGTCAACAGGTCACGCTCATACCGAGGTTACCAATCACAGGTTCGATTGGGGGTTAAGGTTAGCAACTCGCAACCCTTGGATTTTCGTAGAACGATCAGTTTCCGCAGCGATTCACATCATCTGGTATCAGAGCTGGTTCTACAAGATCTAGTTATTATCTTACTTTTACTGATTTTAATTCAGCAATCTAGGGTTTATAAAATTAGGGTTTATAGAATTAGGGATCTGTTACTAATCGAATTATGATTCTGAATTGGGGATCTAGGGTTTATAAAATTAAGGTTTTCGGTCCTAGTTGTTTTGATTGTATTGAGTTCGTCAAAAAACAATTCAGCCAAAATATCAGTGAAAAAAAAAACAAAAAAAAGAGTATCGGTGAAAAAAAAACCAATAAAAAAATCGAAAAAAAAAAGAGGTTGAAAAAAAAAATCAAGAGGACGACTTGTTTCTTTTTATTATTATTATTGTTAGTTGGACCGAATAGGAAAAAAAATAGTAGCAAACATTAACCTGAATTCAAATCTAGCAAAAGTTGCTGAATTGCTGAATTGAGCAGTATATTGCTGAATTGATCTTGCTTGGTGGTTTAGTCGACTGTTATGAGGAGTTTGTGAGAATAGAATTCTAGTCTGATAAAGAGCTTGAAAGAAGAGAAACGAGAGGAAAAAGGCAAGAGTGTGTAAGTTTAATTGAGGGAAGAAAAAGCCTAGATTGAGTTAAACACGAGGGGAGTGACAAACATCTTGAGAGAAACACGTGAGGGAGTGTGGTGAGATTTCTTTTATTTCTAACATTTTCTTGCAGATTAAAAAAAAATCATGGCAGACCAAGAAAGCGTAAATCAAAGGGAGGATGGCACCAATCCAAGGGATAATGCGATTTTAGCAGGCATTCAGCAGTTGAGCTTACAACTTGAAACCCTTAGCAACCGAGTTGTGAGGTGTGAGACGAGGCTTGATGGTGAACAAGAGCCACCACGAGGGAGGCCACAAAATCAGCGAGATGAGCATAGGGCGCAACCCAGATGGTAGCGACAATTTGACGATGAATATGTGTCTGATACAGAAGATGACCGAGATGGCAGATTTGGAAGGAGAAACAGACGCCAAGAGTTCAGATATCGAGAAGATGATGAGCTTAGCAATATCAAGATGAAGATTTCATCTTTCCAATGAAAGAATGATCCTGATGCATACCTAGAATGGGAGAAACGAATGGAGATGGTATTTGACTGCCAGCGATATTCGGAGCTCAAGAAGGTAAAAATTGCAGCTGTTGAATTCACTGATTATGCTATAATTTGGTGGGATCAACTTGTGAATAGTAGGAGACGCAATGGTGAGAGATCGATAGAAACGTGGGATGAGATGAAAGCGGTGATGAGGAAGCGCTTCATACCAAATCATTACCACAGAGACTTGTTTCATAAACTGCAAAATCTCACACAAGGTAACAAGAGCGTGGAAGAGTACCATAAAGAGATAGAGATTTCCATGATCCGTGCTAATGTGGTAGAGGACCGCGAAGCTACTATGTCACGATTCTTATGTGGTTTGAGCCGAGATATAGCAAGAGTGGTAGAGCTGCAACATTATGTCGAGTTGGAAGAATTGGTGGACAAAGCTATCAAAGTAGAGAGGCAATTGAAGTTGGACCGAAATTACAGGAGTGGTGGAGGTTCAAGCTCGAATTGGAAACCCAATTGGAAGATAGACGAGAAGCCGAACTGGAAGGGAAACAACACCAAGGTTGAAACTTCAAGGGAGAAGGAGAAAGATGGCAGAGTTGGTTCGAATCCGGTTTCAGGTAAAACAGAAAATCCTAACACTAGAACTCGTGAAATTAAATGTTTCAAGTGTTTAGGCAGGAGTCATATGACAAATCAATGCTCTAATAGGAGGGTGATGATAATGACTGGGCATAGAGATGTTCAATCTGAAAGTGACGGGGAGGAAGATGATGATGTCATGCCGCCATTGGAGGACTGTAGCAATGTCGAGATGCCAGTCAAGGGTGAATTGATGGTGGTTAGACGTTCTCTTAGTGTGCAAGTCAAGGAGGAGGAGCATCACCAGCAACGTGATAACTTATTCCATACAAGATGCTTGGTAAATGGTAAGATTTGTAGTTTAATTGTTGATGGAGGTAGTTGTACAAATGTGGCAAGTTGTACTATGGTTGAGAAACTAGGATTGAAAACTACAAAGCACCCTAGACCATATAGACTTCAGTGGTTGAATGATAGTGGTGAAGTGAAAGTTTCGAAGCAAGTCCTAGTTCCATTTGAGATAGGGCGATATAAAGATGAGGTGGTGTGTGATGTTGTACCTATGCAAGCGGGACATCTTTTACTTGGTAGACCATGGCAGTATGATCAGAGGGTACATCATGATGGATACACTAACCGATATTCATTGGTGATGAATCAGAAGACTTACACTTTTGTGCCAATGACACCTACTGAGGTGTATGAAGATCAATTGAAACTACAACGTGAGGCTGAGAAAGAGAGAAAAAGTGAGAAAATTGAGAGCTTGCGTAGAGAGTCTGAGACGTAAGGAAAAGGAGAGACAGAGAAAAACAGAGTGGTAAAAGCCGAGGGAAAAGCATAGAGAAAAGAAAAGAGAGAAAAGAATTTCTATGCAAAATCGAGCGAAGTGAGGAGAGCTTTGGTTCTGGACCGACCGATGCTTGTACTTTTGTACAAGGAGGTATTGTTTACTACTGACGATCTTGACCCGAGTTTACCTAGTTCTGTCGTGTCTTTATTGCAGGAATTTGATGATGTCTTTCCTGATGAGGTTCCTGGAGGTCTACCACCGATTCGAGGCATAAAGCATCAAATCGACTTGATACCTGGTGCGCCATTACCTAATCGACCCGCATATCGAAGTAATCCTGATGAGACAAAGGAACTTCAGCGGCAAGTTAGTGAATTACTGGAACGAGGATATGTACGAGAAAGTCTTAGCCCGTGTGCTGTTCCTGTTTTGTTAGTGCCAAAGAAGGATGGGACTTGGCGAATGTGTGTCGATTTCCGAGCAATCAATAATATTACGGTAAAGTATCGACATCCTATTCCTAGATTAGATGACATGTTAGATGAGTTACATGGAGCTTGCATATTTACTAAAATTGATCTAAAAAGTGGTTATCATCAGATTAGAATGAAAGAAGGGGATGAATGGAAAACTGCATTTAAGACCAAATATGGGTTGTATGAGTGGTTAGTCATGCCATTTGGTTTAACTAATGCACCTAGTACTTTCATGCGACTTATGAATCATGTTCTGCGTGCTTTTATTGGTCGATTTGTGGTTGTCTATTTTGATGATATTTTAATATATAGTTGAAGCCTTGATGACCATATTAAACATGTGCGAGCTGTTTTACAGGTTTTAAGGGTCGAGCAACTATATGCTAATCTGAAGAAATGCTTTTTTGTGACTAACAAATTAGTATTTCTAGGGTTTGTTGTTGGTGCCGATGGAATACAGGTTGATGAAGAAAAGGTGAAAGCGATCCAAGAATGGCCGACACCTAAGACTGTAGGAGAGGTGCGCAGCTTTTATGGTTTAGCCAGTTTCTATCGCAGATTTGTAAAGGATTTCAGCACCATCGCCGCACCTTTAACCGAGGTCATCAAGAAGCACGTAGGTTTCACGTGGGGAGAAGAGCAAGAGAGAGCATTCAATCTATTGAAAGATAAGTTAACTAATGCTCCTTTGTTATCTTTACCAAATTTTAGTGCTACTTTTGAAATAGAATGCGATGCTTCTGGCACAGGAATTGGAGCTGTGTTGATGCAAGGAGGACATCCCATAGCTTATTTCAGCGAGAAGTTAAGCGGGGCAACATTGAATTATCCAACTTACGATAAGGAGATGTACGCTTTGGTGCGAGCTTTGGAGACTTGGCAACATTACTTGTGGCCAAAGGAATTTGTGATCCACACTGACCACGAGACATTAAAGTACTTGAAGGGACAGCAAACGTTGAACAAAAGACATGCTAAATAGATGGAGTTCATCGAGACTTTTCCATATGTAATCAAGTACAAGAAAGGTAAGGAAAATGTGGTAACCGATGCACTTTCTCGAAGGTACGCAATTCTAACTACTTTAGGAGCAAAGTGCCTAGGTTTTGAGCATATCAAAGAGATATATACTGATGATGATGACTTTGGAAGAGTGTTTGAAGCTTGTGAGCATGCTGCGTTTGAAAAATTCTATAGGCATGATGGCTATCTCTTTCGTGAAAACAAGTTATGTTTGCCTAGATGCTCTTTGCAAGAGTTGGTGCGAGAGGCGCATAGTGGTGGTTTAATGGAGCATTTTGGAATCAATAAAACTTATGAAGTGCTGCATGAACATTTTTATTGGCCACATATGAAACGAGATGTCACACGTGTTTGTGAAAGGTGCATTGCATGTAAATAGGCTAAGTCTACAACTAAACCACATGGCTTGTATGCGCCTTTGCCTATCCCGACGCATCCTTGGGTTGATATTTCTATGGATTTTGTGTTAGGATTGCCTAGGTCTAAGCATGGTAAGGATTCTATTTATGTGGTTGTAGATCGATTTTCAAAAATGGCTCATTTTATACCATGTCATAAATCCGATGATGCATCACATGTTGCTGACTTGTTCTTTTGTGAGGTTGTGCGTTTGCATGGCATGCCTAGGTCCATTGTTTCTGATCGAGATACTAAATTTCTTAGCTACTTTTGGAAGACATTGTGGAAGAAATTAGGTACACAACTTTTATTCTCTACTACTTGTCATCCACAAACTGATGGTCAAACTGAAGTAGTAAATAGGACTTTAGGGGCATTGTTACGTGCTATCATTAAGAAGAACATTAAGTCTTGGGAAGATTGTTTACCGCATGTTGAGTTTGCATATAATCGGAGCGTGCATTCTGCTACTAAATTCACACCGTTTGAGGTTGTCCATGGTTTTAATTCATTAACTCCGTTAGATGTAACTCATTTGCCTGTTGAAGAGCGTGTGGATTTAGATGGTGCTGAGAAGGCCGAGTTTGTGAAGACATTGCATGAAAAGACACGGCTGAATATTGAACACAAGACAGAACAATATGCAAAGCAAGCCAACAAAGGGCGTAAGAAAGTAGTGTTTGAACCCGGCGATTGGGTTTGGGTTCATATGCCCACGGAACGTTTTCCTGAGCAACGACGTTCTAAGTTATTACCGCGCGGGGATGGACCATTCATGGTGTTGGAGAGGGTCAATGACAATGCCTACAAGCTTGATCTTCCAGGTGAGTATGGAATTATTGCTGCTTTTAATGTTACTAACTTGACTCTTTTTTATGCAGGTGATTATTTGAGGGCAAATCCTTTGCACGGCGGAGGGAATGATGTGGACATCGAACCATATCGAGGAGGAGGTGCTAGGGACTCGTTGCTCTATCCGCTTGGTCCAATTACTCGAGCGAGAGCGAGGGAATTCAAGCAAGCTATCGGCATCATGGTTCAAGATCTTTGGAATAGAGGTGATCTTGATTCGAGAATTGAAGATTTTGAAGCTCCTTGGCGCAACATGATTACATTTAGCCTCGCGAATTCTGAACGGATTTAGGGCTAACGAGCTCCAAATGAACTCAAATTTGGTCAGCTGAAGAGAAACGACATCCTGATCAATACTCATGGCCTTTGGCCATGAACTGCGATGAATTTCAACCATTCGGCATCATTTAGATGGACTTTTAGGCCTATTTTCTATTTTTAGGTGAATTTTTATTAATTAAGGGTATTTTTGTAATTTTTGCCTTTTAGGGTTAATACCATATATAAGGGTGCTTATGAGTTTCTGAAAACATAACATTAATTCAGAATTTTATACAGAGAGGTTTTCTCTTCTTCAAGTTCTCTTGAAGACAAGATCTTATCAAGGCTTCCTTGTGGCGATCGATCGACTTATCGAGCAAGATCGCGAATTTTCTTGTTCGTGGCATCTATAGCGTGGATTGGTTGACACAGGTTCGTCAACAGGTCACGCTCATACCGAGGTTACCAATCACAGGTTCGATTGGGGGTTAAGGTTAGCAATTCGCAACCCTTGGATCTTCGTAGAACGATCAGTTTCCGTAGCGATTCACATCAGAAGGCAATGAAGAACAAAATCGATAAAATGAGGAACAATCACTATTTACTCAAAACGATATCAAATCGTATATTCTTCAAATATTCAAAACTGCTCTCAAAACCCTCGAAACAAACTTATATAGGGCGTTAACCCTAATGACAATAAGATTCGCAAAATTACAAAAATATCCTAAAAATATAAAATTGCCTAAAAATAAAAGATACCTAAATATCACGCAATATTTGCATCATTCTCCCCTGCTAGAGAAAAAGATTCTCCCTCGAATCTGCTTCGTCTTCGTTGACATCAACCTCCTCAGGTTCTTCTTCATCTGCATATGCTTCATGTTTTGCTTGTTGCTTTGGATAAAACCACTCCTCAAGTCTATCAAACCTTCAGAAAAGGGAAACTTCTCCACTGGCATACTGTTTGGAGTACTCATAATGACTCCAAGAATCGAATTTCAGCCTCTATTGACGAACCTTGAATGGAAACAAAATCAGGGTCTTCAGATGTCATGTCATCAAATGCAAAGACATTTTCAATGTCCATGGTAGGATAAACTTTGGAAATTGTATCTCTTGAAAGAACACTACTTGCCAACACCAACCATCTAGCATATTCATGACGTGCACAAACATCTCCTGCTTGGAAATCAACTTCAATTTTGTGGCTCCATCTCCTAATAAATGTGGGGTCAGGGACGATTTTTTGCAATCCAAGTTCATCGTAGTCTGGAAACATGACTGTTGACACCTGATTTTTGGCCATTTATTATTGTGATTTTTATTCTTTAAAATTAATTAAAAATATCAAAAAAGGTCATAAAATCACAAAATCAACTTTGGAAGCCTTGGCCTAGCCTCGGGGACCAATTTTGAACAAAAAATATTTTTTGGTATTTTATAATATTTTTCGAATTTATTTAATTATAAAAATACCCAAAAAATCAGAAAAATACCATTCGTGGTCAGAAGAATACACAAAAATATTCAATAATTTTGTTTTAATTTCCTCTCCAAGTGTGTCACTTAAAATATTGAAAATTCAGCTCGGGTCACTATGTTCCTTCACAAACATAAACCCGAACCGAGCCTAAAAAATCCTTTTCGAGTCTTTTAATTTGCAATTCTCACTTTTTGTAAGCTATGGCATTGTATTCTAAAGCCTTGAAGTGTAATTAGGTCAATTTGCCCTCCAATTTGATCAATTTTAAACAAAAGGGCTTAATTGCATAATTTTCTTTCAATTTAGTCCCCGGTTTCACAATTTTTGAAATTAAATTTCATACGGGCATACCCATTGAAATTAAACACCTCTATCCTATAGTTTTCATCATGCTGAATCCATTGGTGGCCTCAATTTGAACTAATTCGGTCGTTTGTGCCCTCGATTAAGCAAAAATCAATTTCGGATCCTGAGGATAATTTGGGGTTTTCACTAAATTCCAACCAATTGATTCATAAAAACACCCTTATTTGGTAGAAAACATGTCAAGAAGTCCGATTTTGACATCAATTTCATGAAAAGGGTGCGATTTGGGGCCCAATTTGACAAATTTAAGTCGAACCGGGCCGGTCGGGTCAGGCCCGACCCGGGCCGGTCGGGTCAGGCCCGACCCGGCCCGGTCCGACCGGGTCTGTACTTGCAGACCCTAACGGCCGAACAAGGAAAACAGGGGGGGACCAATTCAAAGTGCTCGGCCATTTTTTTAAAGAAAGTGAGGCACAGCAAACGTGGGGGACAAAAGGGAGGGGCCGGTGGTCGACTTTGGGGAGTTGGTGGAACACTAAAAGCCGGTCGGTCATGGTCAAAAGTAAGGAGGAATCTCGGTCAATGAGGGAGCTCGGGCCGAGAGAGAGGGAGAGATTTTCGAGGGAAGCCGGAGCAAGACAAAGCTCCCCCGCACCTCACAGCACCTCAGAGAAGCTTCGGTCGCCGTCGACGGATCCAAACCAGGTCGGTTTTTCTCCCCAATCTCCATTTTTTTAACGCACGCCGACTGTTCGACAAAATGGCTAAATGAGCGTTTGAACTTTTGATTCTCGGTTGGGTCTCCCGGGACCTCATTTTGTGTATATCTTGCCTTAAACATCCCTTAGAATCGACTCTAAGCCGGACTTGACCCTTATCTTGCATAAAATCGCGGCGGGAGCATGGCCCGGAAACTTCGCCGGTCGTTGGTTCGGGCCGGGAGCTCGACAGGGACTTCGAGCCGTCGCCGACGATTGGAAGGCTTCAGGTAAGTTTCCTGACCCCTCATAGATGCTCTCTGAACGATTAGAATCAAGCTTAGAGCTAGAAAAATTTTCTGCAATTTTGCTCGCCGGCGCCGGGACTGTGGGTCGGTTTGGCGGTTTTCCGGCACCACTTCGGCCATGTTTCGATGCTTTATTGATGTAAGACGCCTGGGTGTTGAATCTAATGTCAAAATTGGGAGGTTTCGACGACGTTTTTACGTCGGTTTAGCAACTCCGGCGAGGCGCCGGCGAGAATCGCCGGCGCCGGTCGTCTTCTCCGGCGGTCTGAGACTCGGTCAACGAGTCAACTGCTGACGTGGCGTGCCACGTCGGCAGCCACGTCAGCGTGGGGGGGCCACGTCCGAATAAATAAGACCCAGATCCGACGGTGGACAATGTGCCACGTGTCGCGATCTGGGATTTTTGGAAATTAAAATTATTTTCAGAAATTAATAAATGATTTTCAAAAATAATAAAAATATTTTGATATGACGGCTGGTATCGCGCCAAGTGGCACCCTGAGGAGCGTTCGATCTGACCGAAGATCGGACGCGCCAGTGGAGGCCACGTGGCGCATTCTGGACCGTCCGATCCGTGGATTTTTAGATAAATATAAAAAAGCTTGATTCAGATCGGGCGCTTGACACCTTGACACGTGTCGCGTCCTGAATCGTCCGATGGGGCAATTTTTCGGACATTAAATAATAGTAATAATAATAATAATAAAAAATTCAAAAAAAATAGAAAATCATAAAAGTCATAAAAAAATTCGAACAAACTCAGAAAAATTCTAAAAAATTCCAGAAAATAGGAAATGGCCACGTTCAACTGGTCACGACCTGTTTCGGGTCTTTTGACCCCCGATCTTTCCAAAAATGACGGTTTTGCCCTTCCGGCAAACCGTCTTCCAAAAAAAATTCTAAAAAAATCCAGGAAAATCCCAAAAAATAGGAAATGGCCATAATCAATTGGCCAAGGCTCATCCCGGGTGTTTTGAACCCGATCATTCTTAAAAATGATGATTTCGCCCTTTGGGTGAATAGTCTTCCAAAAATTGACGATTTTGCCCTCCGGGCTAAATCGCCTCCAAATCTTCCCATTTTACCTCGGTCGTAAATCACGCCTTCCCTAAGCCCTTATGGCTATACTAGGAGGTCATGTGATGTGAATTGACGTGCATTGATGTGATTTATTTATGCACTTGATTGCGCTTTCATTTAAATTGATTGTGATTGATAGGAATAGTCTTCCAATCTGCATGAAACCCTGAATTAAACCTACCTCACCCGAACTTGCGCATGCATGAACTCTTAGCTAGGAACATCACTCGCGTTAGGTACCGAAAGGGCGTTGGTAGTGACACCAGTGTAACCAAGTCCTCGAACCCAAAATCTCTGGTTCCGCAGAACTGATCGATCTCTCCCAATCGGTCAGTAAGGTTTCTGGTCTACCCTCCAAGAAAGACCGGTGGCGACTCCAAATGCATGCACAATTTGCACATGCCACCACGACCACACTGAAGGTCGAAAGCGATCGACTCTTATCGTCGAAGAATACTCCCGCCGCGATTTGGTATGGGCCTAGGAGGGCCCGCGCCGATCCAAGACCCGCGATCGGTAATCCATTAGCCGCGTCCGCTTCCGGACGGGTCGCGACAGCTGGCGACTCCGCTGGGGAGTTTTTGTTCTAGAACCTATCGTTCTAGATCTCAAGTGGACTTAGGCCGTAATTAAAACGCTGAGTGATTTTTCTAACCATGCAGGCGCTCTTGAAGGTGAGGTAAGTCCGCTTACGATAGGTGTTATATGTTTTGCAGATTGGAGAAATAAGGGGTGTAGTCCGTAATTAACATTGTCTTATGCAGGTTGGCGTAGGAATGTATGTTGTGTGGATGATTTGAAGCGCTGATTGATAAACTGTTGTGCATGACTTGCATCGTGATGATCACGACACATGGACACACACAACCGCGCCTAAAACCCCGGGCGCCGCCTTTAGGAACACAATAGAAGGAATTGAAAATGGAATCTCCGTGAGGAAAGACACGGGGTAATCCACTTTTCAATTTCGCTCGCTTCGAACTATGGATCGAGTCCCAATGCAACGATAGCTGTGCAATGGAATCGGCTCTTTCTAGAACTCGAGGTGAGAACCTTAACCTTAGGTGCCAAACCCTCTGATTTTTAGAAGTTTACCATCACTTGTTTCATGCGCATGTCTTTGGGCGATTGGTACACCTAAAACCGCACATAAGTCGACGAGTTGGGTTGGTAAGACTCTCTATCCCCCCAAATCTATCACTGTTCATATAAATATAGGCATTTCATTCATTGCATTCTGGTGATTAGATTAAATGCCATTTCGAGGATAGATATGTGCGTTTGTCCCTAACGTCCTTGATAGAAGACGAGGAGGGTGATATCCCACGACGAACACCGAGTGTGCGATAAGGAGCATACTATGGACATTATTGAGGTATCATCCAATGAAGATGACGAGTTGGGGCAAGTGATCTTGAAGGCACAGATCAAACTGGGGCATCCTTAAACGTTAGGATCACATTCCTTTATGTCATTTTCCATTACTAGTCCTCTTGTATAGGGTTTATTTTTACTGAGGTTTTCTCTATCTCACCCCTTAGAGCGATTGTATTAGGGATCTATTGGTGTATACATTCAGATGGAACTTGGTTGTATTTCTTTTAACGGGTCATTGGAATGTGATAGTGGCATTTTTTCTAATCATCCGAATACTCCCAAGTCAAGTTTATAATTCCTTTAGAGGAAATTAAAATTGGAAGTCTTGCACGACCTTTTGGTCGTGTGAGGTAATCCAACCCCAATTTCGCTAGAAGGAACTACACACTTGAATTGGTTCATGCATGTTGTACACCACTGGTAATTCACCATAATTGATCAAGAATATCAGCGTAGTTTCAAATTTAATGACGAGATAGATGTCCAAACTACTTTCGTTCTTAGCGAACGACCTTAATTTGGATGCCATATCTTCAATTGAATTTAAAACACGTTATTATGTCTTGCACTTTTGAGTAATTCATTCCTCTCGAAATTAATCAAAAGCGATTATCGTGAATTACATTCCTTTCAATAGTATGCTTTCTTTCGAGGAATATTGATAAAAACTTTTTGCGCAAGATTAAAACCCTTGTAAAAGTTCTTGTCCTTATTAATCACGAGCAAGCATAAGATTGAAAGGGGTCTATGCTTTCTTTTTCAGATTATTCCTTCTGACTCGGTCTTTTCATTTGCAGGTGAAAAACAAGTAGTATAGAGAAATCTTTTCTTGGACAAATCTGCAACTATTCTTCCATCTGATCATGAGCGAGTTATAAAATCAGGACGTATTTGCTCGGCTTATTGATATTATGGTTCGGCTCACCCAAGTTGAAGATGTTTGGATGCTCGAAGAAATGAACCATACAGAAGTTAAAACACACACACACGAGAACTTTCATTTATTTTGCTCGGCGGAGGGTTTTCAGAAGCAGGTCATACAATTCGGGATGGAAAAGTAAAGCCAAAGTGAGCCCTAATTAACGACACAAAGGATCCCAACTGACCCTCCATGTTATTAATGCTCTGCTTATACTCCCAACTCCGCATGTCATGGTCGGCAAGCCTGAGGAGAAGACTTCTGCATTCTCCCTTAACTTCGGCGACCTTGGCCTCGTGTTCTTCGGTGACTATTTCCAGGTCCCGAACCAGTCCATTCCCGCGAGCTATGTCCGCAGTTATCTTGTCGAGCCGTTCTTCCTGCCAGTCGCTCTGAAGCCTCAACAGGACATTGCGGCGGTCATGCTCGCCGGTGGTCAGGGATATGGCCAATTGATCCACCAGATTTCTCCTCTCGCGAAGCAACGTCGCGACCCGCTCATTAACAAACTCGACGGCCTTTTTGTAACTATCAACCAGATAGTTGGTCAGCACCAAATGATCAGATCGATCCTCATAACGAGCTCGCAAGACGCGAACCACGAGAACCTCCCGATTAGCAACATGATAGGCCTCTAAGGAGTGTGCAAAGAGAGTCGGGAAAATTCTATATTCCCTCCCCAGTGTAGTACCTTCGAGAGAAGTGGTATCAAGGTCCTCGAATAGGACACAGATTGCATCCTCGGTTGCAGAATGATCGGTTATGTGCGCGTAACCGCGACCCAGTAGGTTATAAAGCTTTTCCCACTAGGCCAAGACATCAGTTGAAAAAGTACGTACGGGAGAGGAGGCCATTTGCGTTGGGTTGGCTTGAGAATAAGACGAGTCTAATAGAGAGATTAGAAGGAAGAAGCTGATTATGCGAGAACGCTAACCTGCCATACGTTAATTCCTCATTTTATAGCAACTCGAGGATGATGAAGGATCTCAGTAATAATGCTGGTGGAGCCCAGTTAGGGGGTAAAGCAGGAGGTCCCCTCACGAGAACCATTGGATTCGTTTCGGTCCGCGATTTCCGGCTCATCAATTAAAAGATGTAAAAGATTTGTCGGGATCACCATTATTAGAGTTAGGTGGGAGGTAAGCGCAACTATCGAAGAGAGCCCTAACAGGATTTGGCAGTCCCATCACGTTGAAAAGCTAAGCGAGAAATTCAAGGTCTTGAGGGGGAACGTTTGCCTAATGATGCTTGAAGAGCGTCTCCTGAACATACAAAGTCACTCGAAGAAAACTTTATAGGGAGTGAGCATACAGGAGAGAGTGGAGAACTCTAAGTGGGTAAGAACCAATCAAACATTTCTCAATCTAACATATTTAAGAGGTTACTGTCAGCTGCTAGAGGCGACTGACTCAAAAATCTCAGAAATTGAACCACAGAGGGATCTCGAAGATTCCAAGATCAAGTCTAACGCCAAAACCATGGAGCCCAACACTTCCGGCAACGGAAATCAAAATCACGGCGACGACGACAACGACATCCACGATGCTCAACTCGGGAAAAGAAGACGTCCTCACCAATACTCTCAGGAGGAAACCCAAATGTTGGAAACCCTCTTCAGTAAAAGCCATTACATGAAAAAGAAGTGGAGAATTGAATTGAGCCGGGAGTTGGGGATTAATCAGTCGAAGATCCAGTTTTGGTTTCAAAATAGGAGATCCAAATCGAAGGCTCAACGCAAACGTCAGGTGGTCGAGATTTTAAAGGAAGAAAACCAAAAGCTGCGAACAAAAAACATGAGGTATGAAGAAGCTCTCAATATTACCGTTTGCCCTCATTGCGATAACCCCATCGCCCTCGGTAAGATATTCCCCGATAAGCCTCACGCAATGATTGAAGACGTTCATTTACTACCCTACTCCCTAGGGGCACCTCCTGCTCAACCAGATTTTGCCGGAGTCACGCACGAGCAGGATGATCCTACGAAGACGATACAAATGCCTCCTGGAGGATGGAATATGCATCGCTTTGATTGGAGTTACAGTTTCAAGGAGCTGGATGTTACCGCCGACCAGCTCAAAACACATCAGCCTTCTGCACAACAATTTTCGATAGGGTCGGGTCCTGCTGGAGATGAGTTAATCAGTCGTCAAGCCATCGATGCAATTTTGGGCCACGATAAGAGGAGGTTCGCTTGGCCCCCTGAACTGCATTTCAGATTCCTAGACGTGGTTCACCAAATGGGGATCGACTCGGCAAATCCGACGCGCATATTTAAAGCCATGAATGTACCGGGGCTTAGTAAGGAACTAGTCAGGAATCACCTTGGTGCCTACAGAAGGCTATTAAAACAGCGTCGAGCGGAGCTAAACCGGGAGGAATCCGTCTCGAGCTCTAAAACTAGGGGCAACCGCCATTGTAACGCTCATGCATCCAGAGATATCCGGCCAAATCTAAGCATCAATCAAGCTAGCCACCTGACCACCGGCAAAATGAAAGCTGGTCAGAATGTCCTTCCGGGCCATTTCAACACTTCTCAAGAGCGCGTGTCACAAGTACAGCGAGTGCGCACTCCTCCATTCGAGCAGTAGTCGGCTGATGCTCTGCCTGCCGCTGGTCAACCCACGACAGATGATTTCTTTGATGAGGGGCTCGATGCCTTGTTCAATCAGTGGGAAGCTGGCATGCTTGGACAGCCATGATCTAGCACCTGACTCGGGGCACGATGGGTCGGTCACTACGAACACCCATAGAAAGAAGAACATGTTCACGAGTGGATCACTCATTTTATCCATTGTAAAGTTCCTATGGGAACATTTTTCTTTAATGACTATAGTTAATTATGTATGAAAACCAATGCTATCGACGAACATCGTCATGCTCAGTTGCGATGATCCCTTGTTAGATTAAGTCTGAAACCAGGGACGGTCTTTAAATTTTGAGTGGCCACGAACTCAATCCTCACCAAGCGCCCAGGATGTTGAAATGAAGAGTAACAGCATGCACAGGGAAAATGCCACTTTCGTTTGAACGATGAAAAGGGGTTGAGAGAAGGTCATAGTGTTAATTCCCATGGAGCTAAATGAATTAAACGGAGTCATTAATTGCGGGTCCGCCGTTGCTCCCCACGTTCTCGGGCCTAGGAAATCATAAAAGGCACCGAAAGATTGTAGACCCACCACTTTGAAGACTGAACTAGGGGACGAGCGCAATACTCGATGAAACCGAATCAATGCAAGAGAGTTTGTGATCCTGTCACGAGGAAAAAGAAAGGGGAAGACAGACGAGGAGTAATTGCAGGGTCTCGGGAGGAGCGCTTGCTTGCTGGTCTTCATATGCAGCCTGAAGGATGGTTCTAGGACACGCACAATCACTCGAGAAAATTTCTAGAGTGAGCAAACACATAAGATCGAATAGAGAAAGCTGAGTGAACTAGATCAGCCCGAGATACTCCGATCCATCATGTTTAAAAGCTATTCCCATCTGCTAGAAACGCCCGACCTGGACATCTCTGAACACGAACTGTTGGAAGACTTTGAAGATCCTGGAGCTGAATCCTGCCCGAAGGCCAGGGAGACTGACTCCTCCAGAGATGAAATTCTAGGCTTCAGCTACGAAGAAGGAGTATACAATGATGACCGGAGTCGGAAAAGGAAGCAACTGCAACGCCACACTCCAGGCCAAATCCGAGAACTCGAAGCTTTCTTCAATGAATGCTCCACCCCAAGCACACAACAGAAAATTGAGTTGAGCCGAAAGTTAGGATTGGAGCTTTCGAAGGTCAAGTTTTGGTTCGCCAACAAACGAACCCGGGTGAAACAGCAACACGCAGATCATGAGTTATTGGCCCTGAAGGAGGAGAATGAGAAACTTCGAGCTGAAAGCGCGAGATATAAGGAAGCTCTGACCAAGGCCGCCTGCCTTAATTGTGGTAATCCTGTTGTCCTCGGCGAGGTGTTCCTCGATGAGCCATCCCTGTTGACGAATAACGCTCAGCTGTTACCGTATTCTCCACAGCATTTTCCGACACAGCCAGATACCGTCGGAGATCTGCATGAGCAAGTCAACACCAACATCCTCTGAGAAATGGGATATGAATCATCACAGGTGGAGTTCTCTCAATGACGAACCCGCTGTCGCAGCCAGCCAATCCAAAGTCGGTGAGTCCCTCCCTGGACAACTTTTGAAACGACTAGATCCCGTAGAGAATAGCTACCGAAATATTGACGATATTTTGGGTGATAAGAGAACAAGGTTTTACTGGACCTATGAACTTCACACCAAATTTGTTGATGCAATTCGAGAGCTGGGAGTTGATTCGGCTAGCCCACTACGTGTACTCGAGATTATGAACGTGCTGGGGCTCTCTAGAATTAACGTGGAGTCTCACCTTAAGTACTATAGGAGATTGCTAAAGGATGGAAGGATAGCGTTAAACCATCATAAAGCCGGTTGGAGCTCAAGTGCTGGGTAGAGTCACAACCACGATGATTGGAGAGCCAAGAGCACCCAACCGTGTTTCAGCAATGACGGGACCAGCAGTCGTGTCAGCGACCCCTCTAACCCAAATCAGAGTGCTCCGCCGAACTATCTAAGGTAACCTAAGGGTGGTTGCAGTCGGGGTTTGACCGCCAGTGTGTGCGATGTGTCGTGATCATCACAATGCAAAGTCATGCACAGCAGTTTGTATCAAAACACCGCTTCAGTATGTGCATAAAAATAAACATACATTCCCAACTCCAACCTGCAGGAAAGATGTCAACAATCACTCCACCCCTTATTTCTCCAATCTGCAAAAACATCTAACACAATAGTTAGCATACGTACCTCACCTTCGAGAGCATCTGCAGAAAATAATGTCAGATAAACCAAACAACTTTTTAATCGGCTCAAGTCCTCTGGAATTCGTAACCAGAGATTCTGGTTTAGAATAATTCCCCAGCGGAGTCGCCAGTCTGTCGCGACCCTCTCGCGAGCGCGGAGGGTTAATGGGCCGCCCGATCGCTGGCTGGATCGGACGCGGGCCTCTCCCAAGGCCCATTTCCCAAGTCGCAACTGCTGGATATACGTGGTCGACCTTCAGTGCGGTCTAGTGACATGTGAAAAAGTGTACATGCCAAGGAGTCGCCACCAATCGTTTCGTGGAGGGTACGATCGGAAACCCTATCGAATAGTTGGGAGTGGTCTATTCGATCCTGCGGAAACCAGAGAAGTGGGTTCGGGGACTTAGTTACGTCAACTGTCAGAGTTGACGCCCTTTCGGTACCTAAGCTGAATGGTTTATCTGATCCTAGGATTTCATACAGACGAGTGAGGCATTGACCCTAAATCTAGGAGTTCATGCAGATGGGAATATCTACCCTATCACTCACAATCATTAAAAATAAGTGCGCAAATCAAGGATCCAATACATGCGGATAAAACACATGAAATCAACATGGCATCCGTAATGAGGCCCTATTAGCCTAGAGAAGTATCAATCAAGGTTTAGGAGTAATTTGGACATGATTCGCCCATGAGGGGCAGAATCGTAATTTTGAATAATTCGGAGAAAATTTACCCTCAAAAGGGTAAATCTGTCATTTTAGACGAATTGGGAAGTCAGAAGACAGGGGAAATAGGATTGGCCATCAATCCAATCCATTTCCTATTTTTCTGGAATTTCCAGGATTTTTCTGGAATTTAAAAGTGATTTTACCCTTGGAGGGGTAAAGTCGTCATTTTGGACAAAGATGAGAACTAAAAGTCTCAAATATTAGGGTCGGTCGTCCACCTGACCCAAACCCTAACTTCAAGCAATTTTCAGAACTCGATTGAGATAAGAAAGACGATTTTCCCTTTAAAGGGCAAAATCGTCATTTTGAGAAAAGAGGCGGGACTCGAAAACCCAAACCTAAGAATTGGTCGTCTAATCGACCCTAATTCTCACCTTGACATTATCGGCCTTTTCTATCATGCACAGCAGAGGCGACCTACCCCTAAAGGGTAATGTCGTCATATCTTGAGAAATTGGATAAGAAAACCCAAAAATAGGGTTGACCAGTTGTCTGTGGTCAACCCTCGATTTTTGGGGGTCTAGGATTTTTCCACAATTTTTCCACAATTGTTTTGGAATTTTCTGGCATTTTCTAGCATTTTTTGGATTTTCTGAAATTTTTTCGATTTTTTTTTATTTTTTTAAAATCATTTTCTGATTTTTTTTATTTTCTGATTTTTTTTATTATTTAAAAAAAATGATTCGGACCGGGTCGAGCGACCCGGCCCACGGCCCACGGCGACCGGGCTGGCTCGGATCCGGCCTCGCGCAGAAACGGCACCGTCTCATTCTTTTATATTTTTGGATTTTCGGACTTAATCCGACGGTCTCCATCGAACCACGTAATTGATCTATACCCATTGGATCTGATTACTAAAGTTTGCGGTCCAGATTGAGCGAAGACTTAACCTGAGCCGTTCGATCAACTTACTAAATCCTACGGCCACGATTAGAAATTGAGACTCGATCTGAACCGTCGATTCTCACTAACCTAAACGACGTCGCACGAACACTAACCTACACGACACCGTTTCAGCTTATTTTGATTTTCTGATTTTAAAACATTTTCGGATAAACCTAATTACTAATCGGACGGTCGCTAGAATTTAGGTTCGATTTATCTGAACCGTCCGATCTTTTTTATTCGAATAACAGACCCAACGGCCATGCTGACTCGGCACCACGTGGACCAATGATGGACTGACACCTAAGACTTTGACCTGTTGACTATGCCATGTCATCTTCGTCTTCAACCTCGCGACTCCGACGGAATGGACGGCTGTGGCTCTCCGGCGATGATCGTGCGGTGAAATCTTAATGGAATCACTCGAGACCAACGGCAATCGATTCGCGATTAGCTCTAGTTCGACATATCTAAGAATCGAAACATCTTATTCGCAGAATCAAGAACATCGTGCAAATCGCCGAGTACGGCCATGGAAGCTCAATCATGCAGTTCACTCAAAATCAAAGAATTTCAGTCATAGAATAGCATCAATGGAGATCCAGAAGACTTACCTCGAGCTCCGATTGAGCTCGCTCGGCCCAGATTTGGCTGGGCAAGAATCGGCTATGGAGGCTAAATCGGTAGACTCGATTCGGGGCATGTGAGCAAAATCAATGCAAAATGGAGACGCGAACATGGTCAGTGATGTTCAGGGAATGAAACGCCCACACTAATTGCATGAATGATCAATAAACGCACGAATCGCCATGAAAGCTTGAAGAAACGCTCGAGACTGCAGCTCACCTGTTCTCGCGGATTCCTCGTGCGCGGCCGGCGGCGATCGATTCCGGGGACTTTGGGCGACCTTTTGGTGGCCTCGTATGGCTTTGGTTTGGCCTGGGAAGACCCAACCAGCGCCCTGCAATTCGAGCTCAAATTCTCGACGACGGGGGTCGGAGAACGATCTCTGCTTCGCGTTTTCTCCTTCTCTCTCGATTCAGTTTCTCTTTCTACAACTGAATCCACCGTCCTCCTCAACTGAAAGCGATCACGAGCTTATATAGCTCCTGAGGATTTTGGCGCCGATTTGGGGAGTTCCAACTGACTCCAAAAGCACGTGCCATCACGTGATTTTAGGTCCAAACGGCGTCGGGGAAGATGGGTGAGTCGTCTAACTCTGTTTGGTTCCTCGGCGGGTTCCTTCTCATGCGAATTTGGCACGAATTTGAGCTGCGTTTGATTTTGTTGACTTTTCGCAGCTTCGGAACTTGACCGACTGATTACCCCTTCCTCCGGCGACCATTGGCCTTGGGGTTGGTCTCGATCGGTAGGTTTCGAGGTAAAGAACAATACGCCCACCATTCCTCTTTCAATTAGTCGCGAATTGCCCTTCAATTTGGCGTTCGAAACTCAGTTCATCACTGTTCATCTGCTCGAGCTCTGTTGGGGAAGACGACACTGTAGCAAACCAGTCTGACCGGTTCGACCGGCGGTCTGACCGGTCAGAACCGGCTCCGACTCACCATTTTCGAAATTAAACCCAAATTAATGGGAAATTTTTGCAATTGAACCTCATAATCGAATCTAGGGCATGAATTCTATCTAGAAATGTGGTTTTGCCCAAAAGTTTTCATCAATTTCTACAAAATCCCCAAATTTTCATTTAATTGGAAATTGGGGATCGTGTAATTGAGGATGTAAATGATCAAATTGAGTCAAACCACCTGTGCCAATTGATTTAAAATGGTGAAATCCATTGGGTAGCATGTCCAATTTACAATGATAGCCCTTGAATTGAAAGTAATTTCAATTATGCTTAATTTCAAGGACTAAAATGCAATTTTAGTATGTAATTTTGTCAAATCCATGCAATTGAGCAAATTGCGCAAACAATTGGGCTAAATTGAGATAAGGGATAGTTATATTGAATGTCAAGATCTTAAAAAATGCCAAAATTGCAAATTAAAAGACTCAATTGTTATTTTTTCTTCAAATTCAATAGTACGGGTTACAAAGGAACACCTAAAATTGAATCTGATTTTGATTTTTTTTGAGAGGTCAAAAATACAAGGGATTAAAAGGAAAAATATTGGATATTTTTCCATATTTTTGTGACCTCAAATGCTATTTTTCTTGATTTTTTAAGTGTTTTTCTATTTTCCAAAAATACTAAAAAATATGAAAAATGTGAAAAATTATTTTTTGGTCAAGAATGGTTCCTTGGGCTTGGCCAAGGCCACCAAAGCTGATTTTGTAATTTTTGGACTTTTTATAAATTTTTTGTGATTTTTCAAAAATAAAACTGAAAAAGACTTGGTCAAAAATCAGGTGTCAACAGCTGCCCCTCTTTGAGAGGAATCTCGTGAGAGGTTTCGCTCAAAGACAGGTGACACCTGAGTCTAGACCGACTCGACTGAGGAAAAAGAAAAACGAATCTTGACACTCAATCTTTCTTGTCTCACTGGTGAACGCTCTGCTCTTTATTCTTTTGCTGACGTGAGAGAGAAAGTAAAGAGACCCACCTGTTACTTACCTGTTGATTACCTGCCTGATGCTCGTACGGCATGCGCGGTGTATAGCGGGATCAAGTGGATACCTAGGGACTCGTCTTTTGAGTATCCTAGGGCGATTAAACTCTAGCCTGTATGGTAGGCCGTACCAAAATGGGATTCCTATACTTAACAGGAACCTGTGAATGACGTACCCAGTTTCTTAGGGATTGTCAGAAGTTTTGATCCGTATGGTGGATCAGACCATGAATAGGACTCCTTCCTGCTAGGAACCTATGGATGACGCACCCAGTCTCTTAGGGATTGTCAGAAGTTTTGATCCGTATGGTGGATCAGACCATGAATAGGACTCCTTCCTGCTAGGAACCTATGGATGACGCACCCAGTCTCTTAGGGATTGTCAGAAGTTTTGATCCGTATGGTGGATCAGACCATGAATAGGACTCCTTCCTGCTAGGAACCTATGGATGACGCACCCAGTCTCTTAGGGATTGTCAGAAGTTTTGATCCGTATGGTGGATCAGACCATGAATAGGACTCCTTCCTGCTAGGAACCTATGGATGACGCACCCAGTCTCTTAGGGATTATCGGACATTTTGATCCTATATTCTAAGGAATTAACTAGGATTTATATAAGTGAGGTGTGCCTAACCTTCAGGCTTTATCAAATGGGCTATTCTGGGTTTAGGGGTTACCCAGAACCTCACAGAAAGCTGATTCCGAAAATTGTCCTTTCGACATGCGAGGCGTTATTCTGGGATTTGGGGATTCCAAGTATCCTGCAGAAAACTTAGACCTGCAAATTTGAAATCTCACAGAGGGATGATTTCGGAGATTGTCCTTTTGATATGTGAGGTGACATTCTGGGATCTGGGAGCTCCAAGTATCCTGCAGAAAGATCAAACCTACAAAATTGTTCATAAGAATGTGTTTTCCTGAGATGTGGAATTAGCAGGGATCCTGTAGGAAAGTAAACTTAAAAGTTCTTCTTCATAGAGCAAGGCATCCTTCTAGAATCTGGGGTTACCGTGATTCCAAGAGAAGTTGTGCTCTTCTGAGATCTGGGATTGCCAAGAATTCTGCAGAAGTTTAGACATGTTAAACGTTTCTCACCAAGAGTGATACAAGCTATTTTAGGAGCTGAAGTCATCAAGAATCTTGCTGAAGCTCCAATCTAAAATTTTTTTATTAAAGACACATCAATGGTCTTTAAATGATATCTGATGTCAGACTGACAGCACTTTATGACTTATAACATAGTCATGAAAAAATTTCAATGAATGCATTACGAGGTTGGAGGTTATCCAAAACACCTTGCAATATACGGGAGTGATCAAAAGTTCCTTGCGGGGAAGGTTTGAATCAAACAATCTGAAATTACCAAAAGAGTTTGGTTAAAATGTCCAACGGAGTATTCTCATCAAAGAGGACTTCTCACCGTTTTGAGGTAATGGTCTTTTACCAAGAATGTACTCGAACTTCCTATCAAACCTGCGCCCAGGGTTCAGGATCATTCGCAGTGAATACACCTTGATCGATCAGGAGGACTTCTAAGGGACCGTAATGTTGGGCTCGGTCAACGGTT
Organism: Rhodomyrtus psidioides; assembly: GCA_021437785.1. Taxonomy (NCBI): domain Eukaryota; kingdom Viridiplantae; phylum Streptophyta; class Magnoliopsida; order Myrtales; family Myrtaceae; genus Rhodomyrtus; species Rhodomyrtus psidioides. The sequence continues at coordinate 81,212 of JAILYB010000219.1, read as the reverse complement.
TTCAAAGGGGGACTTGCGTGCAAGTCAAGGCTTTTGAAGAGGAGTCTTCAATGTCTGCTCCGGGTTTACAAGTCAAGAAACCTGCAAAAATGAGAGAGAAATAATCTTGCTCGAACTTCTTCGAGCTAAGCTTAGACATTAAACCCTATGTCAATCCATGTGCCTTAATCTGAAAAGGCTCTTCAGGGTTGTAACGTAGGCAGGTTTGGGGACCAAAAAGGCTTGTTTTTGGCTCAGAGTACGTGGAGGGTCTAACATTGGTGATCACTGCAGGTTTGCCGCCGATCTTGTCCCTTCTCGTCCAAAGAGCGTCTTTGGTCTTTGAAGTGCATATTTGTCTTTAGAGAACGTCTCTCTCATGTCAAGACGGCGTTAACATCTTGTCTACACTTTCGTCATCTGAGTGTGACATGATTTGGGAGCATCTTTCGCAGTCTAGCTCCCTTGGAATTTTTCTTACTAGTGACCTATACAAAGGTATCATGCCCCCTTTTGGCATTTACAAGATTAAACACATAATTCACAAGTGTACAAGTATTTGGATGGGCATTGGCCTTGCTTTTACCAGGCACTTTGCTTTTTCTTGATGCCCAAGATCAAATTTTTCTCTTCTCTCTTTTTTGAGACCCCATCTTTTCTTTTCTTTTGGGGATCAGAATTTTCAAATGAATGTGCTAGATGTATAGCTTGAATCTCAGCACTCGAACATTAATCTAGGAATTTTTCACAAATCCTGTGTTTTTGAACTCTTCCGCTCTTGAAGTGACGTCGTTTCCACCTTGGAATATGCAATGATCACCAACGGGTTTGTGAAATGAACGTATAGGCTCAATTGGGCAGTGCGAAGGGTAAAAGTGTATAGGATAGAGAAACGAATGCTTTTCGTCATCCTAAAGCACCTGAATTACCATAGAAGTTAAAATGACAAGCAACACACGAAGATTGATGCAAGTCTGAGCAAGAGAATTTCTAACCATTTACCTCTTGATACCGCTGGACGTACCTCTAGTTTGCCCCAATGTGGGGTGGTTCTTGACAGGGGTATGGAATGAAATCGCCGTTCAAAGGGTTATCAATGATTACCTGTAGTGTTTATGATAGAGAAACGAATGCCTCCGTCGTCTCGATCCATGTAATCACTGCGAATAACCCTTACGTCCGTAGGTCAAGGTCTCGCTATCCTTACCACTCCACTTATTTCTCAAGTGTGTATGGGACGTGTTTGGACCAGGCTTGCCTCTTGTCTGAGGAATCATCCTTTTGAACGGTTTAAATAACTTTTGTCGGAAAAATTCATTTTGTTTTTTCCAAAACTTACCCTCCAAGGGGATTTATGATGCACAATGCATATTTCAATCATGTTCAGATAACCTCCAAGTTTAAACATGAATGCCAATGACATGACTGTGAGAATTTTGCGTTTTTCTAGACATGAGATTTGAATGCATGCTAGATTCCAAGAAGCCTTCAAATTCTATCAATAAGGATTCTGACAGTCTTGCAAACCTAAAAGATTGGGAAAGGAATACTTACCTGCCCAGCGCGGCTAGGGATTCCTGCAAAACATAAAAAGAATATGTCAGTGTATGCTCTCGAATTTCAGAAAATTAGAACGATACACCTTACCCTTGATCATGCATTCCAATGGAAGTGGATAGATTCGCGAAAATCTGCATTTTTCTTACAAACACATGATAGTTAAGTTGTTCTAAAATTTCTTGAAATTCTCAGTCTTTGGAGAAGAAGACGTGCACCTGACCACCATGACGTTAGGTCTCCTTGATCATGCGTTCCAACTTATCGCGACCCTGCTTCCTTGGATCCTGCAATATTGAACACATGCTAATGTATGCATAGATGCATGACATGCTTATGCAAAGACTATTATGAAGAGTAGGCTCAATTCGAGGCAGGGCATATGACCGGAATCTGATTTTATTTCAAGGGTAATATTTCTTCACAGCATCTGAATTCACAGGGTGCCCGAGTTCTTCTCCCTCGGAGTTTACAAGAATTAATGCTCCTCCCGTGAGGATCTTCTTAACAATGTAGGGGCCTTCGTAATTTGGAGTGAATTTTCCCCATGGATGGGTAGTACTCGGCAAAACTTTCCTAATTACCAAGTCATTTACTTCGAAGTTTCTGGTCTTGACCTTTCGATTGAACGCCCTGGCTACCCTCTTCTGGTAAGTTTGTCCATGGCAAATAGCTTTAAGACGTTTCTCATCTATTAAGTTCAGCTGTTCATATCTGTGCTTGAAATACTCTGACTCAGAGAGTTTATTTTCGGATAAGATTCTCAAAGAGGGAATCTTAACTTCTACTGGTAGAACTGCTTCTATCCCATATACCAAACTATAGGGAGTTGCCCCTGTAGAAGTCCTGATCGACGTTCGGTAATCCATCAAGGCGAAGGGCAGCCTTTCGTGCCAATCCCTGTAGTTTTCTGCTGTTTTAGCCAAAATCCTCTTGATGTTTTTATTGGCTGCTTCCACTGCCCCATTCATCTGTGGGCGGTAAGGAGATGAATTCAGATGTCGAATGCTAAAGTGATCCAGCAGACCATCGACAATCTTGTTGTTTAGGTTGGACCCATTATCTGTGATGATCGCTTGAGGAGTACCATACCGGGATATGATATCTCTTTTGACAAATCTTGCCACATTTCTCGCAGTGACATTCTTGTAAGAGCTGGCTTCTACCCATTTGGTGAAGTAATCAATCGCTACCAAGATGAAGCGATGACCATTCGAAGCCACAGGATTTATAGGCCCTATCATGTCTATCCCCCACATAGAGAAAGGCCAAACTTCAGACATTTGGTGTAGTTCGTTCGGGGGTGCGTTAATCTTATCCTCGTATATTTGGCATTGGTGGCATGACCGGACGTGCTGACAGCAGTCTGATTCGATGGTCATCCAATAATAACCTAGCCGCATGATCTTCCGGGCAAGGAGGTGGCCGTTCATGTGAGGCCCACACGCACCTTCATGAATCTCTTTCATGAGAATATTTGCTTCTTTGGCATCTACGCATCTCAGTAGAGTGGAATCGAACGATCTCTTGTATAGAATTTGTCCATTGAGGAAGAACTTGCTGGCCATCTTGGTTATGTATTTTCGGTCTCCTGACTGGCATCCTTCAGGGAATTCCCTTTTCAAGAGGTAATTCTTGATGTCATAGTACCATGGCTCTCCATCACATTCCTCTTCGATTAGCATGCAATAAGCTGGCTTTTCAACAATGCCGATCCTCAGAGGTTCTATATCCAACCCTTCAATCGTTTGTAACATCGAGGCTAGGGTGGCTAATGCATCTGCGAATTGGTTGTGAGACCTTGATAGGTACTCGAATGACACTTCTTCAAACTTGAATATCAATTCTTCAAGGTATTCATGGTAGGGGATGAGTTTTGCATCTTTCGTCTTCCACTCCCCTTGTGTCTGTAGAATAATGAGCATGGAATCTCCAAAGACTTGTAACCTGGGTATCTCCATAGAAAGGGCCAGTCGTAGACCCAGAATGCATGCCTCATATTCTGAAATATTGTTGGTACAAGGGAAAGTTATCTTTGCCGCGACAGGGTAATGTTGACCATCTGGGGATATCAGTACTGCCCCAGTGCCTGCCCCTGATAGGTTAACAACACCATCGAAATACATGATCCACTTATCCTCTGCTAAGTTCAGAATTCGGCCTTCTGTGTTTGTTACTTCAGGGGATTCAGTGCTCGATGAGCTTTCTGCCAGCATGTCCGCTATAGCTCTTCCTTTTACCGACTTCTGCGGAGAACATTTAATGTCAAATTCAGACAACATTACTTGCCATTTTGCCAGTTTCCCAATTAAAGCGGGTTTCTCCAGGAGGTATTTGACGGGGTCGTTCTCTGTTATGAGCTGAATGGGATGATGTAGGGTATACTGCCTTAGTCTTCGTAGTACCCATACTGCTGCTACGCAGGCCCTTTCAACTGGTATATATCTTGCTTCAGATGGCGTGAATTTCTTACTCAGGTAATAAATGGCCCTCTCTTTTCCATCTATCGGGCTTGTCTGGGCAAGTAAGGCTCCCAAGGACTCTTGTCGTATGGTCAGGTATAAGGTCAATGGGTGACCGGGAATTGGTGGCACAAGCACCGGTGGTGTGATCAAATAGTTTTTGATCATTTGGAATGCCTTGCTGCACTCGGCGTCCCACGTTATTTTCGCGCCTTTCTTAAGCAATTTGAAGATTGGCTTAGCCACATCAGACAGCTGATTGATGAACCTGGCAATATAGTTCAATCTCCCTAGAAGGCTTCTCACTTCTTTTACTGTGGATGGAGTCGATAAATCGTGGATGGCCTGGATTTTTGAGGGATCAATCTCAATGCCCCTGTTGCTGACTATGAATCCAAGGAGTTTCCCGGATCTTGCCCCAAACACGCATTTGTTAGGGTTCAGCTTTAACTTGTATTTGCGCAGGCGCTCAAATAATTTTCTTAATACCTGTATGTGATCTTGTCCTTTCTTGGATTTAGCGATCATGTCATCAACATATACTTCAATCTCTTTGTGGATCATATCATGGAATAACGTGACCATAGCCTTCTGGTAGGTAGCCCCGGCGTTTTTCAATCCAAAGGGCATGACTTTGTAGCAAGAATTCCCCCATGGTGTGGTAAATGCAGTCTTGGGTTTGTCTTCTTGTTTCATGGAGATTTGGTTGTATCCCGAGAATCCATCCATGAATGAGAATAATTCATAACCCGTCGTACTATCCACCAATACATCAATGTGGGGGAGTGGAAAATCATCTTTTGGGCTTGCTCTATTCAGATCTCGGTAATCTACGCAGATCCGAACTTTTCCGTCTTTCTTCATGACGGGGACTATATTTGCAACCCAGTCTGAATATGGGATAGCTTCAATGAAGCCTACCCTAAGGAGTTTCATGACTTCTTCCTTAATCTTGTCTTCTAACTCGGCTTTCATCCGCCTACTGCCTTGTTTGACAGGTTTGATGCCAGGATCCGTGGGCAATGCATGTTCCACAATCTTAGGATCAAGGCCTGGCATATCCGCGTAAGACCATGCGAAGATGTCTTGATATTCTTTTAGTAGCTTGGTGAACTCGAGCCTTTCATCACGGGATAGGTGTCCGCCGATCTTGACCTCTTTGACGTTCACGGTGTCTCCCAAATTAATGACAATTGGTTCTTCTGAGGTAGGAGGCTTTGATTCTTCAAAGGTGTTCCAATCCCTACGGATAGACGCGTAATCCTCGTCTTCATCTTCCTCAATGTTATAGGAGTGGTTAATGGAGGGATCCGAATTTTGTAACAACCTGGTATGCATGTTTGAGATGATATGCCTGAAATGTCATGAGTATGGTTAGTTTGTGCTCAGTAAAAATGGCATGCATGCTTATGTAAAGTCTTTTTGAAAAAAATTTTCGAAATAGATGTAGGTACAGATGGGACTAATCCTCATGTCATTGGATATCCCGGCCCCTTGAAAATCTTTTGAAGATTAGGAATCATATGGCAAATCAGGCCTCAAGCTTCTATATGGAAGACCATTATCATCATCGGGCTGATTTGTGGTTCCATATGTCCTTAACAAAACATGCGTGGTTTTATTGAATGCGAAATGGGCCGCGTTACAAGATGTGCTATTTGGACCAACGGCCGGAGATCCAAAGGCGTTTTCCTATGCGTACAATAAGGAAAGAAAATACAATGAAATGCATAAAGTTCTGAACGCAGTATTTAAAGATGAAGGAAGAGTCTATTTACTCAGAAGAAGTGGCTTCACTGTCCAACCACTCCATGATGACATTCACAGAGTCATCTTCAAGAAAATGATTTGTGAGATCTGGTTCCATCGGCGAAGCGATATTCTCTTCAGATAGCCATTTGGAGTTCTGGTCGAAGTAGGTATTTAAGGGATTCTTGAACATTCGAGACCTTCCCTTCCAGGTTGGAGAACCGATGAATGAGCTATTCGGGCTGTTTTCGCCTCCACGGCGTCCCAGGCTTTTGCTTCGGCCTCGGCCTGTTGTTTTCGGGACAGAATCATTCATGGGATACTTCTGGTACCCCAAGCCCATTTTGTGTGGATTAGCCTTCAACTGTAGCGGGGCATTTATACCCTGATTATGTTTGCCTAGGCCTTTTTCAGGATTGAACCCGTATGCCAGCAGCATCTTAGCTGGTAGAAGACTGGCTTCTGAGATGTAGGGAGTTTTCAACTTCGACCCTACTGGGGTATGAACTGTTGCTACCAACTCTAAGGAGTGATAGCTCGCTTCAGTTTTCTCTTCAGGCTCAATATAGGGAATGGCACTGTTCTGGTATGCCTGGAGGTCGACTTCCCCATGTACGGTAATCACCTTCCCATCTACAACGAAACGTACTTTTTGGTGCAGGCTCGAAGGGACAGCTCCTGCTGTATGGATCCAAGGTCTTCCTAGCAAGAATCCAAATGCACTGGGCAGATCCATTACTTGAAAGTTTATAGAGAACTTTATCGGGCCGATGAATACGTCAAGCTCGATCTCTCCTTCTACAGTCTTCCTCATGCCGTCGAATGCTCTCACAGCTGTCTTGGATGTCTTGATCATCTCTTCCTTGATTCCCAGCCTCCTTATGGTAGCCAAAGGACAGATGTTAAAGGCTGATCCATTATCGATCAATACGTGTGCCACTCTTTTGCCGTTACATTGGGCAGAGATGTATAAGGCTTTGTTGTGCCCTCTTCCTTCCATAGGGAAGTCCTCGTCAGAGAAGCTCAACTGATCTTTTAAGAGAATTGCTCCTACAAAGTCCCCTAGTTGTACCTCATTGATTGTTTCAGGGACATGTACTTCATTGAGTACCTTTAATAGTGCGTTCTTGTGCTTCTCTGAATTGATGAATAGGTCTAGCAGGGATATCTGAGCGGGCATCTTCCTCAGCTGCTCTATCACTTCAAACTCACTGGTTTTGATGATCGATACGAGCTTTTCGGCATCTTCCTTTGAGACATCTTTTTTTTCGGATTCTCCCTCTCTGGGGGCATAAAATCTTCCAGACCTCATTATTGCATCTACTTGTATGGTCCCATAGTCCCAATGAACAGCTTTGGGATCATACTCTTCTACTGGGGGGACTTTTATCGTTACAGTTGTCTGATGAGGTATCTCTGGCCCTGACGTGTTGCTTTCTTCCTCCTGAGGCAATTGAATTACGACAGGCCTCACTGGGCAATCTTCCACCTTGCTCAGGCTATCCAGCTCATGCAATCTGATCACCACGGCCGTGGCTACTTCGATCATCAATATGGCGTTGTCGAGTTCTTCCATACCTTTTGAGGTTTCTGGTTGAGAGAGATCATCCATACCTCCCCATCCGTCCGGTATGATGTCTTCAATCTTTTGATAAAAGCTGGGAGGGGCCGAATATTTCACCTTGAAATTGTATCCTCCGGAATCTTGACCCAGGTTGTCTATAATTTCGCTCTTCTCAAGTGCGTCAACCATAAACTTGAGGTCTGCTAGACTTCTCCTTCTGGCTTCTATTTCGTCTTCTTCAAATTCTTCCTCTGACTGAGTAGCTGGCCCCAGGCTGCTTACCAAGTTCTCATGTGAGGTACCACAGGTGTTACTCTGCCCAGCTGTGATCAAGAAATGGTTTCTTTTCAAAGATAGAGATGCTTTGATCCCTTCAAATTCTTCATCAGTAATATCGGACACTATCCCCAAGCTCTTCATCTTGTCGATACACAACTTCCTTTGGTCGGTTGATATCTCCCCTTCTTTTGGGTATGATGAAGCGATTGTTAGCAGGGTGTCCAGCTTAGGCACATCTATCTTCAGTTTAAGGTAGTCCTCTTCTTCTTCAGTGAATATTGCCCCTATTGTTTGGTGATCTGGCAACGGATTTTCTTGCACATTTGGGGCTGCATTGTCAAATTTCAAAATCTGACTATCAATTAGGGCTTGCACTTTCAGCTTCAGGACATAGCAGTTATCCACATTATGCCCTCTTTCACCCATATGGTAGGCACAGGTCTGGCTCTCATCAAAGCCAGGATATCTTGCGGGGTTTGCCCTAGGTGGTTCTTTTGCCACCAAGTGTTGCTCCAGCAGCATCGGGAGTAGCTTGGATAAAGGTCTCGGGAGCTGAGAGAATTGCCTCTGGGGTTGCTTTCTTCTAGGCTCTTGTACTTTTGGCGCTGACTAGGATGATCCGCCTTTGGCCTGATTAGAATTGCCAAATGGCTTTAACTTGTGGGGATCTGGTATAAATGCTATGTCCAGTCCGGCTTCTCTTTCCTTCCTCAGAGGATACTGCTTCCTAGTAGGAGCTTCCTGAGGCCTTCTTTCTTTCAAGGCCCATTCCAGCCTCTCAGCAACCTTAATCAGGTGTGCGAATGTCTGACATCCAGAAGTGTTCAGTCTGTCAAAGTACTCGTAGGGGAGTGCTTTTAGGAATAAGTCGATCAGCTCCTCTTCTGGGATTGAAGGCTTTACTTGGGTAGCCAAGGCTCGCCACCTCTGAGCATATGTCCTGATCGATTCGCCCCTCGTTTTTGAAGTTCGTAGGAGGTCTTCTCTTGTTGGGGCTGTAGCCGTGTTAAATTTGTACTGCCTGAGGAAGTCTTCTGCAAGGTCCTCCCATCCGTCATAATCCTCTAAGTCTAGCTCAATAAACCAAGCCAGAGCGGCGCCAGCCAAACTCTCTTGGAATGTGTTCATTAACAACGGAATGTAATCCGAGTAGTGCGCCATCTTGCGCAGGTAGTACTTGAGGTGGGTGTTGACACCTGATTTTTTACCATTTATTATTGTGATTTTTATTCTTTAAAATTAATTAAAAATATCAAAAAAGGTCATAAAATCACAAAATCAACTTTGGAAGCCTTGGTTTAGCCTTAGGAACCAATTTTGAACAAAAAATATTTTTCGGTATTTTTAATATTTTTCGAGTTTATTTAATTATAAAAATACCCAAAAAATCAGAAAAATATCATTCGTGGTCAGAAAAATACCCAAAAATATTCGATAATTTTGTTTTAACTTCCTCTTCAAGTGTGTCACTTTAAATCTCAAAAATTCGGCTCGGGTCACTATGTTCCTTCACAAACATAAACCCGAACCGAGCCTAAAAAAAAAAAATCATTTTCGAGTCTTTTAGTTTTCAATTCTCACTTTTTATAAGTTATGACATTGGATTCTAAAGTCTTAAAGTGCAATTAGGTCAATTTGCCCTCCAATTTAATCAATTTTTACCAAAAGGGCTTAATTGCACATTTTTCTTTCAATTAGTCCCCGGTTTCACGGATGTATACGTATGCTTACGTCATACGTATTTATACGTTATGCATATTTGTACTGTTTGGTAACCTCTTTAACTCTTGTAATAATAATAATGGTTATTATTTTTAACACCTTTGTTAGTGCCTTTTTTTTAGCATTTTTGTATTGTGAGTGCTATTGCTAGTGCTATTTTTAAATAGCATTTTTTGTATTATAAATTGTGAGTGCTATTGTTAGTGCTATTTTTAAATGGCATTTATTTATCATAAATTGTGAGTGCTATTATTAGATAGAATTTATAATTGTTAGTGCTATTTTTAAATAGCATTTTTGTATTATAAATTGTGAGTGCTATTGTTAGTGCTATTTTTAAATAGAATTTTTGTATTATAAATTGTGAGTGCTATTGTTAGTGCTATTTTTAAATGTCATTTATTTGTGAGTGCTATTTTTAGATAGAATTTATAATTGTTAGTGCTATTTTTAAATACAATTTATTGGAAGGTATTTTTGGCTATAAAAGGATGGCAAGAGTTTTGAGGTTGGAGGGGAGAGACATTTTGTAGAGTGTGCAAATTTTTGAGAGCTTAGAGAGAAGAACACAAACACTCTCTATATTCTCACAATCTTGAGTGAGCAAAATATACTAAGTTCGGAATATTGATTCCGCATATTGCTAGCACAATTGTTGTGGAGTTATTAGTCGTCTCCCCGTTCGTCAATTGGTGGTGCGTCCGAACTAGATGCCTAACACTTGTGGAGGCTGAGATCGAAGAATATCGAACCGACACCTCCGTTCAAGCACGCTACGAGAGGTAATCTATTTACTCCCTTTGAGACTTTGTGATTTTTTTCGATTGAAATGCACGAAGTACGCCTCTGGAGACACATGTATGGGTTGTTATTTATTTCTGCTACGTGTTACGTGGATCCCAACAGTGGTATCAGAGCCAATCCTTAGGTGTTTTCGTGCATTTAATTGATTTTTTGCAATTTTTGCAATACTATGGCCAATATGTATTAACGAATTGTTCGTCTTACATGGCTAATGGAGATTGATTATTTTATATGATAAATTAATCAACGTAGCAAAAATTGAGACTAAATCAATTTTGAATCGAAAATTTATGGCTATCTTATTTTACGTAAAAATTCTGAATATGATTCAACGTAGAATTTTTATTGTGTCTTCCTAAGTTTTAAATTGTGAATTTATTACTTACGTGAAAGGGTGATGATCATGGAAAAATCCCTAATCAATGTGATTGATGTATATATGAATGTATGATGATTATTTATATATTTGGGGTTGTAATTATTAAATGGAGGCTGCGTACTCCTTTTATTTTTCATGTAATCTTTATTTTTAGCATAGTCAATTGTTGATGTAAATGCTACGAGAATTACGTGGAGGAGCCTTTTAAGTCGGCGAGCTCTTTGGGGCCCAATTCTTGAAGAGTTCAAGAAACCAAGAAGAAGCGAAGAGCGGCTCTCCGTTATTAAAATATTAAAATGATTAAATGTGGTCTCATTGGCTCGAGACCCATTAAGTCATAATTCCATGATCACCACGTAGGATAGATGTTTATGTGATTGACATCTATTTATTTATTATGATTACGTGAGCATGTTAAACTGGTTAATGTGCAAAGTCAGACTTACCTCACCCAAACTTGCGCCTGCATGAACTCTTAGTCAGGAAAATCACTCGCGTTAGGTACCGAAAGGGCGTTGGTAATGACACCAGCGTAACCAAGTCCCCGAACCCAAAATCTCTGGTTCCGCAGAACTGATCGATCTCTCCCAATCGGTTAGTAAGGTTTCCGGTCTACCCTCCAAGAAAGACCGGTGGCGACTCTAAATGCATGCACAATTTGCACATGCCACCACGACCACACTGAAGGTCGAAAGCGATCGACTCTTATCGTCGAAGAATACTCCCGCCGCGATTTGGTATGGGCCTGGGAGGGCTCGCGCCGATCCAAGACCCGTGATCGATAATCCATTAGCCGCGTCCGCTTCCGGACGGGTCGCGACAGTGGGCACGGGGACAGCCTGTCCCATTGTATTTTCTCACGAACTCTGGCTCCCTATAGTCAGGAGGAGTCTCTATTTTAGCGAAAGGAGATATTTTGTCGAAGCGGGCCAGCTCATAGCCTTGACTGCTCAGGCATTCTTCGATCTTGGCCAACCTCTTAGCCTCTGCCTCTGTCTTCACAGTTTGTTTTCCCTTCTCCTCTTTTTCAAGGTTGATGACAACAGGCGAGGCTTTTTGTTGTGCCCGACTATTTGGTTCATGAACGTTTTCCTCTGTATGTTGGGTATCCCTGGTTGCTTCTTTATCTGTTACATCAGGTACCATGGAAGGGCCTGAGTTGTTCTGATTGTGGGCGGTTGTCTGTCTAGCTTGGTTGGTCTCCAGCATGGCCTTAATGTCAGCCATCATAGTTGCCAGGGCAGTCATCTGAGATTCCAACATGCCTACGCGCGGAGTCAATTCCTGCTGTTCCATTCTCGTCTTTAGGCGGGTACGGAAACGATGCGTTGGCAATTCCGTGATGAGAGTGTACCTGTTCTAAAAGATCTCTGTGAGTGCTTCGCTTATTTAGCAAAAAGAAGCAGCTAATTCTTTCAGTTGCATGCTTCTTGCCAGTAGATGAGAAAAAGGGCTACCTTGTGAGCCTTAGCCTCATGTAAGTAGTTCTTTTAATCATTTCTCGACAAGAACTCATGGAATTGAAAGAAGCGTAATTTCTGACGATAGTTTTTATGCATTTGTAAAAACATGTTCACATTCATGCTCATGTGTTTAAGATAGTATTCCACAGAAATGAGAATGTATGAGAAGGCATCACAATGCTTGCTTATTTTACACTTGACAGAATAGTCTATTCAAGTCTAGGACGTTTGAAGCCTAAGGTATCCTCATCATCCCAGTATAGATTTCCCTCTTCAGCTTGGGGCTCCTCGTCTTCTGAACACGACAGTGGCCCCATGTCTTCGGGTATGTAGGGCTCTATTCCAGGTACGTATGGCACGATGTATTCAGGTATGTAGGGCTCGACAAGGCTTCGTCGGATCGCTTTGAAATGTTGAATGTATTCTGTGGTGGCCCTATGAGTGTTTTCTTCTCGAGTCATGTCTTCTGGCCAACTTATTTCTTCAGCCTGGGAATTCTTCAAGGAGAGTATGATGGATGCCACCTTGGCTTCAAGTTGTTTCTTCTCCTCCTCTGTGAGGGTCTGGTTTGGTAAGTCAAAGGAAAAGACACAAGGTCGTGGTGAAGAAGGAATCTCTTGTAGTGCCCCAAACTGCCGAATCACCCTCCTTGGGTAGTATGCAGTAGCGCCTGTGAATCCTAGCAAGGGAACTGGATTCCCGTCATCGCAGGTCAATCTGACTTTGCTTAGCGTCGGTAACCTTAGCCGCCATCGGAGTTGTTCGGGTTTTAGGACTTTGAGGAAGTTCTTCCATTCTATGAAGTTGAACTTAGGAACACGTGTATGGGTCCTAGCAAATGTTTTAAGAGGGTGTGCATTGGGGCTGATTTCAGTGAAACCCATGCGGATGTGGAATTGTCTGATATGGGATGTGAACCACAGATACAGCAGATCACTAGAAGCTCTAAAGATTCCCTTTTTGCTTTTCTTGAAACGATTTAGGGAGAGGAAGGTTTCGGCAAGGAGGATGTTTGAGTAATCCCACCCACAACAGACTTGCCTAGCTACTATAGCCATGATAGGGTCGAAGGTGACAGTTGAGATTGGGAATAGCACAAAGCTAAAGAATGCCAAGATAAAGGCTCTACCAGATTTGGTTCCTTTAGAAGCAGGAAGGCGGGAAAATCGGTCTATAAGGAAGGATAGGGAAACTCTTCCAGAATTGCTTTTCGCATCTACTTTGACTTCATTTAGGTTTGTGTCAAGGAACTCAGCTACCTGACTTAGGGGTTCAAGTCCTATAGGGGGTCGGACGAGCGTAGGGGTGAATTCAACTCCGATGACAGCGTTGTATTCCTCGATAGTGGGAGTGATCTCTAATCCTTCCATGCAAAATGTAGCGGTGGTAGGATCCCAGTAGAGCGCCATGGCTTGAATAAAGGCAGGTGGGCACTCAATCTTCAGTAGGTCCAGTAGGTATCCTAGTCGTGACTCCGCATACTTCTGGCTGGCTTCGCCCATGCCATCCCACCATGATTGGAGTTCAGCTCGGGGGATCTTGAACACTTGAATATCATTCTTTCCCATCAAGTCTAAAATATGCAAATGATTTTAAAAGGTCAATCGCCAGAAATTACTTTAAATGTATGAATATGCAGATGTCATGAAGCATGCATGAGCTAACTTGATTGCATAGTTCAATTTGAAGAAATGGAGATTAGGACCCTTTTTCAGGTCTTGAAAGCCTGACTCAAAGCCTAATTTGCATTTCAGGGAAGTGAATTATGCAATTTAGTCAGGTTTACTCAGTGACTAAAGGGAATAGCAATGTCACGTTCCATTGGTCAACACATCAAAGGAGCAAAGTGGGATGTACTCTTATTACAGTCAAGATGTCTAATAGAAGAACGGTAAAGAAAGGTTTTTCAAACAAGAAAGCCATAAAAGACAATGGAACGTGAGGGTCTAGATCACTCTTTCTTCAGAAGTCTACCCAAATGACAGTCGGTCAGGAATTCTCCTTTAATCTAGGGTAGGGGAGTTATCTTCAGTGGTTTGGTCGAGAGGTTGTAGTTCCTCTGGCCACTTTCTAGTCCAGGGTACGATGACTTTGGAAGCCTTCTCGGGTTCTATTTTCTTGATTGTGATACGCCTTGGCTTGGTCTTGATTGCAGGGCGTCTCTTCCTATCCCTAAAAGTAATCATGGGTATGTTCTCTTTGGCCAGCAATTCAGCCTTCTTGCGAGCGTACGCTTCCCTAGCTAGCTGGTTGCGACGTTGTCTCTTTATCTCCAGATAATCCTTCATCATTTCGTCTGATTGTCGCTTGAATCTGAGATTATCAGCGTAGTAGCGGGTTTGACAGTCTTCAGCATACCCCAGCTTACGTCCAGTCAGTTCCCGACCATACACGAATCTAGTAAAGTGTAGCCTCGTGTTTGGTCCGGGGCGAGTAACTTTTCTCAAGTACTCGAAGGTCACCAACTCCGTCGAGCTCTTAGGGAACAGCGACATCCTACCCCATAATCATTGTTGTTCTCATTAGTCACCCGAGTAATCTTCATGATGTGAATGCACATGGATGTATGCAATGTATGAGTCATATCATGGAGCAGGAAATAAGGTACGTTTAGAGATAAATGTCTTACCAACCACACTTTGGGGGATGTGGAATGCCCCCTGTATCAATGGGTGGTTTTAGGTATACCAACCATCCATGGACATGCGCATGAGACAAGTGGGTATACTCTAAAGAAAATTGAGAATCAGGTGAGGAACCTACGGCTCAGGCTCCCACGATCCACACGAGGCAGATTCCTCCCCAAGGGTACCTACCCAAGAGGGTTAGATATCGCCAATGCAGATGGTAGGCGGGAACGAATACGAAAGTCTCAAGTGCCATCAAACACAAGATCCTTTTCGCATCCTTTCCCTATCTAAGGTAACCTAAGGGTGGTTGCAGTCAGGGTTTGACCGCCAGTGTGTGCGATGTGTCGTGATCATCACAATGCAAAGTCATGCACAGCAGTTTGTATCAAAACACCGCTTCAGTATGTGCATAAAAATAAACATACATTCCCAACTCCAACCTGCAGGAAAGATGTCAACAATCACTCCACCCCTTATTTCTCCAATCTGCAAAAACATCTAACACAATAGTTAGCATACGTACCTCACCTTCGAGAGCATCTGCAGAAAATAATGTCAGATAAACCAAACAACTTTTTAATCGGCTCAAGTCCTCTGGAATTCGTAACCAGAGATTCTGGTTTAGAATAATTCCCCAGCGGAGTCGCCAGTCTGTCGCGACCCTCTCGCGAGCGCGGAGGGTTAATGGGCCGCCCGATCGCTGGCTGGATCGGACGCGGGCCTCTCCCAAGGCCCATTTCCCAAGTCGCAACTGCTGGATATACGTGGTCGACCTTCAGTGCGGTCTAGTGACATGTGAAAAAGTGTACATGCCAAGGAGTCGCCACCAATCGTTTCGTGGAGGGTACGATCGGAAACCCTATCGAATAGTTGGGAGTGGTCTATTCGATCCTGCGGAAACCAGAGAAGTGGGTTCGGGGACTTAGTTACGTCAACTGTCAGAGTTGACGCCCTTTCGGTACCTAAGCTGAATGGTTTATCTGATCCTAGGATTTCATACAGACGAGTGAGGCATTGACCCTAAATCTAGGAGTTCATGCAGATGGGAATATCTACCCTATCACTCACAATCATTAAAAATAAGTGCGCAAATCAAGGATCCAATACATGCGGATAAAACACATGAAATCAACATGGCATCCGTAATGAGGCCCTATTAGCCTAGAGAAGTATCAATCAAGGTTTAGGAGTAATTTGGACATGATTCGCCCATGAGGGGCAGAATCGTAATTTTGAATAATTCGGAGAAAATTTACCCTCAAAAGGGTAAATCTGTCATTTTAGACGAATTGGGAAGTCAGAAGACAGGGGAAATAGGATTGGCCATCAATCCAATCCATTTCCTATTTTTCTGGAATTTCCAGGATTTTTCTGGAATTTAAAAGTGATTTTACCCTTGGAGGGGTAAAGTCGTCATTTTGGACAAAGATGAGAACTAAAAGTCTCAAATATTAGGGTCGGTCGTCCACCTGACCCAAACCCTAACTTCAAGCAATTTTCAGAACTCGATTGAGATAAGAAAGACGATTTTCCCTTTAAAGGGCAAAATCGTCATTTTGAGAAAAGAGGCGGGACTCGAAAACCCAAACCTAAGAATTGGTCGTCTAATCGACCCTAATTCTCACCTTGACATTATCGGCCTTTTCTATCATGCACAGCAGAGGCGACCTACCCCTAAAGGGTAATGTCGTCATATCTTGAGAAATTGGATAAGAAAACCCAAAAATAGGGTTGACCAGTTGTCTGTGGTCAACCCTCGATTTTTGGGGGTCTAGGATTTTTCCACAATTTTTCCACAATTGTTTTGGAATTTTCTGGCATTTTCTAGCATTTTTTGGATTTTCTGAAATTTTTTCGATTTTTTTTATTTTTTTAAAATCATTTTCTGATTTTTTTTTATTTTCTGATTTTTTTTATTATTTAAAAAAATGATTCGGACCGGGTCGAGCGACCCGGCCCACGGCCCACGGCGACCGGGCTGGCCCGGATCCGGCCTCGCGCAGAAACGGCACCGTCTCATTCTTTTTTATTTTTGGATTTTCGGACTTAATCCGACGGTCTCCATCGAACCACGTAATTGATCTATACCCATTGGATCTGATTACTAAAGTTTGCGGTCCAGATTGAGCGAAGACTTAACCTGAGCCGTTCGATCAACTTACTAAATCCTACGGCCACGATTAGAAATTGAGACTCGATCTGAACCGTCGATTCTCACTAACCTAAACGACGTCGCACGAACACTAACCTACACGACACCGTTTCAGCTTATTTTGATTTTCTGATTTTAAAACATTTTCGGATAAACCTAATTACTAATCGGACGGTCGCTAGAATTTAGGTTCGATTTATCTGAACCGTCCGATCTTTTTTATTCGAATAACAGACCCAACGGCCATGCTGACTCGGCACCACGTGGACCAATGATGGACTGACACCTAAGACTTTGACCTGTTGACTATGCCATGTCATCTTCGTCTTCAACCTCGCGACTCCGACGGAATGGACGGCTGTGGCTCTCCGGCGATGATCGTGCGGTGAAATCTTAATGGAATCACTCGAGACCAACGGCAATCGATTCGCGATTAGCTCTAGTTCGACATATCTAAGAATCGAAACATCTTATTCGCAGAATCAAGAACATCGTGCAAATCGCCGAGTACGGCCATGGAAGCTCAATCATGCAGTTCACTCAAAATCAAAGAATTTCAGTCATAGAATAGCATCAATGGAGATCCAGAAGACTTACCTCGAGCTCCGATTGAGCTCGCTCGGCCCAGATTTGGCTGGGCAAGAATCAGCTATGGAGGCTAAATCGGTAGACTCGATTCGGGGCATGTGAGCAAAATCAATGCAAAATGGAGACGCGAACATGGTCAGTGATGTTCAGGGAATGAAACGCCCACACTAATTGCATGAATGATCAATAAACGCACGAATCGCCATGAAAGCTTGAAGAAACGCTCGAGACTGCAGCTCACCTGTTCTCGCGGATTCCTCGTGCGCGGCCGGCGGCGATCGATTCCGGGGACTTTGGGCGACCTTTTGGTGGCCTCGTATGGCTTTGGTTTGGCCTGGGAAGACCCAACCAGCGCCCTGCAATTCGAGCTCAAATTCTCGACGACGGGGGTCGGAGAACGATCTCTGCTTCGCGTTTTCTCCTTCTCTCTCGATTCAGTTTCTCTTTCTACAACTGAATCCACCGTCCTCCTCAACTGAAAGCGATCACGAGCTTATATAGCTCCTGAGGATTTTGGCGCCGATTTGGGGAGTTCCAACTGACTCCAAAAGCACGTGCCATCACGTGATTTTAGGTCCAAACGGCGTCGGGGAAGATGGGTGAGTCGTCTAACTCTGTTTGGTTCCTCGGCGGGTTCCTTCTCATGCGAATTTGGCACGAATTTGAGCTGCGTTTGATTTTGTTGACTTTTCGCAGCTTCGGAACTTGACCGACTGATTACCCCTTCCTCCGGCGACCATTGGCCTTGGGGTTGGTCTCGATCGGTAGGTTTCGAGGTAAAGAACAATACGCCCACCATTCCTCTTTCAATTAGTCGCGAATTGCCCTTCAATTTGGCGTTCGAAACTCAGTTCATCACTGTTCATCTGCTCGAGCTCTGTTGGGGAAGACGACACTGTAGCAAACCAGTCTGACCGGTTCGACCGGCGGTCTGACCGGTCAGAACCGGCTCCGACTCACCATTTTCGAAATTAAACCCAAATTAATGGGAAATTTTTGCAATTGAACCTCATAATCGAATCTAGGGCATGAATTCTATCTAGAAATGTGATTTTGCCCAAAAGTTTTCATCAATTTCTACAAAATCCCCAAATTTTCATTTAATTGGAAATTGGGGATCGTGTAATTGAGGATGTAAATGATCAAATTGAGTCAAACCACCTGTGCCAATTGATTTAAAATGGTGAAATCCATTGGGTAGCATGTCCAATTTACAATGATAGCCCTTGAATTGAAAGTAATTTCAATTATGCTTAATTTCAAGGACTAAAATGCAATTTTAGTATGTAATTTTGTCAAATCCATGCAATTGAGCAAATTGCGCAAACAATTGGGCTAAATTGAGATAAGGGATAGTTAGATTGAATGTCAAGATCTTAAAAAATGCCAAAATTGCAAATTAAAAGACTCAATTGTTATTTTTTCTTCAAATTCAATAGTACGGGTTACAAAGGAACACCTAAAATTGAATCTGATTTTGATTTTTTTGAGAGGTCAAAAATACAAGGGATTAAAAGGAAAAATATTGGATATTTTTCCATATTTTTGTGACCTCAAATGCTATTTTTCTTGATTTTTTAAGTGTTTTTCTATTTTCCAAAAATACTAAAAAATATGAAAAATGTGAAAAATTATTTTTTGGTCAAGAATGGTTCCTTGGGCTTGGCCAAGGCCACCAAAGCTGATTTTGTAATTTTTGGACTTTTTATAAATTTTTTGTGATTTTTCAAAAATAAAACTGAAAAAGACTTGGTCAAAAATCAGGTGTCAAGAAGGGCCGTGGATTAATCGCTTAATCCGTGGAGCAAGTTCCCCGAACAATGACTATCACCCGCGGAGCATAATGGGATCTACCCCTTCAATACGAAATACGTTTGGCCGCGAAGCCACCTATTTGGTAAAACGATGTATCGTTCCTAAACGATCTTCAATTGAATGCCGAAGTACTGTCTCATTTCTTTTCCTTCTCAGATGATAAACATGGATAAAGCACTCAAGGAGCCATACGTTCAAATAACAGAACAGACGTTGCCTAACTGGGGGCAGATGAACCATTGATGTTGCAAACACTCCAAGAATGGATAGGCGGATTTGATAGATGTTGTTCATATCAATACGCAACATCAGGATGGGATGAAAATCAAGAGTAAAGTTGTATCGTCCCAACTTGTCTTGAATTTGGGAATATGAATTGACACTTATTGTTTATCCTTGACAGGGGAGTCGCCTTGCAGACGAACAAATTTTTACATCCCATGTACTACTCGTTAGAGTACATGACCAAGGGTAGGATGTATCGTTTCGATTTTTGAAAAGTTCGTGAACCTACAATGATATGCTTCTTTTACATTTGCAGGGATCCGCAGCTGCGACGGACAGGTAAGTATCCCTTTTTCCCAGTTAGCTGGAGATAAAAAAATGTTAGAATCCTTTCAGCCGGCATAAAGATTTTCCAATGCATCGATATTCATGATTTAAATCGGGAGGTTGCCCAGAGCATGAATAAAACATGCACAATACATCACAAAATCCCCTCGATGGATAAATTTTGAGAAAGAAATGAATTTTTCCAAATATGATTATTTGTCAAATCATTCAAAATGAAGTTTACTCAAAAGAGAGGCGAGCCCAGTCCAAACACATCCTACATACACTTGAGAGACGAGGGAAGTGAATCGGATAGCAAAATCTGTACCTACGGAGGTAGGGACCATTTGCAGCGATTACTTGGATTGGGACGACTGAGGCATTCGTTTCATATCCCCAAATACTACAGGTGACCATTGACAACCCCTTCGAACGGCGGTTTTCATTCTCAACCCTGTCAAGAACCACCCCACATCGGGGCAAAAGGAGAGTAAGTCCAGCAGCATCGGGAGAAAATGGTAAGAAATTTTCTTGCTCGAACTAACATTAATCTTCGTGTGTTGTTTATATGGTAATCCAAGTGCCATAGGACGATGAGAAGCATTCATTTCTCTATCCCACACACCGAATCCTTTGCATAGCCAAGTTGAGCCTACGAATTCATTTCATAAACCCCTGTTGGTGATCATGGCATGTTTCAAGATAGAAACTGCATCACTCCAAGAACGGAAGAATCCAGGAGATGGGATTTATAGAAAAATTTCATATCGGCGTTTAAATGTACTATGATTCATATATTTAGCACATTTTTCTGAACATCGTAGTTCCAAAGGAAAAGAAAAGGCGGGATTTCAACAAAGAAAAAATCCCCAGCATCAAGAAAAAGCAAAGTGCCTGGTAAAAGCAAGGCCGATGCTCGTGAAAACTGTTTGATTGATCCCCAATAAAGCCTAGTTGGGAAAAGAGGAAATCCCCGAAGGAACCAAATAAAAAAAAAAGCTGCTCCCCAAATGCTGCCAAGCACAGAACAAAGACATGGAGAGAGTCGGTCTCTGAATGCAACAAGGGACGCTCTCTAAAGAGCTGGTGCACACCTCAAAATCGGTTGTACACCTCAAAAACTAAAGATGCAGAAAGGAAAAGACAGGTGGTAAATCAGCAATGATCACCAATGTCAAACTCGTCATGAATTCTGGGCCAAAAACAAGCCTTTTTCGGTCCCAAATCCTACCAACATCATAACCCTGAAACAGTCTTCTCTGACTAAGACACTTGGGTTAACATATAGCTTAGCTCGAAGAAGTATGAGCAAGACTATTTCTTTCTCATTTTGCAGGGTTCTTGACTTGTAAACCCGGAGCAGATGGCGAAAGCTTTCGTTCAATGGCCTCGACTCCAAAGCGGGTCCCCCTTGAAAACCAATATCCAAGCCCAACATTACGGTCCCGTGGAAGACCTCCCGACCGATCAAAATGTATGCGCTGCGAATGAGCCTAAAACCTAGGCACAGGTTAGTAGGGAATTGAGTGCGTCCCCTATAAAAAAACCACTATCGCAAAACAGGTGAGAAGACCTCCTTGTCGAGAAATATTCCAATTGATGTTTTGAACAAACTCTTTTTGGAATTTTCAAACTGTTGATCCAGATTTTCCATGCAAGGGATTTGTGATCACATTTGCATGCTGCAAGAATGCTTTGGATAACCTCCAGCATCAAACTTAAGTCATAAAATTTTGTCAATTGGACAATTGCTGTCTTCTCAAAGATTACCAATATTTTCTTGGGGAAGAGAAACCCTTTTTTTTTAAAAAAAAAAAGTCCTAGCATGACGTGGAGAACCCTCGTCTCGGGACCCCTTTTAAACAAAATCAAACAGGCCCTATCGGACGTGGAGAACCCTCGTCTCGGGACCCCTTTTAAACAAAATCAAGCAGTTTCATCGGACGTGGAGAACCCTCGTCTCGGGACCCTTTTTAAACAAAATCAATCAGTCTCATCGGACGTGGAGAACCCTCGTCATGAGACCCATTTTCAAAATTCAAGCAGTCTCATCGGACGTGGAGAACCCTCGTCATGAGACCCCTTTTCAAAGCAAAACCAAGGTAGATACCGCCTGAAGGGTCAAATCAAAGGTAGAAACCGCCTGAAGGGTCAACCCAAGGTAGATACCGCCTGAAGGGTCAACACAAAGGTAGAAACCGCCTGAAGGGTCAACCCAAGGTAGATACCGCATGAAGGGTCAACACGTGGTAGATACCGCCTGAAGGGTCAAAATCAAAGGTAGATACCGCCTGAAGGGTCAAACAAGAGGTAGATACCGCCTGAAGGGTCAACTCAAGGTAGAAACCGCCTAAAGGGTCAAACCAAAGGTAGATACCTGCTTAAGGATCAACACAAAGGTCCGATCCACCATACGGATTAAAATCTCTGGCGAATCCTCAAGAGTGGGATGCGCCTTCCTTAGGTTCCTGCCAGTTAGGAATCCAATGATGGTATGACCTACCATACAGGTCAGAGCTTAATCTCCCTAGGATATTCTCAATGACAAGTCCTAGGTATCTTCTTGAAAGTTGTCGCAATCGGCAGCATCCGACAGGTGAGCTTTAGGTAAGCCTCTCTCATTCCGGCCCATGTTCAAATTGTTAGAGCAAACCGGGGATTAATTTGAGCTTTCATCAAAAGGCTTAAGGATCCGATATCATAGCATTTCTTCTTTCAATTTCCCAGTTGAGTCGGTTAGGAATCAGGTGGCACCTTATCTTTGAGAGAAACCTCTAACGAGATTCCTCTCAAAGAGGGGCAGCTGTTGACACCTGATTTTTGGCCATTTATTATTGTGATTTTTATTCTTTACAATTAATTAAAAATATCAAAAAAGGTCATAAAATCACAAAATCAACTTTGGAAGCCTTGGCCTAGCCTCGGGGACCAATTTTGAACAAAAACTATTTTTTGGTATTTTATAATATTTTTCGAATTTATTTAATTATAAAAATACCCAAAAAATCAGAAAAATACCATTCGTGGTCAGAAGAATACACAAAAATATTCAATAATTTTGTTTTAATTTCCTCTTCAAGTGTGTCACTTAAAATATTGAAAATTCAGCTCGGGTCACTATGTTCCTTCACAAACATAAACCCGAACCGAGCCTAAAAAATCCTTTTCGAGTCTTTTAATTTGCAATTCTCACTTTTTGTAAGCTATGACATTGTATTCTAAAGCCTTGAAGTGCAATTAGGTCAATTTGCCCTCCAATTTGATCAATTTTAAACAAAAGGGCTTAATTGCATAATTTTCTTTCAATTTAGTCCCCGGTTTCACAATTTTTGAAATTAAATTTCATACGGGCATACCCATTGAAATTAAACACCTCTATCCTATAGTTTTCATCATGCTGAATCCATTGGTGGCCTCAATTTGAACTAATTCGGTCGTTTGTGCCCTCGATTAAGCAAAAATCAATTTCGGATCCTGAGGATAATTTGGGGTTTTCACTAAATTCCAATCAATTGATTCACGAAAACACCCTTATTTGGTAGAAAACATGTCAAGAAGTCCGATTTTGACATCAATTTCATGAAAAGGGTGCGATTTGGGGCCCAATTTGACAAATTTAAGTCGAACCGGGCCGGTCGGGTCAGGCCCGACCCGGCCCGGTCCGACCGGGTCTGCACTTGCAGACCCCAACGGCCGAACAAGGAAAACAAGGGGGGACCAATTCAAAGTGCTCGGCCATTTTTTTAAAGAAAGTGAGGCACAGCAAACGTGGGGGACAAAAGGGAGGGGCCGGTGGTCGCCTTTGGGGAGTTGGTGGAACACTAAAAGCCGGTCGGCCATGGTCAAAAGTAAGGAGGAATCTCGGTCAATGAGGGAGCTCGGGCCGAGAGAGAGGGAGAGATTTTCGAGGGAAGCCGGAGCAAGACAAAGCTCCCCCGCACCTCACAGCACCTCAGAGAAGCTTCGGTCGCCGTCGACGGATCCAAACCAGGTCGGTTTTTCTCCCCAATCTCCATTTTTTTAATGTACGCCGACTGTACGACAAAATGGCTAAATGAGCGTTTGAACTTTTGATTCTCGGTTGGGTCTCCCGGGACCTCATTTTGTGTATATCTTGCCTTAAACATCCCTTAGAATCGACTCTAAGCCGGACTTGACCCTTATCTTGCATAAAATCGCGGCGGGAGCATGGCCCGGAAACTTCGCCGGTCGTTGGTTCGGGCCGGGAGCTCGACGGGGACTTCGAGCCGTCGCCGACGATTGGAAGGCTTCAGGTAAGTTTCCTGACCCCTCATAGATGCTCTCTGAACGATTAGAATCAAGCTTAGAGCTAGAAAAATTTTCTGCAATTTTGCTCGCCGGCGCCGGGACTGTGGGGTTCGGTTTGGCGGTTTTCCGGCACCACTTCGGCCATGTTTCGATGCTTTATTGATGTAAGACGCCTGGGTGTTGAATCTAATGTCAAAATTGGGAGGTTTCGACGACGTTTTTACGTCGGTTTAGCAACTCCGGCGAGGCGCCCGCGAGAATCGCCGCGCCGGTCGTCTTCTCCGGCGGTCTGAGACTCGGTCAACGAGTCAACTGCTGACGTGGCGTGCCACGTCGGCAGCCACGTCAGCTTGGGGGGGCCACGTCCGAATAAATAAGACCCAGATCCGACGGTGGACAATGTGCCACGTGTCGCGATCTGGGATTTTTGGAAATTAAAATTATTTTCAGAAATTAATAAATGATTTTCAAAAATAATAAAAATATTTTGATCTGACGGCTGGTATCGCGCCAAGTGGCACCTTGAGGAGCGTTCGATCTGACCGAAGATCGGACGCGCCAGTGGAGGCCACGTGGCGCATTCTGGACCGTCCGATCCGTGGATTTTTAGATAAATATAAAAAAGCTTGATTCAGATCGGGCGCTTGACACCTTGACACGTGTCGCGTCCTGGATCGTCCGATGGGGCAATTTTTCGGACATTAAATAATAGTAATAATAATAATAATAATAAATTCAAAAAAAATAGAAAATCATAAAAATCATAAAAAAATTCGGAAAAACTCAGACAAATTCTAAAAAATTCCAGAAAATAGGAAATGGCCATGTTCAACTGGTCACGACCTTTTTCGGGTCTTTTGACCCCCGATCTTTCCAAAAATGACGGTTTTGTCCTTCTGGCAAACCGTCTTCCAAAAAAAATTCTAAAAAAATCCAGGAAAATCCCAAAAAATAGGAAATGGCCATAATCAATTGGCCAAGGCTCATCCCGGGTGTTTTGAACCCGATCATTCTTAAAAATGACGATTTCGCCCTTTGGGCGAATCGTCTTCCAAAAATTGACGATTTTGCCCTTCGGGCTAAATCGCCTCCAAATCTTCCCATTTTACCTCGGTCCTAAATCACGCCTTCCCTAAGCCCTTATGGCTATACTAGGAGGCCATGTGATGTGAATTGACGTGCATTGATGTGATTTATTTATGCACTTGATTGCGCTTTCATTTAAATTGATTGTGATTGATAGGAATAGTCTTCCAATCTGCATGAAACCCTGAATTAAACCTACCTCACCCGAACTTGCGCATGCATGAACTCTTAGCTAGGAACATCACTCGCGTTAGGTACCGAAAGGGCGTTGGTAATGACACCAGTGTAACCAAGTCCCCGAACCCAAAATCTCTGGTTCCGCAGAACTGATCGATCTCTCCCAATCGGTCAGTAAGGTTTCCGGTCTACCCTCCAAGAAAGACCGGTGGCGACTCCAAATGCATGCACAATTTGCACATGCCACCACGACCACACTGAAGGTCGAAAGCGATCGACTCTTATCGTCGAAGAATACTCCCGCCGCGATTTGGTATGGGCCTGGGAGGGCCCGCGCCGATCCAAGACCCGCGATCGGTAATCCATTAGCCGCGTCCGCTTCCGGACGGGTCGCGACAATGACACTGGCATCAATCAAGATATTTCGATCAAACTTCCCAACAAGCATACAATTCATCCCAATCTCACAGACAAGCTTGTCCAGGGCCTGAACTTCTTTAAGAACACCAGGCCCAACTGCAATAGGTTCTGTAGACGCAGACACCGGTTGGCCCTCAACTACATCGTCCCTTACGAAAGTGTAAATTACCACTAACCAGCAACCTACGTCGTCATCATTAGCTTCATACATTCTTCCCATCTCTCCCTTAATGGAGATAAGATCTGGACTTCCAACCATAGGCCTAAGCCACTGAATCTTGATTTTTCCTTCCTTCCCACCACTCTATATTTCACGAACAACATACAAATTTGGGTGGAAGCCTCTACCAGATTCAATAACACCTTCATGAATATTAATGATACCTAATAATACAGGCTCACGCACCTTCGGAGAACTCGACGTGCCCATCGCGTTCGCGGTACACGTACAAACTTTCGCGGACAATTTCTTACGCCTTTTATCATAAGAAAAATTAGTGCCCACATATTTAATGAATTTAGGAACCTGTGAACAGTACTCATCCAATGTACTAATCGCTTGCACGATTGAACCAGACCTAGTCACATTCTCTCAATTCAAAGTCTCTCGAACAGACGCACTTTGAATATTAAGTATTTGCAAACCTGAAAAGTTGGTGTGGAGGGACCTGAACGGTGTGGCGGCCATCACCGACCGCATATCGCGGCCTCTCAGTAGCAAAATCATCGATTTCTCGAGGTTGATAACTTCGAACTGAAAGGGGTTCGACATGGAATTTACCAAAAGGGACTCACTAGAATCAACTCGCCCCATGACATCCTTTCAGTCTTCAAATTCAACCACGAAACCTCTATCTTGAACTTCATCCACAGGCCTCATCTCTAAAATTGATTTCACGTTGTCCACTTGGGACTGCATGTCAACTGTATTCTCGTCGACATACAAGGGTACCCGTTCCAGCTTTTCAGAGATATACTAGACAATGTCTTCCACGAACGCTGCTTCATCTTTGTTCTCCTTGATTTCTTGTTCGACGGGCTTCCTGTCTTTGAGCACCGTGATTTTCCTCCTATGGTAAACCCACACTGACAATTTTGCAGCGTCTTTAAGAGCTTTCCTCCAATCTTTCACATTCCACGCTGACATCCGCACTTCTTCCTGGGGGACGTCTCTAGGAGCAACCTCACCGCCCTTCGCCGATATGAAGGCTTCTACCATCGCCCATGGATTCGTATCCTCTTGTTCTCCGTCAGATTTATCATAGACTGGATCTTCATAGTCCGGATCTTGATCAAAGATCGAATCTTGATCAACGATCGAATTTTCATCAACGATCGAATATTCATTGGTGAACGAATTTTCATCGACGATCGGATATTCATCGACGATCGAATTTTCATCGACGATCGGATATTCATTGACAATCGGATTTTCATCGACGATCGGATATTTATCAACGATCGGATCTTCATCAACGATCGGATTTTCATCAACGATCAGATCTTTTGTGAATGGAAAATACAACCCCGCCAGCGCAAGTCGTCGCTCCATATACATTCGCCTTTTCTGCACCCGCGCAAGTCTTTTCTTCAAATCCTGAAGTTGTCTTCTTAGCTCTTTGTTTTCTATGTCTCGCGGATCTCGCATATGTGGTTGTTCATCTGCATCAAGAACGACTCCACGTCCCTAGCTTCCACGACCATGCTGCCTTCGACCACCACGATTTTGTTCAGCCATCGATTCGAAGCAACTTGTGCTCTGATACCAAATGATGCCGAAGTACAATAGAAAGAAAGCAATGAAGAACAAAATCAATAGAATGAGGAACAATCACTATTCACTCAAAACGATATCAAATCGTATATTCTTCAAATATTCAAAACTGCTCTCAAAACCCTCGAAACAAACTTATATAGGGCGCTAACCCTAATGACAATAAGATTCGCAAAATTACGAAAATATCATAAAAATATAAAATTGCCTAAAAATAAAAGATGCCTAAATATCACGCAATATTTGCATCAAGAGACGTAGTTGATATGAAAGTCACTCGCTTACATATACTTGATGCACTTAATGGCGGACAAACCCATTTCATCTTGGGATGATTCAGTAACACCCACTCTTGCATAATAAGTTGGAGCGACTACCACGAGTTTGAGCATGATTACAAGGTAAAACTGGAACTGGCGATTCCAGGTTCTAATTTGCGATGGTCTGTTTCCCGGTTCTAATTTTCTAGGAACCGGATCCGGAAAACCCTAATAGAGATTAGTATCTGCATCCATTAGGCTGCTCAACTCAATGATCTAAACCTTTTGTCATGTTTGTTCTGTACAAGGACAAGCAATTTGAGCTCAATAGTCATAACCCTGCTCACAACTATCTTACGATTCCGGTCGGCTTTATTTACCGGTTTATTTTGTCTGCTGCTCTTTTTAAAGCTTTTATTTTCTACTATAGCTTATTTGTCTCTCGAGTTTTATGGATAATACTTTTGATAACTCTCTTATTGTCAGTTCCAGCAGATGATTTGGTGGTTTTTGGAGGAGGCCATGCCGCCACAATCATTCAATATCTTCCAGGTGATTCTCCGTTAGGGAAGCCCCTCCATGGATATTGATGGTCCAAAGCAGCCCTTGCTGTCGAAGCGGCTTGATTCAACTCAACCGGATAAGAAGGAACTCGAGAAGTGAGGTTTCGGCGCTGCAAAAGTGCTCCTCTTGCAAGATCTGTTCCTCAAGAAGTGAAACTCAATGGCTCAATCCACCGTTCCGAGTCCATACTAGGGAATCTCCTCACCGGTTTTGAAAGTGTTGCGGCAATCTTGGTATTCTACCTAGGATTTGGCACAATGTGCTTTTACCAAACGGTCTTTTTGATGCGGTTTATTTCTGTATCGTAACGATGACCACAGTTGGGTATGGGGACCTTGTACCAGGCAGCATTCTGGCGAAACTACTTGCTTGTCCTTTTGTGAGATTAGAGATAGATATGGAGTTGTTCATCATGCCAAGACGGATATGGAGCTGTTCAACTGGAGCATTTGGTGTCTGCACTCCGTTTAGTTTCTTTTGATGCTTGTTCCCGACAAATCCTTTGGTAGGAGACTTTCCTTTCAACTAAGTTTGGATTGTTGTTTATTTTATTTTACGTGTTCATCTTTTATGATGGATCGTTCCTATTGAAAGATGAAGTACTTTCATTTTTGTTATTACGCTCACTTTCAATTTGATTAACTAAATTGTAAAAAAGAAAAAAGTGAACAAATTGAAATTGACTGGTTCTCAGATACCCTAAAATCGAACATTGGAACCGATGAAAAGGTAGGTTATAAATTCCAAGATTTAGATTTCAAAAAATGAGGAACATATTTTCTATGTTGCATGGACACGCCCCCTAGGGGTTTTTTCGCGTATCCGACACGCGGGAACACGCGGTCAACACGTGTCCGGATTCCGACACGAAGTCAACGAAATCGACACGCACGGACTCGCTTGTCCGAGACATCCCAACCAACTGAATTCTCTGCTTCATCAATGAAACCCAAACCAAAAGCCCAAACTTCAGACACCCTCACTCAGATCCATCAATCTTGTAGTACCAAAGCCCTGCTTCTCCATCTTCTCTCTGGGAGAGATCGATCGAAACCCTTCGCTCCTATTGAAGATCTCAGGGTTCTGGATCTAGAAGCGGCAAGACCCGCTTTGATTAGAGCATCCTTCCATCGCTATTGAAGGGGGGAGTAGAAGAAGAAGTAGCAGAAGTAGAGGACTAGCCCTAGCTTTCGGCTCGCCGGAGGTCTTGATTGATTTTGGGTGGTTGGGAGATGGTGGTGTCGGAGGAAGAGGGCTCATCGGCGAGATCCGAGGCATCCACGTCGACGTCGCGTGACACCCATCACCTGACCAAGTGCGTGGTCCGTGCGGAAGCTCCATCCTTCAGGTCGCGTAAGCCAACTCTGCTCGCGGTCATCTCGGAGGATAAGATATTCGCAAGGTTTCTTTGAGATATTAATGTGGCTGGGCTAAGTGATTGACCAGATTAACGAACATGATAATGGGCCATGGGTTGGTTCTGGCCCTTTTTCCTTTTGATTTTGTTCCATCCTTCTGGTCACCTACGGCTACTTTTTGTTCCCCATTTTCTCGAGACATTGTTTTTGGCGAGTTCCTTCTATTTGTCCCCAGTCTCTCTTTTCTCCATTATTAATATGGATCATTGTCTTTTAGTATAAATTCATTCTAGATTCTTTTATATTTATTTATTTGTAAAATCATAAATTATCATATATAAATATATATTTTATATATAACGTATCCCAACGTGTCGAAATTCTCTATTTTTTGAGAAATCACGTATCGGCGTGTCGTGTCGCGTGTCGGTGCAACATAGCCTGTTTTAGCGAGTATGCTCCACCTGGAAGCTACAAGGAACTTGGAACCGCTCACTCATACTCTTTTTAGCCGAAACGATATGCACACTTAAAACAAGAAAAGTCAGTGGAGACTTAACAATTCAAATTTTGGATAAAATTTGAATTGTTAAGTCTGTGTGATTTGTCCACTTTCAACCTAGTTCGTGTTCCCTTCGACCTCGCAACATCTAGACCCTCATCCTCTGCCCAACCTCCTAAATGATTTCATTTTCAAACCATCATGTTTTTTGCATTTTCAGTTGTTCCTGGTTATGCTTGCTAGACTACTGCAGTGTATTATCGTACTATAAACTGCATGCTTAAATCAATTGCTATTTCTCTTGCATTTTATCTGTCTCTTATATTTTAATGCTGACAAAAAGGGGGAGACACGCACTACACGATCAATATGGTAAATTCATCTCGTAAGTTCATCTCACAAAACTCTTTTTACCTTCTATGAGAATGGTTTTGTCTCCATCAAAACAGGGGGAGATTGTTAGGAATATTATATTTAATTTTGAAGTAAACAAAACTATCTTGCTTTGTTGAAAAGATTTTGGATGAACTCGATGGATCTATATCTCACTGCCATTGATCTCTAACGTATCCATTTTGATAGAAGTAGGCAGATCATATGACAGAGGCACACTGGTTCGACATTCATACTCCTTGAATATAAATTCTCTTTACTCGACTAATCTTATTTTCTGATTATCTCAGTAGATTAAATTTCCCCACTAACGGTCAATGATCTGGACAGGATTTCGAGACTAAGTCATACTATTTTTGTATCAATCAAATCGATCTTCTAAAGGTTTTCCTTATGGAGATCTTGATTTATATTCAAAATCTTTAAACAAATACCTCATTTAGATCCTTTGTTTAAAGGTCTTAAGATATATTTATAAGGGCGAATATATCTTTCCAAATTCCTGGTGTATCTTACCGTAAACGACTAGTGATTTTTTGTCAATCAACCAACAGCTAGTATTGGTGATTGATCCTCGGAGTGGATCTGTCCAGCGGGGAGCTTGGAGGACAAGGACTATAAAGAGCACGAAGTTCAAAGAACGGAGGAGGACCATGACATAATCGACCTTATTCAAAGAGAGCTTCATTACTGTCTAAAAGCATTTTCCTGTGAATCCTGTAAGAGAGAGCGAAACAGAAAAAGAGTGTAGAGTGGGAAGATCTCGGTAGAGGCATAGCTCGCTTCTATTGGAAGTGCTTGAAGTTGAAACAATCACTCTGGGTCCTGTAATCTCTTATTTGATTACTTAGTGAAATCTAACCAGTAGGCTGTTAGTGTGGGAGAGTGGACGTAGGCCCTCAAAAGCCGAACCACTATAATCTTGTGTGCATTACTTTTCTACTCGTTCTGCCTCTATCAACTGTCTGACAGAAGCACTGCAATACTTTACCATTACTTGTGCTCCCTCGAATTCGATTAATTTATTAATTCCGCATTATTTGTTGAAATTCGATTGATATATCTATTCACCCCATCTAGGTGTATAGCCTAGCCGGTGCGACAAATACAAAGTACTTTCATGCTACCACGGTGCAAAGGAGACAACGCAATAGAATTTCTATGCTCAAAATTGATGAAGAAAATTGGTGTCGGGAACCTACACTACTAAGGCAGCATATTGTGGAATTTTACCGATCCTTCTTTGAATCAGTGGGACCAAGGAACTTCCAACCAGTATTGAATTAATGCCCTTGCATTGTGAGTTTGAGCTAATTCGTTAACTATCGTGAACGTTATTTTTTATTTATTTGTCCCCCTTAGCTCTAGCGATCTCTTCTTCACATGAGCAAACAGACAGTTGCATGCAATCATGCAAGTACTTCCACATGAGAGACACATTGATGTTTTTAAATGAGCATTGTAGTATTTTGCTCCAATTTCATTTGTAACATCACACGCATGACCTTAATATTACTCATTAATAAAACTGCGTCATATTGGCATTGCAATGCTCTACACATCGAATTGTTTGAGGTCTTTTCGAGATAGATTTGGATGTTACGAGTTCGACTCGTTTCTGCAGAAAGGAGGAATTAAAGAACAGGTGGAACGCCTCATGGAGGATGTAAAGCCAATGTTCGCGGAAGCAATCGATTCACTTGCCAAGTTACAATTGATCGACTGCATGAGAAAAATGGGGTTGTCCAACCGTTTTGGCAATGAGACGAAAGAAGCACTGGAAACAGTTGCATCCACCAACGATTTTACCATGGAAGACCATGTCTATGCTAGTGCACATCGGTTTAGACTCCCTCGACAGCATGGTTATGTCGTTTCACAAGGTAAGTTCATATGTCATGATTCATTGTTTTACAATATTTTTTGAGTCATCAATCGTCGTACTTACTAATACTATAGTAATATCAAGTATATTTATTAGTATCAACTGTTATTCTTGGCTCCGTCTAACCGTGACTCTTCGACTTTCAATTTGTAATCAGATGCACTGAGGAGCTTCAAAGAAGGAAGCAACATTGATATTGAAGCTATGATAGAGCTTCTTGAGGCATCATATCTGGCTTGCGAAAGCATTTTGGATGAAGGGAAAGCCTTCTCGACTGGAATTCTGCTTGAGAGAGTCTCCAGTTTGAACGGTCGGCTCCAAACGCGCCGACCTCCAAACGTGCCGTCCACGCTTTGGAGCTTCCAATGCACTGTAAGGTCCAGTGGTTCGACATCAAATGGCAAATCGAATTATACGAGCAACAGGAGGACAAGCAAAGTAAATCTGCTGGAGCTTGCCAAGCTCAATTTCAACACTGTCCAAGCCACAAACCAGAGAGATCTTATAGACATATCTAGGTAACTTTGTAAGTATTCATAAATTCTGTAGAAAGTGTAGCAAACTTATTCAACCGAGATCATTTTTTTCAAAGGATGTCATGTTCTTAACTTCGATTCATGTCAAGATTGAGACACCACAAACTCACTGATGATATATATTGTCTAAATTCATTATGGGAATGTGCCTTTATTGAAGTTATGTGTACCAGACATCATGTGATTTTAATAGCTTTCGATTTTGAGTAGCTGCCTTGGTAACTTCAGCGTGGTGGAGGGATCTGGGACTTATCAAACATGTGGATTTCACGAGGGATCGGCCGGTCGAGAGCTTCTTGTGCGCCCTCGGATTCTCTCAGGAACCACAGTTCAGCCCTCTCCGAAAATATCTCACCAAAGTCGTCATCTTGACAGTGGTGTTCGACGATGTCTACGACCTTAATGGATCATTGGGTGGGGCCGGACCATGCGCCCCACCCTCTCTCTCCTCTCTCTCTGTCTTGTGTCAGAGAAGAGAGAAAGACGGTGGGGCGCACTGGGGCCGCCCCACCCAATATCTCCTCTTATTTACTGAAGCAAAGTGGGACAATACCGGCCAGATACCATGATTGGAAGAGTCCTTGAGCGATGCGCGGACATCATCTTCAGGAGTCAGGACCATTGCTCTTGTCTCATGCTTATTCTGGAGAGACACAAGGATCTCATTTACAATGTGTCCAATGTCCATGATAATTCGGCTCTGGAACGACTTAAGAACATCAAAGACAATTATCAATCTTCTGGACAAAAGCTTCAAACACATTGAATTTGACAGGATGTACAAATTCTAGCTTGCCAAAAAAAAATAATAATAGCTGCTAATAACACGACACACTGCGTGATTGAATCAAGTAGATTGAATCTCATTAATGCATTGAATTGATTTATTTGTCTGATTAGGCTGAAATACGGAAAAAAATTACAGTAGAAGTGCAAGTATTTGTGTACGAAGATGACTTTAGGGCTATTTTTTTTTGGATCATTTCAGCGCTAATTTTTTTGAAAAAAAAAATAGTTATTTGAGTGCCATATCCGACGTGTCTTGCCGGAAATCATGCGTGGCACGCAAGTGGTTTGCCGGAGATCCTAATCAATAATAACAAACAGCAAAAAATAATAAAAACCACCTAATAATTTAAAAACTGAAAAAAAAATATTGATACTAAAGTGATCTTCGTATACAAATATTGGCAATTTTGTTGTACTTCTGCCGCTGAAATACATAGAGGAGATGCTCCAAATTCCATGTTGTGTAACATGCGAGAAGTGAGCATATCTAAAGACGTAGCTCGGGAGCCCACCAAGAGATTGATAAACTCAGCATGGAAAAGCATTAATGCTCGCTTCATCGATGTCAACGTGAACACTGCTTGTGCTGCACCTATGCTTTACCTACTTGGAGATGGGTGGGTTCGGTGTCCAGGATGGCGACATGAGGCGGCAAATTCTATCTACCGTGATCGAGCCTCTCGCTCTCGACTGAGATATTAGCGCAAGTTCTAATTATACTGCGTCGTCTTCTTGTGTCCTATTTTATGTTGGTATTTGTCGATTAATGAGGCTATATTCAACTTCTCCACCTGTGCATGTGCAAGTGATCTTCACGTGGGACTATGTCCCACCAATTTTGTAGTTATTGTACAGTACGTCCATACTGCTGATAACGTACACGTAAACATTAACGAACGTGATTCGTGTTTCAGTACCGTCAAGATTATGTTGTCTACCATCAAGATTATTTGGTCTTTTCAACCAAAAAAAAAAAAAAAAACTTTCAACCACACAAAAAATAATAATAATAATAATAAATTATGTTGTCTAGTAGCCTGATTAGGCATGCGAACATAGACAATAATTTGCACGTAATATCTTATGGTAAAGCAAAAAACTAAAAACTAAAAGCCCTAATTTTTCAATCTCATGTGATGCACGAATGCTTTGCTAGTGTCATATTGAACCCATCAAAATATTAGGATGCATTTGGTAATATTTCTGTTCCCGAGAATAATTTCTTTTTAGAAATAACTTTTTTATTTATGTTTCCTAGATAAGTTTTTAAGCAGAAGAGCGCGTTTGGTAACTGCATAAAATTTATATTCTTAAAATTGGAAAAAGAACATAAATGCATTTGGTGCGACCCTAAATATTTCTATTCTTGTTTTTTTTTATGTATAAAAAGTTGGTGGAGACTTAACAATTAAAATTTTGGATAAAATTGAATTTTTGTAAAGACTTAACTGATCAAGATATTCTAAAACGGTGTCAGAAAATCTAAGGTAATAGTTACTTTAAACACTTCAACATTCATGTCCCAGTAATAGTTGATTATATAAAGTTCTTGAAAAAGGAAGTTGAATCATGAAGGACTTTTTTGGTAATTTTCTTGATGAGCATTAAGTTACGCTAAGTTTTTTTCTCTCTTTTTTCTCAGAACAAAAAAGTAATTTTTTTTTTTTACTTTTTGTTTCTATTACAAATCTATTCTTTGTCCACTAATCTTTTCCAAGGAATAGGAAAATTAATTGACGTACAAAAATTGATTTTTTACCCTTTGTTTTCCCAATTTTGGGGATTAAAAGAAGCGATGAAGTAAAAATAAGGGCTTGCTGATTGAGATCATATAATGTGTTCTTTTACATCTTACGCAGTATCTAGAGGTGGTCACCTTATCCACTTTATTTTGAAAAAAAAAAAAAAAAGACACAACGAATGACATAATTTTCGTTGCCTTTAGAGGAAAGAAGCTGAGGAAGGCGACATTCGTTGCCTAACCCTTTTCTTAAAGGAACCTTAACCCTTGCCTCAGAGGAAAGATGGGAGAGAGAATCTCAACATTTGTGGTGGATAGAGAGAGAATCCGAACATTTTCTTCAATGCCCAACACTTGTTCCAGTGCAAAGAACGACAGCAACGGCAATGAGAAGAACGGCGATGTCCATGGAACTTTCTGAGGGGAACTGCGAGAAGATTTTTTAGCTCAGTCGTTGTTCCTAGCCAATCTATTCCACGACCTGTGAAATGGAGTTCTCACCAATGGACTGAACGTGGCTTGCAGTTTGCCAGCTAGGCAGTTATACATTCACCTAGCTTTTTCTCGTGTATTCTAAACGTGACTGGTGATTGCTGCGTGTGGCCGGTGATGGGACCGAACCGAGTACGAGGTTGACGTGCGGGCCTTGTGGTGCTCGACAACACTCACGCACCAACTTGCCTATATATATATCGAATCATTGTCCTCAATAACACTCACCCTCATTCCATCATCAAAGTTAAGGGGTCCCGTGAGATCTTCTTAACTTTCACTCACTCATCATGGAGTATACTGTTGGGTGTTCTTGTACCCCTCTCACCCTAAAAGCTAATTCAGCAGGTCAGGTTTTGTCTCACATTTGTAAACCGACCACCAGCCCCTTCTACAATCGATATGGGATAACTCCAACCTACAAAACAGAACAAGTCAGATTCCGTCCATGCCAAGCGAGTTCGCCTCAAGTCGCAGACAAGATGCCTCAAAGAAGATCCGCTAATTACAAGCCTAACCTTTGGAATTATGAATTCCTTCAGTCGCTTGACAACAAATACAGCCACGTAAGATTCTAATTTGTACCTTAAGCGCTTATGAGTTCAAGCTTATTGGGTCGTTAATTGTCGACATTGACCTATTTCGGTTGTTCTACTTAGTTCTAGCTAGTGATGTCTTCCTGACACGAGCCCGCACAGTGGCATACAATCATGCAAGTATTTGCATATGAGACATACGTTGATGTTTTTCGAAATTGAGCGTGGTAGAATTTCGCTCCAAATTTATTTGTAGCACCACATGCATGATATTAGTATATGTGGTTATTCCATCAAATGAAGCTAGAAATGTCCAAGAGTTAGGCAATGTCATAATGCACATCAGGTCAGCCATCACATCTACACTTGTTTTTCTGCTAACCTATAATATACATAAACCAGTTGACTGTTGATATTATATATACATATATATACACACACATGCATGTATAAAGGGACAACATCTTGGCATTGCCCTATGGAGGGAAATATATGAGGACTTTTCAAATTAGATTTTAGGGATAAGTACGTTGAAAGTCCTAAAATTTATCACAAAAGTGTAATTAAGTCTTAACACTTTCACCAAGTAAAATTAAGTCGTAAAAATTGTCAGAAAGTGCAACTGATTTCTGAAGTTTTCAAAAAGTACAATAAAGTCTTAAAACTTGTTAAATTGGTGAAATCAAGTTCTTCTGTTGATTGTACTTTTTGAAAATTTTAGGATTTGATTGCACTTTAGCGACAAATTTTAGGACTTGCTCTTTTTGAAAGTTGTAGGACTCAATTGAACTTTCCTAACAAGTTTCAGAACATGATTACACTGCATCTTCGTGAAAAGTTTCAAGGCTTCTAGCACACTTATCCCTAAATTTTAATCAAGAAAATTCGACTTCATTCTTCAGGAAGAAAGAAATAAAGAACAGATGGAACGGCTCGTGGAGGATGTAAAGCGAATATTCGCGGAAGCAGACGATTCACTTGCGAAGCTAGAGTTGATCGACCACGTGACAAAAATGGGGTTGTTAAACCTTTTTGACAATGAGATGAAAGAAGCTCTTGAAACAATTGCATCCATAAATAATTTCACCATGGAAGGTCATGTCTATGCTACGGTACTTCGATTTAGACTACTTCGACAGCATGGTTATGTCGTTTCACAAGGTACGTTCTAGATGTACAATCCCAGAGATATCCCTATGATTACAACTTTGGGTCTAAATCATAGGCCACTCGTACGTTTAAGTGGACTTGATATCACTCCAAAGCTCAAGAGCCTATTGAGTACATCGATTGCTCCAGCTTATGTACCGACAAAACTTGACGAGAAATTTCAATCTGTTATTAGGGTGTCATTTGAAAGTTGACACTCGTCGGCTTCGGTATCACTCATTGAGGAATTGGAATCGCGCAATCGACATACCTTTATGGAAATAATTATACTGAAAAATCCTTCTTATTTCTAGAGAAATGATTATTTAAAGATCGGACAAATGCATTGAAAGTTCTAAAACTTATCACGATAGTATAATTGAGTCCAAAAATTTTAAAAAGTGCAGTTAAATCCTACAACTTGTCGAACAGATAAAATCAAGTACTTCCTTTGATTGCACTTTTTGAAAGTTTTATGACTCGATTGCACTTACGTTTAGAATTTGATTACATTTTTTGAAAGTTTCAGGACTCAGTTGCATTTTCGTAATAAGTTTTAGGATTTCATGTGCACTTATCCATTAAAACAAACTTGAGTACTAATATTTAGTAATATCGAGTATCGTCAGTAGTGTTAGCAATTATTCCCAGTTCTCATCCGGGCGTAAATCTTCGACTTTCAATTTGCAATCAGATGAATTGAGGAGCTTCAAAGAAGGAAGCAACACATTCGACAGAAGCAATCGCGAAGATATTGAAGCTATGATACAGCTTCTTGAGGCATCACACCTGGCTTTGGAAGGCGAAAACATTTTGGACGAAGCGAAAGCATTCTCGACTGGGATTCTCCGGGGGAGTCTCTCCGATTTGGATGGTCAGCTCTCCGAACGCGCCGTCCGTGCTTTGGAGCTTCCGATGCACTGGGGGGTCCCGTGGTTCGACGTCAAATGGCAAATCGACTTGTACGAGCAACAGGAGGACAAGCGAAGTAATCTGCTTGAGCTTGCCAAGCTCAATTTCAACACGGTCCAAGCCACACACCAAAAAGATCTTAGAGACATATTCAGGTAAATTTTAGAAGTAATGACGTAAAAAATGTAGGGACTTGTCGTTCTTTTAAAGGATGTCTTGTTCGTGTCTTCCCTCGATGTCGAGATTAAAACACGACAAACTCGCTCATGATATGTACGGTCTAAATTCATTATAGGAATGTGCCTATTTTGAGGTTATCTGTACCACACACAACGTGGTTTGCGTAGCTTTCGATCTTGATAGTTGCTTCGGCAATTTCAGGTGGTGGAGGGATCTGGGACTTATCAAACGGGTGGACTTCACGAGGGATCGGCCGGTCGAGAGTTTCTTGTACGCCCTCGGATTCTCTCAGGAACCACGGTTCAGCTCACTCCGAAAATCTCTCACCAAAGTTGTCATCTTCATACTGGTGATCGACGATATCTACGACCTTTATGGTTCGTTGGAGGAATTGGAATGCTTCACCCGCGCCATTACCGGGTTGGTCACGACGCCATCCAAGTCTCTTGCTTTCATATTTGTCCGGCTCATTTCTGCTAACCGGAAATTTCAACACTACTAGGTGGGACTCGGAGTCGATTCAACAGCTTCCGGAGTGCATGAAGGTCTGTTTCCGAGCGCTTCGCAATGTTACATACGAGATCGCTTATGATATCGGGAAGGACAAAGATTGGCATCGAGTGGTACCACATCTCACCAAAGCCGTAAGCGAAAAAACAGTTGTATTACTGCATAAAAATGCACATGTCACCCTAATTGATTTACGTTCCTTACATAATTTAATCATCTTTGATTAAATCTCTCTCTTTGCTTATTTTTCACAGTGGGCAGACTTTTGCAAAGCATTACTTACTGAAGCAAAGTGGGACCATTTGGGCTACACACCAACTTTGGAGGAGTATCTGATCAATGCATGGACATCATCTTCAGGACCACTGCTCTTGTCCCATGCTTATTTCTTTGTGGGACACGTGAAACTGGAGGATGTTGCAGATTTGCTGGAGAGAAACAAGGACCTCATTTACAATGTGTCCATGATAATTCGACTCTGCAACGACTTAAGGACATCCAAGGTGAATTTGCGGAAAAATCCTGTAGCAACATGACGTACGGCTTACTTGAATCAAGGAGATCGAATCTCATCAACTCATTAAATTTATTTATCTATTTGATTAGGCTGAAATAGACAGAGGAGATGCTCCATCATCAGTGGCGTGTTACATGCGAGAAGCTAACATATCAGAAGACGTCGCTCGGGAGCACATCAACGGATTGATAAATAGAGCATGGAAAAACGTTAATGGTCACTGCTTCGGCAATGACGTGACACCGTTTCTCCGATCCTATATTGATGTCACCGTGAATGCAGCTCGAGCTGCGCATATGCTTTACCAGCACGGAGATGGGTTCGGCACCCAAGACGGCGACACTAGACGGCAAATTCTATCTACTGTGATCGAGCCTCTCACTCTCAATTGAGATATATAAGCACAAGGTCTAATTAGTTAGTGTATTGGTGGGTCCTATTTATGTTTTGTTTAATGAACACTAAAGGCTAGTACAAATATCGGAAGTTGAAATGTAAGTGTATTGAATGAAATCAATAAAAAGACGTAGTTGATATGAAAGTCACTCGCTTACATATACTTTGATGCACTTAGTGGCGGACAAACCCATTTCATCTTGGGATGGTTCTGTAACACCCACTCTTGCATAATAAGTTGGAGTGACTACCGTTGCGCGGAACAAGCGATCGAACGATATAAATAGACAGAACGAGCAAAGTAAATCGAACACCAGATGTACATGGTTCGGTCGTAAAGACATACGTCCACGGGGAGAGCAGTAACGAATTCCACTATAGAACAAACGATACACGGAAATTACAATACACTCGAGTTGCACAAACACACTCTTGGTGTTTTCCAGCCCCAATTATATCCAAGAACGCACACAGTGTTTAGCCCCCAAATTCCTAACGAAATAATCTCTCAATCTCGCAAAGGAATTAAAACACAAATCTAACCTCAAGATTTAATCGGTTTCGACACTTGAATTCTTGCTGTAATTCCACGAGAATATCGACCGCCAAGCACTCGTAAAATAAACGGCGCTTCAAGCCTTCTTCAGATGAATCACGGCCCTTTCTCTACGTGAAGCCCTCTCAAGCACTCATCCGCTAGACGGCGCTTCGATAACTCTTTCGTTTTCTTCGGATATAATTCTCGTCGGACAACTCTTCCTCGAATGCGAGCTAAAATTCATGCACAGTAACACCAGCTCTGCAGACTCTTGAAGAAGACCGTCCGCTAACCCACGAGCATATATATAAACAAACAATATCCCACGTGTTAGAGAAAGGAAAGAGAGTCCAGACAATATTCAACCAAACCTTCATCCAACATATTGAAAAAGATTCTGTCAAATATTCACCATCTGACATTCCTTTATAATTCGCTCAAAGATGGACTTTCTTCTTTTATCTTTCTTTGGCTTCAGGTCTTTACACGTTTTTTTTTTCCCTTCAAGTTGGACTTTTTTCCCTTTTTGTCTTTCTTTGGCCGCGACCCCTTCTGAAGCAAGAAAAAATAAAATATATTCTTTCTTGGCTTTTTTTTATTCTTGCACAAAACTTCAACAGAATACATCTGTTATCTTTAAGATAACTTTCCCAATCAAGATATATTTATTTTCGAAATTCATATTTTCACTTCGAGCTCAAATTCGAGATAATTTCTAACAACTACCACGAGTTCGAAGCCCCTCCATGGACGCTAATGCTCCGAAGCAGCCCTTGCTGTCGAAGCAGCTTGATTCAACTCAAACGGATAAGAAGGAAGTCAAGAGAAGTGAGGTCTCGACGCCGCAAAAGTGCTCCTCTTGCAGAAGCCGTTCCTCAAGAAGCGAAACTCAATGGCTCAATCCACCATTCCGAGTCCATACTAGGGAATCTCCTCGGTTTTGAAAGCGTTGTGGCAATCTTGGTATTCTATTTGGGATTTGGCGCAATGTGCTGACGAAAAGAGGGGCAATAACTTGAACAATTTCAAAGGAATTCAAAAATTTGATTGAATGATAAGTGAATATTACAAAGGTGGACGTCCTTATATATTAGATAGGACTCTAGATTTCTTAAAAATAACCTAAAACGAAATATTAAAATCAAATCTAATCGGAATTTAAATAAAATATTGTAAATATTTAATCTAATCTATATCGCAAGTTTCCTAAAATCGAAAAATGACTAACGTAAACTGATGATGTCAAGTTGTCCTACATCATGTGCTTTTACCGAACGGCCTTCTTGACGCGGTTTATTTCTGTATCGTGATGACCACCACTGTTGGGTATGGGGACCTTGTACCAGGCAGCATTCTGGCGAAACTACTTGCTTGTCCTTTCGTGAGATTAGAGATAGATATGGAGTTGTTCATCATGGCGAGACGGATATGGAGCTGTTCAACTGGAGCATTTTGTCTCTGCAGTCCCTCCTTTTAGTTTCTTTTGATGCTTGATCCTGACAAATCCTTTGGTAGGAGATTCTCCTTTCAACTAAGCTTGGATTGTTGTTTATTTTATTTTACGTGTTCGTCTTTTATGATGGATCGTTCCTATTGAAAGATGAAATACTTTCATTTTTGTTATTGCGCTCTCTCAATGTGATTAACTAAAAACAAATAGAGAACAAATTGAAATTGGCACGTTTTCGGGTATCCTGGAATCGGACACTAGAACCTGTGAAATGGTAAGTTATAGATTCCAAGGTTTGCACGGTGGATTCTAGGTTTCAAAAAATAAGGAACATATTTTAGCGAGAAGGTTCCACCTTGATGCTATAAGGAACTTGAAACCGCTCACTCAAACTCCTTAGCCGAAACGATATGCACAATTAAAACAAGAAAAGAATTTAAGGAAGTTTCGATCTAGTACAGATAAGGAAAGGGGTATTCGGCAAGGATGGTAAAAAAATTAAAGGATTTATAAAAATAAATACAAAAAGGAAAAGATTTAACAGTGTTGAATACTCCACATAGTCTATCTATATGTTTATATGCACTTTATATTAAGAAAGTCCGATAGTTTCGCATAGGAGAGATCGCCAAGAGGAAACCCAAGTCCGAGCCCGTTAAGGAAACCCAAGTCCGAGCCCGTTAAAATATCCAATTAGACCCATCTTCTCTAAAAAATTTAAGCGAATGAGTTATGGGTTAACTTAGATATATTAATTGCTCCACACCACATTAATTCTCTAATGTGAGACTTTCTAACACAATTCACACGTACATCCTAACAATCCCCTCACGTGTGGGCTCCAGTGTTAGGTTTGCTCTCCCTTAATCCAAATAACCACAATGCCAACCGGCCCGGAAACCGCATTGACCAACAAATTCCTTTCTTGAGATGTTCACCAAACATCGATACATATTGGGAGTGGGCCACCAATCAACAAAACACTAATACATATTGGTAGTGGGTCATCAATCAACCATTGGCTCTGGTACTATTTGTTGGAAGCACGCAGTAGAAGTCCAACATATTCGCCTAGGAAGATCACCAAGAGAGAACTCAAGTTTAAGCCCGTCAATATATCTAGTTGGATCTATCTTCACTCAAAAAGCTTAAGCCAATGAGTTATGAATCAACTTGGATACATTAACTGTTTCACACCACATTAATTCTCCAATGTGGGACTTATATAAGTGAAAAACTCAAAACGTAATTTTAACGAGGTTCGACTAGGTAGGCCTGCGTCCTCAAGAATACTTTCTCAAAGTTGTGTTTCTTCTTTGAGAGTAGGACTATCCTTTTATTGATAGAGGTTCATAATTATTTCCCGAGATTTAGGGAATATACAAAGTAACAACCAAATCAGGAGAATACCAAACACCAAATGAAAAGAATATCCTATAATCTTCTACTACCAAAATAGCAGGATCATGTCGATTTGGTCAACATTCCATGTCACGCCCCGACCTCGGCGGGCACGCCTACATCCCACACAACCGTCAATCTTAATAAGATAACCCAGGATCCAACGGCCTAACTCTCGGAGCGCGATATGGAAAGCACATGCGGAAGTGGAAACAAAACCCCAGACAAAAAATAAACACAATGTGACATAGGATTAAAACAAACATGCATTGTCTTACAAATAAAAGGGTCTATTACAGCAAAATGAAGTAAGGTTCGGAGGAAGGCACTATAAGACCAAAATGAAGAACTTCAAAAAGAAATCCACAAACTAGGCAGACCCATCTTCATCTTCCTCCTTTTGCCTTCTTCATCATCTTCGAGGCATTCTTTAAGGCTTTGGGTCTGAAAATGTTGGTCCCACGACGGGGTGAGATAATAATCTCAGTAATTTAACCATAACCCTAAGCTAGACTATTGGTACCTCCATGCACATTTGAAAATATGCAAGTTTTGGCAAAATGCTTTTCACACATAACATTCAAGTGATTGGCATAATAAAGCAACTCAGGCATATCAGGCAATCAAATTCCTGTCTTTCACACATTCGCTTTCCAATATGGACTTCACAGGCCATACAAGAATAATAGATATCCCATGCACTCCATGCATTCCAAACATTCCAGCTAATTCAAGCATACAGACCCGGAAATATATCAAAGCCATGTTTTAGTCTTTTATCTTCTTTACGCCCATCTAGGGCTGCCCTACTTGGGCCGCAAGATGATTAGGTCAATCACATGACTCTCGACGTCTTATCGAGATGATTCGGTCATCATGACTTTCGCTGCAAGATGATTCGGTCTCTATAGCAACTCTCGACACTCCGCGCCATCGAGATGATTCGGTCGACTATAGGACTCTCGCGTCCGAACCTAGAGATGATTTGGTCGCTACCTGACTCTCGATTCTTACAGCCTTCGAGATGATTCGATCAAGGTAGGACTCTCTAGCCGCAAGACCTCGTCAGGTCATTGGGAGTAACTCCCTCCCCAGCTCAATGCATTGGCCATAAAACATCATTGTGAACCTTCTCATTAATCCCAATTTCACAATCACAATCAAATTCATGCCATCGCCATTTAAGGCACGCATTCAAGCACATCAGGTTCATCATTTAAAA
The DNA here is from genome assembly GCA_021437785.1 of Rhodomyrtus psidioides. Lineage (NCBI taxonomy): Eukaryota > Viridiplantae > Streptophyta > Magnoliopsida > Myrtales > Myrtaceae > Rhodomyrtus > Rhodomyrtus psidioides. The sequence goes on along the minus strand of JAILYB010000219.1, from coordinate 36,460 downwards.
CAAGCCATCCGGCCATCATACACATGCACATAGTCGCACCATGCATCATTTGACACCAATTGCGACACCGAGCGTTAAAGCCCTCGATTGAATCCCAATTAATCAACACATGCCCATTTTCTCTCATAGCGTTTCATCACCAAACAACCACAGCATCAACGCAACACTCCCTAGGCATGTTAAAGGAACATTCAATCAAGAAAAGTCGTCAATGACCCCAATCCACAGAACTACCCACCCACGACCAGGTTCGTTCTCAAGAAAACTGCAATTTTTCTACTGACTTTTTGGGAAAACAAATCTTACAATCTTGTTCTTCAAGATCTTACGGTCATGCAGGTGAAAACGGTACTCAATTTGGATATCGGATGAATTAGAACGAGCCATTTCAAAAACGATGCGCGCTGAAAACAGATTGGTCGGCAATTCGGGTCTCTCACGGTTCCACCCTCAAAACAGCTCTTTAAAACCTTTAATTTTCATAATAAAAAAATCCACCCTTTAGTGACTCAACATCCTAACAAAAGGTTAGAAGTCTTATTACCTAGCTAATTAAGCCAACAAACTCCTCCAAGCACAGCAACAAACTTCGGGTCTTAATCTGTCTGGCGCAGGGCAGGGCGGATTCTGTTCCTAGGAAAATCCATGCAAATCGGCCATCAAAACTTCAATCTAACTCACCTATCCTTTACTAACATGTAATATCATATCTTAGGGTGACTTACCAACAAGTTTCAGGGCAAGGCGACACCTCGGCGGACCTCAAAAGATCACGGATCCTCTATCAGTTGGAGAAGGCAGAATCAATTCGGTAAAGACCACCTCAAATCAACCATGAAAACACCTTAAATCTCTAATAAAACCACAATTTCTGCTCAGTAGACTTGAGTTCTAGATGTTATATAGATCCCATAAAAATAACGGAGTCATTTGAAATTTCGAAGAGGGTGTACGGTGGTCTTATCCCAGCTCCCGCGGATTCCGTCCGGTTTTGGTCTCGGGCTCGTACAGGTAAAAATACTTAACCAAAAGATAAAATTCCACTTGGAGCTTGTCAAGGACACATAGATCTTACCTCTGGTGGTCAGCGCACGTCAAATGGACGACGGATGAGGCCGGTCGAGAACACCGAACAGGGAGGATAGAATTTGTCAGTTTTGCTAGAGAGGAAAATGGAGAGGATTTTGAAGGAAATGGAGGAGGGGAAGGGAGTGCATGGTTTTTTCTACTGCTGGGGGATATTTCCATCAAATAATTGAGACAATTTTGACAAAATTGCATTTAATGGTGATTAAGGCATGGTTTCATCCTAGAGTGACACTTGGCAATGGCTCCAATAATTGGTCCACAATCTTTGACTTCCATTGACTTGTCTCTCACCATTTTCAGCAGCTTCTATGGGAGGGTAGAATGACTATTTTGCCTTTCCAACTTTCTTAAAGCAAAGGTACAAGGTTGAGGGGCAAAACGGTAATTTGCTACTTTTTGTCCGAAACTTCGTTTTTCTCATTTTGAGTGTCCATTGGCGAGGTGATGTCAAATCCTTTTCCAATTTTGAAATTCTTCATTTTCAATTGCCAATTCGAGCTTCCATTTCATGATCGTTCATTCGCCGATCGTATCTTCAGTTTATCTCGAACTAACGTGCGGCTTTTGTAGACGTTACACGTATCAACTCTGTGACTCCCGTCACACTTAGGACGCCTGAGGATAAGACGACTTTGGTTGTCATGTAATTGCGATGGTTAATTACTAGTTCCGATGGTCTCGATCGTCATTGTTCGATTTAGGAAAACTTCGCAAATTCTACATTGGTTAAACGGCATCACCCATTCTCCAATCGTATAACACTAGTAATGAATTCCTTAATATTTATTTGATCGGCCTTTAACGGTTCTAAATGTTCCCCCGGCAATCCTTATGGTCAAAGTGACATTTCCTTTTTCGAGTTTCACAGGTTCACGTACTTGTCTGGTCAGTTAACTCGAATTGATCAGGTCTGAGCGAGATAAAATTGAAATACATCGATAGATACTTCTCATTCCATAGTCTCAAAATGACAGGAATTCATAATGTCACATTCTCCCTCAAATTGGACCGGATATATAATCAGAGATCAACTTGTTTACCATGTCTTAAAATGGTCCTTTAGCAAGGGCTTTGGTGAAAATATCAGCCAATTGATCTTTGCTTCGAACATAGGGAGTTTCAATGGTGTTTTCTTGAACTTTGGCCCGTACAAAATGGCAATCCACCTCAATGTATTTTGTTCTTTCATGGAACATGGGATTTGAGACGATATGAGCAGCAACTTGATTATCGCAAAATAGCTTCATATGTGACGTTCTTGGTTTGCATCTTAATTCCTGAAGGAGAAGCTGCAGCCAAGCTATCTCACTAGTAGTAGTAGCCATTGCTTGATATTGCTTCAGCACTTGAACGGGCAACAACATTTTGCTTCTTATTTTTTTTCAAGTAACAATATTATCTCCTACGAAGGTGCAGAAGCCCGTAGTGGACTTCCTGTCATTGGAGCTTCCTGCCCAATTTGCGTCTACATACTCGATAATATCTATATGCCCGTTGTTCTTCATTAAAATACCCATTCCTGATGTAGCTTTCAAGTACCTAAGCAATCAATCAACCAAATTTGAGTGCCCTTGAGTCGGATTTTGCATGAATTGACTTATGTAGCTGACTGCATAAGTAATATCTGATCAAGTAATAGTCAAGTAAATCAACTTGCCTATGAGACGTTGAAAAGCTCCAATGTCTTTCACGGGAGTATTATCAACGGCAAACTTACTATTGTAATCCATAGGAAAATTTGTCGGTTTGGCCCCCATTTTCCCTATTTCTTTTAACAAGTCCAGAATGTACTTTCTCTGCAACAGAAACAACCCCTTGTGAGAGCTGGCTACTTCAATCCCTAAGAAATACCTCAATTTTTTGAGATCTTTGATATCAAATTCTCAGCGAAGATACTATTTGAGAGCCTCGATCCCAAATTTGTTGCTTCTAGTGATAACAATATCATCAACGTAGACGAGTAGTATTATAATACCACCCTCATCAGATTTAGTAAACATGATGAGTCGGCCATATTTCATACAAGTCATGTGCACCACTGAGCTTGCCATACCATGCTCGAGGAGACTGCTTGAGTCCGTGGATGGACTTTCTTAATTTGCAAACCATCATTTCTTTATTTTGCAAGGCATGACCAGGGGAAGATCCATATACACTTCTTTTTTAAGGTCTCCATGAAGAAATGTGTTTTTTCCGTCCATTTGACAAAGCGACCACCACGATTGATTGCTACGGACAAGAGAACACGAACCGTATTCATTGGAGCAAATGTCTCTTGTAATCAATTCCGTAGGTTTAGATATAGCATTTAGCTACAAGGCGGGCTTTTTACCTTTTGACTAAGCCATCACTATTGTATTTAATCTTGTAAATCCAATGATAACCAACATGAAGTTTTCCATCAGATAATTGCACTTCATCCCAAGTGTGGTTTTTTTCAAGCACCAGAAATTCCTCCTTCATAGCTTCAAACTGATTGATGTTTGGCTTCTTCATAACTGTTGGGTTCTTTTGAGCTTTCAAGAGCGGATAAGAAACTCCAAAAATGATGAGAAATTTTATCATAATTGACACAATCTTGAATGGGATACTGTACCGTGTGATATGTGGTAAAATCTCTTAGTCTAATAGAGGGCCTAGAAATCCTCATAGATCGATGAACTGGTGGTGAAGATGTTCCAAGTAATTCTTTTGTCATGATTTCTTCCCTAGAGTGAGTTTCATCCATGGGTTTTGGATTTTGCTGTAGCTCGGTGTCACGTTCTCACTGTCCTCTACAAGTTTTTTTTCCTGAATTGGGTACATTCGTGGGTATCATTGGTGAAGCCAACTGCTCTATAATCTATTGAGAGTTCAGTGTACAGCCAACTGCTCTAAAAGCTTAAGCTGTTAAAAGAAGACGTTGTTTAATATTTATATTTCCAACACTCCCCCTTACGCTTAATCTAGTCTTTTTGCCTAAAACTAGGCGTGGACATATTCATTGGGGAGACAAATATGGGCCTAAAAAGATTTAAACTCAAGACCTCCTGCTTTGATACCATGATAAATTTAGAGATAAAGAACTCAAAATGCAATTTTAACGAGGTTCGGCTAGGCAAGCCTATGAATCCTCTCTCAAAGTTGTGTTTTTTTCGTTGAGAGAGGGACTGCCATTTTATTGATAGAGGTTCATAATTATTTCCCGAGATTCAGGGAATATACAAAGTAACAACCAAATCAAGAGAATACCAAACACAAAATCAAGAGAATATCCTATAATCTTCTACTACTAGAATAGGACGATCTTGTCGATTTGGTCAACAATGTGTGTGTGTGTGTGTGTGTGTGTGTGTGTGTGTGTGTGTGTGTGTGTGTGTGTGTGTGTTCGTTTGTTCTCCTCTACTTGTTAATTTAAATTTTTGGCTTAGATTTTCTAACTTAGAGCCAGGTTTTGTCCTAGTTTATCTCGTGTATGTTCATATGCTCATCAAACTCCATGTGTCATTAGGCGCTTAACCGACCTATTTGTTGCAACTTTAATTGAAATTAGATAAATAACAAGTGAAGTCAAATTGCGACTAATAGGGCTTAAGAGAACCCATGCAAAACATCAACACTTAAAACCCTCAAAGATCATCTCGAGAGGATCACAACAATGGGAAGTGCTATGAAAATAATTTATCTAGGATGTTGCTAGGGAGGTGCCGCGACCCTCTCGAGCGGAGTGTTAATGGGCCGTCCGATGTTGTATGATCGGACGCGGGCCTCTCCCAAGGTCCAATACCCAAATCGCAACGGCTGGATATACGTGGTCGACCTTCAGTGTGGTCTAGTGACATGTGATAAGTGTACATGCCAAGGAGTCGCCACCAATCGTTTCATGGAGGGTACGATCGGAAACCCTATCGAATAGTTGGGAGTGGTCTATTCGATTCTGCGGAAACTAGAGAAGTGGGTTCGGGGACTTAGTTACGCCAACTGTCAAAGTTGACGCCCTTTCGGTACCCAAGCTGAATGGTTTATCTGATCCTAGGATTTCATACAGACGAGTGGGGTACAGATCCTAAATCTAGGAGTTCATGCAGATGGGAATTACTACCCTATCAATCACAATCAATAGAAATAAGTGCGCAAATCAAAGATCCAGTACATGCGGATAAAACACATGAAAGCAGCATGGCATCCCTAATGAGGCCCTATTAGCCTAGAGAAATATCAATCAAGGATTAAAAGCGATTTGGACATGATTCGCCCATGAGGGGGAGAATCGTAATTTTGAATAATTCAGGGAAAATTCGCCTTTGAAGGGAAAATTTGTCATTTTAGACGAATTTTAAAGTCAAAAGACTGGGGAATAGGATTGGCCATCAATCCAATCCATTTCTTATTTTTCGGGAATTTCCAGGATTTTTCTGGAATTTAAAAGTGATTTTATCCTCGGAAGGGTAAAATCGTCATTTTGGACAAAGATGAGAACTGAAAATCTTAAATATTAGGGCTGGTTGTCCACCTGACCCGAACCTTAACTTTAAGCAATTTTCAGAATTCAATTGAGGCAAGAAAGATGATTTTCCCATTGAGGGGGCAAAATCGTCATTTTGAGAAAAGAGGCGGGACTCGAAAACCCAAACATAAGAATTGGTCGCCTACTCGACCCTGTTGACACCTGATTTTTGATCAGTCTTTCATAGTTTATTTTTAAAAAATTCATAAAAAATCTATAAAAAGTTAAAAAAAATTAAAAAATCATCTTTGGTAACCTTGACCAAGCTAAAGGAACCATTTTTGATAAAAAAATAATTTGTCATATTTTTTAATATTTTTTAATATTTTCGAAAAATAGAAAAATACATGAAAAATGAAGAAAAATAGAGTTCGATGTCGTAAAAATATAGAAAAATAGTCAATATTTTTATTTTAATTTCTTTTTCATTTTGAACTCATAAATAGTCAAAATTCAAGTTCAATTGCATGTGTTTCTTCACGACGCATAGAGTTGAATTTGGCAAAAAAATGTCATTCGAGTATTTTAATTTATAAATTTCTACATATTTTTTAGTCTTGATGTCCAATTAGATCGACCACCATCTACAATAAATTCCCCTTGCTGAATATTTTCGTTTTTGTTTCACATGATTTCATGGTGTAAAACGCCGAGTGGATCCCCAAATATAATCGGGTCGGCTCGTCCAAGACCAAACCAGGGCACGGCGAACCCCATGTGAGTACTCTCGAACTCCTTCGATGCTTCCTAATGCTTTTCTTAGGTTAGATCGTGTGTAGAATGACTAGGACAGCTAAATCATTCTTGAGTTGTGATTGATAAATAGGGCCTTACTAGGAATGCCAAGTGATTTATTTGCATATCTAGATTCCTTGAGTTGCGCATTTTATTACTGATTGTGATTGCTAGGATAATCACTCATATCTGCATGAATTTCTAGATTTAGGGTTCATACCTTACTCATCCGCATGAATCTCAGGCTAGAAAATTCAGTCAACTTAAGTACCGAAAGGGCGTCAACTCTGACAGTTGGTATAACTAAGTCCCCGAAATCATTTCTCTGGTTCTCGCAGAATTGAATAGAAACTCCCAACTATTCGATTGGGTGGTCCAATCACACCCTAAAAAAATGATTGGTGGCGACTCCATGGCATGCACACTTAGCACATGTCACTAGACCACACTGAAAGTCGATCACGCATACCTCCGTTGCGATTTGGGTAATGGGCCTTGGGAGAGGCCCGCGTCCGACCAGACAGGACGGCCCATTAGCCCTCGAGAGCCCGACAACCTCAAGAGGGTCGCGACAGACCCTAATTCTTACCTTGGCATTATCGGCCTTATCTCGCGTATACAGCAGAGGCGACTTACCCCTAAAGGGTAATGTCGTCAAGTCTCGGGAGAATGGATAAGAAACCCCAAAAAATAGGGTTGACCAGTTGTCTATGGTCAACCCTCGATTTTTGGGGGTTTCTGGAATGTCTAAGAATTTTCCACAATTTTTTGGAATTTTTTGGAATTTTCTAACATTTTTTTTTGGATTTTCTAAGATTTTTCTGATTTTTTTATATTTTTTTTTAAAATCAATTTTCGATTTTATTAAAAAAATGTTATCCGGGTCGGGTCGGGTGACCCGGCCCACGATCCGCGGGCGACCTGCCCGGATCCGGCCCGCACCAAAACGACGTCGCTTTGGCCTTCTCTTGCTCGCATTTTCGATTCCCGCCCAATTCAAACCTACGGCCTAGATTGTGCCACATGTCACGCTACGGAAGGCTTGATCTAGCGAAGGAGACCGATGGCTATGATTTTGCCACGTGTTGACGCACGGAAGACCGGATCTAAGGCAAGGAACCTACGGTTCAGATTAGGTGAAGACTCGATCAGGGCCGTCTGATCAGACTACTTAAACCTACGGCCACGATTAGATCCCAAGACTCGATCTAGACCGTCTATTCATATTAACCTAAACGACGCCGTCCACTAACTAACCCATACGGCGCCGTTTCAACCAATTTTTATTTTCAAATTAAAATCATTTTCGAATTATCCTAAATTCTAATCCGACGGCCACCATTTATTAGACTCAATTAATCTCAGCCGTTGGATCTACCTATTCGAATAACAACCTCCAACGGCTGAGCTGACTGGACTGACACGTGGACCAATGGCCGATTGCCACCTAAGCTTTTGACTCGTTGACCGCGCCACATCAGCTTCGTCTTCAACCTTGCGACCATTGCTGAACGAACGGCCATGACTCTCCGGCGATTATCCGACGGTGAGACCTTAACAGATTTGAGCGAGGTCGGCAGCAATCGACTCGTCTAGTCTTCATGCGTAACATATCGCAAGATCACACGAGTCCTTTCACAGAATCAAACGCGATCGAACATGAACCAGTACGCACCCATGTATTCTAATCAGGCGATTCATAGCATATTAGGCTAATTCATTAACAAAGAAGCATCATTCAATGTTCAGAAGGCTTACCTCGAGCTCCGATTGAGCTCGCTCGGCCTAGATTTGGCTAGGCGAAGATGAACAGTAGACGGCCATGGAGGTTGAGTTGGGAGACTCGATTCGATGTTTTCAGACAAAATCAATGCAAAGTAGATATGCGAAGATGGTCAGTGATGTCTAAGGGATGAAACGCACACGAGAATCGCAAAGATTGAAACCGAAATTATGGTCCGCCATTGAAGACCAGAGCTTGAGCTCGAAGTTCGGGATTACCTGTTCTGGCAGTTTTGGGCTGCACGGTCGATGGCGATCGCTTCCTGGGGGCTTGAGCGTCTTTTTGCCAACCTTGAAGAGCTTCGGTTTGGCCTGAGAAGGCCTGACCAGCGCTCTGCAAATCCGAGCTCTACCCTCGACAATGGCGATGGAGGGGAGCTCTCTCTCTCTCGTTCTCTCCCTTTCTCTTGATTCTGTTCGTCCCCCACCAACTGAATCGACCAAAACCTCCCCAACTGAATGTCTCCACAGGCTTATATAGCCTTTTGAGTTTTGGCGCCGAATCGGGGACGGTCAACTGATTCGAATAGCACGTGCCATCACGTGATTTTAGGTCCAAACGGCGTCGGGGAAGATGGGTGAATCGTCTAACTCCGTTTGGTTCTCCGGCGGGCTTCATTTCACGCGAATTTGGTACGAATTTGAGCTGTGTTTTCTTTTGTTGACTTTTTGCAGCTTCAGAACTTGACCGGCCAATTGCCTTTTACTCCGACGACGTCGAGCGGCGCTACCGGTGTTAATTGATAGGTAAGAGTATAGGCGACAATATGCCCACCATTGCGTGTTCGATTATCCACGAATTGGCCTTCAATTTGAGGATCGAAATCACTCTTGGAACTGTTCATCTGCGCAGGTTCTGAGGGAAGACGATGACACTGTAGCAAACCGGTTCGACCGGTCTGACCGGCGGTCTGACGGGTCAGAACCGGTTTCTACTTACCATTTTCTAAATTAAGCCCAAATTAATGGGAAAATTTTGCAATTGAATCTCAAAATCGAATCTAGAGAATGGATTTTATCTAGAAATGTGGTTTTGCCCAAAAGTTTACATCAATTTCTATAAAAACCCCAAATTTTCATTTAATTGGAAATTGGGGAACTATGTAATTGAAGGTTCAAATGATCAAATTGGGCCAAATCACCTATGCCAATCGATTTAAAATGGTGAAATCCATTGGGTAGCATGTTCAATTTGTAATGATAGCCCTTGAATTGGAAGTAATTTCAATTATGCTCAAATTCAAGGACTAAAATGCAATTATGTTTGCAATTGAACAATTTGTCCGAACAATTAGGTAAAATTGAAATAGGGGAAAATTAGATTGAATGTCAAGATCCAAGAAAATGCTAAAATTGCAAATTAAAAGACTCAATTGGTATTTTTTTCTCAAATTCAATAGTACGGGTTACAAAGGAACACCTATAATTGAATCTGATTTTGGATTTTTTGTGAGGTCAGAAATGTAAGGGATTAAAAAGGAAAATATTGGCTATTTTTCCATATTTTTGTGACCTCATATGCTATTTTTGTTGATTTTTCTAGTATTTTCATATTTTCTAAAAATACTAAAAAATGTGAAAAATATGAAAAATTATTTTTTTTGTCAAGAATGGTTTCTTGGGCTTGGTCAAGGCCACCAAAGTTGATTTTGTAATTTTTTGGCTTTTTATGAATTTTTTGTGATTTTTCGAAAAATAATTGCAAAAAGACTTGGTCAAAAATCAGGTGTCAACAGCTGCCCCTCTTTGAGAGGAATCTCGTGAGAGGTTTCTCTCAAAGACAGGTGACGCCTGAGTCTAGACCGACTCGACTGGGGAAAAGAAAAACGAATCTTGACACTCAATCTTTCTTGTCCCACTGGTGAATGTTCTGCTATTCATTCTTTTGCTGAAGTGAGAGAGAAAGTAGAGAGACCCACCTGCTATTTACCTGTTGATCACCTGCCTGATGCTCGTGCGGCATGCGCGGTGTATAGCGGGTTCAAGTGAATACCTAGGGGCTCGTCTTTTTGAGTATCCTAGGGCGGTTAAACTCTAGCCTATATGGTAGGCCGTACCAGAATGGGATTCCTATTCTTGACAGGAATCTGTGAATGACGCACCCAGTCTCTTAGGGATTGTCAGGGGTTTTGATCCGTATGGTGGATCAGACCATGAATAGGACTCCTTTCTGCTATGAACCTATGGATGACACACCAGTCTCTTAGGGATTGTCAGGGGTTTTGATCCGTATGGTGGATCAGACCATGAATAGGACTCCTTTCTGCTAGGAACCTATGGATGACGCACCCAGTCTCTTAGGAATTGTCAGGGGTTTTGATCCATATGGTGGATCAGGCCATGAATAGGACTCCTTTCTGCTAGGAACCTATGGATGACGCACCTAGTCTCTTAGGGATTGTCAGGGGTTTTGATCCGTATGGTGGATCAGACCGTGAATAGGACTCCTTTCTGCTAGGAACCTATGGATGCCGCACCCAGTCTCTTAGGGATTGTTAGGGGTTTTGATCCGTATGGTGGATCAGACCGTGAATAGGACTTCTTTCTGCTAGGAACCTATGGATGACGCACCCAGTCTCTTAGGGATTTGTCGAACATTTTGATCCATCAGGGGGATCAGGCCGAGAATAGGATTCATATCTGCTAGGAACCTATGGATGACGCACCTAGTCTCTTAGGGATTGTCAGACATTTTGCTCCTATATTCTAAGCAATTAACTAGGATTTATACAAGTGAGGTGTGCCTAACCTTGAGGCTTTACCACATGAGCTATTCTGGGTTTAGGGGTTACCTAGAACCTCACAGAAAGCATATTTTGTCAACAGTTTTTGATCCTATATTCTAAGGAATTAACTAGGATTCATACAAGTGAGGTGTGCCTAACCTTGAGGCTTTACCACATGAGCTATTCTGGGTTTAGGGGTTACCTAGAACATCACAGAAAGCAGATTTTGTCAACAGTTTTTGATCCTATATTCTAAGGAATTAACTAGGATTCATACAAGTGAGGTGTGCCTAACCTTTAGACTTCACCAAATGGGCTATTCGGGGTTTAGGGGTTACCTAGAACCTCACAGAAAGCTTATCTTGAAAATTGTCCTTTCGACATGCAAGGCGTTATTCTGGGATTTGAGGATTCCAAGTATCTTGCAGAAAACTTAAACCTGCAAAAACTTTGATAAGATTCTTCTGGGATCTAAGGGCTACCTGAGATCTCGTAGAAAGACTATCTTGAATATTGTCCTTTCGACATTGAAAGTGATATTTTGGGATTTGGGAGTTCCAGGTATCCTGCAGAAAGTTCGAACCTGTAACACTAGGATCTCATAGAGAGATGATTTCTAAAATTGTCCTCTTGACATGGGAGGTGACATTCTGGGATCTGGGAGCTCCAGGTATCCTGCAGAAAGATCAAACCTGTAAATTTGAAATCTCACAGAGGGATGATTTCGAAGATTATCCTTTTGACATTGGAGGTGACATTCTGGGATCTGGGTATTCCAGGCATCCTGCAGAAAGATCAAACCTGTAAATTTGAAATCTCACAGAGGGATGATTTCGAAGATTATCCTTTTGACATTGGAGGTGACATTCTGGGATCTGGGTATTCCAGGCATCCAAGAGTGATACAAGCCATTTTAGGAGCCGAAGTCATCAAGAATCTTGCAGAAGCTCCAATCTGAAAATTTTCTTACCAAAGGCACATCAATGGTCTTCAAGTGATATCTAATGTCAAACGGACAGCACTTTATTACTTATATCATAGTCATGAAAAAAGAAATTTCAATGAATGCATTACGATGCTGGAGGTTATCCAAAACACCTTGCAACATACGGAAGTGATCAAAGATTCCTTGTGAGGAAAGTTTGAATCAAACAATCTGAAATTACCAAAAGAGTTTGGTTAAAATGTCCAACGGAGTATTCTCATCAAAGAGGGCTTCTCACCGTTTTGAGATAATGGTCTCTTACCAAGAATACACTCGAATTTCCTATCAAACATGCGCCTAGGGTTCAGGATCATTCGCAGTGAATACACCTCGATCGATCAGGAGGACTTCCAATGGATCGTAATTGTCACACCCTAATTCCCTGCAAGGCATGACACGGCCGTCCTTTCTCCAAAGGACGCAGCCTTTACAAAACCAAACTCAGTCTGCTAACAAAAGTGTACATCCATATATATATATAAAAGGTCTCTTGAAAAACCATCAGAGCTTTCTATAACAGCAAAAACTTAACTAACAAAAGAGCTAACTAAAAAGCTTAACATAGCTCTTTAGACTTCATAGCAAAATCCCCTACCCAAAATCCTTTAGCTAGCGTTTCGCTCAGATCCTACTGGCGCCTCGCTGAACCTGAAAGACAATGGAAAATGGAAGGGATGAGCTAACACGGCTCAGTGAGTAATACATTTCTTCTAAGCGGATCGAACAATCACTATGCACACTTCAATGTCAAAATATAACTCGTATAAGTCAAAGTCGAAACATAACAGATCTTTATAGTCAAAACGAGTTATATAAAACCTTCACATAATAGGTTTCTAGCAAAAACATTTGTTTCAAACCACGAACTCAAATAAAGATATCAATGGTCTAATCCATTGATCAATCTCGTCAAAAACACAATCCAATGGTCTATCCATTGACTAATCTCATCAAAAACACATATCAGTGGTCTATCCACTGACCAATCTCATGCTCAAGAGTCTAACCATGGTCACGTATAACGCCCGTGACAAAAGGCGACCAAGATTCCCCCCTTGGCAAGGTCTCCACCTACAATGCCGGTGGCTCGGCCCACAAGGATATCCTAACTAGTATGCGCATACCCACAAACCCATCAACCGGGTTCACAGCTATCTTGAGCACCACAAAATCCAATCACAACATCGTCCTCATAACCAAAACCAGCAGCTCAAATCATATCAAATAGACAAAAACAGCAGTAAAGGTTCGATCCTGTTTTTATGCAACAAATATGCTATTGTCTCAGTCCATAACACATATAGAAGTTTCTCTTTTCAAAATATGCACTCTACAAACACAAAGAAGAAATAGTATCACTCACCTGATAACGTCAGAACCAAACTAGAAAGATTACTCGGAACGATACGTCCGAACACCTACCAAAAGTACGAAAACGATATCAAAAACTGAGTAACAAGCTACCCTAAAACACAACTCAACTAAAGAAGGCTTATTTGTCACTAAGACGACACCTACGAACTAATAAAACACTCGCTTGGAGCAGAAAGTAAGTTTTCCACTTTGCGCAACTTGCGCGATAAACTTCAACGGGCCATAACTTCCTCATCCGAGCTCCGATTTAAACAATCTTATAATCCAAAGAAAGCTCTTTTAACATACAACAATAACCTTAGCATAACTTATCCAAAATCCATTCGAAAATTGGCGAAACTGAGCGAAACAGTGCTGGTCGCGTACTGTTCACAACGCGCACCAGATTCTCTCGAGCCATAACTTTCGCTACAGTAATCCATTTTAAGTGATCTTATAGTCCACGCGAAGCTCATTCAACATACTACAAATGTCTCAATAGGTCCAACCTCATTCGATGAAAGGAAGTTAGCGAAATCAGGCCCCGAAACGAATTATTCGCGCTGTACTGTAGCGCGGCAGATTTGGAAAATTCATTCCGGGCAAACCGCAAGTCCAAATCAAGATCCGTCGAATACTACGGCTTCATAACATCCTAAAGTTTCATTTCCATGCAAACGCGCCGCTAAATGACCAAGAAATCAGACCCGGCGACTTATATTCAACCAAAACCCCAAATAGAGCCCTAATTCGAAAAATTACTTCGATCGGAGGAAAGAGGGGCGCAAATACTTACCGATGGTTGCTAGTCGAGGTCGAGATAGCTTGGCGAGGCAACTCGAGGAAAGCCCTCTCTCCTCTCTTCTTTCCCTCTCTTCTTTCTCTCATTTCTTCTTCTTTCTTCTTCTTCTGCCGTTCACTTCTTCTTCCTCTTCTAATTCTGTCGTGGGTTGGCTGAAGAAGGGAAGGAGAAAATGTGAGGGGTAAGGCTGGGCTTGAAGGGAAAAGAAAAAATGGGCCTCTTGGGCCTTGGATGTTGCATTCTACCCTCCTTAAAAAAAAATTTCGTCCTCGAAATTTGAATAACTAAACTTACATTAACTTTCGAACAAATGAGGATACTTGCGTATCGCGTCCTCTTCGAGTTCCCACGTAGCCTCTCTTTCAGTGTGATTCTGCCACTGGATCTTAACATAAGGAATAGTTCGTCGCCGTAACACTTGCTCTTTCCGATCAACTATCCGGATAGGTTGCTCCTCATAAGTCAAGTTCTCTCTTAGTCTCAAAGGTGTGAAATCCAAACCATGATTAGGATTCGGCACATATTTCCTCAATAAAGATACATGGAACACATTATACACCCCTGATAAAGCTGGCGGCAAAGCAAGTTTATAGGCAACTTCGCCAATCTTCTCCAATATCAAGAAGGGTCCCACATATCTTGGACTCAGCTTTCCACGAGTGTCAAATCTCATAACACCTTTCATAGGTGACACCTTTAGGAATACGTGATCTCCCACATCAAACTCTACATTGCGTCTTTTTAGGTCTGCATAAATTTTCTGTCGGCTTTGGGCAACTTTCAGATGCTCTCGAATCATTCTCACTTTGTCCTCTGATTGTTGTATGAACTCAGGGCCAGTTAGTCTTTTCTCGCCAACATCATCCCAACAAATAGGACTCCTGCATTTTCGACCATATAAGGCTTCAAAAGGAGCCATCTTTATACTGGAATGGTAACTGTTATTATAAGAAAACTCAGCCAGATGTAGATGTTCATCCCACGAACCTCCAAAGTCAATAACGCAAGATCTCAACATATCCTCTAGTGTCTGGATCGTTCTCTCTGACTGGCCATCTCTTTGCGGATGAAAAGCCGTACTGAAATTAAGTTTAGTTCCCAATGCCCCTTGTAAGCTCTTCCAAAAGTTAGACACAAACCGGGGATCCCTATCAGAAACAATGCTCACTGGAACCCCATGCAGCTTAACTATCTCATTCACGTACCGCTTCGCCATATCTTCTACTGAAAGGCCAAACCGATACGATAAGAAGTGTGCCGACTTAGTCAATCGATCGACGATCACCCATATAGCATTCTTACCACTAGGCGTCCGCGGTAAGCCGACAATGAAATCCATGGTGATATGTTCCCATTTCCATTTAGGTATCTCGAGTGGATGCAGCTGTCCACCTGGTTTCTGATGCTCAATCTTTACTTGCTGACAAACGAGGCATTGATCGACAAACTTCACAATATCTTTCTTCATGTTAACCCACCAGAAATTTCCTTTCAGATCTCTATACATCTTAGTGCTTCCTGGATGAATCGAGTATCTAGTGGTGTGAGCCTCCTGCAATATCTCCTTTTTCAAGTCTGTATCATTGGGAACACATAACCGACTACGGAATCTCAGTGATCCATCCACGTGAATACTAAAATTTGGTTGTCCTCCAGCTTCTACGCCTTCTCTAATCTTCCCCAACTGAGGATCATTGTTCTGCTTAGCCTTGATTCTATCAATCAGCGTTGGCTGCACTTGAAGATTAGCTAATCGAGCACCAAGTTGATGTACCAACACCTCTAATTCTAGTTTCCTCATATCCTCGAGAATAGGCTGCTGAGAAGTGAGCAATACTGCCAAATTTCCCGAAGATTTACGACTCAAGGCATCTGCTACTACATTTGCCTTCCCTGGATGATAGTTGATAGACAAGTCATAATCCTTCAAGAGTTCTAGCCATCTTCTCTGCCTCATATTCAATTCTTTCTGAGTAAAAATGTACTTTAAACCTTTATGATCAGTATAAACTTCACATTTCTCACCATACAAGTAGTGTCGCCATATCTTCAAAGCAAAGACAACCGCTGCTAACTCCAGGTCATGAGTAGGATAGTTCTTCTCATGTACTTTCAACTGTCTCGAGGCACAAGCCACAACTTTACCATCCTGCATAAGAACACAACCTAGACCTTCCTTGGATGCATCACAGTAGATAGTAAAATCGCCAGTTCCTGAAGGCAAGGTTAATATGGGAGTTGTCACCAACCGCCTCTTTAATTCTTGAAAACTGTGCTCACACTGATCTGACCATATGAACTTAACACCCTTCTGAGTTAGGCGAGTAAGAGGACTAGCAATTTTGGAGAACCCCTCCACAAATCGCCTGTAATAACCAGCTAACCCAAGAAAACTTCTTACTTTTGTAACATTTGTAGGGCGATTCCACTGAACAACTGCTTCAACTTTTTTCGGGTCAACAGAAATACCATCCTTAGATATGACATGGCCCAAGAACTCTATATGATCAAGCCAGAAGTCGCACTTGCTGAATTTAGCATATAACTTCTTCTCACGCAAAGTCTGTAAAACCAGTCTCAAGTGTTGTTCGTGTTCCCCTAAACTCTTTGAATACACCAGAATATCATCAATGAACACCACAATGAATCTATCAAGATACTGCCGGAACACTCGGTTCATCAAGTCCATAAAAGCAGCAGGTGCATTCGTTAGTCCAAAAGGCATGACAAGAAACTCATAATGCCCATACCTTGTTCTGAAAGCAGTCTTCGGCACATCATCTGCTTTTATCTTCAACTGATGATAACCAGAACGAAGGTCAATTTTTGAAAATACCTGAGCACCTTGAAGTTGATCAAATAAGTCATCGATCCGAGGCAAAGGATACTTATTTTTAATCGTCACCTTATTAAGTTCTCTATAGTCTATGCAAAGCCGCATGCTACCATCCTTCTTCTTCAAAAAAAAGAACAGGAGCTCCCCAAGGTGAGACACTAGGTCTAATAAAACCTTTATCTAAAAGTTCTTATAGCTGCGTCTTCAACTCTTTCAATTCAGCAGGTGCCATCCGATAAGGTGCTTTAGAGATGGGTGCTGTCCCAGGCAACAACTCAATGCAGAATTCAATCTCTCTATCCGGAGGTAAACCAGTTAAGTCATCAGGGAACACATCCGGAAATTCTCTAACAATTGGGATATTTTCCAGCTTTGCAACTTCCTTAGTAGTGTCTTTTACGTAGGCTAAATAACCACAACAACCCTTCTTTAAAAGCTTCCCCGCTTGCATAGCTGAAATTAGCTTCGGAAAAGTGCCTTTACAACTTCCCGAAAAAGAAAACTTGGGTTGATTCGGAAGTCGAAAGACAACTTTCTTTGAATAGCAATCAACAGTAGCATGATATGCTGATAGCCAATCCATCCCAAGAATAACATCGAAATCCCGTATATCTAATAACATCAAATCTCCAGGCATTTCCACATTATTAATCTGGAGCTTACACCTCTTGAGTACACAATTAGCAATCAAGAAATCACCCGTAGGAGTATCAACACGCAACTCATAATCAAGAGAGTCGGGCAGTACATCAAGTTTCTTTGCAAATTCCATAGAAATAAAGGAATGCGTAGCACCGGAGTCAAACAATGCATAAGCGCACCGCGAAGCAAGTGAAATAATACCTGCAACAACGGTATTAGAAGCAGCGGCATCATCTTCTGTCATAGCAAAAACTCTCCCAGTCATCTTCTGCTTTTGCTGACTATCTTGCGGCCTACTAACTGAAGAGCTTGTCTTCTTCATAGAACAAGTACTTGCTATATGTCCAGGCTGTCCACAAACAAAACAAACTCTACTGTCCGTTGGTGTACTTCTCTGGATGGAGCAATCACGTGCCATGTGCCCTGTTTTTCCACAAATAAAGCAAGCTCCTATCTTGCGGTGACAAATACCGCCATGATGTTTCCCACATGTAGTGCAAGGCCCTCGAATCACCTGACTCTTTCCCTTTTCACGGCTGCTGGTGCCTCTTTGCCTGGTGCTACCACTTGCTTGACTTTCCTGAAAATGAGTGAGCTTCGGCCTCTTATACAATGAAGCACCATGTATGCCGCTGATGGAAAGCTCTCGTTCAATCTTGATTGCTCGTTCCAGCACATCCTTATAAGTGGGCAATGACAAAGACACAAGCATAAAACGAATCTCAGGCCGGAGTCCTCTCACGAAATGCTCAACCTTCTCCCCTTCATCGGCTACTAGGCGTCCCGCAAATCTACTCATTTGATTGAAGCGGCCTGCATACTCCATAACAGTCGAATCACCTTGTGATATGTGTAGAAAATCATGCTTCATCTGCGCTTGAAAAGATTGCGGGAAGAAATGAGCATTGAAGGTCTCCTTGAAATCCTTCCAAAAAATAATAGCATCTTCGTCTCCAAAAGCTGACCTCATTCCCTCCCACCAGTATTCGGCTTCACCTTCCAGATAATGTGTAGCAAAGTTAACTTTTTTCTCCTCAGGAACCTCTTCGACTCTGAAGATCCCTTCTATCTTTTTAATCAATCGTTCCGCCGCCAGAGGATCCATTTTTCCGTCATAAGTGGGTGGTTTCGCCTTCCTGAACTGGGCGAAAGTATAACCTGCATCACCCTTAGGTTCAACGGCTCCAGCTACAATATTTTGAGTTCCTTGCTGCTGACTCTCCCCTCTTGATTCTAGAGATTTCGCTCTTGCATCCACTTCTCCTCTTGAAGGCCTGCCCCTAGAACTTCGAGGAACGTCCCTAGAATCAAAGGTGATAGCTCTCTTGGTCTTACCCCTTTTGCGATAAGTGGCAATCAGTTCTGGATCTGAACTCATGGTTACCTGAATCCAAGAATGAAACAAACTATATCTTAGTATCTCTTAGGCTAACGTATTAAAATCTATCGCACAATCTCGCAACGTCCCACATCTACCCACAAAGATCATAACCTAAGCTCTGATACCACTAAATGTCACACCCTAATTCCCTGCAAGGCATGACACGGCCGTCCTTTCTCCAAAGGACGCAGCCTTTACAAAACCAAACTCAGTCTGCTAACAAAAGTGTACATCCATATATATATATAAAAGGTCTCTTGAAAAACCATCAGAGCTTTCTATAACAGCAAAAAGATCCAAAAACTTAACTAACAAAAGAGCTAACTAAAAAGCTTAACATAGCTCTTTAGACTTCATAGCAAAATCCCCTACCCAAAATCCTTTAGCTAGCGTTTCACTCAGATCCTACTGGCGCCTCGCTGAACCTGAAAGACAATGGAAAATGGAAGGGATGAGCTAACACGGCTCAGTGAGTAATACATTTCTTCTAAGCGGATCGAACAATCACTATGCACACTTCAATGTCAAAATATAACTCGTATAAGTCAAAGTCGAAACATAACAGATCTTTATAGTCAAAACGAGTTATATAAAACCTTCACATAATAGGTTTCTAGCAAAAACATTTGTTTCAAACCACGAACTCAAATAAAGATATCAATGGTCTAATCCATTGATCAATCTCGTCAAAAACACAAGCCAATGGTCTATCCATTGACTAATCTCATCAAAAACACATATCAGTGGTCTATCCACTGACCAATCTCATGCTCAAGAGTCTAACCATGGTCACGTATAACGCCCGTGACAAAAGGCGACCAAGATTCCCCCCTTGGCAAGGTCTCCACCTACAATGCCGGTGGCTCGGCCCACAAGGATATCCTAACTAGTATGCGCATACCCACAAACCCATCAACCGGGTTCACAGCTATCTTGAGCACCACAAAATCCAATCACAACATCGTCCTCATAACCAAAACCAGCAGCTCAAATCATATCAAATAGACAAAAACAGCAGTAAAGGTTCGATCCTGTTTTTATGCAACAAATATGCTATTGTCTCAGTCCATAACACATATAGAAGTTTCTCTTTTCAAAATATGCACTCTACAAACACAAAGAAGAAATAGTATCACTCACCTGATAACGTCAGAACCAAACTAGAAAGATTACTCGGAACGATACGTCCGAACACCTACCAAAAGTACGAAAACGATATCAAAAACTGAGTAACAAGCTACCCTAAAACACAACTCAACTAAAGAAGGCTTATTTGTCACTAAGACGACACCTACGAACTAATAAAACACCCGCTTGGAGCAGAAAGTAAGTTTTCCACTTTGCACAACTTGCGCGATAAACTTCAACGGGTCATAACTTCCTCATCCGAGCTCCGATTTAAACAATCTTATAGTCCAAAGAAAGCTCTTTTAACATACAACAATAACCCTAACATAACTTATCCAAAATCCATACGAAAATTGGCGAAACTGAGCGAAACAGTGCTGGTCGCGTACTGTTCACAACGCGCACCAGATTCTCTCGAGCCATAACTTTCGCTACAGTAATCCATTTTAAGTGATCTTATAGTCCACGCGAAGCTCATTCAACATACTACAAATGTCTCAATAGGTCCAACCTCATCTGATGAAAGGAAGTTAGCGAAATCAGGCCCCGAAACGAATTATTCGCGCTGTACTGTAGCGCGGCAGATTTGGAAAATTCATTCCGGGCAAACCGCAAGTCCAAATCAAGATCCGTCGAATACTACGGCTTCATAACATCCTAAAGTTTCATTTCCATGCAAACGCGCCGCTAAATGACCAAGAAATCAGACCCGTCGACTTATATTCAACCAAAACCCCAAATAGAGCCCTAACTCGAAAAATTACTTCGATCGGAGGAAAGAGGGGCGCAAATACTTACCGATGGTTGCTAGTCGAGGTCGAGATAGCTTGGCGAGGCAACTCGAGGAAAGCCCTCTCTCCTCTCTTCTTTCTCTCATTTCTTCTTCTTTCTTCTTCTTCTGCCGTTCACTTCTTCTTCCTCTTCTAATTCTGTCGTGGGTTGGCTGAAGAAGGGAAGGAGAAAATGTGAGGGGTTAGGCTGGGCTTGAAGGGAAAAGAAAAAATGGGCCTCTTGGGCCTTGGATGTTGCAGTAATGATGGGCTTGGTCAACGGTTTTCAAAGGGGGACTTGCGTGCAAGTCAAGGCTTTCGAAGAGAAGTCTTCAATGTCTGCTCTAGGTTTACAAGTCAAGAAACCTGCAAAATGAGAAAGAAATAATCTTGCTCGAACTTCTTCGAGCTAAGCTTAGACATTAAACCCTATGTCAATCCAAGTGCCTTAATCAGAAAAGGCTTTTCAAGGTTGTAACGTAGGTGGGATTGGGGACCAAAAAAAGGCTTGTTTTTGGCTCAGAATATGCGAATGGTTTAACATTGGTGATCATTGCAAGTTTGCCGCTGATCTTGTCCCTTCTGTTTCGAAGAGCGTCTTCAGTCTTTGGAGTGCATTGTCAGTCTTCGAAGCGCATATTTGTCCTTAGAGAATATCTCTTTCGTGTTGAGACGGCGTCAACATCTTGTTTACGCTTTCATCATCTGAGTGTGACATGATTGGGAGCATCTTTCGCGGTCCAGTTCCCTTGGAATTTTCTTTTACAATCAGATCTCACTAGTGACCTATACAAAGGTATCATGCCATCATTTGGCATTTACAAGATCAAACACATGACTCACAAGTATACAAGTATTTGGATGGGCATTGGCCTTGCTTTTACCAGGCACTTTGCTTTTTCTTGATGCCTAGGATCGAATTTTTCTCTCTTTTTTCTTTTTCTCATCTTTTGTCGAAATCCCACCTTTTCTTTTCTTTTGGGGATCAGGATTTTCAAATGAGTGTGCTAGATGTACAGCTTGAATCTCATCACTCAAACATTAATCTAGGAATTTTTCACAAATCCTGTGTTTTGAACTCTTACGCTCTTGAAGTGATGTCGCTTCCGTCTTGGAATATGCAATGATCACCAACGGGTTTGTGAAACGAACGTATAGGCTCAACTGGGCTGTGCAAAGGGTAAAAGTGTATAGGATAGAGAAACGAATGCTTTTCGTCATCCTAAAGCACTTGAACTACCATAGAAGTTAAAATGACAAGCAACACACGAAGATTGATGCAAGTCTGAGCAAGAGAACTTCTAACCATTTACCTCATGATACTGCTGGACCTACTTCCGGTTGGCCTCGATGCGGGGTGGTTCTTGACAGGGGTTAAGAATGAAACCGCCGTTCAAAGGGTTATCAATGGTCGCCTGTAGTGTTTATGATGGAGAAACGAATGCCTATGTCGTCTCAATCCATGTAATCACTGCGAATAACCCTTACGTCCGTAGGTTAAGGTCTTGCTATCCTTACCACTCCACTTATCTCTCAAGCGTGTATATGACGTTTTTGGACCAGGCTTGCCTCTTGTCTAAGGAAATATCCTTTTAAACAGTTCTAAACAACTCTTGTTGGAAAAGTTCATCTTATTTTCTTCAAAACTTACCCTCCAAGGGGATTTATGATGCACAATGTATATTTCAATCATGTTCAGATAACCTCCAGATCTAAACACGAATGCCAATGACTGTGAGAATTTTGCGTCTTTCTAGACATGAGCTTTGAATGTATGCTAGATTCCAAAAAGCCTCCAAGTTCTAGCAATCAGGATTCTGACGGTCTTAAAAACCTAAAAGATTGGGAAAGAAATACTTATCTGCCCGGCGTGGCTAGAGACTCCTGAAAAACATAAGAGGAATATGTCAGTGTATGCTCTCGAATTTCAGAAAATTAGAACGATACACCTTACCCTTGATCATGCATTCCAATGGAAGTGGAAAGACTTATGAAAATCTGACCACCACGACAGTAAGTCCTCTTGATCATGCATTCCAATCTATGGCAATGGTGCCTTTGTCTGATCGGGGGTAATGAATCCTGCTCAGTGGCTTCATTCATTTTGGAGCGTGCCTCTGCGCCATTCTTTGAAGTTTCGTGCTCTTCGTTTTGCTGTCTTTTGTCTTCTTCATCAGACATTCCTGCAATATTGAACACATGCTAGTGTATGCATGGATGCATGATATGCTTATGCAATGACTATGATGATTCGGCTCAATTCGGAATGAGTCATATAACCAGAACCTGATTTTATTTCAAGGGTAATACTTCTTCACAGCATCTGAATTTACAGGGTGCCTCAATTCTTCTCCCTCGGAGTTTACAAGAATCAATGCTCCTCCCGTGAGAATCTTCTTGATAATGTAGGGATCTTCGTAATTCGGGGTGAATTTACCTCCCGGATGGATATTACTCGGCAAAGTCTTCCTAATTACCAAGTCATTTACTTCGAAATTTTTGGTCTTGACCTTTCGATTAAATGCCCTGGCTACCCTCTTCTGGTAAGTTTGTCCATGACAAATGGCTTTAAGGCGCTTCTCGTCTATTAAATTCAACTGTTCATATCTGTGTTTGAAATACTCTGACTCGGAGAGTTTACCCTCTAACAAGATTCTCAAATAGGGGATCTTAACCTCCACGGGTAGAACTGCTTCCGTCTCATACACCAGACTATAGGGAGTTGCCCCTGTAGAAGTCCTGATTGACGTTCGGTAAGCCATTAAGGCGAAGGGCAGCCTTTCATGCCAATCCCTATAGTTTTCTGCTGTTTTAGCCAAGATTCTCTTGATGTTTTTGTTGGTTGCTTCCACTGCCCCATTCATCTGCGGGCGGTAGGGGGATAAATTCAGATGTCGAATACCAAAATGGTTCAGTAGATCATTGACAATTTTACTGTTCAGGTTAGACCCATTATCTGTGATGATCGCTTGAGGGGTACCATACCGGGAGATGATGTCTCTTTTGACGAATCTTGCCACATTTCTTCAGTGACGTTCTTGTAAGAACTGGCTTCTACCCATTTTGTGAAATAATCAATCGCTACCAGGATGAAGCGATGACCATTTGAAGCCACAGGATTAATAGGCCCTATCATGTCTATGCCACACATAGAGAAAGGCCAAACTTCCGAC
Source organism: Rhodomyrtus psidioides (assembly GCA_021437785.1). Taxonomy (NCBI): domain Eukaryota; kingdom Viridiplantae; phylum Streptophyta; class Magnoliopsida; order Myrtales; family Myrtaceae; genus Rhodomyrtus; species Rhodomyrtus psidioides. The sequence continues at coordinate 12,572 of JAILYB010000219.1, read as the reverse complement.
ATTTGGTGCAGTTCGTTTGGGGGTGCATTGATTTTATCACCATATACTTGGCATTGGTGGCATGACCGGACATGCTGGCAGCAGTCTGATTCGATGGTCATCCAAAAATAGCCAAGCCGCATGATCTTCCTAGCTAGGAAGTGGCCGTTCATGTGAGGCCCACATACTCCTTCATGGATCTCTTTCATGAGGATATTTGCTTCTTTGGCATCAACACACCTCAACAGAGTAGAGTCAAATGACCTTTTGTACAGAATTTGTCCATTGAGGAAGAACTTGCCGGCCATCTTGGTTATGTATCTACGGTCTCCTGGTTGGCATCCTTCAGGAAACTCACCTTTTGAGAGATAGTTCTTAATGTCGTAATACCATGGTTCCCCATCAAACTCTTCTTCGATTAGCATACAATAAGCTGGCCTTTCAACTATATTGATCCTTATGGGTTCTATATCCAACCCTCCAGTTGTTTGCAACATTGAGGCAAAGGTGGCTAACGCATCTGCAAATTGATTGTGGGATCTCGATAGGTACTCGAATGACACTTCTTCAAATTCGAGTATTAATTTTTCAAGGTATTCATGATAAGGGATGAGCTTTGCATCTTTCGTCTTCCACTCTCCCTGTGTCTGTAGAATGATGAGCATGGAATCTCCAAAAACTTGCAACCTAGGTATCTTCATAGAAATGGCCAATCGTAGGCCTAGAATGCACGCCTCATATTCTGAGATGTTGCTGGTGCAAGGAAAAGTTATTTTTGCTGCCACAGGGTAATGTTGATCATCAGGGGATATCAGTACTGCCCCAGTGCCTGCCCCTGATAGATTAACAACGCCATCGAAGTACATGACCCACTTGTCTTCTGCTAAGTTGAGAATTTGACCTTCTGTGCTTGTTACTTTAGGAGACTCACCGTTTGACTGGTTTTCTGCTAGCATGTCAGCTATAGCTCTTCCTTTAACTGACTTTTGTGGAGAACACTTGATGTCAAATTCAGATAGCATTACTTGCCATTTTGCTAATTTCCCAATTAAAGCGGGTTTCTCCAAGAGGTATTTGACAGGATCGTTCTTTGTTACGAGCTGAATGTGGTGGTGTAGGGTATACTGTCTCAGTCTGCGAAGTACCCATACCGCTGCTACACAGGCCCTTTCAACTGGTACATATTTTGCTTCAGATTGTGTGAATTTCTTACTCAGGTAATAGATGGCCCTTTCTTTATTATCTATCGGACTTGTTTGGGCAAGTAAGGCTCCCAGAGATTCCTGCTGTATAGTCAGATATAAGGTCAATGGGTGACCAGGAATTGGTGGCACAAGTACCGGCGGTGTGATCAGATAGTTCTTGATCATTTGGAATGCCTTGCTGCATTCAGCATCCCATGTTACTTTCGCGCCTTTCTTAAGCAATTTGAAGATTGGCTTGGCCACATCAGACAGTTGATTGATAAATCTGGCAATATAGTTTAGTCTCCCTAGAAGGCTTCTCACTTCTTTTACTGTGGAGGGAGTTGACAGATCATGGATAGCTTGAATCTTTGAAGGATCAATCTCAATGCCCCTGTTACTGACTATGAACCCAAGAAGTTTCTCAGATTTTGCCCCAAACACACATTTGTTAGGGTTCAACCTCAACTTATATTTGCGTAGGCGCTCAAATAATTTTCTTAATACCTGTACGTGATCTTGTCCTTTCTTGGATTTGGCGATCATGTCATCGACGTATACTTCAATCTCTTTGTGGATCATATCATGGAATAATGTGACCATAGCCTTTTGATAGGTAGCCCCTGCGTTTTTTAATCCAAATGGCATGACTTTGTAGCAAAAGTTCCCCCATGGTGTGGTAAAAGCAGTTTTTGGTTTGTCTTCTTGTTTCATGAAGATTTGGTTGTATCTCGAGAATCCATCCATAAACGAGAACAATTCATAACCCGCTGTGCTATCCACTAACACATCAATGTGAGGAAGTGGAAAATCATCTTTTGGGCTTGCTCTATTTAGATCTCGGTAATCCACGCAGATTCGAACTTTACCATCCTTCTTCATGACGGGGACTATATTTGCAATCCAGTCTGAGTATGGGATAGCTTCAATAAAGCCTTCCCTAAGAAGCTTCATGACTTCTTCCTTAATTTTGTCTTCCAACTCAGCCTTCATCCGCCTGCTGCCTTGCTTGACAGGTTTGATACTAGGATCTGTGGGTAAGGCATGCTCCACGATCTTAGGATCTAGGCCTGGCATATCAGCGTAAAACCATGCAAAAATGTCTTGATATTCTTTCAATAACTCTGTGAATTCGAGCCTTTCATTTCGGGATAAATGCCCGCCGACCTTGACCTCTTTGATATTCACGGAGTCTCCCAGATTAACAATGATTAGTTCTTCTGAAGTAGGAGGTGTCGATTCCTGAAAGGCATTCCAATCTCTACGGATAGACGCACAACTCTCGTCTTCATCTTCCTCAATGCTATAAGAATGGTTACTGGAGAAATTCGAATCTCGTAACAACCTGGTATGCATGTTTGAGATGATATGCCTGAAATGTTATGAGTATGGTTAGTCTGTATTCCATAAGACTGACATGTATGATCATGGAAAGTCTTTTCGAAAGAGTTTTCGAAATAGGTACAGGTATAAACGGGACTAATCCTCATGTCATTGGATATCCTGGTCCCAAGGAAATCTCTTTGGAAATCGGGAGTCATACGGCAAATCAGGCCTCAAGCTTCTGTGCATAAGACTAGTATCATCATTGGGCTGATTCGTAGTTCCATATGTCCTTAACAAAATATGTATGGTTTTATTGAATGCAAGATGGGCCGCATTACAAGATGTGCTATTTGGACCAACGGCCGGAGATCCAAAGGCGTTTCCCTACACGTAAAATAAGGAAAGAAAATGCGACAAAATGTAAATGAGTTCTAAATGCAGTATTTAAAGACAATGGAAGAATCTCGTTACTCAGAGGAAGTGGCTTCATCACTTAGCCACTCTATGATGGCATTCACAGAGTTGTCTTCAAGAAAAGGATTTGTCAGATCTGGTTCTATCGGTGAAGTGACATCTTCTTCAGACAACCATTTAGAGTTCTGGTTGAAGTAGGTGTTCAGAGGAAATATCTTCGATCTGCCTTTCCAAGTTGGAGAACCGATGAATGAGTCATTCAAGTTGTTTCGGCCTCCCCGACGTCCCAGGCTTTTGCCTCGGCCTCGGCCTGCTGCTTCCGGGACAGATTCATTCGCGTGATATTTCTGGTACCCCAAACCCATTCTATGCGGGTTAGCTTTTAACTGCAGGGGGACATTTATCCCTTGACTGTTTTTACCTAGACCTTTTCCAGCGTTAAACCCGTATGCCAGTAGCATCTTGGCTGGTAAAAGATTGGCTTCGGAGATATATGGGGTTCTCAATCTTGTTCCTGCCGGGGTATGAACTGTTACTACCAGTTCTAGGGAATGATAGCTTGCTTCTGTCTTTACTTCGGGTTCAATATAGGGAATGGCACTGCTTTGGTATGTCTGGAGGTCGACTTCTCCATGTATGGTAATCACCTTCCCATCCACTACAAAGCGTACTTTTTGATGCAAGCTTGAAGGGACGGCTCCTGCTGTATGGATCCAAGGCCTTCCCAGCAAGAATCCGAATGCACTGGGCAGATCCATCACTTGGAAGTTTATAGAGAATTTCGTCGGGCCGATAAATACGTCAAGCTCAATCTCGCCCACCACGGTCTTCCTCATTCCGTCGAAAGCTCTCACAGCCGTTTTGGATGCCTTAACCATTTCCTCATTGATTCCCAAACTTCTTAGGGTAGCTAAAGGGCAAATATTGAAGGCTGATCCATTGTCAATTAATACATGTGCCACTTTCTTCCCGTTACATTGCGCGGAGACATATAAGGCCTTGTTGTGCCATCTTCCTTCCATGGGGAAGTCCTCGTCAGAGAAGCTCAATTGGTCTTTTAAAAGGATCGCCCCCACAAAGTCCCCTAATTGTACCTCGTTAATTGATTCAGGGACATGTACTTCGTTGAGTATTTTCAACAGTGCGTTCTTGTGTTTCTCTGAGTTGATGAATAAATCTAGCAAGGATATTTGGGCTGGCATCTTCCTCAGCTGCTCTATTACTTCGAACTCGCTGGTTTTGATTATTGATATGAGTTTTTCGGCGTCTTCCTTTGAAACTTCCTTTTTTTTCGGATTCGCCCTCCCTAGGGGCATAAAACCGTCCAGACCTCATTACTGCGTCTACTTCTTTAGTCCCATAGTCCCAATGTACTGCTTTAGGATCGTATTCTTCTACTGGGGGGACTTCTATAGTTACAGTAGCCTGATAAGACGTCTCTGGTTCAGTCGTGTTGTCTGCTTCTTCTTGCGGCAGTTGAATCACAACAGGCTTGACTAGGTAGTCTTTCACCCCGCTCATGCTATCAAGTTCTTCCAATCTGATTACCACTGTCGTAGCGACTTCGACCATTGATACGGCGTTGTCAAGTTCTTCTATGTCCTTCGAGGTCTCAGGTTGAGAGAGATCATCCATACCTCCCCATCCGTCCGGTATGATGTCTTCAATTTTCTGATAAAAGCTGGGAGGGGCCGAATATTTCACTTTGAAGTTGTACCCTCCAGAATCTTGACCCAGGTTATTTACAATTTCGCCCTTTTCAATCGCGTTGGCCATAAATTTGCGGTCCGCTAGACTTCGTCTTTTGGCTTCCAGTTCGTCCTTTTCGAATTCCTCTTCTGACTGAGTGCCTGGCTCAAGACTATCTACCAGATTCTCGTGTGGGATGTCCCAGGTGCTGCCCCACTCTGTTGTGATCACGAAGTAGCTTTCTCCCAAAGATAAAGAAGCTTCAACTCCTTCGAATTCTTCATTAGTAATATCGGACATAATCCCCAAGCTCATCATTTTGGCGATACATAGCTTCTTTTCGTCAACAGAGATCTCTCCTGCTTTTGGGTATGATGAAGTGGCTGTTAGCAAGTTGGTCAGCTTAGGTACGTCTACCTTCAGCTTAAGGCAGTCTTCCTCCACTTCAGCAAATATTGCTCATACTGCTTGATGATCTGGAAGTGGGTTTTCTTGTACATTTGGGGCCATATTGTCAAACTTCATAATTTGATTGTCAATCAGAGCTTGCACCTTCAGCTTGAGGATATAGCAGTTGTCCACATTATGCCCTCTCTCGCCCATGTGGTAGATACATGTTTGGTTCTCATCAAAGCCAGAATATTTGATAGGGTTTGCCCTAGGCGGTTCTTTTGCCACCAGGCGTTGCTCTAGCAGCATTGGGAGCAACTTGGATAAAGGCCTTGGGAGCTGAGAAAATTGCTTCTGGGGTTGCCTTCTTCTGGGCTCTTGTACTTTCGGTGTTGACCAGTACGATCCTCATTTGGTCTGATTGGAATTGCCAAACGGCTTGAGTTTGTGGGGATCCGGTATAAACGCTATGTCCAGTCCGGCTTCTCTCTCCTTTTCAAGGAATATTGCTTCCTAGTAGGAGTTTCATGAGGCCTTCTTTCTCTCAAGGCCCATTCTAGCCTTTCAGCAACCTTTATCAAGTGTGCAAATGTTTGACATCCGGAAGTGTTCAACTTGTCAAAGTACTCGTAAGGGAGCGCTTTTAGGAATAAGTCGATCAGTTCCTCTTCTGGGATAGACGGCTTTACTTGGGTAGCCAAGGCTCGCCACCTCTGGGCATATGTCCTGATTGACTCGCCTCTCGCCTTTGAAGTTCGTAGAAGATCTTCTCTTGTTGGGGCTGTAGCCGTGTTGAACTTATACTGTCTGAGGAAGTCTTCTGCAAGATCCTCCCATCCATCGTAATCTTCTAGGTTTAACTCTATGAACCAAGCAAGAGCGGCGCCAGCCAAACTCTCTTGGAACGTGTTCATCAACAGTGGAATATAATCCGAATAGTGTGCCATCTTGCGTAGATAATACTTGAGGTGGGCGCGGGGACAGCCTGTCCCATTATATTTTCTTACGAACTCCGGCTCCTTATAGTCAGGAGGAGTCTCTACCTTAGCAAAAGGAGATATTTTGTCGAAGCGAGCTAACTCGTAACCTTGGCTGCTCAAGCACTCCTCGATCTTGGCTAACCTTTTAGCCTCTGCTTCGATTTTCACAGTCTGCTTCCCCTTCTCCTCCTTTTCGAGGTTGATAACAACAGGCGAGGCCTTCTGTTGTGGCCGGCTGTTTGGTTCATGGATACCCTTCTCTACATGTTGGGTATCTCTCGTCACCTCCTTATCTGCTGTATCTGGTACAAAAGAAGGACCCGCGTTGCTCTTGTTATGACCCGTTGTTTGTTTAGCTTGGGTAACTTCCAGCATTGCCTTGATGTCTGCCATCATAGTTGCTAGGGCGGTCATCTGAGATTCCAGCATGCCCATATGCAGAGTCAATTCTTGTTGTTCCATTCTTGTCTTAAGGCGAGTTCGGAAACGATGTGTTGGTAATTCCGTGATGAGAGTGTACCTGTTTCAGAAGGATTCCCAGTGAGTATTTCTTTTGTCTTTGCCAAAAAGAAGCAGTTAATTCTTTTAGTTGCATGCTTCTTGTCGGTAGATGGGAAAAAGGGCTACCTCGTGAGCCTTAACCTCATGTAAGTAGTTCTTTTAATCATTTTTCGACAAGAATTCATGAAATTAAAAGAAGCGTAATTTCTGACGATAGTTTTTATGTATACGCAAAACACATTCACATTTATGCTCATGTGTCCAAAATAGCATCACATAGAAATGAGAATGTATGAGAAGGTGTCACAATGTTTGCTTATTTTACACTTGACAGAATAGCCTATTCAAGTCTAGGACGCTTGAGGTCTAAGGTATCCTCGTTGTCCTAGTATGGACTCCACTATTCAGTCTGGGGCTCCTCATCCTCTGAATATGGCAGCGGTCCCATGTCTTCGGGTATGTACGGCTCTATTCCAGGTATATATGGTACGATGTATTCGGGTACGTATGGCTCGACAAGGCTCCGTCTGGTCGCTTTAAAGTGCTGAATGTATTCTGCAGTGGCTCTATGGATGTTTTCTTCATGAGTCATATTTTCTGGCCAACTTATTTCTTCGGCTTGCGAATTCTTTAAGGAGCGGATGATGGATGTCACCTTGGCTTCAAACTGTTTCTTCTCCTCCTCCATGATAGTCTTGCTCGGTATGTAAAAAGAAAATATATCAGGTTGCGGTGGAGAGGGGATCCCTTGTAGCGCCCCAAACTATCGGATCACCCTTTTCGGATAGTATGCGGTAGCGCCCGTAAATCCTAGCAAGGGGATTGGACCTTTGTTATCGCAGGCCAATCTGACTTTGCCCAGCATTGGTAACCTTAGCCGCCATCGGAGTTGTTCGGGCCTTAGAACTTTAAGGAAGTTTTTCCACTATATGAAGTTGAACTTAGGAATACGTGTATGTGTTCTGACAAAAGTTTTAAGAGGATGTGCATCAAGGCTGATTTCAGTGAAACCCATGCGGATGTGGAATTGTCTGATATGGGATGTGATACAAAAGATCACTAGAGGCTCTAAAGATTTCCTTTTTGTTTTTCTTGAAGCGATTTAAGGAAAGGGAGGTTTCGGCAAGGATGATATTTGAGTAATCCCACCCACAACAGACTTGTCTGGCTACTACAGCCATGATAGGGTCGAAGGTGACAGATGAGATTGGGAACAGCACAAAGCTGAAAAATGCCAAGACAAAGGCTCTACCGGATTTGGTCCCTTTAGCAGCAGGGAGGCAGGAAAATCGGTTTATAAGGAAAGATAGGGAGATTCGTCCAGAATTTCTTTTTGCATCTATTTTGACTTCGCTTAGGCTTGTGTCAAGGAATTCAGCCACCTGACTCAGGGGTTCAAATCCTGTGGGGGGTCGAACGAGTGTGTGAGTGAACTCAACTCCGATGACGGCACTGTACTCCTCGATAGTGGGAGTAATCTCCAGTCATTCCATGCAAAATGTAGCGGTGGTAGGATCCCAATAGAGCGCCATGGCTTGGATAAAGGCAGGTGGACACTCAATCTTCAGTAGGTCTAATAGGTATCCTAGTCATGATTCAGCATACTTCTGGCTGGCTTCGCCCATGCTATCCCACCATGATTGGAGTTCGGCCCGGGGAACTTTGAACACTTGAATATCACTCTTTCCCATCAAGTCTAAAATATGCAAATGATTTTTTAAAAAGTCAATCGTCAGAAATTACTTTAAAGACATGATTATGCAGATGCCATGAGATATGCATGGGCTAACTTAATTGCATAGTTCATTTTGAAGAAATGGAAATTATGACCTTTTTCAGGTCTCGAAGGCCTGACTTAAAGCCTAACTTGAATTTCAGGGAAGTGAATTATGCAATTTAGTCAGGTTCACTCAGTGACTAGAGGAAATAGCAACGTCACATTCCATTGGTCAATACATCAAATGAACAAAGTGGGGTGAACTTTTATTACAATCAGGATGCCTAACGAAAGAATGGTAGGGAAAGATTCTTCAAACAAGAAAGCCATAAAAGGCCTATGGAATGTGAGGATCTAAATCGCTCTTGACAGTCAGTCGGGAACTCTCCTTCAATCAAGTGTAGGGGAATTATCTTCCATGTTCTGGTCAAAAGGTCGTAGCTCCTCTGGCCATTCTCTGGTTCACGGTGTGACGACTTCAGGAGCCTTCTCGGGTTTCACCTTCTTGAGTGTGATACGCTTTGACTTTGTTTTGGTAGCAGGACGTCTTCTTTTCCCCCAAAAAGTGATCACGGGTACACTTTCTTTGGTTAGTAATTCAGCCTTCCGACGGGCATATGCCTCCCTGGCCAACTGGTTGCGACGCTGTCTCCTCATCTCGAGATCATTCTTAAACATCTCGTCTGCTTGTCGCTTGAATCTGAGGTTATCGATGTAGTAGCGGGTTTGACAATCTTCCGCATATCCTAGCTTACGTCCAGTCAGTTCCCGACCATGCACGAATCTGGTGAAGTGTAGCCTTGTGTTTGGTCCAGGGCGAGTGACTTTCCTTAAGTACTCGAAGGTTACTAATTCTGTCGAACTCTTAGGGAACAGCGACATCCCGCCCTATTACCATCGTTGTTTCAATTAGTCACTTGAGTTATTTTCATGATGCGAATGCATATGAATGTATGTAATGTATGAGTCATATTATGGAGCAGGGAATAATAAAGTACATTGAAAATAAATGCCTTACCAACCATACTTGGGGGAATGTGGAATGCCCCCTGTATCAATGGATGGTTTTAGGTATACCAACCATTCATAGACATGCGAGTGAGACAAGTGGGTACACTCTAAAAATCGAAAATTAGGTGAGGAACCTACGGCTCAGGCTCCCACGATCCACATGAGGCAGATTCCTCCCCAAGGGTACCTACCCAAGAGGGCTAGATATCGCCAATGCAGATGGTAGGCAGGAACGAATACAAAAGTCTCAAGTGCCATCAAACACAAGATCCTTTTCGCATTCCTTCCCTATCTAAGGTAACCTAGAGGTGGTTGCAGTCGGGGTTTGACCGCCAGTGTGTGCAATGTGTCGTGATCATCACAATGCAAAATCATGCACAGCAGTTTGTATCAAAACACCGCTTCAGTATGTGCATAAAAATAAACATACATTCCCAACTCCAACCTGTACGAAAAAATGTCAACAATCACTCCACCCCTTATTTCTCCAATATGCAAAAACATCTAACACAATGGTTAGTGTACGTACCTCACCTTCAAGAGCATCTGCAGAAAATAAGGTCAGATAAACCAAACAACTTTTTAATCGGCTCAAGTCCTCTGGAATTCGTAACCAGAGATTCTGGTTTAGAATAAGTCCCTAGTGGAGTCGCCAGTCTGTCGCGACCCTCTCGAGCGGAGTGTTAATGGGCCGTCCGATGTTGTATGATCGGACGCGGGCCTCTCCCAAGGTCCATTACCCAAATCGCAACGGCTGGATATACGTGATCGACCTTTAGTGTGGTCTAGTGACATGTGATAAGTGTACATGCCAAGGAGTCGCCACCAATCGTTTCATGGAGGGTACGATCGGAAACCCTATCGAATAGTTGGGAGTGGTCTATTCGATTCTGCGGAAACTAGAGAAGTGGGTTCGGGGACTTAGTTACGCCAACTGTCAAAGTTGACGCCCTTTCGGTACCTAAGCTGAATGGTTTATCTGATCCTAGGATTTCATATAGACGAGTGGGGTACAGATCCTAAATCTAGGAGTTAATGCAGATGGGAATTACTACCCTATCAATCACAATCAATAGAAATAAGTGCGCAAATCAAGGATCCAATACATGCGGATAAAACACATGAAAGCAGCATGGCATCCCTAATGAGGCCCTATTAGCCTAGAGAAATATCAATCAAGGATTAAAAGCGATTTGGACATGATTCGCCCATGAGGGGGAGAATCATAATTTTGAATAATTCGGGAAAAATTCGCCTTTGAAGGGCAAATTTGTCATTTTAGACAAATTGTAAAGTCAAAAGACGGGGGGAATAGGATTGGCCATCAATCCAATCCATTTCTTATTTTTCGGGAATTTCTAGGATTTTTCTGGAATTTAAAAGTGATTTTATCCTCGGAAGGGTAAAATCGTCATTTTGGACAAAGATGAGAACTGAAAATCTTAAATATTAGGGCTGGTCGTCCACCTGACCCGAACCCTAACTTTAAGCAATTTTCAGAATTCGATTGAGACAAGAAAGATGATTTTCCCATTGAGGGGGGCAAAATCGTCATTTTGAGAAAAGAGGCGGGACTCGAAAACCCAAACCTAAGAATTGGTCGCCTACTCGACCCTAATTCTTTCCTTGGCATTATCGGTCTTATCTCGCGTATATAGCAGAGGCGACTTACCCCTAAAGGGTAATGTCGTCAAGTCTCGGGATAATGGATAAGAAACCCCAAAAATATGGTTGACCAGTTGTCTGTGGTCAACCCTCGATTTTTTGGGGTTTCTGGAATGTCTAAGATTTTTCCACAATTTTTTGGAATTTTCTGAAATTTTCTAGCATTTTTTTTTGGATTTTCTAAGATTTTTCTGATTTTTTAATATTTTTTTTAAAAATCAATTTCCAATTTTATTTAAAAAAATGTTATCCGGGCCGGGTCGGGTGACCCGGCCCACGACCCGCGGGCGACCGGCTCGCACCAAAACGGCGTCGCTTTGGCATTCTCTCCCTCGCATTTTCGATTCCCGCCCAATTCAAACCTACGGCCTAGATTGTGCCACATGTCACGCTACGGAAGGCTTGATCTAGCGAAGGAGACCGATGGCTATGATTTTGCCACGTGTTGACGCACGGACGACCGGATCTAAGGCAAGGAACCTACGGTTCAGATTAGGCGAAGACTCGATCAGGGCCGTCTGATTAGACTACTTAAACCTACGGCCACGATTAGATCCCAAGACTCGATCTAGACCGTCTATTCATATTAACATAAACGACACCGTCCACTAACTAACCCATACGGCGCCGTTTCAACCAATTTTTATTTTCAGATTAAAATCATTTTCGAATTATCCTAAATTCTAATCCGACGGCCACCATTTATTAGACTCAATTAATCTCAGCCGTTGGATCTACCTATTCGAATAACAACCTCCAACGGCTGAGCTGACTGGACTGACACGTGGACCAATGGCCGATTGCCACCTAAGCTTTTGACTCGTTGACCGTGCCACGTCAGCTTCGTCTTCAACCTCGCGACCATTGCTGAACGAACGGCCACGACTCTCCGGCGATGATCCGACGATGAGACCTTAACAGATTTGAGCGAGGTCGGCAGCAATCGACTCGTCTAGTCTTCATGCGTAACATATCGCAAGATCACACGAGTCCATTCACAAAATCAAACGCGATCGAACATGACCCAGTACGCACCCATGTATTCTAATCAGGCGATTCATAGCATATTAGGCTAATTCATTAACAAAGAAGCATCATTCAATGTTCAGAAGGCTTACCTCGAGCTCCGATTGAGCTCGCTCGGCCTAGATTTGGCTAGGAGAAGATGAACAGTAGACGGCCATGGAGGTTGAGTTGGGAGACTCGATTCGATGTTTTCAGACAAAATCAATGCAAAGTAGATATGCGAAGATGGTCAGTGATGTCTAAGGGATGAAACGCACACGAGAATCGCAAAGATTGAAACCGAAATTATGGTCCGCCATTGAAGACCAGAGCTTGAGCTCGAAGTTCGGGATTACCTGTTCTGGCAGTTTTGGGCTGCACGGTGGATGGCGATCGCTTCCTGGGGGCTTGAGCGTCTTTTTGTCAACCTTGAAGAGCTTCGGTTTGGCCTGAGAAGGCCTGACCAGCGCTCTGCAAATCCGAGCGCTACCCTCGACAATGGCGATGGAGGGGAGCTCTCTCTCTCTCGTTCTCTCCCTTTCTCTTGATTCTGTTCGTCCTCCACCAACTGAATCGACCAAAACCTCCCCAACTGAATGTCTCCACAGGCTTATATAGCCCTTTGAGTTTTGGCGCCGAATCGGGGACGGTCAACTGATTCGAATAGCACGTGCCATCATGTGATTTTAGGTCCAAACGGCGTCGGGGAAG